>CM057456.1:924115000-924756250 GCA_016271365.2 Neoceratodus forsteri | reverse complement strand
CTCCAAGCGGAGGCTGGGAGTATCACAGGACGCATGGGCCAAAGTTAACTGGGGGAGGAGCGGACGTCGGCATATGCCATGACATCACTATGCTGCCCCCAACAGAAAAATGGAAAAATTGCTCGCTGGCCGCCGGATGATGGATCTCCATTCCCTGAGTGCCTCCAGTGCCTTCCCAGGGCCTCCTGTTCCTCAGCAGCATCCCCGGGCCCTAAGTAATGTGTGCTGGGGACATTCCTTCCCCCTGGTGCTCTCCCCCCCTCAGAGGAGGGGGAACTGCCCGGCGAAGGGATACACTGGGATATCCTGGGGATCGGCTGCGATCTGAGGACCAGAGGAGGGCTGGGTAAGGTCAGTGGGGCCGGGGGGGGAACTTGCAGAGCCTGAAGGAGTGTGGGCCAGCGAAGCATGGAGGCGGAAAAAAAACTCCCCTCCAAGAATGAAAAAATAATAAAAAAAAAAAGTTGCAGCTTCCTTGTCCTTATTTGGGGCATACAGGCTGGCAATTGTGCAAGGTATGCTATGGAGAGTGGCCTGAATTATAACATATCTTCCCTCTGGATCTGTTTGTACAGACTCCACTTGTACAGGGCAATTTTTATGAATTAAAATAGCTGTACCCCTGTGGTGTGCGTGTGCCTGGAAAGATGATGCATATACCTCACCCACCCATCTACAACATAACTTCTGGTGTTCACTGTCTGTGAGGTGGGTCTCTTGCAGTAAGGCGATTTATGTGCCTAACCTACCTAGTTTTTGGAGGAGTCTGGCTCTTTTTACAGGGCCATTGAACCCCCTAATATTATATGTCACAATATGTAGCTCGTCCATTTTCTGTACCAACCTTTTCTACATTCTTGTCCTTTTCCTGGGTTTCCACAAAACAGGACTTCCTGGGAATTAGGTAGGTAGAGGAACCACGCAGCCATTTCTAAAACCTTGTAACAAAGATAGAACTAACATAACTTGAACCTCGAACTTGCATAACTGTTATAACCAAAAAATATAACTTGAGAGTAAACAAGTAATTTGTTCCTGTGTGCTGCTTCAAAGGGATCACAAAGACCCCATCAGTCTTACAGTGCTGAGTGGTGATGGGAGGTGCCAGATTTATTCCTGCACAATGTCACTTGACCACCCTGAGTGGATGCATAAATGAACTCATGCGGGGTCAAACACGTCATACAGCAAGCCCTGCGTCACTGCCCCCACGAATTATCCACATCTGTTCGTTTGTGTGTTGTAGGGTGACAGTTGTCGGGCGTGATGTCCCACTCCTGTCCCCCCATCCCCCTGGTTAAACTTCCCAATGATATTGAAAAACCAAACATAGAGGGGAAAAAAACATGTTATCAACCAAACATTTAGAACCTCGGGGAGAAGACTCCCTTAGAACCTTAAGAAGAAGGTATATCCCTCCCACTTGCCCCTCGATATAGTCTTTTATACACAAAAGGGATATATCAGCTGGAATCTGTTTCAGGTATAAGTCTCAGTTTGTGTTTGTGCCAGCTTTGCCACCTTGGAGGATTCATGGGGAATCGTCTAGAATCAGTCTATCCCCAACGTTACTGAAAAATTATTTTAACAGTTCAGTGTTGCATCTTAGGTCAGGTCTAGGAGCCTGTCTCTTCATTATCCCCCTCTGCCATGGAAGGAGTTGCTGCTCCTCATGGAAATTTTGGGGTGTCTTCTCTGTTTCTTTTGCTTGTTTTTGTGAAGGCCTGCATTTTCAACCAGAGACCCGGGTTGGTGTCTGGAGTGCAGGAGAAACCTTTTCTGTTTGCATTGCCATTTGCTGGTTACCACTGTCTCTTTTCTATTTCTTTGATCAGAGAGGGGTTAATGAGGTCATCAACGTTAATATCCAGTGAGCCTAGATATTTTTTTGCTTCTGCTATGATTTCAAAGATCTTCACTCCTCTATCTGGGGTAATTTGGAGTTTGGCTGGAAAGTCCACTTGCACCTTCAGGCCCTTACTGCGGAGCTCTTTTACTACCAGGAACAAGATTTTCCTTCTAGCCATAGTTGTCAGGGCATAGTCTGGCTCTATAAAAAGTTTTGTATCTCCGAATACAATCTCCTTCATGGACCAGGCCTTGTGGAGCACCATTTCTTTAATGCGGAAGTTGAGAAATGCAATAATTAAGGAGCGAGGCCTGGTCTTTGGATCCTTAGGCTGGGCTAGTAGTGCTCGATGAGCCCTAATTATGTTCAATGACACATCCTTATCAAGATTCAGTAACTCGTCTAAAAGGCTCTCTACAAATACTGCTGTGTTACCAGATTCAGTGTTTTCTGGCAATCCATGCAGGCGGATGTTGATTCGGCATGAGCGATTCTCCAGGTCCTCTATTTTATTGAAAAGGACCTGTGAGCAGTCGTGCAGTTGAAGTATAGCACCATTGTGGATGTCAAATGCATCAAAGCAGGCAGTCAGAGTCTTCTCGATGGAATGTAGCTGTTTGTCGTGTTGGGACAATTTGGATTTATTATTAGTGACCTCCCCTCGGATAGTGTCCAGAGTTCGGGTAAGGCAATGCAGTTCTCTGCATAGCTGACACAAGGTAATTGTTACCTCTTCCTCTTCTTACTCTGAGCTGCTTTCCAAATCTGCCTCCACTGCCTCTGGAGACCTAGCATGTGGCATGTCTTTATTCTTGCTCTTAGGGTGCAGGTTCAGTTTTTGTTGCTTCAGGCTTCCTCCTGCCCCTGAGCATGGTTTGGATCTAGTGGCCATCTCACCAGAAATGCTCCGGTTTATAGTTGGGTGTGAAAAGATTGCCCAGGAGGCTTACTTTTAAGACTTTTATTCATGGGTAGTGAGAGATCCGAATCAGTGTTGCTGCATGGCACAGTGACTTCACTGGGTGCCCCTAAATTACAATTCTAATAAAAATATTGCTTTACTCTTTGGGAACAGAGTGTGGCCCCCCTGACCCCCCATCATCACCTCACCAAGGCTTTCAATCTTCTTGATTAAAGTTGTTAGTAAAGCTTTAATTTAATGTAATTTTTCTCTTGATGACACAGAATGTTTTTTGAACTACCTCACAGTGATTTCATGAAACTTCAGTATTAGGCTGTTATTCATATTCTTTTCTCATCAGCTGTGGAGTCCCAGAGGGCTCTGTTCTGGATCCTTTATATTTTTCTTTGTTTTTCAGTTGCATTCTCCAGTTCGTAAATTATATGAAGCCATTCTGTATGCATATGACGCTGTCATCCTGAGTTCAGATCCTGATGTTAGGGAAGCAGTGAATAAAGTTCAAGCTGACTTTAATTCACTTCAGACCTGGCTTCTGTCTACAAAATTGGTGTTAAATTCTAAAAAGACTAAGTTAATGATTTTTTTTCTCCAGGATTGTAAGAGAATTCAATTGTTCAGTTTTTGATATGAGTGGAGACCTAATTGAAAACATTTATTGCTTTAAGTATTTGGGTGTATTAGAGAAAGAACTTTTGCTTTTGAGCCACATGTGATGCCAGTTGTTAAAACAACTCACCTGGGCCTGTTATTGAGGATTAAGGATTGTTTAATCCCAGAGTTCACTAGATGCTAGGTTACAGTCTCTTACTTGCAGTACTAGACTATGGGCTACCAGTTTATTCAGTGGCTTATGAGAATACTCTGTCCAAAATATAAGCTGCTTATAATAATTATTCATTGGTTCATTACTAACCTTCTTAAAGCTACCCCTCATTTGTATTCTTTGTGTCACTGCTGAGTGTCTCCCTCTAGAGGACAGATGCAGTGTTTGACTGGCCGCTTTGTTGCAGAAAAATAACCTGGGTCATCTTCCATTACCTATCTCTGTTCTGTTTAATAAGATTAACAATACACATGATCCCAGACCCTTTTTTTTTTATTTTAGAAAAAATCTAGTCGAAGATCTATACTATATACAGGTGCTATGACAAAACTGCACAGTCAAAAACAGTGCGGTCAATAACTGCGCTGCATGGTCATTACAAAACCACATGGTCAAAAACCACAGTAGATCAGATACCCAAACTTTGAAACCATGCAGTGCTGTTATGACCGCGCAGATCTGCTTTCACAGTTTTGACTGGACACCTTATATAAAGCTTCAATGTTCCATAATTCACTTCCCCATGACATTGTTAATTGTTCCACCATTCACACATTTAGAGTTAGTCTTTAGGACTGACTAAAAAAAACAAATGTTTTCCCATGTTTGTGATGTGTGGTATTATGTTGTATGAGGTAGATATAGTATTTGTATTGTATTTTTATATGTTTTGAATTTTTTGTATTGTAGTGATTTGCTGTATATCAACTTGTCACAGGTGGACACAGGCATTTATGCTCATTGGCCTAGAAGTACACAAAACAAAAATGAAATGAAAATCAATGGTTGTGCCCCCTCTCTTCCCCCACCATCACCTACTCACCTGATGAGATGGTTAATCAACAGATGCAGTGGAGAATAGATGAGAGAAGGCAGGGAGGAAATATGCAGAGCATAGTTCTATCTATCAGGATGCTGCAGAGTTAGTAAGGGTAGGACCAGGGTGAGGTTTACTGATCAGCAAACTCCACCCCATGCCCCACCCTCATTCATTAATTCTGTGGCACCCTCATAGATAGATGCATGATCTGCCTGCCTCCTCCTTGCATTCTGTTGTCTAGTCTCCATTCTAGCTCTCAATCAGTTGTCTTATCAGGTGGATATGTGATGGTGGGGGATATGAGGGACACAGGCAGTGATGATGGAGGGGCACACATCAGTATGTTCCTGAAAATTAAAACAGTGTTTTTATTAGGTAGAGGCCAAGGCTAGGGGTGTGAGTGAGAAAGAGAGAGAGTGAGAAGAGAGAGAGAGAGAGAGAGAGAGAGAGAGTGTGAGAGAGAGAGAGAGAGAGAGGAAGCTGAGCATAGGGATGCTAAGTTACTCGGTCAAGATCACAGTGAGTGACCAGGGTCTCCATGCTAACATTTCAGCACTCTAACCATTAAGCTATACTGCCTCCAACATGTAACATTTTGCAACCAATATTTATTACATTTATGAAAAAAATGAAATGTTAACAATTGCATATTATGTAAGCAATAAAACACAGCATAGAAAGGCTATACCTGTAAACATAAAGGCATGGTGAGGGCCTACATGACATGTGGAAGGCCTTAAGCCCCTGGCAGTAGATTTAACCAGCCACCACCTACCCTGAGGTGTCTTATTGCATGTAGGAAATGAGGTACAATACAGCTTGATTTTTTTTTTAAATATTAAATATCTTTGCTGTTTGGATGTTTAAAAGATGCATTGGCACTGTTACTAGGAAGGTGAGCACAAACACAAACATGAGCATTATTTTCCAAATAAAACCGCATACACACACACACACATACACACACACACACACACACACACACACAGACACACACAGCCCGTTTCTCATCAGCTTAATTAACCTATCGCATACTCTCTCCATGGCTGTATATGAGATGCATTATATAACTTAAGAGTGAGATATCTTTTAAAATATTTAATTGGAAAATAACTGACTGAGGTTATAACACAAATGTTTATTTAAATCATAGCAGGAATCTGAACCATAGATAAAACTGTGACTGTTTTAAACAGCAAAGGAATCCTGCAAATGAATTTAAGTGCCAGTATAGCACAGTGGCGGTAGATGTTTTTCCTTGATAGCCTCTTTTGTATACTGTAGATTCCTGGTTCGGGCACACTTAGGTTAATGGGTGCAGTTTTGGAGCCCACACAGACGATGGTGGTGCTGCAAAGAAGGACTACCAAAATAAGTCAGGGGCAACAAGAGAGGTGTTACAGAGAGTGTTTGGATGACCTCACTATGTCCCCTCTACAAGATGGGACAAAGTCACAAGACATGACTGAGGTGTTCAAGTACCTCTGTGGTACAAACAAGATAGACATCAATGAGATGTTCACACTGAGTAGCAACACCAGTACCAAGGGAAATCCCATGAAAGTGGTGCGCGGGGGGCAGATAGGATATCAGGAGGTATGCTTTTGAAAGAAAGAATGCTGGTGAAATGAAACATACTGCCAGAAGAGTTCATCTGTGCTGACATAGTGGAGGGGTTGAAATGGGGTTGGGACAGGCATATGGAAAAAATGTGGATGGGGAAATAAGAAGTACAGAAGGTGAGAAAAGAGGACTGACAGGCATACAGTCCCATAACTAGGAAGCTTGGACAGACTGGATGGACAGTTTGACTTCTCATCAAATACCTACACATGTTGGTAAGGATGCATTCAGCTCAGGAGATCAACAGAGGAGCACTGTAAGCCAAGCTGCCAAAAAAGCAATTTACTACTTAAATTGGTCTCCCGTCCCAAATGTCAATGAGTAAAGCATGCTTCAACATTGTGTTCTCATCGTAATCCAGTAACAATGTGAACACAATTTGTGAAAATAGTGTGAGTTGAAGTACCAGTTAAATTACAAAATTTAAAATGTAAACCCATAGCACTTCTGTAAATAATCAAGCCCTTAGAAGAATCTCCTGAATTTCTAAAACAGTCAGAGGCAGTAGTGCCAAAATGGGTGAAAAAGGCTTTATAGTTACCTCTGTCTGGTTGCACTGTATTGTAACTGCAAGCAAACCATCAGGCACCCTCTCTAGTCATAATACTGTATTTACTATAGATACAGTAGTGCAAATAAGTGGAGCAAGGCATGTTAGTGCATAATTGTTTTTCACAATGAACTGTAGTAAGCATGCAGGGACTCCATAAATGATTAAAAATGGTCTGCTCCCGATCAAACTTCTACAGCATGACTAGCAGCTAATGCAAGACTGTGTTGCAAGGAATGCCAAACCACATGTTTAGAAAACAGATAATTAACAAGCAACATTCAACTTCGGTCTCATCATCATCATCACACTGGCTCAGGCATTCATCACAGAGACCATGCTGAACTTGATTGCAGCTGCTACTGTACAAGACACCACAGCTGGATCAAGCAACTTGGTTTCAGATTCAGTGCAGCTGGTCAGGCCCTGCTTTACAAAATAAGCATATACCCATTACTGATTGCCATGGATATCTACTTTGTGTTTGAAAGTAAGGACACAATCAGTCCATCATCTTCTAAAAACGTAACTGTTACTTAACAGTTGACAGAACATGACAAAACTATAGTTAATAATACATGTACAACCATGTGCAACAAGGCTGGGTTTCTATTAAGGGTTCTGATGACACCATAGGGACCTTGAGAGCAAACTTTGAGAGGTCCCTGATGTCAGAACCTCAAGACAGAAACGCATCAAAGTTGTACATGGTTGTCCAGGTGTTATTTTGCATAGTGTATGGTTTGAAACATAAAATAAATCTTCAGGTTTAATTTAAATTTTTTTTTAAACAAAGAAACAGAAGCCCACCCTCACACAGGTGGTGAAATCCACCTAAACAAGGAGTGAGTTTCAGTTTTTTAAAGCACATTAACAACAGAAGATCTTGTATTGGGGGCTCTGGGTTATGTATGTAGGGAAAATGAAAGTAAACTGCAGGTGGCATGAGTTTCCATAATTTATAAAAGCTGTTGTACCACAGAAGGATACAACAGCATTCTATCACCTTTGCACTGTGGTATAAGCATGTTAGTTAGGATGGAAATCAGTTCTTAACAAGGGGTAACCATGTACTATAAAAAAATGTATGTAGCTTCTTTTACATTCAAAACATATAGCCAACTCTTGGAATACATGTCTTCATTGATCCAGCTGTCTCTGTCTGATGGACAAGCACATACTTCCATTTATTAAGGTCCAGAAAACATTACTTACCTCCTGTTCGTATGTACACCTCAAACTGCCTAGTTAGGGTCAAGAAATATAGAATAGTGGATGGGTGACCATCCACAACAAGGCTGTGTTTCCATCGAGGTTGTTGATGACATCATATAGACCTCGAGAGCTAAGCTCGAGAGGTCTCCATTATGTCATCAACAACCATGATGAAAACACAGCCTCAGTTGTGGATGGTCACCCATCCACCATTTTGTATAGCATATAGTGGCTGATTTAGTTTTCGTATTCTTTTTCTTTCAGTTGTGTTTTACCTTGCATGTTATCTGGTGTGGTTCTCTCCAGCTTCTCCCTGCCCCTAGTGCTGTTGTCGCTCCCTGACTTGCTCCAGCTTCTTTGCACTCACATTCTCTCTGGCTATCATTTACTATGCCAGACATTGAAATTAAAAAAAAGAGTAAACTTTTGTGACACTGAGCAGTGATAGCTTCGTGTGTCAAAATTGGCAGTATCCACTTCTTGCTACTCGCTAAAATGTACCACCATGTTCTGCATTTTTTTTTCATTACAGCAACGTCGAGTGAGTCAATCAGGAGGCAGTCAAGGCTGAAAAGTTGTTGTACTATTGATGTGACATCAGAACAATAGTACAACTTTTTTGACCTTTGAACTGTCCTACAACAGGATTTGGGAACCCACCATTTTCCATGGACAATAAGCCCTGACCATATACTATAAAATTATATGAGCTAAATAATTGAAATAACTGGGAGCATTCATGACAGGATTCTGTTCCAAAGAGCTAGACATTTCACTCCTCTCAAAAAACCTCCAACAAAGACTATTTTTTATCTTAATTAATGGTTTAGATATGGTTAATAATGGTTCAATGGATGCACATGCAAACAAAGTGTGGAGTCATGCTTATGCAACATTGTTAAAAGTCAGAAGGCTAGTTGCATGATTGAATTGTTTGTTATAAGTGTATGCTTGGGCCATTTGCACTCTTTGTCCCCTATGAGACTTCCTTGTGTTGGAGTACCATGAAGGCAAATAATTCCTCTTGAGGAGGGTTCCACCCCAAAGGTGCCATGGGAACACCATCCCTTTGGGCTAAAAGTACAATAGGAAGGCATTCAAGGAGAGAAGATAGCCATTGGAGGAGGAAGGGAGGGAGGGAGGTTGTCAGGAGCAAAGAAACAGAGCTTCCAATTAAGGGTTGGATTAAGCTGGTTTAAATAGCCCAAAAGAGTGGCAAGTTGGTCCTGCCCACTGAACTGAAGGCATAGCCTTTTAATTCAATATATGTATGCAACCAAAGTGTGGAGTAATGCTTCTGAAACATTGATTTTTGATAGTCAGAAGGTCCTTTGTACTTTCTGTCCCCTGTGGGACTACCACCCTGCTGGATTATCTTGAAGGCAAAGGCACCCTCTTGAAGAGGGTTCCACCCCTACAGCTGCTATAAGAACATAATTCCTATAGGCTAAGGGTCCCTTAGGAAACAGCCCAAAAGAACTGAAAAGCAGGAAATGCAAACACAGATGGACTGGAGAAATGACATAGACAGTTTACAGCTGGTAACTACTGGTATAGTAGACAGAGGCATGATTTACAGAAAGAAAGAGGGAATGTCAGGATTGTAGTTTGAAAGCTAGCATTAATCCAGCCCAAACTCACATTGGAAATCTTACTACTAAAGTAACTGCTATAATTAAATTTAAAAACTACGTTATAGCCTCTGCCACTCAGGAGAGAAAAACACATGGAGGAAATCTTTGTGGTTCTAAGACCTCAGCTGCCATGCTTCCTGGCATGGGTGCATATTATTATGACAACTCCAGTTGCTAAATTGGAATCCCAATTTAGGGGAAACATTTTTGGAGGGACAACTCTCGCTTTATCCCTGTAATGGGATAATGCTGTGGGAGTGCTGCAAATTAATCTACAGCTAAAGGAAATTCCCCCATGGAGGAGACCCAGCCCCAAATGTGGAATGAGGAGAGTAGTGACTGATGAAAGGCTAGCACCCAGCTTCAAGATGATGAGGAAGCAATAACCTTAACTGGAAACTAATGGAAGGGGATATGGAAAGAGACTTGGTGGACCTAAGGCAGCCGCAAGGAGAATAGCTTTCATAGATACTGTCAATGTGGTCTGCACAGTGAAAGGAACTCATGTGGGTTTAGGGACTCACACTCTGGCAGCTGAAGTCTTAAATACTACACCATGAAGCACCACCAGATGTGGATCTGCATGGCTAAAGCTTATCCTGGAGCATGGAACCACGTGTTGGGGCTGCTAGGAGATGCCACAGATGACAAGCAGCCTGCAGAGAGGGAGGGCTGGGGGTATACTGGGATGCATAGGGGGAGGCATCACCAGCAGAAAACAGGAAGTTGTTATCCCTCTATACAGACAGTTGGTGATACCCCATCTGGAGTACTGCATCCAGTTCTGGAGACCCCATCTCCACAAGGACATAGACAGGATAGAGGCAGTCCAGAGGAGGGAAAGTAAAATGGTGCAGGGTCTGCAAGAGAAGCCATATGAGGAGAGACTAAAGGAGCTTAATATGTATACCCTTGAGTAATGGAGGGAGAGGGGGGACACGATAGAAACTTTTAAGTACCTCAGTGGAATCAACAAAGTCCAAGAGGGTAGAATCTTTCAGAAAAAGAGACATGCAAGAACAAGGGGACACAATTTAAAGATGGGGGGGTGGTTCAGGGGCAATGTGAGGAAGTATTTTTTCACAGAGAGGGTAGTGTATGCATGGAACAGCCTTCCTGAGGAGGTTGTGGCATCTAAAACTGTGGGAGAATTCAAGAATGCATGGGACAGACATAAGGCAATTCTAGTGGTGGGTAGGAAGAAATAGGCTGTTGGTTAACTGGGATCTGCGTCTTATCCCGTAGGTAGGGAACTGGGCAGACTAGGTGGGCCAAGCAGTCCTTATCTGCCATCAAAGTCTATGTTTCTATGTTTCTATGAGTACCCTTGCCCATGATGAGGGACTCATGGTCAAGATGTAGACTTCAAGGGAAATGAGTGGCCATGTCTATCCAGAGGGCAACACCTGAGGGCAAGATTCTGGGACAATGATAACGTCCAGTATGAATGCGTTCATAGAGCCTGACAGAATAGATGATGAAATTGATGGATGAATGAGGTCTGCTGAAGGAATGATTGAAATTGACCGAATGATGACTGATGATGGAATGACTGCTATGAATGAAATTGACTAAATGGCGGCAGCTGACAGGAAGACCTGCTATGATTTAGAGCAAACTGAATGACAATGTGCTAAAAATATGAATGCATATAAAAGGCCAAAATCATAGGTTAAACTCAGCCATGATCAGGAAAACAGGAGGCTATATTAAAACTAAAACTAAGTTATATTAAAACTAAAACTGTGGCGATAATACTGAAACAGACTGACTGAGGCTGACTGAAATAACCAACTGAGCATGAATGGAAGCAGCTGTCTGGCTACAGTCAGATGAACATAATGAGAAGAAATATATTGGAACTGAAAACAAAGTTTGCAAATAGCTTGGTATAGACAGCAGGTAGAACAGGTTGAAAAAACACAAGATAAATTCGGTGCAGCAGAATGACGTACTCTAGGTATGGTGTAGACACTAGTCACCCCACTGAAAGCCAAGTTAAACACAGACACAGGAGTTAAATGAGAACATGAGTGCAACCTGAGTGGCTGCCCTAGAGTAAAGAAGGAAGCACAATGGTGCAGCCAGAGAAGACAGAAAAAAAAAAATTAAGAACCTAACGAGCATCTGAAGACACAAATCGAACAAGAACTCTAAAGAGCATTGAGGAAGTTGAAGTTGAAGATTATTTATATTTAGACAGGATAAGACACTGGACATAACCTGTTGTCAGGACTGTCCTGTGAGTACTCAGATTACAAAAATTGCTAAAAAACATAAATACAATATAAAACATTCACAAGTAAATGCAATATAAATACAATAAAAAACATTCACAAGTAAATGCAATATAAATACAATATAAAACATTCACAAGTAAATGCAATTTAAATACAATAAAAAACATTCACAAGTAAATGCAACATAAATACAATAAAAATGATTCACAAGTAAATGCAGTATAAATACAATATAAAACATTCACAAGTAAATGCAATATAAATACAATAAAAAACAAACAATGACAAGAAAACAGATTCCATTCAGAAAGAGTTGCCTTAAAGCTGTGGGATGAAGCCGTGTTTCACAATTTTGGCAGAAGAGAGTTCTAGATAGTAGTAGCAGTGTGGACAAATGTCATTTGTTCATAATTTGTTCTAGTCCGAGGAATTTTTAAACCTCTTCTTGTGACATCCTGAAAGGAATAAGTAAGTAGATGATACAGGAGTTCATTTGTCCAAAAGGTAACGTGGAGCAAGGCCCTTCATACATTTGAAAATGAAATTAAAATAGTCTCCCTTCTAATTTCTAAGGATGTCCAGTCCAATTGAAGAAATAATGAACAATGATGAAACATTGAAGGTGGACCTACCAAATCCAGAGCAAATCTAGCTAAACAGTACTGCAGTCTATCTAGTTTCAACAAATTATTTTTACATGAAACGTGATAGACCATACTTCTGTTATCTAGTATAGGAAATAAAATTGAGGTAACAATCTTTGCTGTCTTATCCCTGGTCATACAGTGTTTATGTCTACAAAGCCCTTCAAATTTTGAGAGACTTTTGTACAAATTTTCTCTATGTGGGTATCAAGTTTCAATTCCAAGTCAACCCAGACTCCTAAATATTTGTAGAACATACCCTGTTTAATCGTAGATCCCTTAACTGAATGCATCATGAGGTCATCTGACAAGGTGCTGCTCCTCCTCGCCCCAGACCTAAACAGCATGGTGTTAGTTTGTTTCTCATTAAGGACAAGCTTATTTGCCATCAGCCAGTGTTCTAAATTATTAAAGGTTTGCTGCAAATTTAGTTCCACACTGTGTCGGTCTTTAGCGGGGAAGAGCAGAACCATGTCATCAAGGTATAATTTCACTATGCACTTAGAGCACGTTTCTGCAATATTGTCAATAATTACAATAAATAGGATTGGTACCAAAATGGGTCCCTGTGGGACTCCTTTATTTACTTCTCCAGCTTCAGACATTATCCCATTAATGATCACCATTTGTGAGTGGTGATAAAGGTACGATTCAAACTATTTTAAAACTTCTTTACTTAAACCCTTTGAGGAAAAGCAACAGCAAACAAAGAGATGAGTGAGCAGAGCTCCAGCAAAGCCTCTGGCTGCAGTAAAGAAACAATGCTTCCAAATGAAATTGGAAGAAGCTGGTTTAATTAGACTTGGGGGGATAAATGTTTTTTTCTGCCTCTCAAATCACAGTATGAGCTATGAGTAAAGTGATTTACTCACTTTTGAGAACACTTTGACAAATATAAAACTTAAGACACAGTTTGGCTGATATTTAGTAGATTTTTTATAAAAAATATGTTTATAAAAAAGATATTTTTGCAAAAGCTAGAGAAATTGTCAACAATGTTGCAGTTGAAATTAAATGCCAAAAAGTGCAAGGCGATGCACACAGGAAACCAGAAGCCAAGGAGAGAGTACTAGATGGGGGGGGGGCAGTAAAGCTGTGCAAGACCTCTGAGGAAAGAGACCCAGGTGTCAGCATCAGTGACTCCCTAAAACAATCAACCCAGTGTAATGAGGCCTACAGTAAGGCAAACAGGATGCTAGGGTGTATAGGAAGGGGTGCCGACAGCAGAGGAAAGGAGGTATTACTACCTTTCTGTTGATCACTGGTGAGGCCCCACCTGGAGTACTATGCCCAGTTCTGGATTCCTCACCTAAGGAAAGGTAAGGACATGCCTGAGACAGTGCAACATACGGTGACCAGAATGATTCAGGGCCAGCAGAGGAGATCTTATGAGGATCAGCTCAGGGCACTGAACATGTACTCACTGGAGGCCAGACGAGAGCTGGGCGATATGATAGAGACCTTCAGGTTCATCAAAGGAATGAACAAGGTAAACTGTAAGCAACTATTTAGCATAAGTAGCTGATCAAGAACATGGGGGCATGAGTGGAAACTGATGGGGGGGGGGGATATTCAAGAGGGAAGTGAGAAAGTTTTATTTTACAGAATGGGATTTGGAGCCATGGAACAATCTGACAGCTGGTGTGTTAGGAGCCAAAACTATCAATGATTTCAAACACAGCTGGGACAGAGTGAAGGGCTTAGTGTTTGCTCAGGGTGATAGTTGTAGGGCAGGGAGCATGGGAGTGGATGGTGTGGGTTAGAACCCTATATGGACAATAGCTCCTGGATTAAGGTCTATGGGCAGATTGGATGGACCAGTGGTCTCTTTATGCCTTCCTTGTCTATGTTTCTATATTTAGATTTGCTGTGTTTCTATTCCTTTTGTTCTTCATTAATAACTCAATTTACATAGAGAAAGCATCCTTCTCCTCTACAGTTGATCTGCTTCCACTACTCAGTCCTTTGCTGATGTGGCAGTCTTCAGTTTATGACATCAATAATAATTTCTAAAGCAGCAGACTGCAATGTCCCAAATGGAAAACTACAACTTTAGCAAAGGATTAAGCAGCATGTACAGATTCACTCTAGGGGACGAGGACCCTGTTTCATGCAAATTAACCTAGAAATGAAGAACAAAGGCAAGCGAAATGCAGACAATATATAAAATGTTTTTCAGTGTTTTCCCAAAAGTGACAAAATCATTGTAAGAGTGTCTAGAATGATTAAAACCAGTCCTGACTGACTGAGAATAATGCCGCAATTTATAAAATAGTGTGAATGCTGCTTTATAAAACTAAATTCTGTTCTAGTCTATTCTGCAAAAAAATCTACCTGATCTGTTTTGAACATATGGCTACTTCTAAACACACCGCATTCATCAATTGCTTGTCCACTTGTGGATCTCTCTCTAACAGGAGATGACCAGAAAATGTCCTAATTTTCCTTTCTCTGGGAATAAATATTATCCATTTCATGCTATATCAGATATTTTGTCTTGGCTGGGAACCAAAGTCCTGTAACCCCCACTGATTTTCTAGGATGGTGATTAATAGTAGCAAGTATCCCACTGACATCCCCCTCAGATGCTTTCCTTTGACTATGCTCAGTTGCAGACATACCCTGCCCGCTCAGCTATCATTTTAGCTCTGACTAAATTGTTTTTGGCATGTTCACTTGGTTTCAGAAAATTCTTTGACATTTTTTTGCAGCTCTTCAACAGCAGTGGTTGCAGTTTTCCAAAACCACAACAAAACACATCACATTGCCAACTCAAATCACTCAGAAACAAGTACAACAAAAAGAGATTTTCTGCTAGTGTTCAAAGCAAAAGCGGTGGCAGCTTTAGGTTTTGATCCTTTTGGTTGTCACCACAATGTGTAGTGTATAATACAGACAATGCAGTTTTCTCAGTTCGGGGAAACAGCCAGACCCTTCACTTTCAAAGTTGTACTTCCATAACAACCAACATTCCCAGGTTCAGTTCGACCATCCTTTCTTCTCTGAGAATTTGGAATCTTGGCCCAAAGAAAGGTCCCTCCATCACAGCCTCATTTGTGCCTCCTGGCTGAGGCAGCACAGTAGGACCATAATCTGGTGTAACCGGGTCACCATGGATATTGCGGTTGCTACTCCTGCTTTGTGGGCTTAAACAAGATTGAGGGGCCTGGGTTCTGATTTTCCTGATTGGGAGGTTCAAATCCAAATCTTTTAAGTTTAGTGTGATGCCTCCACCCAGAGTAAAAGTGAAGTGGGCCTGCTGTCAGAGTGGTACAACTCCCTGGGGTGCAGTACCTCCTCACCTCCCCACAGTGTCCCCCATACACATGAAAAATTACAGTGCAACCTTAAATTCAACAAAAAATGCAACCAGTGACTTACCACTAATAATATGCTCACAAGACAAAATGTAAAATATCAATAAAATATTTATTGGGGGATAGTCACAAGGGATAGGGGAATGCAATGCAAAACTGGTTTGGGTAGAAACTCATTAACTGACACCAGCAGTAAAACACTTGAAAACAGAAGTAATAGTAAAAGTAACAGTATCAGTGCCCACCCCCCACCAGGCAAGACAAGGTAGTAGCAAGTAACACTGTAAATCTTTTAGTATTACCAGCCCACCTGTACTGGGAGCACTACCCATTGGTAGAAGTTTGAACCCTTAATCCTTAAAGGAACTTGCTGTGCTTCACTGGGTACCCACCCATAGGAACGGGGCAGGTGTGGTGACATTGCAGCTGGTCGGCCAGCAATGTTGCACTATAAAACAAACAGAACAGCTAAACCCAAAACCCCACAGGCCATGCAATTGCTTAACAGGCAGAACTTCCAAATGAGGTTTTGTAACTCCTGGCCCATTTGGCCAAATCTCTAGATTTGGTGGCAAAACTTTGTACAAATTTCCCTTTTGCAGGGAAAGCCCTGAGAGTACTCAAGGTTCTGACGTACCAGCTTCCCTGTCAACTTGGGATCCTCTTCCTCTGTCCTTCAGTTGCAGGTCCTCTCAGGCTGATGGTTCAGTTGGTTCAGTTGGGGGGGGGCAGCTAGAAGATGCAGGTCTTAGGTACCTCTGAGATATAGGTCTGGCTCTCAGTGTCTACAGTCATTTTGACTTCTCTGGCTCTTCCCAGGACAGATCTGTCTAAAGAGCAGAGGCCTCATACCACCCATACATGGCTAGGCTTTGGGATCCTAGTGTGGTACACTAGCCATTGCCTAACAGTAGCACTGACTGGCCATCTCCCTAACTGCCTGTAGTCTTGATGCAAGCTTTCACACAATAGTTCTTACACACAGCATCAGGTCAGTATTGCAGGCTGGCAGCTAGGATGCACTTACTGGATTAGCAAGCTTTTCCACCTTTCACAGGAAAAACAGGCACAGTCTGTTTCTCCAAAAGGTGTCATTCTGACACAATCAGCCAACACACAGTTCAGTATCTGTACTTTAAAGGTTGCAGAAACCTCAGCATCACCTCCTGATGAGTGGCTGTAGAAGCTCCAGGCAGGCTTCTTCTGATTGCGTGTGGCAGCAGCTCCTAACTGTCCTTACTCTGTGAGAACTAATGGCTGATTGCCTTTCTTCCCTCTCTTCTCTCTCTCTCTCCTTTCTCCTCTCGATGCTATGTCAGAGTTGCATATTCTTGACCCTCTCACTAGAACAGAAAGCGTAGGACCAAGGAGCATGACATCAGACATCCTAACAAAGGAGTACTGAAGACATGTCCTTTTAATTAAAAGCATCTTGTTTCAGATGTTTAATTGTGCTTGTAATGGTGCTTGGACCTTTTCCCTTTAATGTCCTGGTTTGAGTCTCAACTATAATACTAGCACTCCTCCCGGGACCAAACAGAGGTGCAGGCAGTGTTTTCTGCAGCAAAGAGAAAATGTCAGGTAAGCCTCCCACCATTTGGTGGGTGGGTTACGCTGGTAAAAAAAATATATATTTGCAGCATTAGTTTATCTATGTCCTCTTTAAAAGGTATTTTTCTAAAAGCACTTATAGAAGTGCATAATGTTAAAAATACTAAATTATTCATAGTTAAGGAAAGGTAATGATAGGCAAATAATGTAAAGTCATTTTAAATAATGTAAAGTTACTTTAAAAAAGAGTGGTGAGTAGTATGCCATGCACGCCTCAGAATACTCTCTCTCCTCCTCCTAATTGTTTAGTGAGTCTCTGAGCACAGGAGAGGTCCCAGAAGACTGGAGAAGGGCTCATGTGATCCCACTCCACAAGAGTGGTAGCAGGGAGGAGGCGGGGAACTACAGACCGGTCAGTCTTACCTCAGTAGTGGGCAAGATTATAGAGGCACTCCTTAAGGAAAGGATAAGAACACCTGGAATCCATAGGGCACAGGATCCAAGACAGCATGGGTTTACAAAGGAAGGTCCTGTCAAACTAATCTCATAGATTTCTTTGACTGGGTAACCAGAGTGGTGGACCAAGGGGAGTAGTTGATGTCGCCTACCTTGACTTCAGCAAAGCTTTTGACACTGTTCCATAGAAGATTGATAAATAAGCTAGGTAGGCTCGGGTGGGTCAGAAGTTGGTCAACTGGGTGCAAACTGGTTGAGGCAGAAAACAGAGAGTAGTGGTAAATGGTATACAGTCAGAAGAGATGCAAGTCACAAGTGGGTACCTCAGGGATCAGTCCTGGGCCAGTCCTATTCAACATCTTCATTAGTGACCTCTTGGATGGACTAGAGGGTAAGGCTTGTCTGTTTGCAGATGACACCAAGATCTGCAACAGAGTAGATGATCCAGATGGGGTGGGCAGAATGAGAAGAGATCTGGATAAACTAGCAGAATGGTCAGAAGAGTGGCAACTGGGATTTAATGCAAATAAGTGCAAAATCATGCACATAGGGAAGAGAAACCCTGAAGCCACTTATAGGCTGGAGGAGTTGCTAGCAGTCACAAAGGAAGAAAGAGACTTGGGCATCATCATCACTGATGACCTAAAATCATCAAGCAGACCTCTAAAGCAGTAGGTAAGGCTAGGGGGTGTTAGGGTGTATTAGTAGGGGAGTATCACAAGTCGTAAGAGGGGTAATAATCCCTCTGTACAAGACATTGGTTAGGCCCCATCTGGAGTACTGCGTGCAGTATTGGAGCCACACCTTCACAAGGACATTAACCAAATTGAGGCAGTCCAGAAGGGCAACAAAATGGTGCAGGGACTGCATCAGAAGACATATGAGGACAGATTAACGGAGCTCAATATGTATACCCTTGAGCAAGGAGGGAGAGAGGTGATATGATCGAGACATTTAAACACCTTAAGGGCATAAACAAGGTGAAAGAGTTTAACATGTTTAAATATAAGAAAAATAGCAGGACAAGAGGACACAGCATGAGATTAGAGGAGGCCGATTAAGGGGAATGTGAGGAAATTCTTTTTCACAGAAAGGGTGGTAGATGCATGGAATGGCTTACCACAAGAAGTGGTGGCTATGAATACAGTGCAGGGCTTCAAACAGGCATGGGATAGGCATAAGGGAGCAATACAAATGACTATGAATAGATAGGTCACTGACAGAGCAAAGGCCGATGGCACATTTATAAGGTAGAAAAAGAAATGGGCAGACTGGATGGGCCTTGCGGTCCTTATCTGCCGTCAACTTCTATGTTTCCATGTTTCTATGTTTCTATGTTTCTCCTAATGTCTGGGAATAATACACCCAAATCCCGGTCCACCCATTGCCCACACCCAGCATGGCTCCCCCCATCTGGGCTGTGCATTGTCTCTTTAAATATCTGCAGCCTCCTGAAAAAGTTTGATGGCCTGCAAGGATGGATGTCCCAGCATCAACCTGACATTCTGTCTATTGTGGAGACCTGGCTATAAAAGTCCACCCCTGATTCATTTATCTCCATTCCAGGATACACCCTGCTCAGGAAAGTCAGAGTTGGTAAATGCAGGGGTGGTTGTGCAATCTATCGTCGTGATTCTACTCATGGACATGTACTCCCCCCTCCCCAGGTAGAATCTGGTGCTTAAGCTGTCTCCCTGAAAATCACCAGGGGCACCTCCAGAGCTCCACTGATCCTCACCACCATCTATATTGCCCCCCACAACCAGAAACTCACTTTCCATTCCATTCTCAATTACCTCTCCAACCTTCTCCCTAAGTCTGAGCTTCTAACGCTCAGTGATTTCATCATTAACTAGCTCTCATGCTCTGCCTACCCATATAAAGATGCTTTTGCTGCACTGAACCGTACACAACTTGTTACTCATCCCACCCGGCTCAACCCCCCTAATGATTCCACAACACTACTCAGCCTTGTCCTCTGTAACTGTCCCCACAAAATCACTGACACCACTGTGCTCCCTAACGCCCTAAGTTACCATCACCCAGTTATCTATACATGGTCATGTAAGGTAAGGAAACCTCCCTCCAAAACTGTCCTTCAGTGATAACTCAAGACAGGCAATCTGGAATAACTAAAAGAACATCTCTCTCGCTGCGATTGATCCCCTATCAACCTTGCCTCTGACTTGGACACTGCCCTCAACTACTTCATCCACTCTTTAAACTCAGCTTGTGACCTATTAGCCCCTATTAGCAAGCATGTTATCAAAGGTCCCAATACCCCCTGGATTTCCCAAACCCTTCTGGACATGATGCACCACAGAGACAACCTCTGGTGCCTAGTGCTTAACTCTGGCAAGCCCCCCAACAGGCAAGTTTCCTAGGCTGCATGCAACAAGTGCACATGGGCCATCCACAAAGCGAAAGCAGACTAGTACAGAGCCTCCCTTGCCTCCTTCTGGAGCTCCGGCCATAAATTCTGGGATAATATTAAGGAAATCAATGGAAAGTCCATCTCCCCTTCCCCAACCCAGCTTAACATAAATGATACCATCTCCACCAACCCTCAACTAATTGCTGATACCCTAAATACATCCTTCTCAGACCTCAGCTCTGTACTCCTCTCCAAGTTCTTCGATCCCATATCTTTCTAGCAGCCCCCCTCCTTCCCCACCCCATTCCACTTTAGAGCTCTCTCAGTGCAGGAAGCCAAGCCCTACCCCCTCAAAGCCCTAAGTGGCACCTGTCACAGCAATGACACCCTGGACCTTAGGCTCCTACGCCTGGTCCTGGATGTTGTACTCTTTCCCCTCACCTGTCTCCTCAACCACTCCCTCTGCCTTGGGCAGTTCCCCTCAGTCTGGAGAACCATAATCATCTCCCCCATTCACAAGAGCTGGGACTGTGCGTCCCCTGGGAACCTTCGCCCTATCTCTATACTCCCCCCAACCCGAAAGCCCTGGAAAAATCATCTCAGAACAACTCTCAGACTATCTTTCTAAATATAATCTCCTCAGTGTGGAGCAACACGGTTTCAGACACCATCACAGCACTACCACTGCCCTCCTGGAATTCTCCAACCCTGGTCGAAGTTGTCTTCTTAGATCTGTCAAAGGCCTTTGACACTATAAATCATCCCTCCTCCTGTCCATCCTCTGCCACCTTGGCTTCTCCCTACTACTGTTCCCAGTGTGTCAAAATAAGTGGCACCCTCCTCGCTGCCTGCCAGTCCTCTCTGGTGTGCCCCAGGGATCCATCCTGGGACCCATCCTTTTTAGCCTGTTCGTCAATACCCTACCCAATGTCTGTCCTGAGAAACTCCTCCTATACACCAATGATGCAGTCCTCTACACCTCCCACACTGACCCTAATTCCCTGCAACTGGCCCTACAGCACTCCTTTAGCCAGGCTGAAACCTGGTTTATCAACCACAGGTTGGAGCTAAATCATAAAAAGACCAAGGTCATTCTGGTTTCCCACCACCAAAGCAAACACAAAAGTACACCCTTAAAAATTCTTACCAATAGACTCCTCCCCCTCGACCAGGTGACCTCCTTCAAGTACCTTGGGATAACCTTCAACCCTGCTCTAACCTTCCATGATCACATTCACCTTCTCAGTGCTGCTGTCAATACCAGGATTGGCCTGCTTTATTGCCACAGGAATTGCCTCCCCTCTGAAGCTCTCCAGCTCATAGTCACATCTTCTCTCCTATCCATCATTGACTACGGGCTCCTGATTTACGGGGCTGCTGACAACACCGCCCTCCACAGAATTAAAGTCTCTTTAAACAAAGACTGCCATCTAGTGATGGGCAGTACCAGGCTCACCCACACCTCTGTTCTATACAACTCAACCAACTGGCTTAATTTTGATGAGAGACTGCTGTACCAGACATGTCTTTTTGCCCAGAAGATCATCAGTGGTCTCGCCCCACCCGGCCTTTCCACTCTCCTCCAACCTGCTCCTGCTCCTATGACCATAGCCACCTGCAGGTCCACCAGACCCACCCTCCAAGTACTGCATGTCAGGACCGCCCTAGCACAGAGATCTTTCTACTACAAAGCCCCTACTTGGCTAAACTCCCTCCCAAGCACCATCACACAGGAAGGTAGGCTCGGTCACTTCAAATCCCTCCTCAGGGCCCATCTCTTTGCCTACCCCAACTGTAACTGCCCACGACCTGGTCTGCCCAAAGTCTCACCTACCTCTCTTGGCCACCTTGGGCCAACACCACTATCTCTTGACAAGGGACTCTTGTCCTGCCTGTTCACCCATCTCCTGCCTCCACTCTGTTGGTCCTGTTTTGCTTCAGTTATTATTATATTGAATTAAGTAAGCAATAATACCCGACAGGGTGGGCGGTATTGCCCATACTGCCCACCCTGGAGGGTATTATTGCACTTAGAAAATGGGCACTGTAAAGAAAAAAGGTTTAATAAAATAATGTAAATAAAGAAATAGTTTAAAAATACATTTTGTAACAAAATAGTTCCTCCGCCTGCATTAGAATGCTTTTTTTTGTGAAGAAGAGACTTTCCTTGTACTGGAGGTCTGTATGACTTTTGATCTGGTCTCATGGTCCCCCCCCACACACACATCTGTTTTCTTTTTTTTACTTTTATTCCTGAAACAATCCTAACTATATGTGCCATGCAGTTTAACACAGTGGCCACAGCATGAGAACTGTAAAAACGTTCCGAATAAGGTCAGTCAAAGCTACTGCGGTGATTTCTTTTTACAGTAGTTGTGCATACCCCCCCCCACCACCACCAGATTTACAACGGCTTTTTTGGGGGCTGTGGAGGACCTGACGCGCGGAAACTGGCTGGAGGGCTGCAGTGCAACTTTGAGCCTGCAAAAGCATAAGGCTTTTCTTTTTTTTTTACACGGAAAGAGTCGGGCGTGGGGGAGAAGGGGCCTGGCGAACTAGGATTTCTGAGGACTGTGGCACTCTTATGTGCCAAGATAGGAACCAGGTAGGAATGAAACATTTCTTCTCCTATGCTCTGCTGCCCGTTTTCTGTTTGACTCAAGTGCCGTTTTATTTACGTCTTTTCCTGCACTGAACTGATAATTTTCCGCTGACTGCAGCTTGCCACCATCCAGGACAAATCAACCATACCAGGTGGGGGAGGCTCAGAGGGGAAAGACTTTTGTGTGGGTATGGGGGGACCTATGGGAGTGTGTGTGAAGGGACCGCAGCTGCTGCATGCTGTTTAAGGCCACAGGATGTAAAGGACATGACTTGCTCGTGCACAGCTGTTATTTTATTTACATGCGATCTACTGTTCCGAACTGATTTCTTTACTTTCTAAATTTCGGCTTTTTAGTTGAATGCTTTGTATCTGTAGTGCTGGTGAAACCGATGACTTTTTCTTTCTTTACAGCGACTGTTGGGTATGCTGAGTACTGGTTTTAATCACTCGCTAATTTGGGAAGAAAAATGGCGCCGAGTTTGAAACTTTTTTTGACAGATTGTCCAATTGGGAAACAGAGTGGGTACTGGAATACTGCTGTGGGTAAAGGGGCACTGTTGGCTGGCTCTCGTTTCTAGGTGGGCATCTATTGTCTGATAGACGCCCGCCTTAAAACGTGTCTCAGCCAATCAGGGGAGATGATTGTCTTTGCCCATTTTCTAAGTCTCCATTCTGTACCAGTCTAGTATATTTTACTCTATTATCTGTACTACACTCTGTTGTATAGAATGCTTTCAACCTATTGTATGTCTAATTATTTTGTATACTGTATATTTCTGTACTATTTGGATGTGGAGCCTTTGTAAAGGAGTCTCTGACTCAAAGGTTTGTAATTCCGATTAAAGAAAATTAAAAAAAAGAAATCACAATTGACTTACAGTAGTCATTTTTTATACTGAGCAGCACATACTGTATGGTTGCTGAAGTTCGGTGCACCCTCAAGAACTCTCCACACAGTCACTATGTTTGCTCCTACTTAAAGTATAACTACATTTAACCTGCAAGCCTGTGCTTCCTTCAGAAGCTGATTTTCAAATAGTTGTTCCAGTTTTGTTGTTGTTCCATCTTTACTGTCCTTTTTGGGAACACAGGGATCTGGATTTTCAAAAGTCCTGTCACAAGATTTGCGGCAGTTTTTCTGCTGCAGATGTGGCACCTAAAATGTGCTCATTTTGTTTCGACTTTAGTGCAGTTCAAGGGGGACCATCTACTTAAACCCCAATGAGTTCATGACCCCCCAGGAACATGTGAACCCCCGGCAGCATGAGGACCACAGGAGTGGGAGAATGGCATTTGCAGGGGTGTCCACAGGATGCCTAGCATTTCATAGGGAACCCTGCCCAGTCATAACCACCTCTTCTGTCTGTCTTCTGCAGAGGCACTGATATCACGGGGGACCACATGATGTCTGCCCTGCTCAGTCTGAACACAGGTAAAGGTGACTCCAGAACATGGGTTTTAGCAAGGCCTGTAAGGTGGAAAAATGGGTTGGGGTACCACTGATGATGCTGTCTCTTCCCTTAAGCACTAATGGCCTGCTGGCCACCTGTGGACCCCCCAATTCCACATTGGGTCCCAGTGAGGAAAGCCCACCATGTGTGTGTGTGGGGGGGGAGCTACAAGGATGGACAAAAGCAGCATCAAAAGTAGACCCTGAGAGGCTGACTGTGAGGTTGATGCGAAGAGTGGTTGTCAGTAAGCAGGGGCCTGTCCTAGTGAGACAACTGTGTTATGACTATTCCACATTTTAACATTTAAAATAAGAAACAGTATGCCATTTTAGCTGACAGGTGGCCAGTCAGGTGTTATTATAGGAGTATAATACAATTTTGTTCATACATACCTCTAGAATGAAGACACGTGCAAGCTGCTCCACCTGGAACCTGATGACACCCGACTCGGATGTTAGGATAATTTGGATGCTGCTATGTGGGGAGGGAGGTGGGGGGCTGAGTGGGTGTGCTGGGTGGGCTATGTGGGGGAGGAGGGAGGTGGGGGCTAGTGGGTGTGCTGGGTGGGCAGGGGTTCTTTACGGAATTGAGGAGTTGGAGACCTTGTAGTTTGTGCCTGAGTGGGGGTGGTGGTGGTTCATTTTTTAGCGGGGAGTGGGCAGTTTTCTTTTGTCTTAAAGAGACATAACTGACAATTCTTAATATCACATATTCTCTAAGGGGGTGGGGATGGAAGAGTGGGATTGTGGGTTACATGGTGGTTTGGGTTGGGGGGGTTTAATAATATCGGAGGGTCAGGAGGCTTGTACAAGGGGGGAATTTTTATTGCTGGATGCCAGTTTGGATTGGATGTTAGTATCCAATTCTGATTTGGTATTCTAAAATTTATGATTTTGGACTTTCGGCAGCTTTATCTGAAAATCTGAAATGCTACAGTTTTGTTGTTATCCAAGATGCCCATTTTTTAAAATGGATATTTGAGCAAACCTACTTCTTAGGGTTTGAGAATCAAAAGGAAAGCTGAGTGGTTCTGGAACCCTAAGAAGTTATAGTGGGATGTTCTTAATTAGCCAAGAGACATCTCAGGAGCCCTCCTTACATTTATTAAGCATTTCTGTTTTTACAACTCAAATTTGACCCCAAAGAGAAAGGAAATCGCTTTAGAGTAAAGAGTGAAAAACGATGACTGATACACCTGAAGAGCAGGATCATGAATGCTGATAACTTCAGTGCCTGGCTTTCATTTTGTGTCTGTGTTTTAGCCATTTTTATTATGCACGCTATCTTTTGTTTTTGAAAAACAAAGCATTTTACATTTCCAACCATGCTCGCTGATCACCCACTCTCCCAGTAAATTTGCAGTAGAGGTTGAGGCTCCCATATTTAGACACGGCTATTGGAGCCACGTGAAATAACATGTGGCTATCAGGGAGGCATATTCATAAGGCACTGTGCGAGGTGCATAAAGCCAGTGCATCACAGCTCCCTGCTGGCAAAAAATACGCAGGAATAAAGGGTGATAGCCCATCCCAAAGAGGTAGCAGCTGTTCTCTTGGGTGTCATATTCAGAGGCCTGCGTGCTAATGTTCACATATTGTATGCAAGGTGCTAAAGGGCCATATGTATGCCATTATATGGCCATTTGCAGCTCTGCACAATGCCTTCATGCATATATATGCATGGAGTCATTGTGCAGAGCTCAGATTATTGCCCCCTTCCCTCACCCAATCCTCTTATAATAATGTATAAATCCCTTGCAGTCTAGTGGTCTCCCCCACCCACCCTGATCCTTGTTGTGAAATGAAACTTACCTGGTAGTCCAGTGGTATCCCCTCCCATCCTGATCCCCACTGTGAAATAAAATTACCCTGGTAGTCATCTGGTGATCCCCCCCACTCCATTATGAAAGAAATTACCCTGGTAGGCTAGTGGAATCCCCTCCCACAATTACCCCCCACAATGAAAATAAGGCACTCTAGTAGTCTACTGGTAATCTCTCTTGCCCCAGTCCCTGTTGTAAAATGATGTCCCCCACTCTCCTTCCAGTACATTCATTCAGCACACCACTTTCCCTTTCACGTCCTGTCCACCACCTGATTTATCCTAAAAACTTATGGAAGTAGAGGGCAGAACTGTGGATGGTGACTGGTGCAGACCCTCCTCTCACCACCTTGGTCGTCCACCACCTGAATGACAGGAATCGAGCATGCATGTGCTATGTTTCTACTGAAGTATGAGTTTGGATTCGAAGTTTGGATTCGAAGCATTTAGGTTGTCTTTGCCATAGTCCTTCTGTTTGTACTTGCCACAATAAATGCTTGTTACATGCTATCCAACCTGATTTGTATTTTTATGTGCAGTACTGTAATGTGTATTTGTGGCCCTGCCCTACAATAGATTTTTTAATATTTTAATTTTGGATTGTAAGAGAAAAAACTTGCTTGCTGATATTTTTTGTGCAATAATTGTATTACTTTTATAAACAGGATTTTATTACTTTTATAACTATTATGCTACTTTGAAGTGGGACTGTGTTTATATTTAAGGAAGCAGCGGTGGTGCTGAGTGAGCAGGCAATTCTGTGATCCTATTCACGAGGAGGATTGTTGCCTGACATCAGAAGTGTTTGAGTGGGTGCGACTTTCAAATAGTGATTGAGGTGCCCTGCTGCAAGGAGACTTTTTTGTATCTATGAGAATAGCTGGGAGTTTATCTGCATCTCCAGACATCAAACTCATTTGGGATCTGACATTACTGTTTGGGACTCTTGCTCACTTTACTGGATTTTGCTTTCTCTGCTTATCCAGGGGACATTATCTGCTTGAAAAATTTCCCACCCACCCCACCACGCACCACCCCCCCCACCACGCACCACCCCCTTTAATTAAATAGTCTGCTTGGGCTCCACTCAAGAGTAGCTACATGTGATATTCAGGGGAAGGGGTGTGGTATTTATTTATTTCTGTTTCAGATTAATACCTCTGAGTCTGGGACTCTTTCCCAGAGGTTCCATGTCAATCAAAAACAATACAATAAAATACAATACAGGGCAAAACAGTACAGATTGAATAACACAGATGTTATAGATAATTACAATTAATGTTACAACAATGAAATAAAACAAGAAGAACTCCAGTGTTACAGAAGGGAGTTCCAGAGTATATACGATCAGCACACTGCAAATAATTACAATTAAGGTTATATCAACAAAAATAAAAATAGAGGAACTCCAGTGTTACAGAATGGAGTTTCAGAATACATTAGATCAGCACACCATGAGTGCAGTTAATACAGTAGTTCTTTATGAGGTGAGCAGAGACATACAGGTTGGGAGGAACACTGAAGTTAGTAGAATGGTATGCAGCCAGGGGCTTTGTCAGCTGTAAGACACAGAAGAGGTTTAATCAGAGTAGGCTTTATTGGGAAAACATGGGGCAGCACGGTGTTGAGCTTTGGGAGAGGGAAGATGGGGCAGAGGGAGGTTGGGGGGGGGTTTGAGAATGGAGCAAGTTAAGGAGGGGAAGGGGGGAATTGAGGGAGGGAGAGAGTGGAGGGAGGATAAGAGCAGTGAGGGGGTGTTGGGGGGTTGTGGAAGATCCAGGTAGGGATAGCAGGGGTCATAGTTAAGGAGAACATCGACATATTAGTATGCATATGTTATGCTTTGCAATTCTATAGCATATCCATTCATGCTTTTATACCGGGACCATTTGATTTCTCTGTAATATTTTGTGGTCTGTGGGTGGGGGTTGGCATGGTTTCTTTTTTTTTCATATATATATATATATATATATATATATAAAACACGCACTAATGTTGAGTAGTTTATGGGGATTTTGTTGATGTAAATATTGATAGGGAAATGTCTATTATAGAGTCTTAGTATTAGGGTGTGTCCTTGATTTAGGTGGGGAGAGTTGGTAACATGATTAGACAGAGTGCCCCTAGATGCGGGTTGTTGGGGAGGATCAGCCAGTCTGTGTACAGCAAGGTCAAGGGGGCCACGTAAGGGGAGTGGAATGGAGGGAGATGCAGATACTTGGGAGTGTTGCAGGTTGTGGGGGAGTTGGATGGCAGGACAGGAGATGGTGTTATGAGGGGATGGGGGGTTGGATCCAAGGAATGGGGGCTGGTACGGAGGGCAGGGGGTGAAAGGGGAACAAGGGAGGACAGACTAGTGAACTGCAATAGCTGTGGGGCATCAGTCTGGAGGGGCACGTTATGGAGGCTGTGGGAATGTCCCATTTGCGCAGGCTTGTGGATCTGGAGGCAGAGGTCTGTAGGCTGGAGGGGGACTTAAAGAGGTTAAGGGATTGGAGGGGAAGCGTGGGGGCTGGCTGGGTACTCAATCGACAGTGGAGCCTATTGAGTGGACAAGGTTCCCAAACATCATCAAGGGGCTGTATCGGGATAGTATCAGAGGTGATGACTGCGGGGGGGGCATGTTCGAGTAGCAGGTTTGAGGCACTGGGGTCAGTAGCGGGGGTTGATGGTGAGGTTAAACTGGATGAGGGAGGTGGGTACGAGGGTAGGGGGTATGCAGAGGCCTACAGTCCATATGGGGAGGGGTACAGGATATTGGGAGAGGAAGGTATAAAATGTAGAGGTAGGAGTGGGAGAAGGGGGGATAGGGCAAGGTCAACAGTGAGGGGATGTTGTCTGGGGATGGATGGGACGGTATATAACAAGGAATAGGTTGTCATAGGTGATGAGCAGGTTACTAGGGAAGAGATAACAAGGAGAGCAGGCAGATGGGATATGGAGGAGGGACAGGAAAGGGGGCCGGGTCCAGGCACTGGTGAACAGGAAGAAATTGAGACCAATGGGGGGATGGGGATAATAGGAAGGTACAGACGTCCGGGTGTGTAGGTGGGGGAGGAGGGAGTTGTAGTGATTGGGGAATCTATCCTGAAGGGATCAGATGGGGAGGGAGGGGAGAGTGGCACAGTCGGATATGGGTGGAATCTGTACCAGGCTTGACAGTGGGTAGGGTGAGATGGAAGTGTGTTAGAGGGGGAAGACAGAAACCACACGTGGTGGTGCACATAGACACTAACGACCTAGGGGTTGCACAGTGGAGTTGGTAAGGGAGAGATTTGAAGAACTGGGGAGGATATGTTCAGAGATAGGGAGCTTAGAGGCCTTCTTGGATGTGCTGCCAGTTCCCAGGATGAGCAGAGCAAGGATGGACAGAATAGTGGAGTTCAGTTCCTGGTTGGGTGGGTGGTGTCATTCTCATGGATATGGGCTGGTGGAAGATTGGGGGAACACATGGGACAACAATGATCTGTATGTAAAGGATAGGTTGTACTTAAGCTGGGAGGGACAGGGAGTTTTGAAGCATTAGCTGGAGGAATATTTAGTATCAAGGGTTTTTTTAAACTAGGTGGGGGGGAGGCAAATGCACACCTAGTTTGAAGGGTCACCAGGAAGGGGAGCTGAACAAGTTGACTCCCCACAACAACAGAGTTTGCTACAGGGGTGTGCCACAGGGGAGGGGGTCAGGTTAAGGGGATGAGGGGTGGAAAGAAGACTAGAACTGGGTGGAGGGTGGTCTCCTTGAATGTGAGGAGTCTGGGTAACAAAATGACTGCACTCCAGGCTCTCTTAGCTGTAGGACTGGTGGACATTATGGCCATAACAGAAACCTGGGCCACCCAACACCAAGACTGGGATCTGGTGATCCCAAGGTACAGAATTTATAGGAAGGACAGAGGGGTGGGGAGAGGGGGAGGGATGGCAGTTTATATAAGAGATGAGATTAGATGCACTAGAGATGGGGGGAGGAAGGGAGGATGGAGGTGCTATGGATGCAGTTTCTGGACTCTAGAGGTAGAAAACTGAGGTTGGGGTGGTGTATAGATCACCATCTCAGTCCAAGGAGTTGGATAGGGAGTTGGTGGAATAGATTCAGCAGGTATACAAGAAAGGGACTGCAGTGATAGTTGGGAGCTTTAATCTGCCTGGGTGGATTGGAGTACCCCAGCCACCTCTAGTGCCAGGGAGCAGATATTGCTGGATGCTTTTCAGGATAGTCTTTTGGTGCAATTGGTTAGTGTGCCAACTCAGCTAGATAATACACAAGACCTGGTACTTTCAAACAGGGAGGCAGTGAGAGAACTTAGGGTTTAGGACCCACTAGCTGGGAGTGACCATCAATCAGTGTGGTTCATGCTCAGCTTGAGCAAACAGTCTGTAGGATCAGTGACAAGGGTGGTGGATTTCAGATGGGTGGACTTTGGGAAGGTGGGGAAATCCTGACAGGGTGCCTAGAGGAGATAAGACTGGGGAGGGATGCAACAGAAGTAGGATATCATAAAACTTGGTCCGAAGGAAGCTATGGAGGCTTGTAGCAGATCTCTGAGCAAGAAGAGCAGAGCTAAGAAGCCATGTTGACTGAAAAGGAAAATATTAGAGGGGGTGAGGGCAAAGATTCAGCATTTCAGAGATTCAAGAGGACCAACAGAGGAGAGGACAGGGAGGAGTATGCGACGAGGACCAAGGAGGTAACCAAACTTATAAGAGAGGCCAAGGCCTCCAGAGCATTAAGTCCAGCTCAGGGCATCAAGGGAGGAGAGAAGGACTTTTCCAGATATGTGAGAGAGAAAAGGAACTGCAGGGATCAAATAGTTTGGATCAGGAGGGGCCGGAGTGGGTGGAAAAGGGTGAGGAACAGGTGGAGGCATTAAATGAATGCTTCTGTTCTGTTTTTACCCAGGAGGGGGTGATCCACTACCTCCGTGGACCTGGAGGTTGGAGAAAGGGGGCATGGGGTGAGAGACCTTGAGATTGTGGAGCGCAGAGTATTAGAGGGTCTGAAGGCACTTTGGGTGGACAAAGCACCAGATCCTGATGGCAGTCACCCCAGGATGCTGAAGGAGATGGTGGAGGTGTTGGCCAGACCACTGGAAAACCTGTTCAGCACCTCCCTGGACGCAGGATGCATACCACTGGAACTGGAAGATGGCTTATGTGTGTTGCCTAAACACTTAGTGTGTAGGGTAAATAATAATAATACTAATAATACAGATTCCTATGTCTTCGGAGTCTGCCAAGAAACATTCATAAACAAGCAAGAGTACTAATAAATGTTTATTATACTACTTACGCCAAGCATGTGACAAAGAAAATCACAAGGGAGATGGTTTCTCACCACTCTCCTGAAGAATGTACACAGTCTCCAGTGTTTCTACGATCTTAGGTTCTCCAAGATCTTGTTCTCTCTCCCCACTCTCCTGGAGCTAAAGTAGGTTGCAGAAGGCTATATACTACAGATAACAGCATAGCAACAGAGATTACCTCATAGTTACAGATATAAGAAACAGTACATATTGGATAATGACTTAGGAGACAGAATTACTAATGAGTATCATATGAGACAAATAATATGCTTCAGTTTGCATTATAGCTTGGACAAAAGAAATACTGACTGGTTCAAACTATACATGGCATTTCTTGCCTGTGTATAAGACATAACAAAGGTTTTCTTTCTGTGTCAGCTTGCTTAGACAAAGAGAAAGGCTGACTGGTCACAACTACATATGATTATATGAGAATATATATAGTGTATAAAGTAATCACTGATGATCCCTCAGAGTCATCTTATCAGTGATTAGGTAGATTATATATGGAATATATGTAAAAGAAAAACATAATGCGTTATAGTGAGGTATAATAGTCATGCATGATCTAATCCTATGAAGGATGTAAACACTGGCAAATATTAACAGCAAAGCACATTCCTGGCACTCATACTTATATGATGGGTGCCTAAAATCTACATGCTAGTGCAAAATAACAGTATCACAGTATAATAGACCAGGAATACAGTGTAATGTGTATGTGAGGTGTATGTGGGACAATAGAGGGCATAACCCAGGTGCAACATGTGGTGCCTAGCTACAAAAGTGGTCCAAGGGACGAGCCAGGAAACTATAGACCTGTTAGTCTCACTTCCATAGTGGATACATTTATGGAAGCGATCCTGAAGGAGAGATTGGTGACATTTCTCGAGGTAAATGTTCTCCAGGATGCACAGCAACATGGGTTTGTCTTGGGGAGATCTTGCCAGACAAACCTAATAGAGTAATATGACTGGGTAATAACAGAGCTGGATAGGGGCCATGCAGTGGATGTCCTGTATTTGGACTTCAGCAAGGCCTTTGATTCAGTGCCTCATGGGCGGCTGGGGGGTGAACTGAGATCTGTGGGGGTGGGGTTGAAGATTGCTCACTGGATCGAGAACTGGGTGAAGGGGAGGCAGCAAACAGTGGTAGTGAGAAATTATCAAGCCCTAGGCCTGTGACAAGTGGGGTGCCACAGAGCTCTGTGCTGGGTCCTGTATTGTATGGGCTTTCATATTGGATATCTCACAAGGAGTTAGGAGCAGGATCAGTCTGATTGCAGATGATACCAAGATGGGAGCTGTAGTGGATGATGTAGAGGGGTGGAAAGAGCTACAAGGGGACCTAACCAAACTGGAGGAGTGGTCAGCAAAGTGGCAACTGGGTTTCAATGCAAAGATGTGTAAGGTTATGTACTTTGGGGCGAAGAACCCGAGGAGGGAATACTGGTTGGGTTGGGTGAGACTGGGGGTCACTGAGGAGGAGAAGGACCTGGAAGTGATGATAACAGACAGCATGAACCATGAACAGCTCTGCCCAGTGCAGAAAGGCTGCAGCCATGGCTAACAAGATGCTGGTGTGTATTGCAAGGGGAATCTTGTCCAGACATAAGGATGTGATCCTTCCTCTCTACAGATCGTTAGTCAGGCCACACTTAGAGTGCTGTGTGCAGTTCTGGCGACCGTATCTGAAGAAGGATATCAGGCTGCTAGAGGTGGTGCAGTGTAGAGTGACAAAAATGATACAAGGGATGGATGGTAAACCCTACGAGGACAGACTGAGGCATCTGAGTTTGTACACACTGGAGGAGAGGAGGGATCGGGGGGATATGATTGAAATGTTCAAATATCTGAAGGGATTCAACAAAACCGGCACAGATGGGTTATTTAGGCTGAGGAAGAGAAGGGACACCAGAGGACAGAGGCTAAGACTGGAGGGTGGCAGATTTAGGAAAGATATGAGGAGGCATTACTTCACAAAAAGGGTGGTGTCGAAATGGAATACTCTACTGGAGGAGGTGGTATCATGTAGGATGGTGGGTACTTTCAAAAGGGCATGGGACAGGGCATGTGGGTGGAGTGTATGGGTGAGTAGTAATGAGAAATTGCCGGAGGGGAGAGAGGGTGAAGGGGGTGAGGTAGCTGTGACCTAGTGGTGGTAGCCATGCAGTTGAGCAGACTTGATAGACCATAAGGCCTGTTTCTGCTGACGGTTTAATATGTAATGTATGTATGTATGTATGTATGTATGTATGTATGTATGTATGTATGTATAAACAGGATCTTCTTTTTAAACAACTGTAATTATACTTGACAAGCATTTACAATACCTGAGGTACTACCATTAACAGTACACAATTTTTAAGCATGTTAAAGAGCTATTGATACCTCAAAGAAAACTTTAAAAACATAATTATTAAGTACAGTTTTAACTGCATTCCAGTTATATTTTATACATTTCTCCTCTCCATTATTTATTACGAAGGAAATCTGCATGAATATATGATCTTTATTCCTTAGAGTTCCTTTAGAGTCCATCTGCCTCTATAGCTTACCTGCTACCTCAAGTCGTAATCCTTTGTTGTGACATCACAATCTGTTGCTGTGGGAGTAACTGTGATATCAGAAGCAGTGCTCTGTGACTTCAGGTAGGGAGAAAGCAGCAGGAATAGACAAACACTTCAGGAGCAAAGATCCTGTTTTCATGCAGATGACCTCAATAATAAATAATGGGGAGGAGGAATACAACACTAATGGAAAATTACAAGCTGGTCTGTCTCCAAATATTAGGTTTTGTTAAGTTCTCCTGAATGTGTAACCAGCTCTTTAAAGTTATATGTGTCAGAATAATATGGAATTTCATGGCCATCAGATATGACATAGAACCTAAATGCCTGAAGACAATTAAGAGTATACACACAGAGGATGAAGTATGGGCAGTCATGCACAACATGCCTATGTCTGCATCAAGAGTTTTTTACGGCAGCCAGAAACCTCACTAGTGAAACTCGAGAGGTTCACTGGATGCGCTAGAAAGCTCAAGATTAAGTCAGAGGCGTGTCTGTGTATGGATTCCCATACATTATCTTTTACAGTGTGTGGGCATCCATATGCATTTTAGATGCTTCGCTCCTGTCGGTGAACTGAGAGTTGGGGGAGAGGCACTTGAGGGTTGATAGCAAGTACAATTTACTGATTGTGGGCCAGATATTCAAAACTTGCCCTGGGGCTAAATAGCACTGCCTGGTGTGCTAAATTAGCCCGGATCAAATAGTCTGCCATATTCAAAAGGATTAGACCCGGTGTTAACCTGCTGAATATAGAGTGCTAAGGAAGCTGGGCAAACTGGGCTGGGAGTGCAGTGTTAAAATATCCCTGGAATAAGGCAGCACTGCATATAGCAAGAGGGAAGTGCAAACTGCAACAGAAGCCCAGCAGACTCTGGAACAAGCCAGTGTTGCAGGTGGAGAACATTGTGTGTGATTGAACAGAGATGTCTCACATCTACTACAAACAACAATGCAAGCCACACACTGCAGAACTGTGCTATGCTGAAGTAAGGTTTGCCTGGAGCTAACCCGATAGCACAGTGCTAACACAATAGCCTGGTGCAAACTGGTTAGCCCGGGCAAACGTATACTACATTCAAAGCTCACATGCAACTGAGCCTACTTAGGTAATCCGTGGGCAAACAGGCACAATTGCATCTCATTATTTGCTGCTTAGCATACATTACCATGCAGTTTGCCTGGTACTTCTCCATGGAGCACACAGCTACACCTTTTGGTCGGAATGGAAGTACAGGATGGATGCTGCAAGCCAAGGCATGTTCACAGCATCCCCTGTTGGTCGGAATGGAAGTACAGGCTGGAAGCTGCAGGATATGGGTGTTTGCAGGTACAGCCAGTCCATACCGCTTGCCCATACAGCACTGCAACGAGGTACACAGACATGCTGACTGAGGGACAATGAGGGACAATGACTCTCATGATGAAGGACACAGCGTTGAACATGGAGATCCATGCCCAGAACACAGTGGAACCATAGCCTCCACATGTACAAAGTGTACATTGTCCTGTAGCAAAGTAGCATATTAAATGCAGCTGTATAGTATGAATGTACAGCACAGCCTCAGTGTGTGCAGCACCCTGTTTAAAGATTAACATAGGGCTAATAGACTTGCATCAGCCAATCAGAGTTAGCTGTCTCAAATACCCTGTTAATGATAAGATCTAACTACATTCCCTGGTAGTCCAGTGGCCCTCCCCCCACTCCCCACCTGGCAGTGTGACCCCCCCACCTATGCCCAGACAGAGCGGGCGATTGGCTCAACCTCTCACCTCCACGGTCAGCTGCCTCGATCGGTATGACCGATCGATGTGTACTGCAATGAATGAGGGAATTGGCTCATTACAGTACACAAACACAATCAGTCATATCTCAGTCATCAACTGTCCATGGAGGTTAGTGAAGGGTTGAGCCAGTCACTGGCTCAATTCGGCGATGTTTAGGGGGCGGGAGCATCACGGGGTGGGGACCTCTAGACTACCAGGGAACTGCTAGAACTGATCAGAACAGGTGTCGGGATCATGCTTGGGGATGGGGGGGGGCCACTAGACTTCCAGGGATGTGATAGGGGGGTACAGAACGGGTGTTGGGGTGTGCTTGGGGGGAGCACCTGCCTGCCAGGGAGGGACTACGGCCTGTGTGTTGTGCACTTTGGGCATGCATTGGGGACTGGGAGTACTGCCTCCCCATTTTGCCAAGTATTACCGCCTGCTTTCTGGTGATGGTATTGAGTGTTGTGCTACAGGTCGTGCTATACACTGTAGCGTGGCACTGTCATTTTGAATATGCCGGTGTGCCGGCATGCATGGTCTCTCCCCTCATTACCACCTCTGCATACATTATCTGTTAGCATCAGTGCTATTGCATAGCACGGGCGCTAAATGGACTTTTGAATATTACAGCTAGGTGCAAACCCAGCGCTATTTTGGTGCAACAGGTTTGTGCCTGGTGCTACGCTTTGAATATCTGGCCTTAAATGTGCTCCAGCTTGTTCTGTAAGTTCAGGTTTATAAAAAAACAAAAAAAAAAAAAAAACAGCTTCCAGCTCGATATGATACACAAAAGCAGTTGTGTGGCAGCATTCTAAGTTGTTGTACTGCAATAGTGACATCACTACTGCAGCACAACATGGATATTCCAGGCATGGGATTCCATGCATAACAGGGTTCCACCATGCTGTACACTGTGTTTCAGCTTACATAGAAACATAGAATTTGATGGCAGATAAGGACCGCTTGTCCCACCCAGTCTGCCCATTTCCCTACCTAATGGATAAGCTGCAGATCCTAGTTAACCAGCAGCCTACTTCTTCCTACCCCCAACCCCTAGAATTGCCTTATGACTGTCCCATGCATGCTTGAATTCCACCACTGTTTTTGACTCCACAACCTCCTCCGAAGGCCGTTCCATGCATCCACAACCCTCTCTGTGAAAAAATACTTTCTTAAATTACCTCTGAGCCACCCCTCTATCATCAAATTGTGCCCCCTTGTTCTTGCACACCTCTTTTTTTGAAAGATGCTACCCTCTTGGACTTTGTTGATTCCCTTGAGGTACTTGAAAGTTTCTATCATGTCCCCTCTCCTCCTTTCCTCGAGGCTATACATATTAAGCTCTTTAAGTCTCTTCATATGTCTTCCAGTGCAGATCCTGCACCATTTTAGTTGCCCTCCTCTGGACAGCTTCCATCCTGTCTATGTCTTTATGGAGATTGGTCTCCAGAACTGCACGAAGTACTCCAGATGGGGTCTCACCAGCTGTCTGTACAGAGGGATAATAACTTCCTGTTTTCTACTGGTGATGCCTCTCCCTATGCATCTAAGTATCCCCCCAGCCCTCCTTGCTGCCCTCTCACATTGCTTGCCCACCTTTAGGTCATCTGATATGACTACCCCCAGGTCCCTTTCCATTTTTGTTGTTGTTAGTATCTCACCCCCCATTGTGTACTCTTCCCCTGGGTTTTTGTTTCCCAGGTGCATTACCTTGCACTTCTTAGCATTGAATCTAAGCTGCCATATATTTGACCATTCCTCTAACCTTGCCAAGTCCCTTCTCATCCTTTCCACCCCACCTTGTGCATCAACTCTGTTGCAGATCTTTGTGTCATCTGCAAAGAGACATACTTTTCCTTCCAGTCCCTCTGCAATGTCACTTATAAAGACATTGAAGAGGACCGGTCCTAATACTGAACCCTGCAGTACCCCACTAGTAACCCCCCTTTCTTCAGAGTGGACTCCATTTACTATTACTCTCTGTGTCTTATTCTCCAGCCAATTCTTTACCCAGGCTGTCATCTTGGGACCCACTCCCAGGCTGGCTAACTTGTATATTAATCTTTTGTGTGGGACTGTGTCAAATGCCTTGCTAAAGTCTAGGTAGGCCATGTCCACAGCCCCTCCCTGATCTACTACTTTGGTCACCCAGTCAAAGAAATCTATCAGATTTGTCTGGCATGAACTTCCCGCTGTGAATCCATGCTGCCTTGGGTCCTGTGCCCCTCTGGCCTCTAGATACTCGACAGTTCTTTCCTTCAGAAGTGATTCCATCATTTTCCCTACCACTGAGGTTAAACTAACAGGTCTGTAGTTTCCTGTTTCTGCCTTGCTCCCACTTTTGTGAAGGGGAATCACATCTGCCCTCCTCCAGTCCTCGGGTACCACCCCATCCTCCCATGATTTGTTAAAGAGGGTAGTCAGTGGTGTCACTAGTTCTACCCTTAGTTCTTTTAAAATTCTGGGATGAATCCCATCAGGCCCCATTGCTTTGTCCACCTTCAGTTTTAAGAGTTCTTCAGAACCCTTTCTTCTGTAAATGGCTGGTATCAACTTCTGTATCCAGAGTGTTTCTACTGTTTGTTTTAGGTACCCTCTTCCTTTGTAAATACTGAGCAAAATATTCGTTTAGTATCTCTGCCTTTTCACAGTCACCCTCTGCCCACCCTTCCTCCCTTTATTAAGCCCTTACTCTCCTCCCTTGGTCTTCCTTCGCTCCTTGATGTACCTATAAAAGGTTTTATCCCCTTCTTAACTGAGTTGGCTATCTTTTCCTGGTTTGGGCCTTTCCTGTTCTGACATCCTTCCCAGCTTCCTTTGCTTTTAATCTGATACAGTTCTCTGTCCTGCTCCTTCTGTGATTCCTTGTACTTCCTGAATGCATTCTTTTCTCTTGAACCTTCACTGCCACTTCCTTTGAGAACCATAGTGGTTTCTTATCGTTTCATTTTATTTGCTTCACACAAAGGCTTGTTACCTCTGTGATGGCAGTTTTTATTATTCCCCATTGTTCTTTCAACCCTCCTTCCTACCCATTTGCTAGTGCATTCCTTAGGCACTCACCCATTTTGACAAAGTCAGCCCTCCTAAAGTCCAGTACTTTTGCCTTTGTATGGCTTGACTCTATTGTTGTGTTTACTGTGAACCATACTGTTCGATGGTCGCTAGTTCCCAGATGGCTACCCACTTCTACATCTGTGATCCTCTCTTCATCTCCATTTGAGAGAACCAGGTCTAAGATTGCTCCCTCTTGAGTGGGCTCCAATACTAGTTGTCAAAGGCATGCCCCCCATAAGGCATCTAGAATAACCCCACTCTTCAAAGTGGCTGCTGCAACTGCACTCCAGTTAACATCTGGCATATTCAGATCACCCATCAGCAATATATCCCCTTTTTCTGCCATTCTAAGTATACTTTCTATCATTTCCTTGTCCATTTCCTCCCCCTGAGAAGGGGGTCTGTATACAACCCTGTACGTGATTGTGGTGCCATTGCCGGTCTCCAAATTTACCCACAGTGCTTTTCTCCTCTCTGTTTTCCTTTGTTCTGTTGCTTTGATTCCTTCCCTATGTAAAGAGCTACCTCCCTCCTCTTTTACCCTCCCTGTCCCTCCTGAGATAGTGTATCCTGTATGTTTACGTCCCAGTCATGGTTTTGTGTGTACCATGTTTCTGTGACTGCCACGATATCCAGATGTTCCTCCTCCATCAAGGCCACTAATTCAGGAAGCTTGTTACTCAGACTACAGGCATTGGTACTCATTGCTCTCCATATTTTGATGGCTTTACCTTCTGTTGCAACATCCCCCACTGACCTTTCTACCTCGGTCTTTTTCTCATTTAGTACCCATTTTTGTAGGGAGAGGCTGGGATTTTCCTGCTGCTTATCAGTGCCTCCCCCCTTGACTAGTTTAAAAGCTTGCCAATGAAACATTTAAACTGATTGCTCAAAAGACTTGTTCCCTTTTTGGACAGATGCAGACCATACTGCCAGTATAGGCTGGTGTCCCTCCAGGAGGAACCCCAGTCTCCAATGAAGCCAAACCCCTGTGCTCCACACCATTTTTTCAACCATTCATTAAACTGCATGGTGCAAAGTACCCTCGCCTCACTCATGCCATTGACAGGCAGCACCTCAGAGAAGGATACTGTGTGTGCTACTTGTCTTAGGCCCCTCCCCAATTATACAAAGTCCTTCTGCACTGCTCTAATCTCATGATGAGCCAAGTCATTTGTCCCTAGGTGGACAATGACGTCCAGCTCAGACTCCCATGCAGCTGTTCTCGTGATCCTGAGGATGCGCTTCCTGTCCCTTCAAGCCATGGCACCAGGCAGGCACCTTACTTCAGTTTTCCCTGCTCCCCCCAGTTCTATCCCCCTAATAATTGAATCCCCCACCAGGAGCTGCTTCCTTTCCTTGTGGTGTCCTCTGCCTCCTTCCTGTGGGCCTCCCTTGTGACAGTTGTCCTCAGCCTCCTTAGTCTCTTCTGTGGGTGCATCCATAGGGGAGCTATGCTCCCCCAGAATGGTGTATGGATTGTAGAGTGAAACAACTGACTGGGTGTGCCTCTGTTCCACCATTCTCACCCTCCCTGAGCCCACTGTGGTCCAACTGCTGTGCTTTCTTCGCAACCTCTGATACTTTCATTTATATATACTTGTGTTTTGACTGGCATTTTGTATGATGTTATAATATGTTTAAAGTTTCCTTTTTTGGTCACATTTTACCGTTTCTAGTACTAGACAAGAACGAAATGAAGTAAAATTGCACATTTAAGGAATTCAAGTTAAAGATGTGGAGGCACTATACAGTAGCAGCTGGATATCACTGTATAGACCTTCATTACTTAATACTCACTGTGTGATTCTGAGCAACACTTTAAAAACTCCCAGTGCTCCATTCCATCCAGCTACAGAAATAGGTAGACGCAGGACCCCTCTGGTAATGAGGTGTGGCATCTTAGTTGGGTTAGTCTGGGTAAATACACTGTAACAATGGGTAAAGTAATGACCCCAAAGAAAATTTGATATTGAAGTTGGTGTATCCTGGGTAAATGAATTGTAAAAATGGGTAAAGGCAAGACCCCACTGGAAACACGATATTGCAGTTCAGTTGGACTGCCCTGGGTAAATAAATTATACACTGGCAGCAATCACTGTCTCATTCTCTCTTTCCCGTCTCCACCTCCTGACAATAGAGGAGTGTTGTTTAATGGTTAGAGCACTACTGAAAATTGGGAGAGCGTAAATTCAAACCTCGCTACAGCCAGATACTCATTGTGTGATCCTTAGCTACTCACTTAACCTCCCACTGCTTTGGTCCAGCCACCCAGCTGCAGAAATGGGTAGAAGTAGGAACTACTGGGAATGAGATGTTTCATTTCAGCTGGGTTATCCTGGGGAAATATGCTGCAAGGAAAAAAAAATTGCCAGCAATTGCTTGCCTTTCCTACAACCCCCCCCGTGCGGCATAATGGTTACAGCACTGTTAGGGACTGGGAAATCAAAGGTCCAGAGAAATAGTCACTGAGTAACCTTAAGCAAATCACTTAACCTCCAATGGCTCCAGTCCACCAAGCTGCAAAAAATGGGTAGAAGCAGGACCTCACTGGAACTGGGATGTTGCATCACAGATGCACTACCCTGGGTAAAATTCATGGGAAAAACAGGACCCCCCTGCAGAGGAGATGCTGCATCTCAGTCCGGCCATCCTTATATATTAAAAAAAAATAACATAGTTGACAGCCACTGAATTTTGGAGACAGGAGAATTGCAGGAGGACTGGGGAGGACAGTGAATGTGGCCCCCCCCTGCAGAAAAGTGGAAGTCTGGAAGAGATGAACAACTATGAACCAGTCAGTCTGATATCTATAGTGGGGAAATTACTGGAGGACAGGACAGTGGAATTCCTAGAGGCCAATTTACTTCAGAATTCCAGACAGCACTGATTTACCGGTGGCGTGTGTGTGTGTGTGTGTGTGTGCAATAAAAATCTGATTGAATTATTTGATTGGGTGATAAAGGCCATGCTTAGAGACAGGTTATTAATGCTTTGTACCTTCTGTAGACTTCAGCAAACCCTTTGACTCAGTCCCATATGGGAGACTGACAAAGAAGTTGGATGACTTGGGGATGGGGACAAGATTACAGGTTGGGTGAAAACTGGGCTTTGTGGGAGAACCAAGAGGATGGTCCTAAATGGAAAACCCTCAGGGGGAGGGAATGTCACAAGTGGGGTGCCCCAGGGATCAGTTCTAGGACTGGTTTTCTGTAACATATTTATTTGTGATATAGGGGATGGGGTTCAGGGAAATATATGCCTCTTCACCGATCACACCAAGGTCTCTGTAACAGTGGACACTGAAGATGGGAATAAGGGTCATTAAGGAAGATCAGAAAACTCTGTAGAAGTTTCAAGGGTGTGGCAGCCAAAATTTAATGAGCAAAAAATGCACAGTAATGCACACAGGATCAAATTACCCATGAACAGAGTGCAAGATGAATTACATGATAGTGGAGAGCCCATCAGAGGAAAGGGACCTGGGGGGTGTTAACAATGGTGAACATGAAGGCAATGGCACAATGTGGTAGGGATGTGGGCAAGGCAAATCAGATTCTGGGGTGCATAGCGAGAGGGATCACTAGCAGAAAGAGATAATACAGCCCATGTATAGATCCCTGGTTCACCCTCACTTGGGGTATTGTGGGTGATTTTGGAGCTCACACTTGAGGAAGGACAGGGACATGTTAGAGACAGTGTAGAAATGAGTCACCTAAATGACACAGGGGCACTAGGGTAAGTCCTATGAGAAGTGCTTAGAAGCTCTTAACTTTTACACACTGGAGGACTGAAGACAGAGGGGTGCCATGATTGGGGTGTTTAATACCTCCTCAGAATAAACAAAGTGGAGAGCAGTAAGCTGTTCATGATGATGAGTGATAACGAGTACCGAGGGTAACTCCCTGAAACCAGCGGAGGTGTGGGGGGTGTGGGGAGAAGTTCAGGTTCAAGAAGGATGCCAGGAGGTGCTTTTTAGAAAGAGTGGTGACAGAGTGGAACAAGCTTCTGGAGGAGGTCACTGGGGCTGAACCAGTGGAAGGGTTCAGAAGGGGATGGGGCAGGCACATGGGAAGAGGGCAGACTGGGGGGAGGTACTGAAGATTGACAAGGGCACAGTCCAGAATTAGACAGATTTGGGCAGACTTGATGGGCTGCTAGGCCTTTATTTGAAATCATTTTCTGTTTCTGTGTAAGCCAGGTGGAGGCATGATGCTATTGTTATGTTTTACTAGTTCTCATAAAGTAAATGTAACCAGGACATCCCCGCAGTGTAAATGGGTGTCTCCCCCCCCCCCCGAGGGTCTGCATATGGCACCATGGACCCCCAGATAACCCAACACTGGGCACCCCAACACATCAGTACAAGTTTGCTATTGATTGAAAAAGGCAGGGAAGACACTGAATAACTATTTACATGGTACAATGATCTGTCTTAGAGCTATCCACTCTTATTTACTTATTTAAAGTAGTTCCAGGGATTTTTTTTTCACAGCTTGTGACAGAGAAAAACAAAATGTCAAGGGGGACACTCACACACTTGGGGTGCTTCTCCTGATAGTGACTTGGGGGTTCCCAAGGAGGTTATTTTACAGAATAAATTCACGAGAATGGCCACAATGTCAGCATTCAGCTCATAATAATGGTTAAGTGCTTAAACATTCACGAGTAAGCACCTTAATGGAAAATAACAAGTGTGTACATATTTTACCAAATTTTTCCTTTGGGGAAAAAAGGGGTAGAACTTGAATGTCAGTTCTCCAGAGGCTTCAAAATACAGCATTCCACTGTGGGTTATGCTACTCTAACATTCCAGAGGAAGTGACAACTGATTAGATCTGTGGTAAGGGAAAACAATTCTAACCACTCACAGACCAGAACTAATTTATGTAGATTTTAGTAGCATTTGGAAGGGGCTGCACAGCCCACAACCTGAGAGATCGAGGAGGGGAGATGAACCAGACCACACCTAAGGGAAAACTTCCAGCCGCAGAGGCCTACAGTCAGGGTGGAGTCTGAGGAACTAGTTCTTATTTAAAGTAACAGGAGACAGTGTCTCATCTGAATCCCTGTGACATGGACAGTAAGGCAATATGTGAGACAGGGAAAACTCAGTACTGTCTGCTGTGGTATAGTGGTACCTGTGCTGTAGTTAAAGAAATGCCAGCAAGGCTTGCAAGAAAAATATCCAGTCCACATCCAGTGATTGTCTTCAAGGAATCATTACTATTGTTGTGCGGAATTTTCAAATTCTGGCAGAATGAAATTCTGTAGAATTTTTGAAATTCCACAGAAATTCTGCCAAATTTTGCCGGAAATGGAATGGCAGAATTCCACGACAGAAACATGCAGGCCTTCCTTGTGACTCCTTTCCTGCTTTGCATCTCCACTGGTACAAGACATTTTCCACCACCATCGAACAGTGGCCCATTAGCTTGCCAACTTCCTCTCCCGGTCGCATGCCTGCAATACTAACTGCCTATGGTGCCCTCTATCTCTTATTGTTACCGCAGCCAGATGCCTACTCAAGCTGCTCGTTATATGAATATTATCTCAAAGTATGCTATAACTGAGTATCTTTATTTTTCTTTTAGTTGTTTTGGTTGTTTATTGTGCATTCTTTTACTACCTCTGTATGTATGTTGACCTCATCCTTTGACGTGGAACCTTTGTAAATGAGCAGTTTCTGCTCAAAGGTATTTGTAATCTGAGAATTTAATAAATAAAAAATAAAAATAAATAAAAAAAATAAAATGTGGAATGAGCCTTTCCTCAACAATTCCGCAGATCTCAGTATTTTCTGCGGAAATGTTTGCAGGGTAGTTTTCTATGGAAAAATGCTGTTTTGCTGAATATTATTCCGTGGATCATGGCAGGTGGAATTTTGCAGAAGAACCAGCAAATTTCCAGCGGAAATTCTGCTGGCAGAATGGTCGTTCTGCACTTATTCTGCCGGCAGAATTCCACATTCCACACAGCACTTCATTGTCACTGGCTGGTTCTACTGCTGTTGTCTGAAGCCTCAACTACCACCATCAACTGTGACTGTCAAGGACTTTTGAACTGTTACTTTTTCTCTTGTGAAGGGACATCTTATTGCTTATGGGGCATTCTAATAATAGGGGGTGAGTTACCTGATTTGCTTAGAAGTTACTGTTAGCTAAATATTGTGCTATTGTTATTGCATCACAGTCTAGAATAGAAACATGGAAACGTAGAATTTGTCAGTAGAAAAGGACTGCTTGGCCTACCCAGTCTGCCCAGGTGTTCCATGCCTACTTTGTCTCTAAAGACCCTACCTGGCCTCCAAGGATCCTTCCCCATCCTGCCTGTTTACCAGTATTCCCTTATGCCTATCCCATGCATGCTTGAAACCCCCCACTGTTTTTCCCCCCCCACCTCTGCTAGCAGAATGTTGCAGGTGTCCACCACTCTTTCAGTGAAGTACTTCCTCATATCCTTAAACGTCCCCCCTTCGAGCTTCATTGCATGCTCTCTGGTCCTGGTGCACTTTCTCATTTGAAAATTTTTCTCCTGCTGTACATTGTTTACCCCTGTGAGGTACTTGTATGTCTCTATTATGTCTCCCATTTCCCTCCTTTCTTTCAAGTTCAAGTTCGAGTTTATTGCAGGAAGACTCCATTGAGCAAGCTCATTCACAAGGAGGTCCTGAAGCTTGTACTCAGACAAAGAAACATTACATAGTGAGGCAACCTTGGTTACCAATATTCAAAGTGCACACAAAGTTCGAGAAATGTATTACATAGCGAGATACATCATTGTAAAGATGTGTACAATTAAGGAACAATTGGTATAAAGTGTACAGACAATACAAGGTAACATTTATATACTTAACACTGTTAGATGCAATAGGTACGCTTGATGTATTGGGCAAATAATAGGAAGGGTAGTATAAGTAGGGTGAACAGGGCTGAGGGGGAAGGGTCAGTTAGCAAGGGGTAATATATAGATAGAAGGCCTAAGGTAGGAAAGGGTATGGGAGCAGGTAGGAAAAATCCTATAGTTTATTTAGTCATGGAATACATTTTGCAAGCTAGAAGGTTTCAGGTCTAAGCAAGGCTAGTGCAAGTGGAGACGATAGTCAAGGAGCACACATAGGGGTAGAGGAGGGGCTTAGTAGCAGTTACAAATATCTTTTATTTGAGATGCAATTAGCACTTTATAGAAGTTAACTGAGACAATGCTAGTTAGTTTTAGTACAGACTAGAGTTGGTTCCATATAGTGGGAAGGGCAAGCGAGATAGTTAGTTTGCCAAATGAGGTACGAGTCCTAGGTACGTCGAGCATGATAACGTCTGTTTTCCTGAGGGAACATGCACTGTGGGAAATGCAGATTAAAGATGTTAGGTAACACAGAAGTTTATGCAGGAGCAACTTAAGGGTCCAGAGACCTGCATGGAGCAGGCGTCCGGTGGTAAGAGATGTCCAGCCAACAGCTGCATACAGATCACAATGCTGAGTGCGGTAGGGGGAACTGGTAATGAATCATACGTGCAGTGATAGAGGATGTTCAGCTTGCTTAGACTTCAGATTGTAGTGGGAGTATAAATTAAAATCACCGTAGTCAAGTAGGGGAAGGAATGTGGCCTGGACAAGCCTGGTACGTGTCACAAGGAGGAAAAGAGACCTATTTCTAAAAAAGAATCCTAGTCTGGCTTTGAGCCTCCTGGATAAGTCCTCAATGTGGTCATTAAAAGAGAGCTTATTATCAATCCACATACCCAAATATTTGAATTTAGGAACGACTTCCAAGGGTTCACTTAGTGAGGTAACAATAAAGTCTTTTGGTAGGACAGGGGAGGTACCAGAGGAGATACTACGAGAGAAAATCATTGCTTTAGTTTTCTTAGCATTAAGGAGAAGCTTGGCTTTTATCAGATTATTTTTGAGCTGAGCAAAGTCAGCTTGTAACACATCCCTGACTTCCGATAAAGTTGAACCAGAGGTATACAGAACCGTATCGTCCACAGAGAAGTGCAGGTTGGAGCTAGTTATGTGAGAATCAAGATTGCTCATGTACAGAAAGAACAGGATTGGGCCTAGAATGGAACCTTGGGGGACTCCTCTGACAACCGGCAGAGAGGCAGAGAATAGGCTATCTGCTTTGACTTTCTGTGTTCTCCCTGATAGGTAACTAGTGAACCACTGAGTGGTGGACGGAGTGGCACCTAAGTTAGACAGGCAAGTGACTAAGAGGTTGTGATCAACAGTGTCAAATGCTTTACTAAGGTCCAAGAGGACTGCACCAGTAATCATCTTAGAATCCACAGCAGAGATCCAGTCATTAGTTACTTTAGCCAGTGCTGTGATCTGCCCGAAAACCGGAATGGGCTGGGTTAAGGAGTGAGAAGGTTTCGATATGAAGTTTTAATTGGTTATAGATAATTTTTTCAAAGACTTTAGAAAGGATGGGCAAGATGGAGATAGGCCTATAATTGTTTAGATCACATGGATCCTCTAATTTAAATAGGGGGAGGATGTGGGCAGATTTCCAACAGGTTGGAACTATAGCAGAAGTGATGGAGAGGTTGAAAATATGAAGAATGGGGGCAGTGAGATGGGCATAGCCTAGTCTTAGGAAGAAAGGTTCAAGACTGTTGTCACCTGCACTCTTTCTGATATCAAGTTTAAGAGGTGAATCTTCACCTTTTTTATAGTTAAGCGTACGCAGTTGAAAGGGGCAGGATGAGATGCAGGTAGTTGGGGAGAAGCTAGGCTGACTTTTCGCATAGCTAGCATAAGGTGAGGAATCAAAAACTAGACTGGCTGTGACAAAATGGGAGTTGAGTTCTTCGAGAATTTGAGAATTACTTTCCACTACCCTGCCATTTGTAAGTATCTTGGTTGGAACGGAGGGGGCAGTGGGCAGCCCTTCAATAGATTTGAGTGTCCTCCAAATTTTGTGTGAGTCCCTGTTTGCCTGTTCAAAGGTAGAAAAGTAGAAGTAGGCTTTGGCAGAGCGAATGCTTTTTATACAGGCATTCCAAGCTGCTCTAAAGGCCTGGCAATCTGCAGGGCTCTTGGACTGCCTGGCTTGAGCCCAGAGCTTGTCCCAGTTAGTAAGAGCTGCCTTAAGATCTAAGGTGAACCAGGGGTGAGAGTTTTTGCTCACCCTGACTTTGATAAGGGGGGCATGCTTATTTGTCAGAATGGCAAGGTTGCCATTGAGGACAGAGACAGCCTCGTTGACATCTTTGGCAAGGTAAAGATCTTGCTATCTGACCTCACCTAAGTCGGTTAGGAAATTAGCTGAATTGAATTTGCGAAAGGACCGCTTTGTTATAAATGTGGGCTGCTGATGGGCCTTAGTTTGAGATCTTATGCATACAACAACCCCGTGGTCACACATATCATTGTGGAAAACTTCTGAGTGTGAAATTTTATGAGGATGAGTGGTTAGTATAACATCTAAGAGGGAGCTATTGGCAATATTAAAGGTATTGTTCCTTGTAGGTTCACTAACTAATTGCACGAGGCCAAGCTCATCACAGAGAGATTTAAGGCAGTGATATTTTGTGGTAAGCCAATCCATATTGAGATCTCCTAGGAATATTGTTTCTGTATTCGCAGCAGAGATTAGGGATCTTAGTGTATTTAAGATTTCAGAACCACCAGTCGGAGGCCTATAGCCCCCTATAATAGTAACGCATTCAGAAGGAAGGTGAAGCTTCATAGAAACAAACTCAAATTCCTTAGATATCGATTTGCAGCTGATATCTGTGACTGTGTACTTGGTTTTAGACTAGATTACCACACCCCCACCCCGAGATTCTGTCTGCCCTGAATAGTTTGTAGCCCGGAAAGGTAATTTATTGGTCGGAATTAACCTTTTTAAGCCAGGACTCTGTAATAATGACAAGATCCGGGTTTGTATGTGCAGCCCATGCTTGTAGTTGGACACATTTTTTGGTCAGGCTTAGAATATTGACCAACATCATTTTAAGACCAGGGGCAGCTGCGAATTCTGATGGGGAGGTGAGTTGCAATAGAGGGCCAGGATTTAACTCAATATTACCTGAGCAGAAAATGTGCAACAGTAGCATTTTCTTTAAGGATCTGAACAAGAAGGAGACGCCTTTTTTCCTCTGGGACCGCCCATGGTACCTTACCAGTGGTGCATTTTTATGTTGGCACGCTTGCGCGGCCAGCATCTTGCAGCAGTGGAGATTTGGGCCCTTGGTCGCTGTTGGGCAAATGCAGGACACGTACCAGTAGGTGTGTCCCACATTCCCCAATCAGCCAGCAGCAGGGGCCGACACCCTGCCTTGCTAATGAGGTGACGACATCTGAGAAAAGGTCCGTTGCAATGAGAGCGAAGCTTTCATGCAGCGTGACCACAGCACACCTCCCCCTATGTGCAGGCAACATGGTGGCAGTGACTGCCGCTGTTGCCTGTCAACCCCCTTCCTTTATTGTGTGCCATCAAGGGTGCCCAATCCCCGTCGGCATCATGTAACCCCCCTCCCCATTTTTGATTGCCGAGGGGGTGCCCAATCCCCCTCGGCATCATGCACCCCCCCCAACAGTTTCTCTTTGCCGATGGGGGTGCCCAATCCCCATCAACATGTATCCCTCCCTCTCCTTGAATTTTGCTGACTGGGGAGCCCACTCCCCATTGGCATAATGGGGTCCCTCCTTCCATTTTTTGATTGCCGAGGGGGTGCCCAATCCCCCTCAGCTCCTGCGGCTCCCCCCTCTTTCCTTGTTTGCCGACGAGGGTGCCCAATCCCCCGTCAGCTAAGGCACCCACCCACCCAAACACACACACACTCAAGTGGCATGCTGGGAGCCCACCCCAGAGTGCCAAAGCACCTATTAAAAATGAGAATGGTCCCCCAATGTCTTTTATTTTTTTTTCCCTGTAAAGAAGGAAATGGTCTCTCAGTGGTCTCCCTGGCCCCCCTTCCACAACCCGCACCCACCCACTGTGCACCCTGCCTCCCCACACACCTCCACCCCATACTTACCTCTAGAGTCTGGCACGACGATCTTCGGTGGACCGGGAACACATCTGCACTCTTCAAAGCCGACCGCGAACTGAGGAAATGTTGTAAGCTGTATAATGGAATGAATAGGGTTTTTCCAACTTTAATGCATATCTCGGGCATTTTTTGGAATTTTGGCACCAAATTTTCAACATGGGGTTTTTGGGACCCCTCCTCATGAATTCTATCACTGTCATGGCGTTAATCGGCCTCAAAAGGTGATTTCGCAGTCACTGCGTGGAATCACCTTTTGGGACAAGTTAATGAAACGACAGTGCCAGTGTTCATGAGATGGCCTCTCAGAAAGCCTATGTTGCAAATTTGGTGTAAAAAATCCAACAAATGACTGTTTTACGAGCTTGCATTGCGTAGTTGCTACGCAGGCTCATAAGTTTGCGAATTTGCGATATTTTCATGCCAGATTTTCAACATTGTCATTTTTGTACACCTCCTTGTGAACAGTATAGCTGTCATTTTTCACATCCTGCCCGAAATGTGTTTCTGTGCTTCCAGCGCACAATAGCGCAGTCACTGTGGGAAATCAGTGTTTGGGCCAGATTATGAAAATGACAGTGACACAGTTCATGAGCAGAGGTCCTAAAATGCCTATGTTGAAAATTTGGTGATGATACTCCATAAAATGACTGTTTTACGAGCATGCATTGGCAGATTGCACGCACGCTCGTAACATACTGCATTTGTAATATTTTCACTCTGGATTTTCACCATTGGTATTTTTCCACACCTCTTGATGAACAGTACAGCTGTCATTTCACATATCCTGCCCAAAATGTGTTTCGCTTCGAGCAGATAAAGCTCTCGGTCGCTGTGCGAAATCATGTTTTGGGACAGTTTGAGGAAATAACAGTGACACTGTACATGAGCAGAGGTGCTAAAATGCCTATGTTGAAAATTTGGTGCCGAACGTCCACAAAATGACTGTGTTACAAGCGTGTGTTGCACATTTCCCACACACCCTTGTAACTTCACAAATTTGCTATATTTACATGCCGCATTTTCAACACTGGCATTTTTTTACACCTCCTTATGAACTGTACAGCTGTCATTTTTCACATCCTGCCCAAAATGTTTTCTCGCACTGCACTACCAAAGCCAATGTCAGCGCGACAACATTCGGCATTGACAAATGCTTGTTGGAGCTAGAGACAGTTATGCTGATTTGACAATTTAATGTGTTAAGAGAGTACTCGCATAGTCATAGGTGAAGAGAATAGGAAGAGGGGGGGAAGAAGGGGGTCTGGGCGAGATGAGGGTGGGACGACAAAAAGTGGGAGGTGCAGTGTGCAGGGGCAACATAAGATGTAACATGGGGGTCCAGGACTAGATTAAATCGAGGTACTTCATGGTGTAGTGTAACATAGGGTACACTGTTTTCTAGGATCACAAGGATAATGATGAAGTATGCCATACTTCCAGAAGGGTGTGGACTAGATGTTATTAAGGGATGGATGATTCTGCTGAGTGTGAGACAGGGACACAAACAGGCACCCTCCGGACTCAGTGTGGAAGTAATAAGAGCTGTGGGCGAGGAAAGAGAAAAGAAGAGAAAATAGCAGGCTGGTCACTACAATGCTGCTCCACGAAGTACAGGCTGATTAGCTCAGCTCACCTATCAGTATCTGTTGGGTAACAGAAAATAAAATAGCAGGTTGATCACTACATCGCTGCTTCATGAAGTACAGGCTGATTAGCTCAGCTCCCCTATTTCTATCTGTCAGGAAACAGGCCAGTATCACCAATGGGAAGACAGGAGAACCAGAGAGGGTGGAGGAAAGTTGTATTTAATGGGGGTCAGGGAAGGAGTGGGAGGGAAGGAGGGATAAAAATACGAGCAACAGTTCAGAGTGCAGAGGCACTACAGGAATTGCAGCAGAAGTCAATGGGGAAAGGCGCACCAATCGATGTGTAGCAGGGAACATGGCTGTAGGAATGCATACTCCAAGCACTCCATGGAGTGCAATTTTATTTAAGGGGGGTAGCAAATAGGCTCTGAACTGCTTCTTTTTTCCATGAAAACTAAAAGAAAACACTGAACCTTTCTGTAATTTTATTCATAGGAGTCGAAACTAGAAGGACTGATCACTAATACTCTCTTTGCATCCCAAGGACAATACAACTTTACAGGCTCTGGGCTGGTATGTGGGTGTCTTAGGAAACAATGCATGGCATTTGTATTTACCCATGCATGGCAACAACCACTGACATGTGATATAAAAGTTGTATTTATTGTGCCAAATGAGGCAACAAACACGGTCCTGGTGTACATTTGTATATTATCTGGCTACACCCGGGAGGGGGGGGAGGGTAGCTCACCCTAACAAGGGGAAGGGGTATCAGTGAGTCCACTTGGTGTGCAGATCTGAAATCCCTGGCTACACCACTGGCAGGAAAGCAGGCGGACCAATCAGTGTCCACCTGCAAGTGCCCCGCACCAGTCGGGATCAGTTGACCGTGCTGGCTCCACAGAAAGTTCAGCGGTTGTACCTGTAGAAAGATCCAAGTTAAGTGATCCAAAATCCAGCTAGGGCTGCTGTGAGGGGTCGGGTGGCTGTCGTAGAGACGGCTGATGCTGGCCGCCTTGCTTCAGGAGCGCCGCTCAGGCGTGAGACCCTAGGGAAAGGAGGAAAGAGGCAGAATAAATAAGAAGGCTGAGAGGGAGTTCAAGGGCGGGGAGCTGGGGGCAGATAGTCAGCAGGGGGGTTGGGTACTTGCAAGTTGGACAAAGGAAACAATTAGGGAGTCAGGGTGGGGAAGGCCAGAGGATAATGGGCAGAGTGAGGAAGGGAAAAAGTGGAAAATAGCAGGGGGGAAGGGCTGTCTCAGTAAGAGACAAGAAAGCAAGAGGTAAACCAGCTAAGAAAGGGAAAGAGGGAGAGAGAGGATTTCAAGTGAAGAGAGATACAATAGAGGGGAGATATTTCAAATAAGTGATAGGATACAGGTCAGAGCAGCAGGCAGAGGGGAATCAAGCAATCAAAAAAGAAAAAACAGTCTGGGACTAACACAATCATATACTGTAAGGGACAATCAGGCTAAAATCTTAGTAAATCAGTAATACAAGACAATTCAGCACAGTAAATAGTTTACAACACAACTCCTTATCAGAAAATATTTAACATAGTGCAGGCAGTTTGAGGAAAAAACAGAAAAAAACGAGCAACAGTTCGGAGTGCAGAGGCACTATAGGAATTGCAGCAGAAGTCAATGGGGATGGGTGCACCAATCGGTATGAAGCAGGGAAGCAGGTGGACCAATCAGTGTCTGCCTGCAGTTGCGCCGCACCAATCAGGATCAGCCGACCATGCTGGCTCCACAGAAAGTTCAGCGGTTGTATCTGCAGAAAGATCTGAGTTAGGCGATCCGAAATCTGGCTAGGGCTGCTGTGTGGGGTTGGGCGGTGACCGTAGAGACAGCTGATGCTGGCCGCCTTGCTTCAGGCGTGAGACCCTGCAGAAAGATCCGAGTTAGGCAATCCAAAATCCAGCTAGGGCTGCTGGGAGGGGTCATGCGGCGGCCGTAGAGATGGCTGATGCTGGCTGCCTTGCTTCAGGCGCGGGACCCTGTAGAAAGATCCGAGTTATGCAATCTGAAATCCAGCTAGGGCTGCTGTGAAGGGTTGGGCGGCAGCCGTAGAGATGGCAGATGCTGGCCGCCTGGCTTCAGGAGAGCAGGAGGAGTACATATTGAGACCTCTTAGTATTTCCTCATAGGGCTTTTGATGCAACCCCTGAACAATTTTAGTTGCCGTCCTCTGAACTGCCTCCACCCTCTCTATGTTGTTTCTGAGTATCGATCTCCAGAACTGGACACAGTACTCCAGCTGGGGTCTCACCAGTGACGGATACAGCAGTAATACCACCTCCCTCCTCCTGCTGGTGATACCTCTCCTTGTGCAGCCCAACATCCCAGTGGCCCTGCCCACTGCCTTGTCGCACTGCCCTGCTATTTTTAGGTAATCATAAATGATAACTCCAAAGTCTCCTTTTTATTTATTTATTAAAATGTTTCACCAGGAGGGCACACTGAATAAATTGCTCTTCTCATTGTGCGACTTGGGGGGAAGGGGTTATATAGGGTTGTGAAGGATGATCAGTTACAATAGTATGTGGGTAGTACAAACAATACAACACTGTAAGATTATACAACAGTTGGAACACAAGGTACAGTATTGTACAATAAACAGTAGTGGAACATTGGGTAAATTACAATACATGTCCAAAATCATACAAAAGAACATATAAACGTACAAAACAGTAATAATGTAACAGAACCATTATAGTGCATGAGTGTACCAGAAGCAGGCTCGAGGTAGTACACAAGTGCTGTTGGAGTAAAAAGGATGGGGTAGGTTGTGCACCCGGGTAATCCAGAAGGGGGCAGGTGGAGAAGAGAGGGGGAGATGCAAGAACTGAATATGAGGAGAAGGGGTGGCCATTTCCTGACTCCCCCTTCAGGATGTTGAGAACTCTGCCGGGGGGGTAGGTCTCTTTGCTGCTCAGTGACCACCAATACCTCCCTGCCAGTTTATATTCAGCTCATTGGTTTCTATGGCCTAGTGCCTGATTTTGTACTTTTTGGCATTGAACCCCAGCTGTCATGCCCTTGATCACTCTTCAGGTTGTAGAAGGTCCCTACTCCTTCTCTCCACCCCTTCCTGAGTATCCACCCTATTTCAGATTTTGGTGCTGTCTGCAACAAGGCATACCTTCCCTTCCAGTTCATATGCAATGTCACCTGTGAAGATATTGAAAAGGACTGATCCCAGTACTGAGCCATGCAGCACCCCCCTTGTTACTTTCCCCTCATTACAGTGAGTGCCATGTACTGCGACCCTCTGGTGCCTATCAAGTAACCAGTTTTCACCCAGTTTACCACTTTCTATCTGACCCCTAGACTACCCAGTTTCTTTATCAGTCTACTATGTGGCACAGTGTTGAAGGCCTTGCTGAAGTCCGAGTAGACCACATCCACTATCCTTCCTTGATCTATTTCCCTGGTCACCCAGTCAAAAAAATCAATCAGATTTGTCTGGCATGATCTCCTCCCCCCATGAATCCATGCTGTCTTTGGTTTGTAATTTGTCTGATTCAAGATATTTCACTAGCCTTTTCTTTAAGAGTTTCCATTAATTTCCCCACCGCTGATGTGAGACTGACCAGCCTATAGTTGCTAACCTCCTCACTGCTGCCTCTCTTGTAGAGTGGGACTACATCTGCTCTTCTCCAATCCTCTGGAGCCACTTCTGTTTCCAGTGAATTGTTGAAAAGGGCCATCAGAGGTGCAGCAAGCACCTCCCCGCGTTCCTTTGGCATCCTTGGGTGTATCCTGTCCAGTCCCATGGCCTTGTCCACTTTCAGATTTGCAAGTTCCTTCAGGACTCTTTCTTTGAAAAATGGACTTGTATCCACCCCCCCCCCCCAACTGTTCCTGCTGCTCCTTGGTGATCTGTCCTCCTCTCCCTCAACTGCGAAGAATGCATTATAGAGAATGAGATACTGAAAGTTTATTCACTGAAGCATATTGCAATAATTAAATAATTATCAATGGAAGATATGGAGCTATGAGGGGTAAATGGGCTGGATGAGGTCTAGCAGTCACTGTACAGTACACCCTTAAGACAATGTAGTTTCAGTGATCTCCATAGTGTAAGTCCTTAACTGTCTGTAACTAATTATTACAAGGGCTGTTATCCGTGACTGGTCCTGTCCCCTCTCCTGCCTGTTGTGTAATTTTGGTGTCCTGTTCCTTGTCCAAACAAACTGTATAACTATTGTACCAAAACAAACTGTGAAATGATTGTTCCAAAGCACCTATGCAATGTACTGTCACTGTATGCTGTTACGGACTGCAACAAATCCGAGTCGCCCCTGAAAAAGGAACTCCATTGTCTCAGTGGGTTTTACCCGGTTAACAACATTCAATAAAAAAATAAATAAGTGATCGGAGTATGGTCCGGGGCTGTCCTAGTAGCCACTGCCATAAGTGGGATAAGCAATCATGGCCTTCAGTCTTCGATATAACAAGTGATAGACCTGTCAGTAAAGAGAAAAACTGTGTGAGTATGTGAAGTGTAGAGCTGTGACACTCATCAAGTTTTCATGAGTGGCCAAATTCTAGGCATGTTTTCTCCATTGAGGGTCACATCAAGCAAAATGTATTTTTTTGGGGGGGGGGGCTTTTTGAGGTTTTGTTAATTTTCGTGAAAAGTCTGCTTCTGTGTTCAGTCTTTTTATAAGTCAGTCTGTCTATCTATCTATCTGCAAGGAAAGTCACTGGAGAGAGGATTCTGTGTCTGTGGCACCCCTGTGAGGGAATATTTAGCAGAACATGGACAAGACAGTAAAAGGCAATCAAGAGGGTCTACCAGGATTTAGTAAAAAGTTGGTAACGCCAGTGGGAGATGGACCGAAATGCGTTCCTGTATGTCAACAATATGAAACTCAGAACTAGAACCAGGCACAGGAAGCTGAACCATTGATAAATTGTACTCTGTGTCCTTCAAATGTCCCTTGGCTAATTCCTCAAATACAGCTACAATCATCAGAAAACCTTGCCCTTGAACCCAAAACAAGGGCACCCCATACAGTTACAAGCCAAATCCCTACAGCTTTGACCAGTGACTCAAGTCCAGCTTGTTTCCACCTCCAGTTGCAAAGCACATTAATAAGAAGCAGTCTCAAAACTCTGTTAAAAATCAAGAAAAAGATTTGAATACCAACCAGGAGTTGACCAATACCCCAATTAATGTGAGCAAAAAAAAAAAAAAAAAAAAAAAAAAAAGCAGTGGTCTCTGGATGAGTTTAAAATTGAATGCCTTTTGGGAAAAAAAAGTTTGGAAATATGTATCTGGCCTGTGAATGACCGAGCCAATTTATTTTTGCGTTAAAAGTGCTGTTTATCAGCATTAAGGATGTATCATGCATCAACATCAGCATGCTTTGGATCTGGTAGTCTCGCTGGGGCTCGAGATTAACAACCTCGAGACTGATCTGCTCTCCAGGTTGGATCACTGCATGGTGAAGTTCTCATTTTGGCCCCCCCCCCCTTGTAGTCCAGCTAGTGTGGAGTTGGTCCACTACTGTTGTGTAAAAGGGCTGTCACCAGACAGACTGCGGGCAATAATAAATAAATAAATTTTTGTAAAAGTTTAACCAAAAAATACATACTGAGCTGATAACAGCTTGTTTCCAGATGTATCCTGGGGAGAGGGGAGAAGGAGATAGCGAAACAACTAAATTACTAAAAATTACAAGAAGTCAAATACAATGAAATAGTATTACAAGCAGGATCATAAGTATTAGAGGCAATTTAATAATGAATGCAAACAGAAAATGTAACACTCTGTTACATGTAAAAAAGCGAAAAATAGTGGAACAGCATGAAGAGGGCAAAACCAGAGAAGTGGAGTAAGAAGAGGACAACAAGTAACAAGAGAGTAACAAGAGGAAAGCATCACAGACAGTTCCAGGAAGGATAACAAAAGTCATAAAGAAGAGATGTGAGGGAGGAAGGAGAAGAGGCAGAATGAACAGGAAGGGGAAGAGAGGACCAAAGTTTGGGAAAGCAGTAAGAAAAAGCATATTGACCAACAGTAGATTTTCCAGAAGAAATAAAGAGAGAATGGGAAGTATTGTTGTGGAGAGGGTAAGGGGAAGGAGGAGGGGATAGAAGGGATCTGAAATAAGAGGGAAGGGTGCTGAATCAGAATTTGGATAAAAAAAGAGACACAATGGGAAAGGCGCCTAGTATCAAGAGAGGGGAGAGAAAGGGCTGAGTGAAGAGAGCAGTGGTGAGTATGAGAGGGGCAATCAAAAGCAAAATGACAGAAAGAATGAAAAGTGGGTCCAGTCTGGCAAGGGAGGATTTAGGAGCACTGCTGTAGACTAAGTCACCATAATCAAAGATTGGAAGGATCATATTTAATACAATTTCTCTGCAGGCAGGGAGTGGAATACTCACTTTATTCCTATACAAAGCACCAAACTTAGAGTGAAGTTTACAGTGAATTGCATCAATATGCACTGAGAATTCAAGATGCTGGTCATGGCAGACCCTCAGGTACTTAAAGAAGGAAACATCTTCAATATTAGCACCAGCAAGGGTATTAAATAGTGGGAGAGAAGTAAGTTTCACAAGCCTCTGACAGGTGCCCAAAGTCATTGAGACTAATTTTTTTTTGGCATTTAGGGACAGTTGCTTAGATCTGAATCACCACTGAATGTTGTCAAAATCCAATTGTAGCCAGGAGGTAGAGTCATGGTGAGAGGAGCCAGATGCAAAAAGAACTGTGTCATCAGCATATATAAGAATGGATGCAGAGGAACAGACAGAGGGTAGGTCATTTAAGAATATGGAAAAGAGAATAGGATCCAGGATGGACCCTTGAGGGACACCTAAGCTAATGGGAAGGGAAGATTAAATGTTTTTTCCTATCCAGACAGCTTGAGACCTGCCTTCAATATAAGAACAAAACCAACTAACTGAAGAGTCAGAGAGGCCTACAGTTTTAAGTTTGTCCAGAAGGAGGAGATGTGCCACAGTGTCAAAAGCTTTAGCAAGATCAATAAAAATGGCAGAAGTAATCGGTCCTTGATCCACACCTGTAAGTACTGAGTCAGTGAGCCAAAGGAGGGAGGTAGAAGTGGAGTGGAATTTCCTAAAGCCAGACTTGAAAGGAATGAAAAAGGATGAGCTATCAAGAAAGGAAGTGAGCTGAGATACAACAATGTGCTCCTGTAACTTAGCCAAGGTCAGAAGGAGAGATATTGGTTGGACGTTACAAGAAGCAGGATCACCACCTTTGTGAACAGGTATGACAGTAGCTTGTTTCCAAACATCGGAAACAGTAGCAGAAGAGAAGGGAAGATTTAGAAGTAAAGTAATACGCAGAGCAATGGCAGGTGCTGAGAGAAGAAGTTTAGGATCAAGGCCATCAGGACTACCTCACTTCAATGGATTAAGAGCAAGCAGAGCCTTTAGGAAAACAGAGGGAGTGATAGGAGAGAAAGAAAATGAAAGAGGAGAGGAAGGCAGAGAGAGGGAAGGAAGGGGGTTGGAAGGAGGGGATAGAGAAAGGGCACAGGTAGTAAAGTAAGAGTTAAAATACATCAGAAGGGTCAGAGATAAGGGAGCTGCCAACCTTAAGTGTGGGAGGGGGAGACTGAGTCTGAGGGGAGAAAATGGGATGGATAACCTACCAGTAGTTGGAGGGGTTACTAATGTTGTTTTGGAGCGTGGAACCAAAATACTCAGACTTCGCAAGTCTGACGGCTTTGGTACCAAGCATTGCAAAGGTATCCATAGTTGGCCAAAGAAGATTGGGAGCCAGTGATTTTACAAGTATGCCAGGCAGGGTCTCTGGAGTGGAGACAAGTAAGTACCTCAGCCGATATCCAGGGAAGATGTGAACCCTGCACTCTAGCTTTTTTCAGGGGTGTGTGAGTATCCCATACAGCCAAGAATTTAGACTTAGAGTAATGAACCTCTCAGGTGTGATGGCTGCTTGTGAGATGAGATTGGGGGAAGTGGTGGTGGCTTATAACAGAGCCATTACCTCAGCCCTTGATTCTGTTGCACCATTACGTATACAACCCAAGACTTTGTGCTTAGGATCCCTGTGGTTTGATGGGGAACTTAGGGAGATGAAGGCCATAGGTCAGAGGTTGGAGCATTGTTGGAGGAAGTCCAGGACTGAGGGGAATAAACTGGCTATGGTGAGTACCAAAGGGCGATCTTCATAAGAAGGCAGTATTCCTTTTCAGGGGAATCACTGTAGGGAAGAACAGACCCACTCACCTTTTCCGGACTGTGTATGGATTATTGCATTCCACCTGTCTACAACCAGTAAAGGCGAATGCATCCACCAGTTGCTAAGAGTTCACTCAGTTCTTCTCTGACAGGGTGTCCTCTGTCAGGTCTGATATTGCCCCAACTGGGTTGCTGTGGCCCCGGAGAGGGGAGAGGGTTGTCATTAAGAGCACTCCTCCTGTTTGGGGAGAGTTTAGACCAGTGTTGGTGGAAGAGGTTTGTGGGGTGATTTTAGAGCTGTGTCCCACTTTTTTGTGCTGGACCTGGGCCAAACATGCCTTCCAGTGAGCCACGAGGTGTTTCTGGGCCCAGAGATTGCTGAGATAGTCTAGTGCTCCCTTTCAGAGGAGTCCTTTCAGAGCACATTGAAAGATGTCTTGGTGAGATTCCTTCTAAAAAAAAAAACATATCCAGACTCTGACTGCTTGGCAAATTTTAGGCCCATCTTTAACCTCCTTCTTCTGGGAAAGGTTATTGAGAAGATTGTGGCACTGCTGCTTGAGGTCTTAACATCTATGAGCTACTCCAGTCCAGATTTAGGCCCAGGCACACTATGGAGACTGCACTGTTCAGGGTGCATACTGACCTCCTCAGGGCAAGAGGCAGAGGGGAATGATCAGTTCTCATTCTACTTGATCTCTCCTTAGCATTTAGCACTGTGGACCATAGGTTGTTGTTAGATCACCTAAGGGAGTACAGGGGACTCACTGGCACTGTCATCAGCTGGTTTGAGTCCTTCCTTAGAAACAGGATACAAAAGGTGGTGATGGGGAATTTCTTCTCCCTTCTGAAGCCTCTGCTCTGTGGACAGCTCCAGGGCTCAATCCTCTCACCTATGTTTGTTATGGTGTACATACTGCCCCTGGGGGAGATCATCAGATAATACAGACTGTGTTTCCACTGCTATGCAGACAACACCCAGTTGTATCTGTTGTTTGCATCTGGCATTCCTGGCTCAGTTGATCTACTAAATTTGTGCTTGATCAAGATAGAGTGGATATCCTCCATCTGGCTCAGACTCAATTTAGATTTATTTTTTTATTTATTTGGAAACATGTTTCACCAGGAAAGACAACATGAGCTGTAAACAGCTCATTTACAGAAGCGATCCTGGGTGGGGTGGGGGTACAAGAATTGGGAGAACAGGCAAACACATAGCAATAACAGAGCAATACAAACACAATTACTAAAACAAAACAGTGTAGTACAATTACAGAGCAGAACTAACCCAGACCAACCAGCCAGGGTAAACAAAACCATGTTTAGATACAACATACATTGCAATAACCTAAGAGCAGATGATCCAGCAGGGTAAAGGTTAGAGGATGGATAACACCTTTGAAGTGCTAGAAGTAGTAGGCTGAGCACACGATTCAAAGTGCTACTGTATACCCAAGGGAGGACAGTTATAAGACAAGTGGGGAAGTGGAAAGGTGAGGGGTAGAAGGTGGGGGTGGAAGAGGGGGAGAGAGAGGGACAGCCAAGATCTAACCCCTTCTGGATGCTGAGAACCCTGCAAGGGGGACAGGACCAGGCAGAAAGGGAGGGGGGAGAAAGGGATCAGGGAGGTAGAGAAGAGAGGAGCAAAGGAACAGGAGGGGAGGAGAGGGATAGGGAAGTAAGGAGGTGGACGGGCGATGGATTTGAAAGTGGGGGGAAGGGAGAGGAGGAAAAAGAGAGAGAGACAATCTATACCCCTTCAGGATGCAGAGAACCCTGCAAGGGGTCAGGATTAGAAAATGGGTGGGGGGGAGGAAGAGAAGTAGAAGAGAGGGAGCCAGGATCTATATCCCTTCAGGATGACAGAGAACCCTGCAAGAGGGACAGAACCAGGCAGAAAAGGAGGAGAGAGAAGAGGGGGAGGGAGGAGGAGGAGTGGAATGTGGTGGGTGACCAGAGGGGAAGGGAGGGATAAGGAATAGGGAGGCTGAAGAAAATAGGGGTAAACTAGGAATGGAAAAAGGAGAGCATCGGTGGGGGAAGAAGAGGTAGTGGGGGAGGGCAGCAGCAGAGTGTCAAAATAGCACAGTAGGTTGTGGATGGTAGTAGAGAGCCAAAATGGCACAATAGGTTGTGGTAGGGGGTGGGAGGAGGGGGTATAATAGGTGGTAGCATGTGAGAAAGTAATCAGAGGAAGGGTTCAGTTAGAAGACAGGAGGTAAGTCAGGGATAGAGGAGTAGGGCATAGTACGCAAGGGTGGGGAAGGTTGCGAAGGTATTAAGACAGAGGTATTAGTGATTCAGCTTGGTTGGCATCAGGGAATAGGAGCTACAGAGGGAATGACAGGATTGGTGCTTGGTCCCTCTAGACTTGTAGCCTTTTCTAAGGTCGGGAAACTGGGGGTCACTCTGTATGAAAGATTAACACTTGAGACTTGCACTTCCGGTTTTTGCCTTATAAAACATCCGTTCTAGCGAGCGAGCATCAGTATACAATTGATTGATGCACTAGCCCACCTCTGGATAGAGGTCCTGATAGATATGCTTGTATTATACCTTTTAAATCAACTGTGTTTTTGTGCTTTGTATACTATTGCAGTACTAACTGTGCTCTGGGGTATTCTCTCCCTGCACCAGCTCGTTTCTGGTTTGCAAGGGATTGTGGGGTACTGGAGGTTATTTGTTCTCTGCCACCAGTCCTCCCCCCTGATTACCTGACCAAAAAGCATCTCCCTCTGTGCTTTTAGGGCAAATCTGTGCTTGTGAACCCTCACCACATCTGGGATAGCCTTTTTAAAGGCTTTATTAACCTTTTGTAGCGATTCCATTCAGACGATACCGAAGTAGTGCGACCATGACTTCCAGTTTTTGCCTTATAAAACATCCGCTAGCGGCGAAATGAGCGTCAAAGGGCCATGCCTGAGATATATACTGAGACAGCACGCTGTCCTCAGCTGCTGGTTCATCGTGGTCCATCGTGGACAAGGGGACATCAAGGTAACACTGTATAGTTTTTACGTTACTATAGGATTGCATAGTTGTTTTCTTCTTGTACCTTCTTACCATTTGTAACCAAAAAAAGGCTAACAAATATTGCACTACATGTAAAATGTATGCCCTTGGTAAACAAACAACCAACTACATATGTGAAAGTGTGTCTTAGTTAAGGAATTACGGGATGAAATTGATAGGCTGCAGCCTAAGGTGTCTGTAAAATCTGATATTAAAGCTCTGGAGGACTACATCGACCAGATGTCTATTTTAGTGGAGGCTAACACTTCATCCACAAAAATAGTGGATGATGATATCACTCAGAAGTCCCACTTAAACGTTACACATATCCCATTATTGGATCATCCTACCATTACTTCGACTCCTTTAACTGCAGCTGTATGTTGCCAACAGCTCAATGTTAATAAGAACAATTCTTGGACTACAGTACCTCACTCAAAAATCAAGACAAATATTAAAACCTCACCACCCCCTGCCCCATATGTAATTCCTACACACAACTCATTTGAACATCTGTCACAATTGATCAATGAAACTAAATCAGTCAGTCCTAAATTTGGCACAACTGTCAGAAATAATACATTACACAATAAACCTTCAAGCGACCAATCATGTGAGGCCCCCATATATTCTCTAATTACCCCAGAGAAATTAGCTAGCCATAAAGAAGTATTTATATTGGGGGATTCAATTACGAAATACATAGACCGTACGGTCTGTAACTCTAACAAGAACACTGTACTTGTTCTAGCTATCGGGGGCAAGGATCACTGACATTACAGCAATGCTTAATACAATTTTAAAACCAGCTGGAGAAAACCCACTGGTAGTTGTTCATGTGGGAATGAATGATATTTCCAAACAACCTCTGCAATGTATTAAACAGGACTTTGTCTCCTTGTGTAATTTACTGGTAGAAAAGGATTGTGACATCTGTCTCTCTGAAATATTACCTGTTCCAAGAGCAAATGATTTTATCACTTCTAAGATAAAATCCTTAAATGAATGGTTGAGGAAATGGTGTCTCACACAAAATATTCCTTGCCTGACACACTGGGAGGAATTTCATCTTAACCCATCCCTTTTTTGTTGGGACGGTTTACATCTTAGTAGACGGGGCAACACTTTACTAGGATGAAAAATCGCTACTTTTATTCATTCTCATTTAAACTGACTGCTAAGGGGGAGTTTGGGACATTAACCAAAACTCTTAACGCGGGGACTCAGTTTTCTAGCCACAACCATTTAAATATTCTATCTCTTAACGCTCGATCGTTAAATATTGCTAAACATGCCGAGCTTGAACCTAAGGCTCATCTCCTTGATCTATCTCTAATAGCTATTACAGAAACCTGGGGTAATTCTTACAGAAATTGGACATCTGAAATACCAGGTTATAAACATTACTTTAAAATAGACCTGACACCAAAATGGGAGGGGGTTAGTCTGTATGTTAGAGATAGCATCACCTCCTATTAGTCTTCAGCAGGTGTAGATTCTGAGAGTGTATGGGTGTATATCCAACCTAAAGGTCTTCCACAAATTTTAGTTGGAACCTGTTACCGCCCTCGCTCATTGGACATCACCCAAAGTTCAAGGTTAACGGAAGATATTTCTCAGCTAGCCAACAATGGCCCTGTCCTAATTTTAGGTGACTTTAATCTACCAGCCATAAACTGGGACACATTAACGGGCTCTAATAATTATGACCATAACTTTCTCACAACCATTATTGACCTGGGACTGTATCAACTAGTCAAGGAACCTACCCGGGGTAGTAACATCCTGGACCTTGTTATAACAAGTTTAGACATCCCCGTGAATAACTTACAAATATCTGAACCTCTTGGCAATAGTGACCACATGTCAATATTCTTTACTATTCCTCTATCTCAACGCCCAGTATTAAATAAACAAACAATTAAACACTATGAACGAGCTGATTTCCAAAAGATAAATGATCACCTAAGCAATATTGATTGGATAAACACCTTATCATCTCTTAACACTAATGAAGCATGGGATTTTTTAAAAGCGCAAACACAGATACTTGAACATCAGTACGTTCATGATAGGCATACGTATAATAGTAAAGGTAAAATTCCACCATGGTTTAACTCATCTATTAAAAAACAAAGTATACGTAAACGTAAGTTATTTTCACTACTAAAAAATTCCCCCATGAATACAAATAATGAACTATTAACTCAATACAGGGAATCAGTCAAAATTCTTAAAACATTAACATTGGAAGCCAAAAGAAACCTAGAATTCCGTATTGCACACACTAAAGACACACACAAATCACTCTATGCTTATCTAAACAGTAAAAAGGGAAATAATACAACAATTGGCCCCCTTAAAATAAACAATACAATAATACCCTCTGATTTCATTACCGCCTCTATGTTAAATAGCTATTTTTTATCAGTATTTACTCAGGACTTATCTCCACCCCCCTCTGACAAACTCCCATTAGGCAATATAGACCACAAGGTTCTACAGAATGATATTTATAAATTACTATTAGCTTTAAAAAAATCCACAAGTCGTGGCCCCGATGATATCTGTTCTAAATTCCTCTTGGGAGTTAAAGACACAATTACCCTACCACTTACAATTATCTTTAATAAACCTCTCCAAGAATCCATGGTTCCCTCTGATTGGCTAACGGCAATAGTAACTCCCATTTTTAAACAGGGCTCTCATTCAAAAGTAGATATCTATCGTACAATCAGTTTAACCTCAATCCCCTGTAAATTACTGGAAAAAGTAATCAAAACACTTTTAGAAAAATAAATTGAATCTTTAAACATTACTGACAGAACTCAACATGGATTTAGAACTGGTTTATCTTGCACTACAAATGTGTTGTCCTTCTATAATTCCATTAGCTTGAACCTCTACTTAAACATTCCTACTGATGTCATCTTATTAGATTATAGTAAAGCCTTCGACAAAGTGTCACATGCTATTCTGATCAATAAACTTATTCACTTAGGCTTTTCAGCAACACTTGTGTTATGGATAAAAAGCTGGCTGACTAATCAATCTCAGAGGGTTCGGGTCAATGGCATTATGTCAGACTTGGGTAGAGTGACGAGTGGGGTTCCCCAGAGCTCTGTCTTGGGACCCATCCTGTTCAATATTTTCATTAGCGATATGAAAATCTATTCAACTAACATTCTTATGAAGTTTGCAGATGATACCAAGCTAGGAGGTGCTGTAAACAATGTAGCTAATATACAGTCAATATTAACTGATCTTGCATCAATTGAACACTGGGCTCTTACCAATAAAATGGACTTTAATGTATCTAAATGCGCTGTTTTACATATGGGGAAAAATAACCCTAAACAGGTATACACACTGAACAACATTAATATTAAGGTTTCCTGTCTCGAAAAAGATCTCATCCTAGTAAACAATAAACTTACCCCATTTTCTCATTGTAACAAAATGGCTAATCAAACCAATGCTCTTCTTCGAAGGATTAACTGCACATTTGTTTCTAAAACCGAACAGTGCATCATTACTTTGTACAGATCACACATTAGGCCCTACCTTGATTATGGCTCCCCTTTTTGGAGTCCTTACCTCATTAAGGATATAGACAGAGTTGAGAGGATTCAGAATAGAGCTACAAAAATTATTCCTCATTTAGCACATCTGGATTATGTGTCCAGACTACAAAAGACAGGTTTGCATTCCCTTAAATTGAGAAGAACAAGAGGCGATTTACTACAACTCTTTAAGATTATTAAATCACCCATTTTGATGAGGCAATGTGGCATATCACTCTCTTCCAGAAAAATCGGACCAAGGCTAAATAACAAACAACTGGATATCGTTAAATGTAACACTAATAAAAGACAACATTTTTTCTCCATAAGAACTCCCCGACTATGGAATACTCTCCCACAAGACACTGTTGACGCAACTACCGTTACGACTTTTAAAATGAAACTTGATAATTGGCTAACCAGATAGTATCACAATAATGATCCACACATGTGGAGGACAATCTCGATGGGCCTCAGCTTTCTTTTGTCCTTTTAACCAAGTAACCAAGTAACCAAATAACCAAGTAACCAAGTCTCAGGTATCTTCCATAGTCTGGAGTGGCTTTTACCATTTCAGGAACATCACACAGATTAAAGCCTTGCTCCCACCGGAAGACTTGCCATCACTATGAATGCCTTCGTTACTTCCTGACTCAACTACTGTAACACCCTATACCTTGGACTCAGTGGCAGGATCCTATGATGCCTGCAGCTGATGCAGAACGCTGGTGCCAGATTGCTGATGGGACTTCTGAGGTCCTGTCATGTCAGCCTGGTCCTGCGCCAGCTTCACTTGTTGCCATTAAAGTGGCAAATTATACCTTCAAGGTTGGTTTTCTGACCTATAAGGCCTAGGCAGACTGGGCCTGGGTTATATGAGTGACCTCCTGACTCTCTACCATACTTCCTGCCCTCTCCAATCCTCTGAGGTCAGCCTCCTAGTGGTTCCCAGAGCAAGGCTTAAGTCATCAGGTGAGCGGGTGTTCAAAGTCGCTAGCCCGGCCCTGTGGAACTTGCTTCCAAGATCCTTGAGGAAGGCCTCCTCAGTGAAAGCCTTTAAGAGGGGCCTCAAGTCTTATCTGTTTAGCAAAGCATTTAGGATTGGTTAGTGCCTCCTCACTGACTACAACATTATTGCTTCTTCTGTTCTAGTTATTTACTCAGTTTATTTATTTTATTTATGTACATTTTTATCTTACATTTTTAATATATTTGGGCATGTTTATTTTAGTATAATTGTATGATTTTGAAGCTTATGTATTTTATGTAATTAAAGCTGTCATATTTGGTATTAGTAACACATTTATTCCAAAATATAAGAGAACAAATTGCAATAATAGAAAAAGACCTACAGTAGATAACTAAACAAAAACTCACCAAACTTATAAGAAAAAAGCATAAACTCTTCGGTGCAGATAAAAAATCATTGACTTCATTCCTGTGGAAAAAAACAGAAACCCATACAAAACAAGCATTTGTCAATGCCGAATGTTTGCTTGCTGGCATTGGGATTGGTAGTGTAGGAGTTAGACAGCTGCATAATAGGAATGGCAGTGAAGTATTGAACTGAAGCCAACCCCGCCACCACCCTGCAGATACGGACAGGCATTGGGATGTGCCTTTGGGTCATCAGGCATAATGGCCACACCTTTCACCACACCCCTGCAGACACTGACAAGTGTCCTGCGGTGTGCTGTAGGATCTTTGGCCCTTATGCACACCCCATTCCATTAGGGAAGTACGGTGAGATGGGTGCGGTATAGAGAATGGGGTGAACTTTTGGGTAAGAGTCCAAGGCATACCTCGATGCCTCTCAGTGACTGCAGGGTGTGGAATGGTATGAGCATCATAGGCAAGAATCCCAAGTCACACCCCTGATGCCTGTCATTCTCTATAGGTCGGGCATTATAGTTGAAAAGCCTAATACCTCAGGCATTCGTTGGTATTTTCACTCCAAATTTTCAACATGTTTGTTTGTGACCCCACCTCATGAACAGGGGAATATCAGTTTGTTAGAAGCTGCTTATGCACAGTGACTACGGCATTTAGCACCACAGGTGCAAAAATATTCCAAACAGGATGTAAAAAATGACAGCTGTACTCTTTCATGGGGAGGTGTAAAAAAAATGGCTATGTTGCAAATGTGTAGTAAAAATATTTAAAAATGGTGAAGTCACGAGCGTACATAGAAACTGTGCAACGCACACCCGTAATATAATTAGGTTGGGGATTTCTTACAGCAGATTGTCAACTCAGGCATTTTGGTGCCTCCGATCATGAACAGTGTCACTGTGATTTTCTTTATCTGTGCCAAACAATGATTTCCCACAGCGACCACGCATCTCTGCACTGAAAGTGTGAAAACACACTTCGGCCATGTTGTGAAAAATGGCAGCTGTACTGCTCATAAGGAAGTGTGGAAAAATGCCACTGGTGAAAATCTGGACTGAAAATATTACAAAGTCATGAACTAACGAGGGTGCGTGGAAACTGTGCAATGCTCACTCGTAACACAGTCATTTTATGGACTTTTGTCACCAAATTTTCAACATAGCCATTTTAAGACCTCTGCTCATGAACAGTGTAACTGTGATTTTCTTAATCTGTCCTAAACATTGCTTTCGCATACCAACAGCACCATTGTTGCACTACATAAAACATTTTAGGTGACATATGAAAATTGCAGCTGTACTGTTCATAAGGAAATTTAATAAAATGGACATGTTGAAAATCTGGAATGAAAATATTAAATTTGCAAACTTACGAGCATGCATAGGAACTGTGCAACGCACGCTCGTAAAAAGTCATTTTTAGGAATTTTTTCACCAAATTCTCAACATAGCCATTTTAAGACCTCTGCTCATGAACAGTGTCACTGTGATTTTCTTAATTTGTCCTGTGCATTGATTTCGCACACTGACTGCGCCATTGTGCGCTACATGGGCAGAAACACATTTTGGGTGAGATGTGAAAAATGACAGCTGTACTACTCATAAGAAGGTATGGTACAATGGCAATGTTGAAAATCTGGAGTGAAAATATTGAAAATTTGTGAACTAACGAGCGTGCGAGGAACTGTACAACGCGCTCGTAAACAGTCATTTTTGAAATTTTCACCAAATTCTCAACATAGCCATTTTAAGACCTCTGCTCATGAAGAGTGTCACTGTGATTTTCTTAATTTGTCCTGTACATTGACCTCACGACACCAACTGCGCCATAATGCTACATGAGTGGAAACACATTTGGGTGAGATGTGACAAATGACAGCTGTACTACTCATAAGAAGGTGTGGTAAAATGGCAATGTTGAAAATCTGGAGTGAAAATATTGAAAATTCGCTGAACGTATGAGGCTGCGTAGGAACTACTGCTCCTGCATCGTAAAACAGTCATTTTGAAATTTTGGCACCAAATTTTCAACATGGGGTTTTGAGACCTTCTCATGATTGATGTCACTGTCATGGTGTTATTCAGGTCTGAAGGGTGATTTACATGATTCACTGAAACCCCCTATCTAGCCATTATACAGCTTACCGCATTTCCTCGGATTGGCGGTCGCCTTTGAAAAGTGAAGCGTGTTCCCGGTCCACAAGATCATCGCGCTAAGGTCAGAGGGTAATTATGGGGCAAGGGGGAGTGGGGAGGCTGGGTGCGCGGTGGATGGAGTGCGGGTTGTGGGAGGGGCGGGGAGACTCACCGTGGGACCGTTTTCTTCACAGGTGAAAAAAAATCGGGACAACGTGGGGCGTTTGCCACTCTGGATGGGCTCCCAGCGTGGCACAAGGATGTTGAGGCGGCCGTTCAGCCGGCGGATTAGGCACCCCGTCAGCCTCTGAATTGCTTGCGCTGGGGTGGGCTCCCAGCGTGGCACTCACTACTGGGGGAGGACAGTGCAGCCGGCGGGGGTTGGGCACCCCGTCGGCTATATGATTAGTAGCCACACTGGGGTGGGCACCCAGCGTGGCATTTTGTAAGTGTTTGGGGAGGCGGAGGAAGGCAGCACAGCGAGGGATTGGGCACCCCATTGGCTATATATAGTCGTGCGTGCGGGCGCTGCATACCTGCGGGCATCTGTGGGGGAGCTGCGCGAGAGCAGCCTTATCTTATCGCTGCTCATCAGCGTAGCTCCCCTTTCAACTGTATGCCACTGCATTTTGGAGCGTGTCATAGACAGCTCCAAAATGCATTGGCTTACAGGGGCCGCGCTGCCAGCATACTGACTGAATTGGAGGAGGAGGTGACACACCTTCGAAATCGCTGATGATGGCACTATGTTTCTTGCACATGCGTGCAAGCAAACATAAAAATGTAACAAAGAAATGACAGGCAAAGAGTACTACAGAATTAATCTTGACAAAAAATGCTAAAAAACCCCCAAACAAATGGGAAAGCCTTTTACAGGTACATCAGTTACCTAAAAAAAAAAAACTAAATGCAAAATGGGCCCTTTGATATGGAACAAGTCTACCATAAATGAGGTAGATAAAATGGCAGACATTTAATACACACTTTTGTAACATATATGGAAAAAACATCAATTACCTAAAACACTTGGGCCCAGATATTCAAAAGGGTTGCGCCATGCGCAACAGGGATGCACCAGCGCAAGTCCGAAAATGCGCCATTCTGCGATATTCAGTGGGAGGCAGATGCGCCCCCAAATCACAATGCGCAAGAGCGCAATGATAATGAATGCATGCGCAACTGAAGGGGGAGGAACCATGCATAAATGGCGCAATGCGATATTCAATAACATGCGCCATGTGCAAAAGGGGAGCAAACGGAAGTTGCGCGATAGCGGAAATGATCCAAAATAAAAAGGAACAAAAGAGAGGCGCACGAATGCTACAGGGAAGCCACATGTTGGTGAACTGCAGGCAGGCACACAAAAACTGGGAGCAGGACAGGGCAGGAGCAGGACAGACCACCTGGAACCCCCAGGAACAGGGAAGATGTGGGGAGCCTGTGCCACAGTGCAGGTCAAAAGGGGGAAGTACCACACAGCACAGAGGGCACAGATAGTGGGCAGTACGGCCACCACAGGGAGGTGTTCCCAGTGCAGGGAGAGTAGCAGCAAGGACAGTGGGGGAACACAGAAACAGCTGCCGGGGGGGGTAACACAAGCCAGGGACATGGCCAGTGCCACCATCCAGATGGAGGCAGTTATGAGGGGGGTGAGAAGGCAGGCAGCAGGGGGGGCACAGCCGTGGAAGGGCCCATCAGCGGTATGCCCCCAACAGGCAGTACCGAGTCCACATCAGCTTCGAGCTGTACACTGATACTGAGATCGTGGGCCGGTACCTCCTGAACCGGGTGATCCTGAGGCGGCTCTGTGAGCTGTGCAGTGTTGTGATGCAGGCACCCACATGACAGGGCCATGCTCTGTCAGTGGAAACCAAAGTGACAGCTGTCATGTGCCTGCTCACCACGGGTACCTTCCAGAGACCAACAGGGGACACCACAGGCATAACCCAATCGGCCGCGCCATGCCTCCTCACCCAATTCCTCAGCGCACTGCTGCCACATGCTGTGGAATACATCCATTTCCCCAGCACACCGGCGGAGCGCACAACAAACATACAGGAGTTCCACAGGGTAGCACATATGCCTGGCGTGCTCGGGGCAATAGACTGCACCCATGTGGCCATCTGCACACCACCTGGCCCCGAAGGGACCTGATACATGAATTGGAAGGGGTATGCAAGCATCAACTGCCAGGTGGTGTGCGATGCCAGGGGGTGCATAATCAATGTCTGTACCATGCACCCTGGGGAGCACAGGATGCCTTCATCTGGCACCAGTCTGCACTGTGCCACAGATTCGAGAGTGGGGACATCCCCACTGGCCACTTAGTGGGTGAGTATGCAAACCACACAGACAAACATAGAGCTTGGGAGGGGCATGGTCAGAGGTGACATGGGTAGTGGCCTACATGGCCTGAGGCAGGGCGCTGCTGATCACCAAACTAATCTCCACCCTCTACACACAGGTGACAGTGGATACCCACTCCGTCCCTGGCTGCTCACACCATACCAGCAGTCCCAGCCACATCGCAGCAACGCTACAATGAGCACATGCTACCACACGCAATGTCATCGGCGGGTGTTCCAGAATGCTGAAGCACGCTTTCCGTTGCCTGGACATGTCTGGCAGTGCTCTACAGTACAGCCCCTCAAAGGCCTGTGGACTATTCCTGGCCTGTTGCATCCTGCACAACATGGCCAATGACTGTGGGATAGCCGTACAGGTTGAAGAGGGGGACAGCAATGGGGACGATGAGGACGCTACTGAAGATGGTGATGGGCAGCTCCCCCTTGGTTGAAGGGACCCCCGACTGATCTGGATGGCACAGCTGCACTGGGACACCATCACAGAGGAGCACTTCAACCAACCCAGGTAAGTCATGGGGCCATGTGCAACCACCAGTGGCAAGAGCACAACCCACAAACATGCATGGACAAACCCCAGGGGTGCATGTTGTTAAGGGAATTGGCCGAGCATAGAACCGCACATGCCATCAGGGATGGGCAAGGTCTAACATGGCACTCGGTCACACACACACACACACCCCCCTCACAAGACATGCACAAAGGGTAGGAGGCACACCGACCCCAACCGCCACCCCTAGCCACACACACGTCCACAGACCACCACACCCAGTGACTGTCATTGTGCGTGTGTCAGACGCTGGGCACCATTGCACAGTGGCGGACAGTGCAACGCAGGCATCATCATGCACATGCCACAGCAGACAGCAGCCGGGAGGGTGTGCAGATGGAACGTGTGTGTCTGTGCAGGGCCAGGTACCCCACCCGTGCATTGCACATTGAACAACACAATGCACACAGGGCAGCATCAGACAGTAGCCATGGTGGAAGACAGGTCAGTCACGCACCACAGTGCCACGGCCACCACGGATGCATGGGCAGCCCCAACAAGACCTGCCAGCAGTGACAGGCTGACCAATGGCCTCATGGGGTGGCACTGACGGTCCCCCAGGGGTTCCGCTGCGTGAACACGACCGTGCTCGTGCAGGGGTCTGCAGCACACCAAACATGCCTGTGCCAGGTGTGCTCGGGATGCCCACAGCTGAACCCGGTGTTGACAAGGAGGGTGTTGCACGACGCCGGGAATGGGGGGTGGACATTGTACTGCGTGGTGTCTGCGACACATGGGCAAATAACTGTGTGTCCATTGTGGCCATGACAGCTGTGATTGCCTGTGTCTGCCTGTCAATGGCAGTGGTCACATTCTCCCGCATCTGGTCCATCCCTGCCAGGAGCAGAGTGGTGTCTCTGCTGCACCGCTCCTCTGCCTGGTGCAGAGCCTCACTGAGTGCATCCACCGCCGTCACAAGCCGCAACTGCTGATCGACTGATTCTTGGAGTATCGCGGGTGTGCTCTTTATGAGGTCATCTGCCTGATTGGCATGCTGTCCCTCACGGTGTTCACGGCCCTGATGGGCAGCACCCCTTGAGGGTGGGCACTGCACACCAGGGCCAGGCCTGGGCATGTCCACAGGCAGTGCACTGACGCTGCCCCCTGACACTGTACCCCCATGGCCATTGGCCGACTGCTGACACTGCCCCTCCGGCTGCTGCTCTCCAGGGCTCAATGGTGCCGCTGCAGTGGCTGCAACAGCCCCACTGTCCTGGACAGACACCAGTGCTGCCCCACTAGTGCAGACAGGCACAGGCTGGGACTGTGATGTCACGCAGGCCTCCACAGCAGCACCACCCACGGCCATGCCCGTGATGTCACCTGCTGTGTGGCCATCCTGCGGCACACATGTATCACTGACCATGTAGTGAGCTCCATCATCATAAGTGACAGATCCAGCACCAGCCCGAGTCTCAGCATGCTGGCATCCATGGATGCTGGCACTCTGGGACACGGGCAGGGCCTACTCCGCACCTGCTCCACCAACATCAGTCTGGACGTCCAGGCGGGCCCACTGTCACCCTGACCCTTGTATGCCTATGGAGGTGGACGAGCCCTCCTCTATGTCCATGGTATCACCCTCAGTGGACAAGCCCACCACTGCTGACCCATGTAGATGCTCAGGAGCTGTAAGGAACACAGATCATAATGTATCTGCCCTACCTGTCTTCCCATTGACAGACCAGGACCTATCATGCAGTGATGGGCTACCACCCATCTGGAATCCACCACCTGGAACACCCTCGATGGCACAACACCGCATTATGCCAGCAACCCACTCTTCTTGTGGGGTCAGGCATTGCACGGCCGGCTGTCCCCCAACGGTCGCAGACCATGCTGCCCTGATGGCAGCCACCTTGTCCTTAATCCTCCACCTGTCTGTGCCCATCTTCTTTTTGCACTCCTGCACGGAGCGCTGGTGGCTGCCATTCAGGTTGACGGCACGTGCCACCTCTTCCCACGCAGCAGCACGGGCCTGTGATGTTCTCCGCCATCCGCTGAGCAGTGGCTCCTGGTCGAGGTAGGCCTCAAACAGGGCATCTGTTTCTGCCTTTGTGAGGCAAGTCCTCCTCTTTCTCCCACGTCTCTGTTCCTCTTCCTCCACCTCACGATTGCTCATTATTCATCCTGCGAGAATGACAGGTGTTACCTGTGACTGTGCAGTCCCATGCATGTCCCACACACCACAGTTCACACTCCCAAACAGCATGTAACTCACCACACTAGACTGCAATAACAGACTATGGCCAGTGCAGCCCAATGTCGCATTTTTATAGCGCAATGCATGCAAATGAGGCGATACGCACTTATAAGTGGATGCAAATGCAGTATCTGTGCCACTGAATGGCTGATTAGCTGATTTGCATATGCCGGCTGAATATCGCACTGTTGTGCTTTGTGCAATTGTGCTGAACATGCTCAGGCAAGGCGCTTTCTGTGACATGCACAGTACACACCAAACGGCGCATGCCCGGGGTGATGACGCAGACACCTGCTGCACTGCTGACATGCTGTGCATGGGAGGCAATGCAGGGCACAGCCACCATTGTGCCAGTGGCGCTACTGCGCTGTTCACATATATGGCACTCTGGCACTGGGGCACCGTAGGTGCACTGGGACAACAGCGTGGTAGGCCACTACAGGAGGTGGCACACAGGCACCCAATTGCGCTACACATTGAGTACCAATCACGTTGTGAAAGCGGTCCATCAGCCGAAGACCACTTGACCCTGTGCCTGACCTTTGCCCCAGGCTCAGCCGTCCACGCCGGTTTACCACTATCTAACAGTTCGGTGACAGTGCGATAGGGAATGGCAGCGCTGTACTGAGCAGCATCTGTGCGTGGTGAACTGCGCTACCCGACACCATTTTGTTCAACCAGCATTAGAGATGGCATGAAGGAGGCTGCTGTTTGGAGCCAGGTGGAGCTGGCCAATTTGGTGGCTGACGTGGGAGAGCCCCATGCTGGGGCACTTTTGAGATGCACCCTGGACACGGTTCAGGAGTGCAGAATGATGAGAGGAGGTGGTGGTTTGTGCTGGAGGAGGCCACAGGAATCGGGTGCGGCTGAGCAGTGTCGCCACCAACTGAGGACCTCCAGCGCAGGGACCCGGACAGGCTTGCCTGCCTGCGGGCACATGCCAAGAGGGGCACAATGCCATGGCCAGGTAGGTGCCACATCCATACACTGTTAATGTCCATACGGGTATCACGGTTGCATATGTCTGGCACATGAGGCATCCAGTGTTGGCCGTGTTGGTGGTATCGGGGTGGGGTGGAGGGTATGGCTGTGGGATTGCGCACACATGGGGGCGGGGGGACTTTGCTACCAGATTGTGCTGATGTTCCCCCCTCCATGTTTGCACCTTAGGCCCAGAAGAGCACCAGCGGGCAAGGGAGAGGAGGCACCGCCAAGAGGACCAGTAGGCCGGGAGGGATGCCGGACCACAGAGGCGCAGGGACCAGCCTGATGCTGGTGAGTGCCTTACATCCATTATTACTATTGCATGCTGTGTAACAGGGCGGGCAGCAGGGCATGGCCACCATCCACTGACACCACTGCCATGCACGCAACTTGTTACAGTCAGCACTGTCCAGTGGCACTGCATGTCTGGGAGTGCGTCAATGGTGGTCCATGCATGCACTGGGTACATGGCTGTGCCACTGCCTTTGCACCGCATAGCCATGTCACTGTACTGCCACGGTGCTGCTGTGCGGGACATGGGCAGTGAGTGTGTGCTAGCCCGGTCCGCATGTGTGGGTGCCTGGGTAGGCAGGTCTTGTGAGCCTTGGTCTGTGGAGTGATGCACACCATCACAGGGCGTGGCACAGGGTGCATACCATGCACAATGGGTGGGCTGCAGGGGCTGGACAGTCACATGTGTTGACTCTGCTCCTTGTCCTAGGTGGACAATGCTGGATGGCACTGTGAACATGGCATGCAGGAGCTGCTGCAGCTGGGCGTGGTCCCTGGCACTGCTGGAGAGGATGGAGCAGAACGGGGTCCGGAGGAGAGCACCCGGGGGCGCCACAGGAGTGGAGAACAGGGCAGATAATAGGCCCTCCATGACCCCCTGACTCACGTAACCCCCTGGACCCACCCTCACACCCCTTCTTCCCTCTCCCATTTGTACACCCCTGCCCCATGCCCTCCCCCACCTGGTTTGTGGCCCTTTCCCCCTACTCTTGTATATATTTGTAAATATGTTTGCTTGTTTATATTTTTTAATACATATATTTTGTTATGACAACTGTAGTGGTCTCTGATTTGCAGTGGGCTACAGGTGCTTGGCTGCAGTGGTGTACATGGCGTTGGGGGTGGTGCAGGCATAGGCATGTGTGTGTGTCCAGCAGGGACCTGCCTATGGTGTGGGTGGGGGAATCAGTCACTGTCTGTGGTTTGTATGTTGTTCTCTGTGTACTGGTTGCCTGTGCAGTGGTCCACGGAGCATGCTCTGTGTCCATGGCACCCCTGTCAGACCATCCATGGGCTGTGCAGCTGACACCCTTGCATGTCTGTGATATGCACCATCTGCTGGCATGTCAGTTGTGGCTGTCCATGCTGGACAACCACTGTACCCAGCACAATGCCAGGTTGCCTCCTGTCACTGGTGTGGTGCCCGTCTGCCTTGGGTGGCACTGTGGCCTCCGCTGTTGTCCCACCTTCATGCTGTCACTTGTGTCTGTTGCAGGGGATGTGCTCCACTCTCTGTCACTTGTGCTCTGGCCGCATGCTGGTGGCATACAGCTTCATGGTGCCTGCGCGGGGTGGCTGGCACACCTGTGTCATGTAGGGGTGCTGGCCATGTGTACAGGCTGCAGTAGCATGCCAGTGACTTGGTTGACCCGCTACTTTTTCCCTGTGTTGGTGTGCCCTTGGGTATGGGTGGGTGTTTGTCAATGCACTGTGTTGCATCCTGTGTGGCGCATGCTTCCATGCAACACTGTGTGTGTCTGTGCTGGCTGTTGTGGCCAGTGCTGGGATGGTATGTGACCTTGGGAGGGTGTGCAGGGTGCTGTACCATTGATGGTGGGGTCCGGGGCATGCCCTTTTGCATGTGGGGTACCTCGTGTGCTGATGCATGGTCAGTCTCTCAGCTGTGCCTCGGGGAGGACGTACAGGGTGGCACTGTGTATGCAGTTGTTGAATCGCTGTCTGCTGCCGCCCGCTGCAGGGTGCACATGGTGGGGCTGCCTTGCATGGCTCCATGGTGCACAGGGTTGCATAGTCATAGTGGGGGTGGTGGCATGCATGGGGTGTCCTGCACTGTTGGGCGCTACTCCTGGGTAGGGTGTATGGGGATCATGGTGCAGGGTGTGCTCTGCATTGGTGGGATGGTGTGGCACAGGGTGGTCGGCCCTCCTTGTGTGCCGGTCACAGCTTGCCAGGGGGTGTGCTGGGGCACCATGCCCCGGCTGTGGGTTGATTGCTAGTATCCATGGGCCGGTGGTTATTCTGGCTCTCCACCGGTTGTGCAGTGCATGGGGTGTGGGGGACGATGTCTGTTCTGCTGTGTGCTCCTCTGCCCATTTGTGGCATGGGTGGTGGGCCCCTGCATCCTGTCCCTGCGCATCCCTGGTTGTACTGTTGCACTGCTGCCCTGCTCCAAGGGGGCATCCCTGGTTGCGCTATGGCGCATCTGGACTGTGCAACTGCACATCCCTGGTTGCGCTATGGCACAGGTGGCATGATATTCAGTTGTGTGCCGAAGGCGCATCTTGACCTGCACAGTGTTTGAATATCGAACTTCTTGTGCATGGGTTCAGTGGACTTGTGCTTGCTCCTGCTGTTGCACACTTTTTTGGGCGCGTTTGAATATCCGGGCCTTGATGTGTGTTCCAGAGAACGTATTACAATCTCGGAAGAAGAAATCATAAATAAGATTAAAAACATTAAACCAAACTGCTCCCTAGGCCCTGAGATATGAACATGTGAACATACCAAATTGCTAGTAGAAATAGGCCGTAGTGGTCTATCAAGTCTACTCGAGTGTGCAGATCAGTCTACATTATTGGAGCTGCCCCCCTTCCCTGACAATGAGAAGTATAATTAAACTCATGTCAGAATACCTGCTTTATCCTCTTAAGTTACTTTTTGAAAATAGTATAAATACAGGTGAAGTCCCTATGAATTGGAGGATGGCTCATGTAACACCACTATTTAAAAAAGGTGATGAACAGAATATATAGAAAACTATGGACCAATTAGCCTAATCTCTGTCATTTGTAAAATCTTGGAGAGCATTATAAAGGATAAAGTCATCATCTCGTTAGGAAACAAAGATACTGAGCAGCATGGCTTCATTAAAGGGAAATCCTGTGTCACGAATCTTCTGTATTTTTATGGAAAGATCAGTAACCACCTAGATAGGAAAATCCCATGCAATGTTATCTTTTTACATTTTTAGCAAGGCATTTGACCTTGTTCCATAAGATGCTAAAAACTAACACTTATAGGTGTTAATCATAAGACAGTGAGTTGGATACCTATCTGGTTGAACAACAGAACCCAGAGTGCAGCGATAAATTGATGTTCTTCTTAGGAGAGAAAGGTAACTAGTGGGGCTCCCCAGGGGTGGGTTCTCAGCCCATTTATTTTTTATGTTTTTATACCTGATCTTTCCCAAAGATTGAGTCCTTGATCAGTTAAATATGCTGATGATACAAAAATAAGAGGTATCTGTACAACACTAGAAGAAACTAATAGACTGCAGGACGATCTCAACACTGTTAGTGATTGGGCTGCCAAGTGGGGAATGCACTTTAATTTGGAGAAATGCAGGGTTATGTATTTGAGTTTTAATAATAATAATAATAATAATTATTCTTATTACTTATGCAGAAATCAGTTAATGATAACTACTCTTGAAACAGATTTAGGGATTTATGTAACCAACAGTTTATGCTTTTCAAGACAGATAAATGAAACAAATAGCGAAGCCAACAAAATTCTTTGCACTATTAAAAACAATATTAAGTCTAGAGCGCCAGCAGTATTAATGCCTTTATATACTGTAGATCAAATACCCACCCACATTTGGACTACTGTTTGCAGTTTTGGTATCCTTACAAGAGAAATTATATTAATTAATTAGAGTACCACGTAAAATTACTAAATGGGTACAAGGATTGAAAGAATTAGACTACCGTGCAATATTAGGTAAGTTAAACCTTATGCCTCTTAGTCTTCTTAGTTCAAGTGGAGACCTACTTCTAATGTGGGACATAATAAACTATCCCTATCTGTTTAATGAGATAGGTTTTGAGCTGAAACAGGAGAACATAGAAAGCAGAGGTCATCCGCTTCAATTGTGCTATATCAAAAACAGTACTATCAGAAGAGGATTTTATTTTTCTCAGAAGGTGGTAAAATGTGGAATACTCTGCCACTTGATATAATACTGAGTAAAAATAAGTCCATATTTAAGTGTAAGTCGGATGCTTGGATTATGGCAAATAGCATGGCGCACCGTTATAAGTTTTAAGACAGAATCTTTCATGGGCATTCTGCCTTTTGCTCCCTGTTTCACCTCAGTATGAACCTCAGTATTTTATGGAAGGTGTTCTAAGCCCCAGGTAATTGGGTGCTATATAAATAAACTTACTACTACTAAAGAGAAATAGTCAGCATAAAGAATCCCACACTCAAGTGTGGGGCTGGTCCCAATGTGCACTCTGTGAGCAGAACTATTTTGGTTTACTTACTGTTTAGTACAGTAGATTACAGCAGACTAATTTTGCTTAGTTGTAGGCTGACATCTTTTACTACAAATCCCAGAATCACCAGCAGCTGTCATCAGAGCAGCAGGCAGCAGTGGGAAACTCAATAGCCTGTAGTGCATGCTAGAGCTTTTATACTTTCTGATCAGATGCTTTCCGGGGCTGCTTTCCCCAGGGTCTAAGTACAGTTCTCTGTGACTGTATATAGCCCATGGAGGACAGTGGGACCAGCAAACAAAAGATCAGAGCTTATATAAACTCTAACATGTACTGCAGGCTAGTGAATCTTTTCACTGCTGCCTACTGCTCTGATGTAATTTGCTGGGGATTCTGGGATTTGTAACAGAGGATGTCAGCCTACAACTAAGCAGAATTAGTCTGATACAATCTACTATACTACAATAACAGTAAGTGAACCAAAATGTTTTTGTATGCAAAGTACACTTTGAGACCAGCCCCTCACTTGAGTGTGGGAGCCCTTAGTTGTGACTGTTTTTCTTTAAGTCTCAATTGGAGAAGGGAGTAGAGCATCAGCTATGGAGAAAGGTTTAAATTCAGTCTCACCTTAGGCACCCTAGTACTTTAAGATTGTATGGTTACTTCCATGATGCTTCCACTGTTTATCTAATCCTAGAATATGCCCCTCTTAGAGAGTTCTATAAGGAGCTTGCCAGGGAATAGGTACTGCTGGAAGCCATCCAAGACAGCTACTTAGTGCAGGGAGTGACAGAGCCTACCTGGGAGGGGAACATACTGGACATTGTGTTAACAAGTGGTGACCAGGTCCAGGATGTGGTGATATAGGACCCTCTAGCAGGAAGTGACCACTGCTCAGTGTGATTCCTCCTCAACAAAGGGAGGAAGTCAGCTAAGACCAAGACAAGAGTGTTAGACTTCAGGAAGGCAGACTTTGCCAGAATGGCACAATACCACAAGGGAAGGGGGTAAGAGTGGAGGGGGGCAGAGATAACAGATGGGGTCATCCAAGATGATAGAGTTTTGAGGGTCCTTAAAGTCTTGTAGGTGGACAAGGCACAAGGACTGGATGAGGTACACACAAGGATCCTGAAGGAGCTGGCAGAGGTATTGGCAGGCCCTCTGAAAGTCCTGTTTAACACCTCCTTGGAGATGGGGAATGTACCTAGAGACTGGAGTATGGCTCACATGGTGCATCTCCACAAGAGTGGACCCAAAGATGAACCAGGCAATTACAGACCAGTGAGTTTGACCTTTATAGTGGGGAAGTTACAAACATACGAAATTTGCCAGCAGATAAAGGCCTAGAGGTCTATCAAGTCTGCTCGAATGTGCAGCTAGCACCCCTTATTCTGCAGCTGCCCCTCCCTTCCACCCTCCCCCTTCAGTAACCCTCCCCCTTGTCCTGTCCCATCCTTGTTTGAAGCAGTCCACTGTTCTACTGCATACCACTTCAGCAGGTAACGCATTCCACCCAGCCACCACCCTCTCTGTAAAAAAGTGTCTCCTCATCTCCCTCCTGAACCTTCCTCGCTCCAGTCTCATATCATGGCCCCTGGTGGCCCTCCCCTCCCTTACTTTGAACAGCCCCTCTGTACCCGTCTTGTTTATTCCTTTCATGTATTTAAAGGTTTCAATCATGTCACCCCTGTCTCTCCTCTCCTCTAGTGAGTACATGTTCAACTCCTTCAACCTCCTCTCGTATGATAAGTCCCCCAGCCCTTGATCATCTTTGTCGCTCTGCGCTGCACCCTCCAGTAACCTAATGTCCCTTCAGAGACGTGGACGCCAGGTACTGCAATGCAGTACCCAGGTGTGGTCTAATCAATGACCTATACAGTGGCAGAATCACCTCCTCCCTCCTCGAGGATATACCCTTGCAATACAACCCAGCATTTTGTTGGCCTTTGCAGCTGCCTTCCTACATTGTGTCAAGTTGTTCATTGACCCTGTAATGAGCACACCAGATCCTTCTCCTCCTCCTCTGTCTGGGCTAGCTGCACTCCCCCTAGCTGGTAACTCCTCCTTGGTTCTTCATCCCAAAATGCAGCACCTTGCACTTTTGGCATTAAAGCCCAGTTGCCAGGTGCCTGACCAGGTTTCAAGCTTTGCCAGATCATCCTGCAACCCCTGCCATCCCCCTAGGTCATCCACCACCGCGCCTACCTTGGTATCATCAGCAAACAGACTGATCTTGCTCTTGATGTCCTATGATATGTCTGCAATGAATATCCCAAACGACACTGGTCCCAACACTGAGCCCTGTGGAACACCGCTCGTCACTGCCCTTGGGTATGAGAGCTCCCCACCCACCACCACCCTCTGTTGCCTTCCCTGCAGCCAGTTTCCTACCGATCTCACCAGCTTTGCACCCGCCCTGTGCCTACTAACTTCCTTCCCAGCCTTCCATGGCACTGAGTGAATGCCTTACTGAAGTCCAGATACAGGACATCCACTGCATGGCCCCTGTCCAGTTGCCTAGTTACCCAGTCATAGAACTCGACCAGGTTGGTTTGGCAGGATCTGCCACGTATGAAGCCATGCTGTCTGCTGTCCTGTAGTCCTTTGGCCTCTAGGAGGGCCACCAGCCTCTCCTTTAGGATAGTCTCCATTAGCTTACCCACGATGGATGTGAGGCTCACTGGTCTGTAGTTTCCCGGTTCATCCTTGGGGCTACTCTTGTAGAGGGGCACCACATGAGCCATCCTCCAGTCCTGAGGTACACACCCTGAATGTAGTGAGGCATTAAATAGGTCTGCCAAATGTCCTGCAAGGACCTCTGTCAGCTCCTTCAGTACCCTGGGGTGGATGCCATCTGGGCCTGGCGCCTTGTCCACCCTCAGTGCCTTCAAACCCTCTCAAACTCTGCTCTCCATGGTTCCCCATCTGTCACCACTTCCCACCCTGCTTCTCCATTTCTCCCACCTTGGGTGTCACCCCTCTTCTCTTTAGTAAATACTGAGCAGAAGTACTCATTTAGTGCTTCCGCCCTATCACACCCCTGCTTCCACCCAACCCCCACCTTCTAATCCTTACTAGTGGTCCTTACAGCTCCTTTTCTCCTGATGTATTTAAAGAATTTCTTCTCCCCTTCCTAATGCCTTGTGCCAGCCTGAGTTCCGTGGATGCTTTGGCTCCTCACCCTTGTCACCTCCTTTGATTCTGTCAAGTACTCCTCCCTGTCCTCCCCCCTCCCTGTTTTCTTGTACTTCCTAAAGGCAGCTCTTTTCCTCCTTACCTTTTCCATGACCTCCTTGCTCAACCAGATCGGTTTCTTAGCCCTAGCCTTCTTGCTCTGGGCTTTGCAGCAGGTTTTGGTTGCCTCCACTATCCCCAGCTTTATAAGCTCCCACCTCTGGTTAGTGTCCATACTAGATTGAATTCTGGCCAGGTACCCTTTTACCACTTCCCCCATCCTCTCAAAGTCGGCCCTCCTGAAGTCCAGCACTATTGTGCCAGATTCCACTCCTTCCTTGCCCATATCCAATGTGAGCCATACTGAGCGGTGGTCACTCCCTGACAGCGGTTCCTCCACTGTAAGTTCTCTCACAAAGTCCCCATTTGCCAGCACAAGGTCCAGGGTATTTCCTAACCTGGTTGGTTCGCTGACCATTTGCAGCAGGAAGCTGTCCTGGAAGGCATCCAGCAGTACCTGCTCCCTTCTGTTCCTGGTTGTTGGGGTGCTCCAGTCCACTCCTGGCTTGTTGAAGTCCCCCACAATCACCACATTACCCTTCTTGCAGGTCCTCCTGATCTGTCCCGCTAGTTCCCTGTCTAACTCCTCCGTCTGAGATGGTGGCCTGTGCACCACTCCCATTCTAAGAATCCTATTCTTGGAATCCTGGATTTGCATCCAAAGTGACTCTGTACTACCCTCCTCCCCTTCCTCCCTTACACACTTCAGTCCTTCCTTCACATATAGTGCCACCCCCCCTCATTTCCCAATCACTCTGTCCCTATGAAATAATCTGTACCCTGGTACAGAAAGGTCCCAGTCATTGTATTGGGTGGCCCATGTGATGACTGCAATGTCCACCTCTCCCTCTGCCATGAGAACCTGTAACTCTGCAGTTTTCCTCCCAAGGCTCCTAACATTAAGGGTAAACCACCTTCCACCCTTCCCCCCCATCCTGCCCTCCTTTCCTAGCATCACCAATAGTACTTGCCATTTGTCCTTTGTCACTGTTATGGGGGGTAAGCTCATATGGTTTCCCAACCTGTGGTCTCTGCATATCTCTTCCCCAACTGCCACCCCCCCCACTCCTAGTTTAAATTCCCAACTTCCTCTATGTACTCCTCCATCCTTTGTTTCAACACTTTCGTTCCCTCCTCACTCAAGTGTAGTCTGTCCTTGGCATAGAGACTACTGTCCTCCCAGGTCCCTCCCCACCCCCAACAGCCCATACCCTTTAGCACAACACCAGGTTCTTAGCCATCCATTAAATTCCTCTATTCTCAGCTTTCTTGTTGTGCTTGCCTTTGGCACCGGAAGTATCTCTGAAAAAGTTACCGATCTTCCTGCCCCCTCACATAATTGTGCTAGTTCCTCAAACCTCCTCTGGACTGTATCTACTGTCTTGTCAGCCAGGTCATTTGTCCCAAGATGTATAATTAAATGAGGCTTGTCCCTACCCCTTCTAGCATATTTCAGAACAGACTGTCCCACCCTTTCCACTGTCATTCCTGGCATGGCCTCCACCAAAACGTGACTATGCCTCTCTCCCTTGCTACCCCACCTAACCTAAGTTGATGAAGACCATTCCAAAGGAGAGGTTGATAACCTTTCTCACTAGTAATGGTCTACAGGAGGAGAGACAACATAGGCTTGTCTTGGGAAGATCGTGCCAAATTAACCTAATCGACTTCTTTGATTGGGTCAGTAGGGCAGTTGACAAAGGCCACGCTGGATGTCCTGTATCTGGACTTCAGCAAGGCTTTCAACTCAGTGCCACACAGGAGGCTATTGAGCAAGCTGAGGGACATGGGGGTGGGGGAGAAACTGGTGGGGTGGGTTGAGAGCTGGCTGCAGGGCAGACAACAGACGGTAGTTGTGAGGGGGGAAGACATCCAGGCCAAGGCCAGTAACTAGTGGGGTACCACAAGGTTCAGTGTTGGGTCCTGTTTTGTTCAATGTCTTCACTGGAGACATTGCAGAGGGGGTCAAGAGTAAGATCAGCCTATTTGCTGATGACACTAAGAATTGTGCAAAAGTGGACAGTGAAGATGGCAGGCAGGCAGGCACTCAGGGAGAATCTAGCTAAACTTGAACTCTGGTCTAAGGAGTGGCAGCTGGAGTTTAATGCTAAAAAGTGCAAGGTCATGCATCTTGGAGCCAGAAATCCCAGAACCAGCTACTGTCTGGGAGTGCAGGCAGCAGTTTCAGAGGAGGAAAGGGACCTGGGGGTAATAGTCACAAGGGACATGATGGTATTAGCACAGTGTAGGAGGGTGGCAGCAAGGGTAAATCAGATGCTGGGATGCATTGCCAGAGGGGTCACCTCTAGAAAGGAGGAGGTCATCCTGCTCTTGTATAAATAACTGGTAAGGCTGCACTTGGAGTACTGTGTACAGTACCGGTGCCCATACCTCAAGAAGGATGTAAGATTACTGGAGGGGATGCAGCGTAGGGCTACTAAAATAATCATGGGACTAGGTGAGTTGTCTTATGAGGAAATATTGAGGAAGCTCAACATGTATTCTCTGGAGGAGAGAAGGGAAAGGGGGAACATGATAGAGACCATTAAGTACTTAAAAGGCATAAACAAGGTCAGAGAGGGAGGATTGTTCCGCTTAAAGTGGGGTAGGGGCACTAGGGGGCACAGTCTGAACCTGGAAGGTGGAACATTCAAGAGGGAAATGAGGATTGCACTACTTTACAGAGAGAGTGGTGGTGCGATGGAACACACTGCCAGAGGAGGTGATTGAACTGAAGACAGTGGATAGCTTTAAGAGGGGCTGGGATAAGGGCAGGGTCAGGGTCAGGGTTTGTACTGACAAGAACATAATGGGGAGGAAGAAACAGGAGGGGAGATGGAGTGAGGGGATTGGGGGGGGCAGCTGCAGTGGTTTTAAACTAAGAGCTGCACAACTGGACAGACTTGATAGACCTGTGAGCCTTTTTCTGCTGGCAATTTCGTATGTTTGTAAATGTACCAAGTTTGATGACCAGAGAAGCACAACATGTATCATGGAACTTGCATATGCCCTTCCTTATTGCCATTCTAAAAATGTGATTCATAAAGATATTAAACCTGAGAATCTACTGCTTCGTGCAAATAGATAATGTAAAATTGCACATTTTGGTTGGTTTGTGCATGCTCCATCTTCTAGTAGGACAACACTATGTGGTACACTGGACTACCAACCTCCAGAGATGATCAAAGGCAGAATGCATGATGAGAAGGTAGACCTATGGAGTATAGGGGTTCTACACTATGAGTTTCTAGAGGAGTATCCTCCATTTGAAGCCCGGAGTCATCAGGAAACCTACAAGAAAATTGCAAAAGTGGAGTTCCCAAATTTCCTCCATTTGTAACAGACAGTGCTATGGATTTAGTCTCCAAGTTGTTGAAACACAACGCAAATGAGAGGCTGCCATTAAAAGAAATGTTAGAGCATCGATGGAGTGTCGAGAACTCTTCTAAATTGCTGGAGAAGAAAGTGGCTCCATCCATTAGCAACAGTTTCCTCTCAATAAGGCAACACGTTTATTTTAAATAGATTATGATTCCTATGGCAAGATGATGTAGTTTGAATGAAAGGGGTTGCAGTGTCCTAGTGTTAATTCAATTTAGAGGGAAACTGGGGAAGCACAGTTCTTTATCAGTATACTTCACAGTCCATGTTGGCATTATTTTATTGAAGAAAAAATGTTGAGGAATCTTGCACACAATCATTCATACATCTATTACACTGGCATGGTAGTGCCAGTATATTAGGATTGAATGCAAACTTCTATGTTAAAGCCACATTTTTTAACTTTAATAACTTTAGAAACCGTTGAACGGATGTGCACGAACTTTGGCATGTATCATTTCTAGGTGTAGGTTGTTTGACATAACAAATTTTGTGTCAATCCGTTGAGCAGTTTTAAAGTTATTAAAGTTCCACATGCCCTAAATTTACCAGTGTTTTGCCATTTATTTGTCCACCTGTATCTCAGAAAAGGCTTTAAGTTGTGGTCTGAAATGTTCAGGGTAGAAAGCCTTTGCCTCACAGATGTGCCTTTTGAAGCTTTGGTGAACAAATTTGAATCTGTTCAAACATTATTTTTTTTTTTTCTTTCTCATTCCTCTGCAGCTGGGGAGGTGTAACCTATGGTTCCTCCCCAGTCCAGTCTGACCACATAGCCCCTGCTCTACTCAAATCCCCAAGCTCTTACCCCATCAGTTTCTGCACAATGATCTTTGCCACGGCGGGCACATAGCCACCACCGTAGGATCTGGGGGAGGTCCCGATCTGAGGGAGCATCCAGAGATGGAGCTGGGCACGGCGCCACACAGCCAGCCATCATAGAGCATGCCGAGGTATTTTTCCTTTTTCCATTTGTGCCCCCTATGCCCGATCGTGCAATGATGCCAACACGGCAGACGTGGACGTCCATCGCGCGCATCCCCAAAGCACTCCCAGTGTCGGTAGTACCTCTGATCTCCTCCAGAGGCCCCTACCACACCGGGACATCCCCAGAACCCATCCCAGGGAGAGGAGAGCTGTCCTCCAGATGCTCGATCCTACTCCCTCCCTGCCGACCCCCAGCACCTGGGCTCGCTCCCGAACCCGGGTCACCGGTGTGATGCGAGGTGTGGCATCCAGTGCCTCAACCCTCAGCGCCACCGGGCCGGCTGTTCAAACATTATTAAATTTTTAATTTTCCCATTATTTCCTATGGGAAAAGTTTGATGTTCGCATGACAATACTTTCATTTTTGCACAGTCATCCAGTTTTGCATACTTTGCAGCTTAATAACTTTGCAGCCGTTCAAAGGATGTACATGATATTTAGCAGGCATATTCCTGTGGGGCAGGTCTGATGAAGTGGATAATTTCATGAGAATCACATGTGTGGTTTCTGGGATACTGTGTCTCAAACATCTTTAAATGTACGTGTTTTTTTTCCATTTTTGCAGTCATCCAGTTTTGCATGCTTTGCACCTTAACTTTGCAACCGTTCAACGGATGTGTATGAAATTTTGCACGCTTAATCTCTTGGTGTAGGTCTGTCGATGTAGCTGAATTCATTTGAATAACTTGTGTGGTTTCTGAGATACTGTTTGCAGTCTCTGCGTGCAATCACCTTTTGGGTCCAATTAATGAAATTACAGTGCTAGTGTTCATGAGGTGGGGTCCCAAAAAGCCCATGATGGGAGTCCCAATGGGCCTTGTGCCCTTTTCCTCCTTTAAAACTGAGTAAACAGAAAAGTTGGTGAAAACATTCCTAAAAATGGCTGAGTTACATGTGTTCATTGAAAATTTTCTACACACATGCATAACTTTGGTAATTTTTAATGTTTTGACTCCAAATTTTCAGCGTAGCCATTTTTTCACATCACCTCATGGACAGTACAGCTGTCATTTTTCACATCCTGCCTGAAACATGGTTTTGCACCTGTGGAATGGAATGGAATTTTGGCATGGATTTTTTTATTTTTACCTATGGGGTTTGTGAGGTGGGGTCCTAAGAAGACTATGTTGAAAATTAGGGGTCAAAATATGAAAAAATGCCAAAGTTATGACCATCCATTCAAATTTTTCTACTCCCACTCATAACTTTGGAAATTTTAAATATTTTGACCACAGATTTTCAACATAGCCTTCCTATTACCAGACCTCATGTATGCCATAGCAATCATTTTTCAAATCCTGCCCAAAATGTGTTTTCACACCTGTGGCACAGAATGGTGTTGCAGTTGCATACAGTTACATTTTGGCATGGATTTGAAAATATTCTGTACCAGGGTACATGAGGTGGGGTAATAAGATGAGCATGCTGACACTTTGGTCACTGTTGTTCCATGAATGGAAGCAAAGCGACGAGAGGGCCCTGCACTCCCACAGACAAATAAGGATATTATTATTCTATCTAAAAAGTAAGGAAATTCATTGCAAAAAAAAGTTGTCAATGCACCATTAGGGCTGAAGCATCAAATGCAGGGAAATGCGACCTTAGGGTTCCCAAGCCTAAGACTCCAGCCCCACTGTGCATGCAGGAATAGGCATGAGAGGTGTGTTTTGGGTTTGCGAACCCTAAGGCTCACCCCGTGCTCCCACACCGTAGCCATCTTACCTAACTTACTCATGGAATGGCTGAGCATTAGTGTTCACAACCCCAAAACACACCCCTCATGCCTGTTCCTGCATGCACAGAGGGGGTGGGATCCAAGACTTGGGAAGTTTTCTTTGCAATGAATGAATATATATATATAATAGTGGCATGGTAGTGCCACTATAGTTAGGGTTGAGTACCCCATTTAAGGTTAAAGTGTGAAATTTTGCATCTTAATAACTTTGTCACCATTTGAGAGATTTGCCTGACATTGGGCAGGCACAGAGTGGTGTCATAGGTCTCTGGATCTGCCACGTTTTGTAACAGTCAGATATACAGTTGCGGAGTTATAAAGCAGCATTCCATAGTGCATTTATGCTTTTTTGCACATTCTTTGCTCGCTCCTACAGGTCGCACAGTTTGCGTGACCAGTCCAAACATTTCAGGAAACATACAGCCAGGGTCCCTGATGTGCCTTTTGAAGATTTCATGAAAAAATATTAAACGGTTCAAAAGTTATTCAAAAAACAAGTTTCCAATTATAGTCTATGGGAAACGTTAACAAAAAGTTCGACAGTGTTGCAAATGCAGTTTTTACTGTTGCAAATGACCCCTGTAGTGTTGTGAGTCAGCCATTTTTTTTTTCAGTTAGTGGTCACAGAAATGCTTGACATTTAAATTTGGAACCCTCTAGGGGCACAATTCTTTTTGTGTTCATCTAGTTAAACACCCCAGAAATATGTTTTTGAAATTTTTGTAAAAAGTAGTGTTGCACTCATTACACTTTAGAGATTTCATTTGCAAAAGTGTCGTGATTTGTGACACTATCTTGCGACACTATGCCCAAAATAACAGGAATTCTTTGCCACCCTGCTGCAAAACAACAGTTTGGTCTTTTGGGCTGAAATTTGGAGGGAAGAAAGCCAACATCCCACAGATGTGCCTTTTCATGGTTTGGTGTCAAAATATTGCATGGATGGAAAGTTATGGTGCTCCAAAATTGATGCTTTTCCCCATAGACTAACATTGCGGAGTCCGCCGTGCCTTTCCGGGCCTCTATCTCAGAAACGCTTTGAGATACGGACTTTTCGTCGGAAAAATGCTTAGCCCCTCCTTAGCACCCCCACTAGGATGCTAAGTACAAAACTAGCCAGGAAAGTCATAATTTACATGAAATTTACATGTTTTTCCTACATCTTACAGTTCCTGAGATATAAGCAATTTAGTATTCCAAGTGTTCATTTTCTGCTCCGAGGCCCATTATTATGCATACATTCTTTGTATTCACTGTGTTTCTCTATGCAGCTGTTGGTGAAAAAAAGGGTGTGCACTTTCGTTACTGTCACAATTAACGTTCCCACTAACGTTTCCGTAACCGTTTGCATTAGCGTTACCGTCTACGCCACCGTTTGCGTTACCCCTTGCCTTTTTGTTTCCACTTGCTTTTGCATTACTGTTACCATTTGTGTTTCTATTACTGTTTCTGTTTGCGTTTAATTTTGCATCACCATGTACATTACCATTTGCGTTTGCGTACATGCTTCTGTTTGCATTTCCTTTGGCGTCATCATTGCTGTTACCGTTAGCATTTGCGTTTCCTATTGCGGTACCATGACCTTGCGCGTTACTGTTTGCGTTTCCATATGCGCTTGCATTTGCATTTCCGTTTGCATTTCCATTTGTGTTACCGTTACCGTCTACACCACCATGTGTGTTACCCTTTGTGTTTTCATATGTGCTTGCGTTTCCGTTACTGTTAACATTTGTGTTTCCATTACTGGTTTGTTTTGCGTTTTGTTTTGCATCACTGTGTGCATTACCATTTGTGTTTGTGTACGTGCTTCTGTTTGCGTTTCCTTTGGCGTCATTGTTGGTGTTACCATTACCATTTGCATTTCCTATTGTGGTACCCTGACCGTGCGTGTTACCATTTGCATTTCCATACACGCCTGCATTTGTGTTTCCGTTTGCGTTACCATTCCCGTCTACACCACCGTGTGCATTACCCTTAACATTTTCATTTGTGCTTGCGTTTGCATAACTGTTAACATTTGCGTTTCTACTACTGTTTTTGTTTGCATTTCCTGTTGCATCACTGTGTGCATTTCCATTTGTGTTTCCATACGTGCTTCCATTTGCATTTGCATTTGTATTTCTGTTTCCTTTGGCCTCATCATTGCTGTTGCCATTAGCACTTGTGTTTCCAGTTGCGGTACCGTGCCCATGCGCGTTACCATTTGTGTTTCCATACGTGCTTGCATTTGCATTTCCCTTTGCGTTACTGTTCACTTTGGTGTCATCGTTGCTGTTACTGTAATGGTTTGTGTTTCCAATTGCGTTACTGTTACTGTTTGCATCTTCGTCACCACTTGCATTTCTGTTGCCCTTAGTATTTGCATTTTCAGTTGTGTTTCCATTGTCAATTGTGTTACTGTTTCCATCTGCAGTGCGTTGCCTTAACCATTTGCATTTCTATTTGTGCTTCTGTTACCATTTGCATTTTTATTACCATTTGCATTTCTGTTGGTGTTACCGTTTATGTTCCTGTTTCTGTTAATGTTTGCATTTCTGTTGGCGTTACCGTTTACGTTCCTGTTTCTGTTAACGTTTGCATTTCTGTTGCCATTAGGATTTGCATTACTGTTTGCATTACCATTTCTGTTTTCATTAATGTTTGAACTTGCATTTCTCTTACTGTTTGCGTTACTATTTACCTTTGCGTCACCATGTGCATTACCGTTTGCGCTTGCATTTGCGTTACCATTAGCATTACTATGTGACAAAAAAAATCACTATTTGTAGTGCTCAAACTCAAAAAGAAGGGAAATTAATGGCAAAAAAATCCTTTCAATGCATCAGTTAGGGTTGTTCCACAGTGACAAAAGTGAGGAAATTCGATGTTAGGGTTCCCCACCCCCTACCCCACCCGCCCCCACCAACAGGCATCAGGGTGTGCGTTAGGGTTGTTGGCCTAACTCTCACCCCATTCTCTATACTGCACCACCTTAGCTTGTTTACACATGGGTTGGGGTGAGAGTTGGGACTGATGACCCCAAAGCACACTCTGATGCCTGTTGGCGTGGGCGGGGAGGGGTGGGGTGCAGGGGTGGAAACCTTAACAGTGAATTTCCTCACTTTGTCACTGTGGATAAATGTGAGTTTTTTGCAATGAATATATAACACACACACACACACACACACACACACAGTGGAAATATATATATATATATATATATATATATATATATATATATATATATATATATCTATATCTATATATCTATATATACATATTAAAATCGATTTCAAATAAAGAATAGACTGGATGCAGTATCAATAATGGTGTCACCAAAAACACCCCCCACCTCTGTTAACCATGTTTGAGAAAATAAACAAAAAAAGTGATGCTTGATATCGTCCTCCCTTACTTTACCTTAAATGACCAGTTGGGATTGTGTTTCTTTAAGAAACACCAGTTGCTTCCCCAAGCATTGCTCACTTTCTGCTGCTGTGGTCTTATGTCTACTGTAAGTGTCTTGGGAGGAATGGATAGGCAAGGATATGTGCGCGGCTCCAACAACATCAAATATAGATAAATTTGATAGTGTTGTGTTGGTCTGTAACAATAAACTGGCTTTAACTGTATCTCTGATCCCTCTCCCCAGGGTCACACTTGGAAACTAGCTTTGGCTGAGTGTGCCTGCCCCACTTACTAATTTTCAAATAAATTATCTATCTATCTAGCTATCTCTCTCTCTCTCTCTCATTTTATGGCTGTCAGTGAGTGAGTTGTGCCTTGCTATTGCTTCGTGCAGCAGTCTGTAAAATGCTTTACTAACTTTCTGTTGGCAGTAAGGAGGAGAGTGCATAAGAACTTGTTGAGCAAGTGGCAGCTCCCTTATGAATGGCCAGTTGACCTAGGTGATATCACTGAAGAAGTCCTCAGGCTGTTTATCCTAACACCCCCCACCATGTGATGATAAGAATGACAATAAAATGCTCGGAGACAAAGTAGAATTAACTCAGTCTGCACAACTTCATGAATGGAAAGGTAACCTTTATTTTTTTCTGAAGCAAAATGAAATCTCCCATTGCCTTCTGGCCTCTCTCTCCCACTCCTGCACCTGATCCATCCACACTGCCCCCTCTACTACTGCCCCTACCCACCGGATGGCCAAATCCCGGCCCCTCCATGTGCTACACTGCCACCTTACCATTGCTCTACTCCTTCTGGCAGCAGGGGATATTCACCCTAACCTTGGCCCAACCCCTGCTGCAAGCCCTGACCACCCCATAACAAAACCCTCGGCCAGAGCAAACTCCGGCTCCCATCCTAGCTACCTCCCCTGAGGCCTGCATCTTCTCCATCTAAATATTTGTAGCCTAGCCCCTAAGCTCGATCAGCTCCAGGTCCTAGCTGCTCATTATACCCCTGATATAGTCATCCTATCTGAGACCTGGCTAAACCATAGCCTACCTGATAAAAATGTCGCTATTCCTAGGTTCAACATCATATGGCAAGACCGGCCCTCCAGAGGTGGTGGGGTGGCTATCTACATCAGATCAGCCCTCCATTTCACTGTCTCCTTTACAAAAACGGTACCCAAAGCTTACGAGCTTCTGATGGTAAAACTGTTCCCCCCTCCTCATTACCTATCTTTGTGGCTGGTATTTACTGCTGTCCAGGCACGCCAACCACAGTAGTCACCGACCCGCTGGGCCAGCTCTCTTCTCTTGCCCAGTCAGGTGAACTATATGCTATGGGTGATTTTAACCACAATTGGCTAGCACCCACTCTTAACAAAACCCAAACCGAGTTAACTGCTCTTAACCTCAGCCAAACCATTATGGAACCCACTCGCTCAAACCTTAAGTCCGGTAATCACTCACTCCTCGACTGGGCGCTTACTTCCCACCCACACTGCGTCATCAGCTCAGGTCTTCTCCTTGATTCCATTAGCAACCATCACCTAATCTACTTAGTCCGCAAAATCCACAGAGTTAAATCCCCCTCCCAAATTTATATTCCAGCGTTCGTACAAATCCCTCAACCTCTCCCCCCTTTTGGATGATCTTTACCACTCTAATTGGGTCCCAAGCTCAAACCGCTCTAATATGGATTCGGCCCTTATGCACTTTTGGAATACTTTCCTCTCCGTCTGGGATAAACATGCCCCCATATGCTGGGCTAGAGTCCATGGTTCCCACTCACCTACCCTGGATAACCCCCGAGCTGATCATTTGCCAACAAGCCCGTGATAAGGCCTGGCGAAACTACAAATCCTCACTCCTCCCAGGTGACCATACCGCCTACTGCATGCTCCGCAATAGATGCACTAAGGCCATCCGCCTAGCTAAGTTGGAATATTTTAATAACACACTTAATGCAAACCTTGGCAGACCTTCCAAATTCTGGAAAGTCATTAACTCCCTTTTCTCCCCCCAAAGCAGTTAGCCCTCCAACTCTTCTCCTTGCCCAAGGGACTCTCCTTTCCAACCCCCTGAAGGTAGCCTCTAAGTTTAATTCCTACTTCACTACCTGTGCCCTGGCCCTCCTTGACTCCCTACCACCTACAACCACTCCATCTCCTCAGTCTTCTATCCCCCATCCATCTGGTATGAACCCCTTCTCCTTTAGACCCATTTCCCCCACTGAAACCCTAGATGCCCTTTGCACCCTAAACCCCTTCAAAGGCAAATCCCCCGATGGTCTAGATAACAAACTCCTCTTCTTATCTGCTCCCACCATCACTACCCCCCTCGCAGCCCTACTAAATCTTTCTTTCATTACTGAGTCACTCCCCTCTGAATGGAAGCATGCCACTGTTCTACCCCTCCCTAAAGGCGGGGACCCTACCTCTGCATCCAAATACCGCCCCATCTCCCTCCTCCCCACCCTCGCAAAACTCCAGGAACACCTAGTGCTACCCCAACTCTCCCACTTCCTCTCAGAAACGAACTTCTTCACCCCTTTCCAGTCAGGGTTCAGAAAGCACCACTCCACCACCTCCTCCCTGCTAAGACTCACAGACCACATCCTCACTGGGATGGACAAAAGGCTAATCACTGCTGCTATTTTCATTGACTTAGCAAAACCCTTCGACACTGTATACCATTTTCTCCTACTATCCTGCCTTTCTGGAGCTGGGTTAGCAGAATACGCCACAAACTGGTTCAGTGCCTACCTACTAAATAGAACCCAATCCACTAAAATAGCTGACCACATCTCCTCCCCTCAATCACCACTGGCGTACCCCAAGGCTCAGTTCTTGGCCCCATCCTCTTCTCCATCCTGCTAAACGACCTGCCAAACTCGTGCTCTTCTTCCGCTATTCACATGTACACAGACGACACAGTCCACTTCACCTCCGGCTGGACCCACGAAGAAGTCACCTCCAAACTTCAAACCGACTTCAACAAAATCCAACACTGGCTCAATAGCAACCAACTCTCCCTAAATGCTAAGAAAACCAACTCTATGACTTTCGGTACCAGACAGCACCTATCCAAACTCACCTCCCCTCTGAGATTCCTCACCCTAAATAACACCATCCTGGAAGAAGTACCCGCCTTCAGGTATCTAGGGGTATGGCTTGACTGTCACCTCTCCTACTCTACATACATGGATGCCATCATCTCAAAATTGCGCCCAAAACTTGGTGCCCTCTATAGAAACCGCACTAGTCTCCCACTTCCTGTCAGACGTGAAATTGTCCAGAAAATGATTCTACCCTCCTTTGATTACTGTGATGTAGTTTACAGCTCCACTGCACAGACCACCCCTAGCCAGATTAGACCCTCTCTTCAATGCATTCTGCCGCTTTGCCCTCGATGCCCCCCCTCGTACACACCACTGCATGCTTTATCGTTCTCTGTCCCTACCTTCTCTAAGTAACCGGCGCCTAATTCATAGCGCTAAATTCACTTCTAACTTCTGGCTCGGCTCCCTCCCTCCCTACCTCGCATCTGCCCTATCATCCCCACCTACCCCCTCACACGCCCTCAGGTCTACTGACGCTAGGCTATTATTCATCCCTCACCGAAGGACCACCACCGGCCAATCTGCATTCTCTTACCTCTTCCCTAAACTCTGGAACGACCTGCCCACCCAGATCCGCCATTCTTCATCCAAACTCTCCCTTTCCTATGCCCTCTCTAACTTCTTTACACCGAATTGCTACTGCCCCTGACCACCCCCTCGTTAGCTCCTCTTCCCCCATTCCCCCCCCGTGCCTGACCAGCGGCTCGACCGTCGCCTAATTGTCTGGCTTATCTACTACCCTTTGCACTTACACACTCTCTGTTACTCACTCTCGCACTCTCAATTTCTCCCTTCCCCCCTTCCTAATAAACCCATGCTCCCCATCCTCACACCCTCCCTCCTCACCTAACCTCCCCCCTACACACCTAACGCTATTACTCCCTCCTTCTCTACCCCCATCTTGCTCTCCAAATCCTCCTGTCAACTTGGTACATCTCCCTTTAGCTCAACTTCTGCTACTGGCACTCAAGTTCTGCTATTATTACCCCTTTTCTGAAACTGGCACTTATGTATCTCATGCCTTGCCTCAATGTGTACCCATGATTTGTATTCCATACCCTTATGATCATGTTCTGCACTGTTCCTACTTCGCTGTGTAACCATGATTTGTATAACCTGTCATTGTTGATACTGTGGTGTACTGTACTGTTCTCCCTATGTAACATGTTCAATTGTAATCCCTTCCACCTATGAACAGTCTCTGAATTGTGCTACTGTAAAGTTCAACTACTGTATGTTTACCTGCCTCCTCTGTAACCCCCCCCCAGGTTGCACCGTGAGACGAGCATCTTTTTGCTCAGTGTGCCTTTCCTGGTGAAACATTTTCAATAAATAAATAAATATAAAAATAAGAGTTTTCTTGCTACTAAATTATTGCAATGCAAAAGGATAGAGAATAGCATAGCTGTGGTACCATTTAAAGCCTGTAAGAACTAGGAAGTAGCTCTCTCAGCCACTCTGTATCATGAGAAAAGTCTGGGTTTCAAGCCTATTCGAGTAGCCTGACCAGGGACTAGGACCACAAAAGGGAGGGAGAAGAATCAGTTACTGGAGCAAGAGGGTGCCAGGGTGAGGCAATTTGCAAAACAACAGTTAGCCAACATGATTTTCATATATTCTGTACTTCAAAGTGTTTTACAAGGCACGGGAGTTCCGTACTGGTAACGCAGTGAATGTAGAATAAAATAGAATTTCTGGTGCCCAACCCTACCAGATAGGGAATCAAATAAAATCTGTCCCCTTCTCCCAACTACCTGATGGGTCCAGTGAACAGTCTGGCTGATCAGGGAATCAAAAAAAAAAATCTGTCCTCTTCCCCAACTATCTGACAGGTCCAGTGCCCAACCCAACCCATCTCTTCAGGTAATAAAACAAATCTGTCCACCTCCCTTAACAACCAGACAGATCCAGTGCCCAGCCTGACATCACGGAATAAAAAAGATCTGGCCCTCTTCCCCCTCAGCTACCTGATTGGTCCGATATGCAACCCAGCCCATCAGGGAATTAAAAAAAAATTCCTCTCCCAAACTACCTGATGGGTCCAATGTGTCAGAGAATAAAAAAACATGTACTCCTCTCCTCAACAACCTGACAGATCCAGTGCTCAGCTGCCTGATGGATCCAGTGCCCAACTCATCAGGCAATGAAACAAAACTCTTCCCCTCCCACAACAACCTGACAGATCCAGAGACCAACCTGACCCTTCGGAATACAAAAATTAAATGTGGCCCTCTCCTCCCTCTAACTACCTGACTAGTCTGATACCCAATCCAGCTCATCAGGAAATAAAAAAAATTCCTCTTTCCCAAACTACCTGATGGGTTTTGGTATGTAACCCAGTCTGTTGGGGAATAATAATAATAAGAAAAAGCCCCCCCTTCCCCCAATAACCTTATGTGTCCAGTGCCCAACCCGGCACATCAAGGAATAAAAAAACCCTTTAACTTCTACCAACAACCTGACAGGTCTGGTGCCCAACCTGGCCTGTTAGGGAATTATAAAAATCTGCCCCCCCCTCCAGCTAGATTACCCAACCTGGCCCATGTACTAAGCCAAACGTAGATAACGAGGAGCAGCAGCAAAATGGTGAGTGGAAGATGAAATGGGAGGGTAGTGAAACACTGCTCTCCCCATACCTATCCACTCATGTCACAGTGAGGGTTTCAAATACTGCATAGGAGGCTTAGGGCTGCTGCCACACTCCTGCTTCTACCACTGCCATGTATACTTCAACACAACCTGCTGCATAGCAGAATGGTCCGGTGCTCAGCCTGGCCCATTAGGAAATGAAACACAGTCTGCCCCCTACTGCAAACTACCTGCTGGGTCCAGTGCCAAACCCAGCTCATCGGGGAGTAAAAACATCTGGTCCCCCCACCCCCAACTACCTGATGAGTCCAGGGCCAAACCTGGACCATCAGGGAATAAAACAATCTGTCCCCTTCCCCTCAACAGCATGACAAGTCCCAAGCCCAACCAAACCTGTCAGGGAAGAAAACAAATCTGTCTCCCTCCCTGAAACTACCTGACAGGTCTGATGCCCAACCTGGCCCATCAGGGAAAAAAAATCTGGCCCTCTCCCCCCAGCTACCTGATGGGTCAGATATCCAACCCAGACCATCACAGAATAAAAAATAAACATGGCGATATGGAGTGGGGGCTACAGTATACTTGAGTTTGGTGCTGGGGATGAAACTATATGGCATTAGGTGGACTTGAACCACAGTGTGCAATGTCGAGAGCATTACTCAAAAGGATTGCCACTGTACCAAAGCCTCCCTGGAGGCACTGTATGCAAAAAAATCTGTAAAACAGACATTGAATATGGTCATCATATAATGGCCATTACAACAGTGAGAATGGTGAGGACAGTGAGCCCTGCTACAAAAATAAACATAACAGCATAAGAAAAGGAAGCCCAGCCTTGTTGGCAATAGCCAATTCTTGTTCGATTTTGGTATCTGAGCTTTTTGTTTTGTATATTTTTCAGATTTTGTCCTCTACTTCCTGTCAGGTGGCATTAGCATTCAGACATAGACTAATCAATTTTAGAATGCATGCACCCCCACAAGGGAAAAAAAACATCTGGCACAGCATGTCTGGAAGTAGGGATTCAAGCAAAAAATACACACAGCAGCCTCTCCGAGCCCACTCTTTCCCTGAGCCTAGCCTCCCCCCTCTGCTGTGTTTACCTCCTACCTTCCTGTTGGAATCTGCTGGCTGTGCCAGACTCGCTGCCTGGTTTGTACTCCTCCTGCTTCTGGGTCAATACATTTTGCCTTTGCCTCCTGCTTCTCGGTCCATGTTTTGCCTATGGCTGCAGTCTGTGCTTCTGTCTCAGTTGTTTCTTCTCACTACTGCTCCTGTCGGCCTGTTTGCTTCGTTTGCTTTTTGGGCTTTTCTGGTATGCTAGTGCCCCTCTGTCTGCATTGTTATATTTAAGCTGCATTGCTAATCAAGCTCTCAGTTCATTTATCATATTTCAGCAATCTCTCTTTCTCTGTACTAGGTGCTTGTGTGCGCTCAGTTTCAATTGCTCTTTCCATGCAGTAGTCCCTGTGCTCGTCACCTTAATTGTTTGCACCTGCCTTTAGTACTGGCTCCCCTTAGCAGCTATCACTGTCTCATTCCCCTGCCTGCTCCAGCAGTATCCTGCCCTACTGCATTCCTCTTCACTTCTATGTTTGTGTTATTTAGGCTCATTTATTGCTCAGTTTTTGCTACTCCCACTTTTGCCAAACCTTACGTTTTCCAAATGCACAGCAGTCTGTTTCTGATGATAACCTAATCCTGCTAAAACCTAATCCTGCTTTCATGGCTGGCACATATTTAACTTATTTCATTAGCTGCTTGGTGTCATGGCATCATGTTAATAATAATAATAATAATAATTTTATTTTTAAAGCCCCTTTCAATATATCAAGGCGCTGAACATATTAAAACCACAACATACAATGCCAATTAATAAAACATATAAATAAAATGATTTCATAACATCACATATTAAAAACAAGCAATAAAATATCTCATAAAATCAAAACACAATATTTGCATTCAAATTGTATTAATCCTCTAAGTAGGCCATATGCCACAGGTAAGTTTTTAAATCTTTCTTAAATACCTCCACGGAGGTGCACTCCCTTAACCGATGTGGTAGAGAATTCCAAAGAGTGGGTGCAGCATAAGAAAATGCTGTACTGCCAGAAGATTTTAAACTCACTCTTGGAATCTCTAACAACCCCTCATCAGCCGAGTGGAGCGATCGGCCAGGGCAATAAGGCACCAGAAGTTCTTTCAGATAGGTCGGACCCTGATCATGAAGGGCTTTGAAAGTCAATAAAATGACTTTAAAGGTGATCCGCCACCGTATAGGAAGCCAGTGCAGTTCGCGCAGTACCGGGGTAATATGACTGGATCTCCTTGTCTCAGTCAAAACCCGGGCTGTAGCATTCCGCACCAGCTGAAGGCGATGGATTTCAACCCCAGAAAGCCCAAAGTAAAGGGCATTGCAGTGGTCCAAGCGTGAGGACACAAAGTCATGGACTAGCGTTGGCAAAAAGTCAGACAGAACAAGGTGATGCACCCTGGCAATATTCCTAAGATGATAAAAGGAAGTCCTGACAATGGCCGACACTTGAAATTGAGGGGTCAGCCTGTCATCTAGGACAACCCCACGGTTGCGCACGCATTCAGAGGTTGGAAGTGACACACCACCAAGAAAAATTCCAGAGGGCGTGCCATCATGCGACCTTACTATCTGACCACCCGGGTCCACCACTAACACCTCTGTCTTCTCTGAGTTCAACTTTAACCAACTAGAATGCATCCACCCTTGGATTTCTTCCAGACAGTTATTAAACACCGAGACAGCTCCATCCTGGTCAGGTGCAAAACACAGGGATAGCTGGGTATCATCTGCATAGCAATGAAACCTCAGCCCATACCATCTTATAATGTCTCTGAGAGGCAGCATATACATTTCGAATAACATGGATGACAGCACTGAACCCTGAGGCACCCCACACAACAAAGAAGTTGGGCCGGAGGAATGAACTCCCGACACAACTCTTTGTGATCTCCCAGTAAGGAATGAAGTGAACCATTTTAAAACAGTTCCCAACATTCCACAGATTAGCCTCAGGCATGCTAGCAACACCAGATGATCCACAGTGTCAAAGACTGATGAGAGATCAAGAAGAACTAGAATGGATACATCTCTTTTGATCCCTCACCCTCAGAAGATCATTAAGCACCCGAACCAGCGCAGTCTTGGTGCTGTGTCTTTTATGAAAACCAGATTGGAAGGATTCGTAGACATTATGGATGGTTAAATGGTCTTCCAATTGGGCTGCCACTACCTTCTCAATAACCTTCCTAATAAAGGGAAGGTTAGAGATAGGTCTGTAGTTTGAAAAACAATCTGGGTCCAAAGTAGCTTTCTTCAAGAGGGGTGTCACCACCGCTTCTTTTAGGGAGTTAGGGAACTCACCTAACTCTAAGGAACACCGGACTATTTGCACCAAAACTGGACCGATGATCATGGTTTCTTTGTTTTTCCTACAACAGGGGACTGAGGTGTCACAGTGGGCATCACGTCCCCAGGCAGCGGGAGCAGCTTCCTAATTGTCATGTATTGTATAAGCCCCTGGCTCACCTAGCCTCCTCCTGCTGCTCCACATAGCCTTTAATGGCACTACACAATCAGCTGTTCCAGGCAACTCTCTGCCTAAGGGCTTCTGGCCCTACCCAGTCTTCTACCATCCCTTACCTAATATCATACACCTGGTTTACACAGTCATCCCAGCCTTCCTGTCCCTTGCACTACCAGCAATGCTCATCCCCTTCCAAGTCTGGCAGCATATCATGTTTATTTGCTTCAAACCACACCTTCTACGGTACTGGCTTTGCAGCCTCCTCCTACCTAACCAGCTTCACAGCCTCCTCCTCTCCAACCATCAGCCCCGGGCTTTGCCCAGCCTCACTATTCTCTTACTCATAACATACAATTTATTTCACTCCCAATTTGGCTTCCTAATGGACTTGGTCAGCATGCATTCCTGTGGTTGACAAATGCTATTTGCCTTACCTAGACCAACGAGAGGATCCATATTGCTCAGTTTGACCTACTTACAGGTCTCTCCCTGTCAGCTCTCATCCAGTCAAGACCCACAAGAGAGTCCATAGTGCTCAGTCTGACCGATGTAGAGGTCTCTCCATGTCTACTATTATCCATCACGATCCACGTGCAGGTCACATGCTCATTACAATGCACTCCTCCACATTTTGGAGACATGCGGACTGTATCCATTACTTCCAGGTCTCAGAGCTAGCCCTGTGGCCAATGGTCTCTTTCTGCACCCAGAAATCTGCATCTTGAGCCTGCAAAGCTTGTGGCAGGGTCATTCTCACCTGGTCCATAGTTGGGAATGTCCTTACTCTGGGTGGACTGTCAGTCATCAACTGTACCGATGGCACCTCTCGATGTTGCATTGAAAACTTCAGCAGTGAAGGGGTGGGGCTGTCACAGAAAGGGCCCCTTTAGCTGCCTGAGCAGGTTCAGAGACACCCTTTAAAGCTATTCTCCCTGTGGCAGGCTGCCCAGCTGCTAGCCCTTATTTGTAGATATTATTCTGTTGTATATATGTTTTTTATTGTAATTCTATGTACGTGCCAGTGTCAGGTAAGGCACATAGAGATAAAGACTGGATTTTTTTAAAAGGGGTTTGACTGTCTTCTGACCTGAGAGGCCAACTGCTTGCAGGAATCTGACAAGTTCTTGTCAAAAAGTTTGTGGATACATGTTCAAAGGGATATTTCCAATAGGAACTGACCAAAGGAAACAGAAGTAATAAAATCACCTGAATAATCATACAACTTACAGGATCTTCCTTATAACTAATTAAATTAAGCCAGTTCAAAGTCCAGGATGTTTTAGCCCAGAAAGATCCTTTTAACAGGCCTGTGTGAGGTAATAGAAAAAGAAACACATCCTTATAGCATACCTGTGTGACATTGTAAAACCTAGGTTAACTATGAAAATCTGGCATCAAATATGATTAAGAAAATAAGATTTTTGGGAAGTGCAACAGTGCCATCTACTGGCCTAAATGTTGTGGGAATTTCACTCACTATTTCAAGAGTTACAGAGAAGTATAAATAGCCCCTGATCGGGGCATTTGAACACACATTTTGTTTGGACTGTCCTGACCACAAGACAACAGCTGCCAGCACAGATACTACCTAAGAACCCAAGGCTGCTACTGAAAGACTGAAATATTTTTGCAAACCAATGATTCTCTGGACTTTGAAATCTTCATATCTCAAGCAGACTTACCTAACCTGTCTTAGTGCATTTTTCTGTATACTTTTCCATTTTGTTTCTTATACTGTAGCCTAATTTAGTATATGTTCTCTCTTAGTTGTAACTGCTTTATTTGTGAGAGTTCTTATATTGTATGTATGACTGTAGAAGGTTTTTTTAATAATCTGTGACAACTGTTAATTGCTTAGAGGAGCAACCGCAAGCAACCGAATTGAGAACATGGTCTGTATGGGACATCTGGAAGGATAGGAAGAATACCAGAGTCTCATATGAGTCTGCAGGGATTGTGAACTAGGCTGTTGCATACCCTGTAGGGCAAAGGCCAAATCCAATGTTACCCTGCTACCCCTGAAGAAAGTGTAATGCCTGGATCTTCCTCCTTTGTGTAATAGTCAAGGAAGGGTTCATATTTGGCCACAAGACTCAAGACTGGTATTGGGCCCTTATCCAGAACTAGAAGGAGACCCAGGATCCTCATGGCAGAGGTGCAGTCATGACCTCGGCGAGCATGCTAAAGGACGAGGAGGGTATCCCTGTCCCCCCCATCATGGATTGCACTTAAGGGTGGGCACTGTGAGCTCAGTGGGCCTGACCCCCAGGAGTGAGTTTGTGACAGATCTAGTGCACAGAGCTGGGATCTGAGAGATTTGGTTGCATACTGTTGCAATTCGAGATATTGGTAGCACAGGCATAACAGTGGCTTCAAGCCCAGTGTATCAGACTGATAAACTGCAAACAGTCCACACACAATCAGAAATGTAAAATAAATGCATAATGTGGTTACATTATAAAGTTCCCTACCTGTTTTTGTTAATTTTTCTCTGGTGTAAGCTAATTTAGCAGTAGTTAGGAAAGAAGATGGCTTCCATCTACAGTGCATACAATGCAGAATACCTAAAGCAGTTGTGTCAGGAAAGAGGGTTCCAGTGCGAGGGATGAACCAAAAAGCACCTCATGGAGACACTTGTGTCAGCTGATGAGTCAGTGACTGTCCAGGACCTTGAGTCACAGTTGGTGACTGAAAGGGACCAGACCTTGGGTGTGGGGATGCCAAGGGATGTCACAGTGTCCAGTCCCAGGGAGGAGGAATGCGAGACCAGAGGGAACCCAGAACCAGAGCACCAGGGGACGGTCACCACAATGCTGGACCAGGAAGGGATCAGGCTGCAGATAGAGTTGAGGAGACTGGAGCTGGAATTCAAGCAGAAAAAGTTCAAAGCCCACCAGCAAAGGGAATTTGAGCAGAAAAAGTCTGAAGCCCAGCAGCAAAGGGAATTTGAGCAGAGGAAGTTCCAGATGGAGCTGGAGGTGCAGGAAAAAGATAACCAGCATCAGAGAGAGGTCGAGGAAAAATAAAGGCAGCTTCAGAGAGAGGCTCAGAGAGAGAGAGAGAGAGAGGGGAAAGAGAATTCCAACTGGAAAAGCTAAGACTCCAATGACCAGCACCAGAGGAGGTAAGTGACAAGGATGAACTTGGAACGGTTTACCTATGCTGAATTGACAACACTGTTATTGAAGTTTGGCATTGCTAGAGCCACAATGTTGACAGGCGAAATTTCACCTGTCCGACATTGAAGTGTTTCTCTAGGGGGGTTGCACCCCTCGAAACCCCCATGCAGGGGGCTGTGCCTTCCGTGCCCTCTTCTAAAAGATTATTAACTCTGAGTTGGAGTTAATTTGAAAGGGGGTGACAAACAATGAAAGGGTAAAATTTTGTCCTCAGGTCCCCCACAGCTACAATTTTGAAACCTGTCGAAATTGCTGTTGTGGAGGAGTTCGTCATAACTGTTTCAATGTGCAGTCGGCACACCAACCTGGAACTCCAGGACTGGGGTACAAATTAAAGTCTAAATTAATAGTTGAATTTTATGAGGGGGAGGATATGGATGCATTTTTGAATTCATTTGAAATGGTCTGTATCCAGACTAAAATACCCAAGGAGTTCTGGAGCTTCCAGCTATCCCCACTGCTTACTGGAAAAGGATGTGAGGTACTAGGCCAAATGGACAATCAGAACAGTAGTAATTATGAGAAACTTAAAACTGCATTGCTTAAAAAGTATGAATTAATGCTTGAAGCATACAGGGTTAAGTTGCGTAAGCTCTGGAGAAGCCCTGACATGAGCTATGAGGAACTCACCACAAAGCAACGTCAGTTTTTGAAACATTGGCAGGAAGGAGTGGAAGTAAACTCTATAGAGAAAATTGAGGGGGTTGTCCTTCTGGAACAATTCTTCTGGGCTTGCCCTACAGAGCTAAAAACCTGGTTAGAGGACTGAGACTCCAAAACAGCGCAGGAGGCTGCTGAGCTCTCGGACCATTATGCCAGGAACTGGCCTGCTCTGAAAGGGAGTGGGGCAGATATGGCAGCACAGAGATGGAAAAGCGCACCTTCAGGACAGCTAAAACCCTCACTGCCTCCACAGAAAGGGGGAAGCCCCAGGTTACAAAAAAGGAATTTATCAGATAAAAGAAATGATGATTGTTGGTTTTGCAAACAGCCAGGACATCTTGCTACACTGTGTCCTAAAAAGGCACAGAGTGGTCAAAGTGGTGCTTGAACAGAGTTGGGTTGTTTGCGTATCCCTGAAAGCATGCCTGTAAACATGAGGGAGCACATGCACCCGGGTATGGTAAATGAGGTGCAGACTCATGGGTTAAGGGACATGGGGGTGTATCTTACCTTAGTAAAAGGGGATTTGGCTGAGCCTGAACAGCTTATGCCTAATTAGTTCGCAACACTCCCTGGAACCGCCTCTGGTTCAGCTGGTTTGTTCCTAGATCGATAAGCTGGCTGAGCACCTCGGCAATCATTACTCTCCTTCTCGTCCCACCTTGGAGGTTGGCACTGAGATGCCTGGTGTTTCAGAGTTCACTCGCAACCCTCCATGGCGTTCCCGTTAGAGGGATAGAGTGAGAGTGTTCCCTGAAACTGCAATTCCCCTGCATTGGTCTACTAAACTGCAGTAGCAGAGCTGTCACTAAACAAAATTGTCCTAAAGGCTGGAGGAAAGGCAGCCTAAGCCTTGGATCCCCAGAGGTTTCCTTCTCAAAGTTTTTTTTTCCTCTCCTCTGTGCCAGTGGTCATAATACTAGATAGGCATAGTTGCAGCCCCTAGATCACTTAGTTGGGTTTCTGCTGTTGGATGGAGTTGGGTGGCTGCCCCGTAATTGTCCTTCCTCCCCCTTTTGGCTATTCTCGCTCTTCTTAGGAAGCCAGGCCTCAACATCTTACATTCAGACCTCCTAACGGGTCACTATTCACCTGTTCTTTCCTGCCTACTCTACTCAAACAATGCAATCAACTGACCCATGCTACCAACTGAACCTATACACCCCTGCAGCACCTCAAGGGGTGAAACCCTCCTCTAGGGTTCCTTGCCTTCATATCCTACAGGGTGGTATATCCCACGGATAGAGAGAGGTGAACAGACAAAGATTATTTATGTTACACAAGCACGAAACCAGTTGCACAGGCACATTGAATTGGAAGGCTACAGCCTGTAGTTCAAGAGGGTGGTGCAACTGGCCACACCCCCGTTCAGCCCATTTAAGGGCTGCTCTCCTCCCGCCACACACAAGCATTTTTTCCTTGCCCCTCAACCCACCCCTCCTCCTCCAGTGGCATGCATTTCTCTCTGGTAGGCTTCTTCCTAAGGTACCTTTAGCCAAGGGAATCACTCGTGCAGCACCTCAAGGGGTGGAACCCTCCTCTAGGGCTCCTTGCTTTCGTACCCCTACAGGGTGGTATATCCCATGGATAGAGAGGCGAACAGCCAGAGATTATCTACATTACACAATTATGAAACCAGTTGCACAGGCACATTGAAATTCTATTACACTAACCAAAAATGAACAAAGCAAACAGAGCACTCTCCTGGCTTAAATGTGTGAGCCAAATGTTACTGACAAGTCATAGTCAAATTAAAAAGAGCATGATGTGGTACCCATGGCCAAACAAATTCCCCCAGCATTTCACCAGTGGACTGTGGCTTCTTCAGGGGGTGGAGTCCATTTGCAAGGACCTCTTTATTTACTCAGCTGGCCGTAATAGTTCAGAGAGTTTTTTTGTGTGTTTTTGTTTATAAGTGATAGTGCACAATTCATGTAAAAGACTGAAATTTAGATTTAATCCTCCTGGATAAGATTACCTTAATGCTGCTCAAGGTTTAAAGGGAGCAACTAGAAACTGTCAGATTTTAGGCGGCATGGCAGCAGAGCTGGGGTTCAACACAGCATTAGGACTGAGACGGTGAGGCAAAAACAAGTTACTTACTTATCTAGGGCTAGTAAGGGAAAAGGCAAGGAAGCATGACAGTTTTATGCATAACTGATGAGATTATCCACTTCCACTGTGGTTGGCGAAAGTAGTGTGCATCAGTTTCGCTCCTGCATTCCCATTCTTCCCCGAATGCATTACTTCCTACATACTGCAGCTACACAATGCAGCCATACAAAGAGAGACCATGACCAAAAGCACTTAAGTTCCTGAACAGTAGCATCAGAGTCTGGATAAGCATCATACTTACAATGAACATTTCAAATGATTTCCACTTAAAGGTTACAAACCTGAGACTGAAAACATTTCCTGCTTCATAAAAGCCAGTGTGAATGAGCTGTTACTGTCATCTTGGAAACTTACAGCCTAGCCTACACCACCAGCAATGGATTAAAACTTCTGAGGCATAACAAGGTGAACAGTAGTAGAGGAAATTTCATACATTTTTTTCCTGAACCCATGGCAAATGGGTCACTAGTTGAAACTTTTATGGGTCCCAACAACATTGCGTTATGACTATTCAGCATCTGCAAGGAAGTATGCGTTCCCAAATATCCTAAGCATTTGGGTGTGTGTTTTCCTGTTATTTCCTAAAAAGATCAGAAATTGCTCTCCTTTTTTCCATATACAGTAGCTGTTTCTCAGCTGGCCCTTTGGTACAGCAATAGCTCTACTGCTCACGACATCAGTGACCCAGTATGGGAATGAGTCTGGGTCATTGGGGGCTGGCTGAGGGGAGGAGGATTAAGCATCCCAGAAGACACTCTCCTTCTTTGGGGAGGGAAGGCAGTTGACACCACTGCCATAATACCATCTGAGTGACCAGAGACAGTACAGCCAGGAGCAACTAGGCAGGGGGGGGCAGCATCTGGTACCATGGTCTGCATAGTTGCACACATGCGCACATGCACCCTCATGCTGTTGTCCTGGGGGCCTGGGAACTGAAAAAGGAAATGCCCCAACCAGGCAGGATGAATTCTGGCCTCCCACAGGGCCCACATTAGTGACATTGGCCCCTCCTCCAACTGGATCCATTCTGCGGTGGGAGATGGGGAGCCCAGCTACTCCTTCCATGGGGAAGGGTAAGCCATGGAAGGCTGGAGATGTAGGGTACATTCGGGAGAATCCTGTGAATGGGGCTGGGTAGATCAGCATGAAGGAGACATGGTTGGAACTAGGGGAGTAATGAGATGAACTACACATAGCTATTTTTCCTAGGACACTGGTCTGCCCGATCTTTGGGTCTCAAACAGTGACATCCCAGCCTGATAACACTGAATAGCAGATTCCCCCAAGATGTGGGACCCAACAGTATCAACGACTGTCCTTTAGATGGCAATAGGGATTTTTCACCCCAGATTTACTTCCTCACTCCATCCACCACCTACACTGGTGCTGTGAACAGCATAGTGAGGCCCTTGCATTTAGACATACAATGGGGCCCCCTTTGAGGGCCCTAACTCCTTGTCCCACCAAAGGGAGTCCTTACAGTTGCATAGCATGGCACCACCCTCCCTGGCCTGAGACATGCTGACAACAGCATTTCCCCAGCACTGGTCTGCCCCACTGCTAGTGACCCGAGTTCACTCCTGAAACTGGGCTGTCTACTTGATTGTGCTGTGTGGTATCTTTAGGCCACCTGATGGCCCCAACATTTTTGTCATTTTAATGCTTTCAGCAGTTTTGTAGGATTCTACTTTGCCTTGGCCCTATTTCTTATGGATGTATATAGAATTTTTATTTATTGCCTTTCATATATACTGTAGTTCAATGTGCTTTTTGAATTGATATGGACAAGTCAGAGCCTTGCTCAAGACTAATGCCTGATTCAGCTTTGCACAGCCTCTATAAGCAATTGAGAACCAAGGTCAAGTTGAGTCAATTAGAGAGGCTGTCTCCTTCTTTTAGTTCCTTGAGGTCTAGCTAGACCACCTTCTTTATTTCTCAGCCCACATAGATGCCATCCTCCATAAGCATCACCCCATATTGGATGTGTTCTACAGGAACTCTTCCTGCTCGCTGAGAAATTGTCTCGAAGCTGATCTTCCCTATTATTGATTACAATGACATAGTGTACAGCTCTGCTCTGAAGTCCATCCTTGTTAGACCGGATCCCCTCTTTCACTCTTTCTGCCATTTTGCCTAGATCTGTCCTCTCCATACTCCATATTGTTCTCTTTATTTCCTATTCCTGCCCTCACTTGATGCCAGGCGCCTCACCTACTGTGCCTCCTTCATGTCCAAATACTGGCATAGCTCCCTCCCTACCTTTTCTCTGCTCTATTCTCCCCCTTTCCTCCTACCAATTCCATAACTCTGTCTCCTGCCCCCCCCCAACCCCCAGAAATCCAATCTGGCAGCCAACTTCTGTTACTACATCTTAAAGCTCTGGCCCCTCTGCCAATCTGCTTAGCTTCTTCACCCTCCTCCCTTAAGTCCCTTCTTTGGGATTTTGCAGCTCCCACCTGCAGTTGTACCTGATTTCCTGCCCCTGTGCTTTCCCCTGCTCCCATCCTACCCTCCTCTCCATTCATGGTTGTTTCTCTTATGCTGAACAGAGCCATTCTTATATTGCATCAGGCACCTTACTAATGTTATTTACTTCATCTATTGGACTTGCACAAATGTTTTGTTTGTAATTTTACACTCTAACTACTTGCATTGCCTTTTCATCATTGAATCCCTGTGTCCACACATGTGCTATTTTATCTTCTTGCTTGCACCTTATCTGTGCTTTACTGCTGTATTTGCTTTCCCTTCCCCCAGGACATATCTGAAAATGAGCTGATACCAGCTCGGTATGTCTTTCCAGGTGAAACTTTTGAAGCCAATCAATCAATCAATCAATAAATACATGATCAAAGCAATCATTTTTGTCAGACTAAGCAGTTACAGAAGGGCCAGAACTTTTATCTCCTCTTGTGCAACTCATGAGGGAACTGCCAGTATCATAGAGGACAGCCTGCAGACAGCCATGGCTTGGTTCATCCTTTGATTCACAGCATCAGGTCAGATCTCTGGTGTGGCTCTTGGTAAAAAATTCCTGGCTTGCCCACCTCTATTTTTATGGCTGCATAGTGAGATCTGTGCTGATGTTTTGCTGAAGTAAACAGAAAAGGGGGCTGTGGGGGCATGACCTGATACCAAATGCACCACAGCAGGCTCCTTACACCAAATGAAGTGGAAACACATCTCCCCATGTGCTCTATATTTATAAAGTGTACTTCCTTCTTCTCCCCCATTCCTCTCCCTCCTACTGCACTATTTTCTTGCTCCCTACAAAAACTTGCAAGGTATGTATGTAGTAATCATTCTTACTAACTCCAGTCTCTCCAGTTTGGTGGCTCACTCATATTGTTTGTTGTCTAATATTATAATTTGAGACATTTAATCTCTGGATGAGTGCCAAAACTTGAGTCCCCCATCAGCCGCCATGGTCGCTGCTTATGCCTGCGTTGTGACTCTGTGCATACTTTGTCTCCTCTGAGACAGAGAGAAGCGGGCTCTGTGAGGGGGAATCAGCACCATTATCACAGCGAAGCAGCAGTGTGTGCCTTACCAAAACCTGTGAATATTGCCTTACATTCAGGTAACAGGTGGAAACCGCACTGCAGGGCACTCACTGAATGGGGGGGGATCTCAGTTCACTTTACGAGGAGGAATTCGGACAGTTAACACAGCAAAGCAGCAGTGTGCGACTTACTGAAACCCATGAGAATTGCCTCACATTTGGGTGACAGGCAGAATGATGCTGCAGGGTACTCATTGAATGAGGGGAATCTCAGTCCTTCCTACCACATGCGAACACTGCCAAAATGATATATTATCAAAAAAAGAACAGTGAGAATAGGGGCATCTGACAGACTGCAGTGTGGCTGTCAGTGGCCCACACACAAATAAGACCAATTCAATGGAGAATTAAAGAAAAGGTACTTTGAGTGAGACCACCACCTGCTGGACCCAATGAGTCAGGATTAGCAACTCCCTCTCCCTCCCCCCTCCTCTCCCCATTAACACAGGTGTCTCTCAGGGTTTGGTACTTGGACCAATACTCTTTTCAATCTTTTTAAACAACTTACCTGCTGCCTGCTTATCTGCCAACATCCACATGTACAATGATGATACTGTTTTATATGCCTCCAGTTCCTCCCCCCTGATGTGGCCACCAGCCTACAGCTGGATTTCAGTAATGTCCAGTGCTGGTTTCGCTGAAATCAGCTGTCACTAAATGCCAAAAAAATGATCTTTATGACCTTTGGCACCAGGCAAACACTTACCAGGCTTACTGCCACCCTTACCTTCCATACCCTCAAGGGGTCCATATTAGAAGATGTCTCCTCCTTCAAATATCTTGGGCTCTGGCTTGACAGGAACCTTGACTTCACTGGTCATGTGGATGCTATCCACAAAAAGCTGCTTCCCAAACTAGGAGCTCTGTACTGTAGCTGCTTTCCCCCGCCAGCCCACCGTGCGATCGTCCAGAACATGATCCTCCCAATCTATGACTTTGCTGACATAGTCTATAGTATTGCCTCTAAGACCACCCTTGCCAGACTAGACATTCTATTCAACTCCTTCTGTTGCTTTGTACTTGCCTGTCCACCTCGTACACACCACTGTGACCTTTACACCACCCTCTCCTTCCCCCCACTGGGGGCCAGATGCCTTGCCAACAGTGCCTCATTAGTTGGAAAGTTCTGGCTTGGCTCCCTTCCACCCTACCTCAACACCCTCCTCTCCATCCCTCCTACCCCCACCTAGTCCCTCTGCAACTCCCCCTACATGACCCTCACCCTCCCTGCCCGTACTTCCATTTTAAGGAGAGCTGCCTTCTCCTATCACTTTCCAAACATTTGGAACTCCCTCCCCTTAGATATCTATTCTGTCCTGTCTACTTGTTTGTTGTCCTATCTTCTTTGGCAATACATTTTCCCATCCTGCAATTGCACCTGACCCACATCTCCTTCCCTACCCTGCTCTGCCCTTACTTCTGTTCTATTTTCACTGCTCTACCCCCTTATACTCCTCCCTAGGCATGCTGAAAGCCTATAACACTAGCTGGGTTTACATTGAGTAGTGTTCCTACCCTTGGGTTTCCGCACCTGAGGGGAAGACTTGCCTCCCCCTCACCTCTTCACTCATCTTCTACTCCCAACCAATCCCCTTGCGAGGTGTACATCCTGGAGGGGTGAAGGTTCTCCTAACTCTCACCTATCTATGTTGAAGTATTTTGTGTGTATATATATATATATATATATATATATATATATATATATATTTGATTATGTATATGAGCTTATAAGTATGAGTGTGTGTATATATACTGTATATATAAATATATATGTGTGTGTATATGTATTAATGCTATATGTATATAGACTATAGCTGGATGACTAGTGCTGTCTGCCCATTCCCACAAAATGTTTGGCTTTACTTTAAATGTATTCAACTGTATGTACTGGCATAGCTCTGTATTTAGTTTATTTGAATCTCATATTCAAATATGCAAAATCATATCTCAATTTCCCCTCTACCCCAGGATGCATCTGGAAATGAGCTATTGTAGCTCAGTACTCCTTTCCTGGTGAAACTTTTCAAAATAAATAAATACATTTTGTGAGTAGAATGCAAGAGTTTTGAAAGAGAAACTATATTGTGCTATGTTGCACTAGAACACATCAATGAGAAATCTGGGGATGTTTTAGGCATCGTGTTTCAGTGCTACATGTGATCCGATGTAACATTGCGCAAGGCAACTAAAATTAATTATTTTCTCTCTCTCCTCAGCCTCAGTCCATTATTTTCACTTTATTCCCTGCAGCGCTCAGTCATTCTGATGGTAGGCAGTACACATGTTCGTGGAGCTTGGTGCCTTGCTTCTTATCAAATTATGTCCCCCTCCTATCATTTCCTATATACCCCGTTGACGACTCACTCCATTTGTGGCATGACTGCAGCAGTTCCTTTACCTTGGGATAGATCGGCGGAAGCTCACAGGTTGGTTGTGGTGCACTAACCCATCTGTTGTCGCTGCCTGACCAACTGACTCTGGAGTGGCAGTAGGAGTGCCTGGGAGCATGGGGTGCATGCGCAGGAGTTTTGTTTTGCATCTAATGGAACAGCTCCGTACCATCAGTGGCAGCACTGGCAATCTGTGAATAGTACACTACAGTCTGCACAGCTCCTCTCTCCAAACAGGGCAGCAGCTGATCATACGAGACAGTTAGAGGTAAACTTTTGTTTTTGTAGGTTTTTTCAACAATGCACCATTCAGACTACACTAATCTTCTGGAGGGGGAAGGGTTTCAATTCAAGCACTGTGGGTCGAGCAGTACGCATTCTCTGTGGTCTTGCAATTTCTTAGGTTTTAAAGCTGCATAGTCCCAGTCTCTGTAAAGAAAGTCCCTCCCACTGCCAAGTATCCCCTCACCTGCCAGTTATCCCCTTGGTGTCCCCTCCATTCAAAGAAACTCCCTCCCACTGCCAAGTATCCCCCTACCTACTGGTTCTACCCTCAGGGTCCTGTCCCTTCTATATCACTTGTCAGATTCATGCATTAGCAGTCATTTTTGCTCTGACCAGAGACTGTTGAACCAATGAGTTTGATATTGGTAGTACAGTGGCCATATACAGATAAACACAGCAGCCATTAAGCCTTCATCATGATCCTCACACAATCTAATGTAAATGCAGAACCTGTCTTGTTGACGGTGGAAATACTGACCAGGGTAGTGGGGTAAGCCCATTTCAAAAAAAGTGCAGAGAGATCTGTAATGTCCACCTAGAGAGAGACTAGATATGGACAGAAAGGGTCAGAGTTTATCATGTCTTCCAAAACATGCCACCAATCAATAGGATGAACTGCATCAAGTGTTTGTTGGTGTTATAATTTGAATAAGTGGATTGCTGTATTGCACTTTCAGCTGTTTGCACAATAACAGGATTTATCTTCTAAGGTTGGTGGCAACTTCTATATTAATGCATGCAATGGCTCCAGATGCCGGCACTTTCCTTCTTTTGTTTACTATTATCCTGAGCTGAGGTACTGGCATGCCAGAGGTGTGGCTCCTTCCTCCTTGCTACTACCTCACCTCTAACAAGGAAGCACCCCAGACACAGTAGTGAATGATGAAGCACTTAGAATACATGATAACACCTGTTAGGGTCTGAGATCAATCAGAAATCAGATGCCATATTTTCCATATCAACCTGGTATGATATCTAGTGTTGCTCAGATAGTATCCAACCAGGTCAGATACCATCATTTTGGCTGAATTTTGGATGGTCTCAGATGGCACTGAAATTTGATCCATGGATATGACCTTCTAGGATCCACAGTAAGTATCTGAGGTAGCTTTTGATCCCACCAGGATCCGATGGATCCAACCTTGGATACTTGGATCTGACCTTGGATCTACAACTATCCAACCATTGATCCAAAATCAACTTTGATCAGACCACAGTCTGATTCAGAGATCGATAACTGCACTATGTGACAGAGGATAGTTGGCTCCTCAAGAGCGCTATCCATGCACTACTAATGACATTATGCCAGGCTGATACAGAGAAAGTCACAGTTGCTCAGTCACTAGTGTGAGAAGCAGGTGCACTGTCCCACTAAATGGAAACAGTTATGACAGCGTCTGGCAGCTTATTTGTGCTCTCTCACTCTTTTTTTCCACACCCTAACATGCTCACTCTCTTTCTTATGCAAAGTTAACATAGCTCTAGTCTAGTTTAGTTGATATCAGACCTTAACAGATATTATAAAAAAAATAAGGATCACTGTGTCTCATAACACCCATGGTGTGGTTTGCCTTTACAGCAAAAAACACTTAAGCTATGCTCTCAAGATTTATGTGGAAGAATACACCTTGGGTGTGTAAGAAAGAAACTGGTATCGCCCAGCCACCCATACATCATTCTATAATTATTTCACTTAGAACACGTTATTTATATTTAGAACCTGGAAACTGAACACAGAGAACAACAGGTCAGATAAAGAGTTTAAAATTGCAAGAATGTAATTTTTAGAACTAAAACAAGAAGAAACACTAACAAAAATGTTAAAAATAATGTGCTATACATCAAATGCATAATGGGTTGCATTGGTAAATACACATTTAGCTCCACATAAGTAATAAGACCTTCATAACTAACTCACAGTTTTTTGACTCATGGGTGATGGGTTTTACGACTCACTAGTAGAGATGAATGTTACTTCACTGCAATCCTTTATGTATTCCTTATTATTCAAAAAAATATGTATTTTTATAATGAGCAGTCATAGTCATATGTGTGCCAATGAGCATCAGCTCAGGTCACATTCTACTTTATATCGTCTAACACAAATACAAATATTAAAGAGTGATATTTGTATTTATAAAAAAGGCAGGTTATAAATGTAAAGAATGTCAAGCAGCACTTTTATTCAAAAGTAGAGATACTTCTGAGGAGTCCCGGGCACATTGCCGTGCACTTGACACTAAGTATTACGTTGCTTGCCAAACACATGCAACTAAGGAAACTGAAATTGTCTGAACTTTTTTCTTTCAAGCTATATTAATGGATTGCTTGCACCTGTTCATAATGCACTGGAAAACCCATTTTCAAGTTTGATACTTTTTCAACTCTTAAGGAGGCAATAATATATGTATAACTAAACAGAGCCAGCTGCTATCTCAAAGTCCAGCAGAAATATATTATAGATTTTTGGTTCAGGATATATGCTGTAAACTGGCTTACACATCTACCCATCAGAATGCACTGCACTGGCAATTTCTCAAAAGATATGCTCTAAATGTAACTGAGTCGCTGTGTATACAATGGTTACAACTCCTGCCATGAGGGCTTAAGCAGGGTTGAGGGGTCTGGGCTCTGTTTTGAATGGAAAGGGGGGTTCTTTCCCAAGAGAATGTGGTTAGCATGGTGTCTCCCTCCACATTTAAAATACGGTGGGCCAGCTGTCTGATTGGTACACCCCCCAGGATATTGTACCTACCCACCTCCCCTCACAGTAACCCCACACATGGAGACCAGTAACTGTTCAGCTTTTTAATTATGCATGCAATTATTGACTGAAGCTAATAATATGCTCATGCAAGTTACGCTCACAAGACAGATTAACAATTTATTAAACCAGATGTATGAGGAATGAGGGATGCAGAACAAATAAAAGACTTGATGTAAATAGTAAAAGCATAAAAAACAATAATAACAAATAACAATAAATAGTAACAGTGCCCCACCCCCAACAGCAACCACACAGAATGGCCCACCTCCCCACTGGTACCAGTGTCCCCCAGTGTCCTGCCTGAGTACCCGGTGCAGGCCTCATGAGTTGCAACAGGTTGGCCAATGTTGGTGCACTTTAACAGAAACTTTTGGAGAAACTATATAAAATCTCCTCAGCACAGGGCAAACCCTGAGTTATGGTTCTGGAAGACCAGTCTCTGAAATTTGCAGACTGAAGATCTTTCAGACTGTGGCTCTGGGGCTCTGGTAGCTCTCTGAATCTCTTGTAGCTCTCTGGGACTCTTTTAGCTTTCTGGAACTCTTGCAGCTTTCTGGATGGAAGCAATTTAGGGACCAGGGTCACACACCTCACCCGCCCGACCAGGCATCCAGTCCATAGAGTGAGGTGATAGGCAATGCCTAGCTGTGATACTGCCAGGCCAATTCCCCAACTGTTCAAAGGCAATAATCTCCTTGGTCTCCGGTATGCAACTTTAATATTTTCAGCCACACTGCAGGCTGGCAGCTGTGGCACAACAAGTCCAACACAAAGCAATCTGTATCTCCTCATTCAATAGATTCTGCACTACCTCCCAAGGCTGTGGGTAGGTATAGTCTCTCAGGCTCTTCCAACACTTCTCTGGTACTCAGGTTTTAAATAAAAATGTTTTCTGTTTTTCAAGGTGATCGAAATGAATCAGGCACTCCCTGGGCTGATGCCTGTGAAAGCCCAAGGCAGGCCTCCAAACTTTTTCCAAACCCACAGACTGAGTCTCCTCACTTTGTGTAAGCTCCCAGGAGACTGACCCCAGCTGTATCTGCCCCCAGGTGTCAGAAGATCAGATCAGAGTCCCAATTTGTCAATTAGGCTGTCAATCCAACAAATTAATATGCAGAATGTTCATTTGATGCCTCACTGACTGGAGGAAAAGGCACCAATACACAGTCCTCACCTTTTCCCAGAAGCTGCATTTTTGCAGTCTTTTGGGCTCCTTGCCTTCCCATTGGCTGTAGAGCAGATCAGAGGTGACAAAAATTGCTGCAAATGAAAACAGTCTATGCAGTGTACACAGAGCCCCATCTTTAAGTTCATATTTCATGGCTTTTACTTTATTTTGACATTAACTGTCCCCAGAGTTTAGAAGATGCCCCTCTGCAGAGTGGTGCAGGACAGAGTCTCCCCTTGCTTGTCACTAGCTCTGAAACATTGTTCCCTCAGGTGGCGGGCAGAGCATTCATTTTCAATGCAGGCTCAGTTGCTCTTACAAAACAGTGCACTTTTAAGTGCACCAAAGTTCATCTTTTTCCTTTTCTCCCCCCTCCTGTGTGACTCCAGACTCCCCCACATGTGTCTTTTGGGGTCCCAGGGGTAGGAATACACAGAGGAGACTTCAGCAGGAGCCACTGGAGTAGCTTTAACAACTGAGCACCATAGCGCTAACAGGATCTGCGAGCGGACCCGGCAGCTTGCACGTTCGAGCAGGAGCCAGCTCGAATGTGCACACTCAGAGCTGCGCAGTGCTCCACTGAATTGCTCAATGCTAACTGTGCTGTATTGCTGAGCAGGCAGTTTTAGTTTTGCACACAGCTCATCTGGTTCCCCACAGCAAAGCAGGCACACAAGAGCTGGCAGGAGCAATAAAGGGGGCACCATGGACCGGGACTGTCAAGACCAGGCAGCCGGGGGGTAAAACAGGTAAGCCCAAGCCATGGGGGGGTACATAAATATGGAGGAGAAACAAAAATTCAGCAACAACTGCCCTAGTGTTTAAATGTCTTCGTTTTCAGAACAAATAAGGGACTGTATACAGTCTCAGCTGGTAGCAGGACAGAGGTGGGGTGCAAACAGGCTCCCCATTGTGCCACCACCAGAAGCTGCTGTAAATGGAGGGCTGACTTAGTTACCATTGGAGTAGACATTGTGCCACCACCAGAAGCTGCTGTAAATGGAGGGCTGACTTAGTTACCATTGGAGTAGACATTGTGCCACCACCAGAAGCTGCTGTAAATGGAGGGCTGACTTAGTTACCATTGGAGTAGACTCCCCAGCAACTAAATTGCAATGCAAATCACTTGGCCACTGTTAGTGGCCACAGACAGTGTTCTGTGCCTGCTAACATACTGGGTTGTGAAAATTATGGAGTTCTGCTTGTGGCGTAGTGCTAGCTGCATGGTGCTATGCCATCAAAATAACGTGTGGTAAATGGTGCTATCAGTGTAGTATTCCCACCCCCACCTTCATGACCCTCTTCTTCAGGCCCACCTCTGGGCTGACATACCTTTGAATTTTAATGGCTCCTGATGTCCTTCCTTGTTGGTTCAGTGGTCCCTTCACCACTCCCCATCTTCCGAATAAGCTCTGGCATCCGGTGAAATACTTCTCTCTAGCACTATCCCCTCCCCACAGCAAGCCTTTGCTCTTTGGTCCCATGCTGTTCTATGTCCCTTGTTGGCTCCTACCAACCGTGTTGCAGAGGTACGACACCCCCTAACCCTGTATTTATCTATGTTTACATAGCCGATATGCTGCAACTTCTGCAGTGCATAAATGTGCGCCAGCTGCCGAAAATGATCAAATCCTGTGTCCACATGGCTCCCCTCAGTGCCGATCCAAGGCACATGGGGGAAGGGCTGTAAGTCCACCAGAGGCAGTGGAAGATTCTTGGAGGCTTCTATAAGCACTTTAACATTAAAGGCTTTTGGAGTGGTGCATCTTGAATCATCTACTCTGCTCCACACACAACTCTAGTAGTCTCCTTGTTACATACTGCCTGTATGCAGCATTTCTAAAGGGCATGCCATCATATCCAATGTTTTAAAAATATTTCCTGGCCAGAACAATCAGTAGAGTGCACTGGTGCAGACTTTTTACAGGCTTGAATAAAATGCCTGTACCAGTGCACTCCAAGCCACAAACCCAGAAAACCTGGGTATGCATTTTGCACAATTGAGTGACTTGCATCAGTGCCACCTCCTTTTTCATGGCAACAAAGGTGCTGTTGCAGGTGGTCTTTACTACTTGCAATGGTGCAGACCACTGTGTGTTAAAGCTTTATATGTTACCCCAGTAAAATTGCATAGAATAGGCAAATTTGCATCTCCTTTATGTTCTCGATGTTACGAAGCTTCTGGGTCTCTCTACCACCTGATGTGGACATGTCCTAAGACCCAGTCTTTTTGGAACTCCATCCAACAAGCTCTGGATCCACTTTTGGGTTTAGAGCCTCTATTTACTCCTGTAAGTTGCTTTTTGGCACTTTAAATCTCTAGTACCCCTTGTATCAGATAAGCCCATCTGACTGCAAAACTGGCATATTGCTGCATTGGAAGGTGGACTCCCTTCCCACAGCATTAGAGTGGTTTTGCAAGATCCTACTGATTATTCAACTAGAGAAACATATTGCGGCCATGCAAAACAGACCACACTCCTTCCGTAATACCTGGGAGCCACTGCATACCTTACTCTCCCTCTGGAGAACATAGCCTTTATGACATACCAGGAGAGCCTGTTACTTTCTGTTTGACTTGGTCATAGACAGGGGAGTGGGGGATGGGGGGTTGGGGTGTTTTGATTTATTTTATTGGGGATTTAAATGTTTCAGCAGATGATGTTACTATGTAACTGTTCTGATTGATGCTTGACTATGTTCTGCTTAAAATGTAATAAAGTACATTAAATAAGAAAAAAATCCCTGTAAGTTACAATGGAGTGAACAGTGCAGCCTGTCCCACTGACTACACTGCTCGCTCCAACCAGCATCCCCAAGATTGCAGCATTACATTGTCACGAGCAGGGAGTGACTTATCGTAATTCGGTAAATGTCCCCACAGCTGCTTGTACTCTGGAGCAACCCAAACGCTTGAGCCTTTTAAACAGTTCTGAAGCAGCAGGGGTATGTCACAAATATTTGTGATGGTCACAGCAAGGGCCGCAATACTTTGTGCAGACCCCACCCATTCCCTGAACAATTTTAGTGTCATTAATGGCTGCACCGGGAAAAGCTTGTGATCCATTTTGGATAGTAGCAATGGACCAGCTTATGAGGGACTGGCACTAAATATTTGTTGTGTATGGGGCTTGGAACATTTCAATGAAAACTTTACTTTTAGTTGCTGAACATAAACTAAAACTGACTTCTGTATTCAACTTGGCAGTGGGAGACCTAAGCGAGAGAGCAGTTGTAGTTCATACAAGAAACTATCATTTCATATTATTAATAGGAGCTGTTGTTTGCCTGTGGATCGGAGCAGAGGGATCTGTGGAACCCTATTTGCTGGTGTTGCTGCTACAAACAGAGTGAGACTGGAAGCCTGTTGCAGCAGGCTAGAGCAAGCAGCACAGGGGCTGGATGACAGTCAGGGTGGATGGGTGGGGTGGTGAGAATTTTGCAGCTCTGATTTTGAAATTCATTTTTATTTTACTGACATCTGCCTGGCTGTGAGAGGAAGCATATGCTGCTAAAACTGAAGTGGGTTTACATATATTTAGGAGAAAGTATGGTCTAGTGGTGATTAAACCCACTAGAGCTGAACAGTAATCAGATACTGGTTGTGTGACCTTGGGCAAATCACTTAACCTCCTAGTGCTCCAGCCTACCTAGCTGCAGAAATGGATAGTAAAAGTAGGAGAGGACCAAGGCAGGGGGATGGGGGAGTCCAATCACTACAGTATGTTAAGACCAAACTGTAACCCCCCCCAAAGAAAAAACAGCAAGTACAACAAGATAGGCACAGCTGCACAGGAGGTACAAGGGTCAGATCCTGAAATTCAGCACTGATGCCAAATTATTATAATATGCTACATGTATATGAGCTTTGCAATATCTAAGTTAGGGTTTTGGAATTTTCTAAATGAACTTCTACTGTGTTATATCAGCTGAAGACAAATGCAAGGTAAGTCAGGAACATCGGTTATGGTAGCAATCATTTAAAAATTAATCATGTGCTGCCCACTGGATGTAGAAAGTTCCAGGTACATAACCTCAGTGAACTGGCAGTTTCGCCTGATAACTAAGCAACAAATCTGACTATGCCTAACCTGATCACACTGTGACCTCTGTGATTTTTGAACTGCAAGGCAATTGTGGAGGGAGTGTTTCCTAGCTATCAAAGTCTTGGAATGAAGGGCCTTTCCAGTGCAGCCGTATTGTTGTCTATATATTAATTAAAACACTTTAAAAAAAAACTACCCCTCCCCACACGCACACACAAACACTACCATAAAGGAGAGTTGTGTCTGTGTAGCATGACAGAAAAAGGTCCCTGTGAAAAGAGACTAACGGGTACTTGAAAGCAGTGTTGGAATTACACTTTATGAGCTTTGGGAGCTAGGGGGGGGCCCATAAGGGTGCTATCTTTGTAAATGAGCAGTTCCTGCGCAAAGGTATTTGTAATCCTAGGCCCGGATATTCAAACTGTGCCAGGCTGTGGTGCAAGCCTGGGCGCAGCTCAACTTTATTGTGCAGGGGTGTGGCCTGGGCGATATTCAACGGAGCTGCGCTATGGCGCAGCAGCTTTGAATGTCGCACCCTACCCCATATGTGCATGGCACAGTGGCACTGCACCAAGCGCCAAGTGGCCAGAGTGGAGCATGGAGATGCACTGGCGCAAGTGCCATTCGTCATGCACAGCACCTCACGATATTCAAAGGGACTTGCAAATGGGGACATAATTTATGCAAGGCACACAGAAGTCCCATTTGCATCTCATTCACGACCCCATTTGCATGCCATTAGCATGCAGATGCGCTGATCCCTGACGACACCTGGCGCCCTGCCCGAGCAATAGCAACCATTGAGGGACCGGCGCCCCTACAGCCCGATCGCGGGCATTCGTGTAACATAAAAAAAAAAAAAGCGGTCCAATATCCCTAGTGGTCCAGTGGACCTTTATGTGCCCGATCGTGGGCATCAGTATAGTTCCTCCCCGTCCAATATCCCTGGTGGTTTAGTGGACTGATAGCCGCCTTGATCGCGGGCATCTGTAACACATAACAGACCCCTACCAGCCTGGTGGTCTAGTGCCCCTCCCCACCCGCCCACTGAGCCCCACTTGCCCACAACCCCCTGTCAGCAAGCCGGCGGCAGCACCCCACCTGCCTGCCGCCCCGCCGCCCGCCAACTGACAGCTCGGTAGGGCTGCACACCCATTGGTTCACAGCGTGAGCCAATGGGCATGCAGCCCATACCGTACTACTCAGTCCAGATATGAATATCTGGGCCTTAGAGTTTAATAAAATAAAAAAAATAAAAAAAAATATTTAAATTGAGCCCCTTGGGCTCACCTCAGATCTTGGGGTCTGAGACCTGGCAAGCCCCCTATAATTCCAGCACTGCTTGAAATCCCCCAAATGATAAGGGAGACCATGAAGGGAAAAAACAACACTACACAAGAAGAAGACTAGGTTTGCTGGCAAAGGCACTTAGCTTCACCTGAGCTCTTTTCTTCTAGGTTGCTTGTAAGGACAGAGCAATAAACCTTATCAGAGCAAGGGAAAAGATTAAGGCTTCTTTTGGCTAGGCAGATTTACTGTGTGTTATTTTCTTGTGTATTCACAGGGGTTGTTACTGTTTGTTGCTTACATTTTACTGCGTTATTTTTCTCTGATTCAAATTGCTGTTGCAGGGTATACTTTCTGCTGCATTATTACAGGGTGTGCCTACAGGTTTGTGCTTATAGATTACTGCTGTAATCTTCTCTGATTCAAATTGTTTTTTGCAAGGTATATCTTCTGTTACTGCTTTATTTTTCTCTGTAGCAAAGTGTTTTTTACAGGGTATATCTTCTGTGAAATTATTACAGATGGTGCTTTTACAGGTTTTACAGTTTTCAATTCAATTCAATTCAACTTTATTTTTAATAGGCGCTTTTCTTAAAACCAAAGCGCCTGTACATTTCAAACAATAAATACAATAAAATTAAAACTACTATAAATCATTAAAAGCTATGCTAAAAAGGTGGGTCTTTTAGCCATTCACCAAAAATACCACCAGCAGCTCAATCTGGTTCAAGGTCAGTTGACATTCATCTGTATCCACCTCCCCCCCGGTCATGCCTGAAAATAGGCAGAATTTGTCTAGTGCACTTACCCAGTCAACAAAAACTAAATAAATAAATTAATAAATCTATCATTAGGCTAAACTTTAAGGGCTACTGCATTTGTTGTTGGTTGATTATTTCTGCTCTTACCTCCTTGTTTCTTTTGTCTGTGGTTCTTTTTTTTTCAGCAGGGGAAGGGCTCAGCCACCCCCCCCAACCACCCCACGCTACACTCTTTTATAGGGTAGCACAGTCGTGACATTTCCTGTAGCAAAGCAGGAAGGGGAGGATCAGAGGGGTATCCACACAGTGATCTCATGCTTAGGGGCACAAGTAATTTAACTTGTTATAATAAGTTATACAAAAACAAACAAACAAAATACAAAATCAAACTTTTGCTTTCATTTTCCTCCTTCTAATTACTCGGACCAAATTATAAACCCAGCAACTCATCTGGAATGGATATTATTAACTGCAGGTACTGCGGGACACTTTTCAAAAGGGCAGTTATACAGGATTTAGGATGCTGTCCCTACATGCTGGACCATTGGAGATATAAAGGCTCAGGTCCAGGCAGCATGGGCAGAGATTGTGCACCTCAAATTGCATATTCAGGAGGAAGTATATTATAAGAACCACCCGTCATTTCCCCAACATCCAACAGAAGCACCTCGACCGCAGAGGGTAGTTGGTCTGGGAGGTTGGCAGGTGGTTAGGAGGGGCAAATCGGGAGCACCATCACTCAGTGCTCTCCAATGTATCACCTCCACAAACCATATAAAAACCACAAACAGGTATCTGCCTCTATCTCCGAAATCAAACAAAGGGGCAGAGGACACTGCACAGCAGGACACTGCAGCACAGGAGCTAGCACACCAAAACTCACCCAAAACAGGGACCAAAACAAAAAAAGCAAAAAGGAAATCCAAAACACTTCTGATCATAGGAGACTCCATGATTCGGGGAGTTGATACCTACCTCCAGCCGGGGGTAATGGTCAGATGCTTCCCAGGTACATCAGCGTGGAGAGACACTGACAGCACTGCTAAATTGTGCAGGAAGCAGGAGAAAACATTGATGTCCTTGTACACATAGGGACTAATGATCTCACCAGCTGGTCAGTTGTGGAGACCAAGGAACACCTGACCAGGCTGGGTGACAAACCATTATCCATTTCATCTGGCATCTCCTTCTCTGAGATCCTGCTGGTCTGGGAGAGGGAGGCAGATGGACGGAAGGTAAGAGAAGGGGAGCTAAACATGTAGCTCAAGGGCTGGTGCTAGGGAAAAAGGACACAAATACGTAGGGAACTGGCAACAGTTTGGGGAGCAAAAGTTCTTTAAATTCGATGGACTGCATCTGACTAAGGAGGGAGTTAGTGCATTGGGGCAGAAGACACATTGAATGGGAAGAATTCCCCTCCCCCCTCAGCTAGTGATCAAACAGGAGTTCAGCATGTGTGTAGTTCATTTGCACCACCAGGTAAGGAAAAAGGTCCAGCTCCCCATACGATGCGCAGGGGAAATGCCGGACCTTGCCCAAGAACTAACACACCGAAATCTGACCAATGGAAAATCATGTACACAAATGCTCACAGTCTGGGAAACAAGATCCCAGACCTGCGGGCAACAATGACAGAGGCTACACTGGACATGGCAGCCATTAGTGAGACGTGGTTCACCAGTAACCACACTTTGGAGACTTAGGCTATGTACTGTTCAGAAGAGACTGAGGTGCAAAAAGTGTGTGTGGGGGGTGTGTGGAGTGGCCCTTTATGTCAATGAAAATATCAAAGCTACAGAAATACAGAATACACACAAGGAGCCAGAAGAACTGTGGGTCACCCTGGAAACAGGAAATGGGACAGCCATACGAACTGGGGTTGTCTACAGGCCTCCAGCAGACCAGGGGGAGGACATAGACACATTACTGTTAGAAGATATACAAAACATGACAGCTAAAGGGGAGGTTCTAATAATGGGAGACTTCAACATGCCAGATACAGATTGGTCAATACCAGCAGGAACATCTGTCAGAACTAGACACATAGTGGATTCCTTGCAGGGGGAGGGCCTCAAACAACTGGTAGAACAACCCACAAGAGACAGGGCTATCCTAGATCTAGTACTGACTAATGGGGAAAGGATCACAGATCTCCAGGTAGAAGGTCACCTGGGGGCCAGTGATCATCACATGGTATGGTTCAATTTGGCCACTAGAACTAAATCATCCCATTCCAAGGCAAAAATATTGGACTTCAGTGGAGCTGGCTTTGATAAGATGACCAACAAAGTTAAGCTAGCCCTGCCAAGAAGAAATACAGGTAAGGGGGTACAGGCAAACTGGGCAAGCATTAAAGATGCAATACTTGAAGCAACATCCTATTGTGCTAGAGAGAAGAGCAAGAGCAAAAGAAGAAGAAAACCACGTTGGTTCTCAAAAACAGTAGCAGAAAAGGTCAAAGCCAAAAGGCTGGCATTCAGGAAATATAAGGGAACGCAACGGGATGAAGATAGGGAGGCTTACCAAACTTCCCTAAGGGAAGCAGGGAAGGCAATAAGGCAGGCAAAAGCCCAAACCGAGGAAACACTAGCACGAACAGTAAAAGAAGGTGACAAGACTTTCTATAGATACATTAGTGAAAGGAGAAAGTCCAGTGGGGGTATTGCTAAGCTCAAAGAGGATAAGGGGGAATGTGAGGAGGAGGACCAAGGAAAAGTATCTATCCTAAATAGATACTTCTGCTCAGTATTTACTGAGGAGAAGAAGGAAGGGCAGGGCCCACAGGTCATCACCATGGACATGGGGGGAGGGAGGTGTGCACAAGTCCCTTCACAAAAGAAAGGGTCTTACAAGAGCTCGCTAAGCTCAGGGTGGACAAGGCAATGGGACCTGATGGCATACATCCCAGGGTACTAAATTAGCTAAGGGTGGAACTAGCAGAGCCATTAGCAGAACTGTTTAGTGAGTTTCTGAGCACAGGAGAGGTCCCATAAGACTGGAGAAGGGCTCATGTGATCCCACTCTACAAGAGTGGTAGCAGGGTGGAAGCAGGGAATTACAGATCAGTCAGTCTTACCTCAGTAGTGGGCAAGATTATGGAGGCACTCCTTAAGGAAAGGATAGTGCAACACCTGGAATCCATAGCAGCACGGGATCCAAGACAGCATGGGTTTACAACAGGAAGGTCCTGTCAGATTAATCTCATAGATTTCTTTGACTGGGTAACCAGTATAGTGGACCAATGGGGAGCAGTTGATGTTGCCTACCTTGACTTCAGCAAAGCTTTCGATACTGATCCATATAGAAGATTGATTAATAAGCTGGATAGGCTCGGGGTGGGTCAGAAGTTGGTCAACTGGGTGGCAAACTGGTTGACGGGCAGAAAACAGAGAGTGGTGGGAAACGGTTTACAGTCAGAAGAGATTCAAGTCACAAGTGGGGTAACTCAGGGATCAGTCCTGGAGCCAGTCCTCTTCAATATCTTCATTGATGACATTGCAGATGGACTGGAGGGTAAGGTTTGTCTGTTTGCAGATGACACCAAGATCTGCAACAGAGTAGATGATCCAGATGGGGTGGGAAAAATGAGAAGAGATTTGGATAAACTGGCAAAATGGTCAGAAGAGTGGCAAATGGGGTTTAACACAAAGAAGTGCAAGATCATGCACATAGGGAAGAGAAACCCTGAAGCCACCTATAGGTTGGGAGGGGAGTTGTTGGCAATCACAAGGGAAGAAAGAGACTTGGGCACATCATCACAGATGACCTGAAATCATCCAAGCAGACCACTAAAGCAGTAGGTAAGGCTAGAGGGATGTTGGGGTGTATCAGTAGGGGTATCGCAAGTCTTAAGGGGGAGGTAATAATCCCTCTTTACAAGACACTGGTTAGGCCCCATCTGGAGTACTGCATGCAGTACTGGAGACTGCACCTGCACAAGGACATTAACAAAATGGAGGCAGTCCAGAGAAGGGCAACCAAAATGGTGCAGGGACTGCATCAGAAAACATATGAGGACAGATTAACTGAGCTCAATATGTATACCCTAGAGCTCAGGAGGGAGAGAGGTGATATGATCGAAACATTCAAACATCTTAAGGGCATTAATGAGGTGAAACAGTCTAATATGTTTCAATATAGGAAAAATAGCAGGACAAGAGGACACAGCATGAGATTAGAGGGAGGCCGATTCAGGGGGAATGTGAGGAAGTTCTTTTTCACAGAAAGGGTGGTGGATGCATGGAAAGGCCTACCTCAGGAAGTGGTGGATATGAATACAGTGCAGGGCTTCAGACAGGCATGGGATAGGCATAAGGGAGCAACATAGATGAGTATGAATAGATAGGTCATTGACAGAGTACAGGCCTATGGCACATTCATAAGGTAGAAGAAATGGGCAGACTAGATGGGTCTTGCGGTTCTTCTCTGCCATCAGCGTCTATGTTTAAGATTAAAAAGTGACAACAGCAGAGTTTAAGTTTACATGAAGATTACTTATGCATGTTATTGCTGTGTGCTGGCAGTTGTGTTCTTTATATGTGTTTTTGTGTTAATCATGTTTTGAAGCATGTATTTATAAACCTTACATTTGTAAAATTCTATTTATTAAATCCTCAATAAAAATATCATTCAAAAAAGAAATGCAGCACTCTATGCATAGACTTTTGCCTATAAAGATCCCATTTACCCTGATGAAGCCATGACACCATGGCAAAACAATGGTAATGCGTGAGTGGTCAGTGAGATGATACAATAACTAGTAAGAAAAAGAAATGACATACTTGATTACAATCAGATTTGGTGACTGGTGCTATAATTCCTTCCATACTGAGTGCAAATGTATGTGTTTGATATCTGTATCAAACAGATGTTGGGATGGTTCCATGAGATACAGCATCTCATTTTCATTGGGATCACTTGATATGGCGGGGCATCCACAGTACTTGGTACAATTCAGCAGGATATACAAGTGCCAGAAACTTACATAGTGCATAGAAAATAATGCATAGGCAATCATACACAGCAAAGCTGTGTTTCCATCAAGGGGTTTGGATAATATCATAGGGACCAGGCGAGTAAAGCTTGAGAGATTCCTGATGTCATCAGAGCCCCAAGATGGAAACACAGTTGAGTAGTGCCAGTGGTTGCCCATGGGTTATTTCTTATAGTATATGATTTGAAACAGAAAATAAAAAAATGCTGCTTTCTTCTTCCCAAGAAATCTCTGGATATTTTTTTATTAGTACAAAACAGAAACAGACACCCACCTGAGTGAGGGGTATTTTTTTTTCAGTGATGAAACAACAGAATATTTGTGTTAGGGGAAGGTCTGGGTTCTTTTTGCCTGTGTGTGGGGACAAATGAGAATAAAAAGGCAAGTGGCATGAGTTTCCATTCTGGTTAAAAAAGTTGTTTTTACCATAGAAGAGTTTGATGTGTTCTATGATCTTTGAACTGTGGTACAGCAATTTTTTAGTTAGGATAGAAATCCATGCACAGCAAAGGGTAAACATATACTATAAGACAGTTTATTTATGGTACTCAGAGAGCAGGTAGGAAGATGATAGTCATAGGCGTGAAGCGTTTTCAGTTTGTACATGTAGCACGTTAGTATTCTATACAAATCAATCAATACTATAGAACTGGGATCCAGCCAGGTGGCACAGAGGGTCGAGGTGCTGCATGTCTTACCTTTTCCCATGCCAATGGTCTAGGTTCAAGAATGGACACGGGTCATTGGGGGTTGGCCGGGGAGGGAGAGGATTGGGCATCCAAAGGACTGCTCTCCTCTCCCAGGGAGGGGAGGATTGTCATCCCAGCCTGAGCTGACCCCAGGTGTAGGCCTGAGGGAGCAGCCCAGGGAGGCAAACTATGGGAGGGAACTGTGGGAAACATAGGATGGGTGACCTCCACTCATGAGTCCAATGCTCAGCAGGAGGTGCGAGATGAAAATGGATATCAGGGGACTTCATGAAGCATGGCCCATTCGTCTCCATGTTACTCAGTGCGCAACCTGGTCTGCATTGGACTTAATATACTGGGAGGAGGACGGCCCTCACTCCTTGGCCCTGCCATGAGAGGGGAACTTGTAGGGTGACTATAGACCAGGCAAATACTGGCATAGGCAGAGTGCTGGCTGGGGAGGCTGGGAACCAGGCCGACGCAGTCACCCCCCGGATGTAAGAGTGATAAACACCTATGTGAAAAAAAATGCTGGAAACTGGCTAAGAAGGGCAGTTTAGGTTGGAAGGCATCTACATGGATGTGAGAGCTGCTGAAGCAGTAGCCTTTAAAAAGTAGAAAGATTAGGAGACTTTCTGCTCAAGTGTTTACAGAATGAGGGTACTTTCCAATTAGCTGCCTCAGTCAATCTTCAAGAACAGAAACATAGACATTGATGGCAGGTAAGGGCCACTTGGCCCACTCAGTCTTCTCATTTCCCTACCTATTGGATAAGCTGCAGATCCTAGTTAACCAACAGCCTACTTCTTCCTACTCCCACCCACCAGAATTGCCTTATGTCTGTCCCATGCATTCTTGAATTCCTCCACTGTTTTTGACCCCACAACCTCCTCAGGAAGGCCGTTCCATACTTCCACCACCCTCTTCATGAAAAAATACTTCCTCAAGTTGCTCCTGAGCCATCCCCCCTCTATCTTTAAATTGTGCCCCCTTGTTCTTGCACATCTCTTTTTCTGAAAGATGCTACCGTCTTGGACTTTGTTGATTCCCTTGAGGTACTTGAACATTTCTATCATGTCCCCCCCTCTCCCTCCTTTAATCTAGGGTATACATATTAAGATCCTTTAGTCTTTCTTTTCGTATGGCTTCTGGTGCAGACCCTGCACCATTTTAGTTGCCCTCCTCTGGACTGCCTCTATCCTGTCTATGTCCTTGCAGAGATGGGGTCTCCAGAACTGCACACAGTACTCCAGATGGGGTCTCACTGACTGTCTGTACAGCGGGATAACAGCTTCCTGTTTTCTACTGTTGATGCCTCTCCCTATACATCCCAGTATCCCCCCCCAGCCTTTCTTACTGCCTTCTCACATTGCTTACTTACCTTTAGGTAATCTGATATGACTACCCCCAGGTCCCTTTCCATTTTTGTTGTTATTTGTACCTCCCCAACCCCCCATTGTGTACTCTTCCCCTGGGTTTTTGTTTCCCAGGTGCATTACTTTGCACTTCTTTACACTGAATCTTAGCTGCCATACTTTTGACCATTCCTCCAACCTTGTCAAGTCCCTTCTCATCCTTTCCACCCCCCCACCGTGTATCAACCCTGTTGCAGATCTTTGTGTTGTCTGCAAAGAGGCATACATTTCCCTCCAGTCCCTCTGGAATGTCACTTATAAAGATATTAAAAAGGACTGGTCCCAGTACTGAACCCTGCAGTACCCCGCTAGTAACCCCCCCTTCTTTGGAGTGGACTCCATTTAGTATTACACTCTGTGTCCTGTTGTCCAGCCAATTTTTTTTACCCAGGCTGGCTAACTTGTATATTAATCTTTTGTGTGAGACTGTGTTAAATGCCTTGCTAAAGTCTAGGTAGACCATGTCCAGAGCCCCTCCTTGATCTACTACTTTGGTCACCCACTCAAAGAAATCTTGACCTGCTCACTGTGAACCCATGCTGCCTTGGTTCCTGTGTTCCGCTGGCCTCCAGGTACCCAACAATTCTTTCTTTCAGAAGTGATTCCATCATTTTCCCTACCAGTGAGGTCAAACTAACAGGTTTGTAGTTTCCTGCCTCTGCTTTGCTCCCACTTTTGTGAAGGGAAACCACATCCACCCTCCTCCAATCTCAGGTACCACACCATCCTCCCATGATTTGTTAAAAAGGGTAGTCAGTGGTGTCACTAGTTCTCCCCTTAGTTCTTTTAGAATTCTGGGGTGAATCCCGTCAGGCCCCATTGCTTTGTCCACCTTCAGTTTTAGGAGTTCTTTCAGAACACTTTCTTCTGTGAATGGACTGCTATCGACCCCCCTATCCATAGTGCTTCTATTGATTGGATTAGGTACCTCCTCCTCCTCCTCCTCTTCTTTTGTGAATACTGAGCAGAAGTATTCATTCAGTATCCCTGCTTTTTCACTGTCACCCTCTGCCCACCCACCTTCCCCTTTATTAAGCCTCACTAATCCTCCCTAGGTCTTTCTTCACTCCTTAATGTACCTATAAAAAGTTTTATTCCCCATCTTAACCAAGTTGGCTATCTTTTCCTTGGTTTGGGCCTTTGCTATTCTGACTGCCTTCCTCATTTCCTTCTGCTTTAACTGGTACAGTTTTATGTCCTGCTCCTTCTGTGTTTCCTTATACTTCCTGAATGCTATCTTTTTCTCCCTAACCTTCCCCGCTTCCTCTTTTGAGAAGCACAGTGTTTTTTTCATTCATTTTGATTTATTTGCTTCACACAAGGGCTTGTTGCCTCTGTGATGGTAGTTCTGATGTTTCCCCATTGTTCCTCCACCCCTCCTTCTTGCCCATTTGCTAGTGCTTTTCTGAGGCACTATCCCATTTTCCCAAATCAGCCCTCCTAAAGTCCAGTACTCTCACTTTTGTCTGACTTGACTCTACGGCTGTGTTTATCATGAACCACACTGTTTGGTGGTCACTTGTTCCCAGATGGCTACCCACTTCCAAATCTGAGATCCTCTCTCTGTCCCTGTTTAAGAGCACCAGGTCTAAGATTGCTCCCTCCCAAGTGGGTCCCAGCACTAGCTGTCTGAAGCATGTCCCCTGTAGGACATCTAGAATGACCCTGCTCTTGGATGTAGCTGCAGCACAGGTGCTCCAGTTAACATCTGGCATATTCAGGCCCCCCATCAACAATATCTCCCCCTTTTTATGTAATCCTAAGGATGCTTTCTATCATTTTCTTGTCCAATTCCTCCCCCTGAGATGGGGGTCTGTATACAATAGGGGGTTAGGTATAGAGGTGGAGAAGTGCAAGGAATGCGGTGGCTGTGGGGTGGAAATAGTGGTTGGAAATAGAAAATAAAATTCTGTTTTGGTGTTGTTCCATGTTGTCACTGGAAATTGCACTTGTAGATGTGTTATGACATCATCCCTACTAGATGGAGGCTGACCTAAGAACTGTGACATCACCATTGACCTACTTTCCATGGGGTCTCCCACTGACTGTTTCCCAGCTTTATAAACCAGTGGTCATTATCTCACTGGTTATTATAAAACTCATTAGGTGAATAAAGCCATCTATGAATTGACTAGAGTCATATGGCAGGTTATGACATGTTAACTGCATAGCCCATGCATGAGTACATCTTCTGTGTAAAGCAGGGATGCATATGTGGAGAAGTAGTGATGGGATTTTTTTAAGGTACCCCCCCCACCACCACTGATGCCTTAATACTTAAATTATTTCTGGGTTTCAAATCTTCATTATGACTGAAAAGAGTGGAAATTAAAGTTATGCTTAATTTTAAGCCACAGGGGTCAGTATTGGTAGTTCCAGTCAAGATCCAACAGGGTTGGTCTGTGGCACAAGCGGCCTACCTGAAATGTTTGTAGTGGGAGAACACCTACAAAGCGAATGATGGGAGCACCCAGAGGAGACACTGTTATCAGCATTCTACTTACATTTTTCTCACTGGTTTTGTGTTTGCATCTTGTATTTAGTTACAGCAAACAAAAAAATTCTTTAAAAATTAAAAAAATTAAAATAAAAGAGATTTTATATGGAAAGCTCTGCAATGTTTGGAAGATGAGGAGGAGTCCAATTGAGGGGGCCCACCAGGAAATTACCATATATCCAGGTAGGCTAGTCTGACACTGGGTCACTGTTAACCTAGTAAGCTACTGCTGGCTTTCTTTTGTTTCAATATATTGTTTATACTGCTTCCTATCTCCAGTGTCTGACTCCTCTGGAACCCTTTGGCACTATTTTACTGGCCTCTACCTACCTTGTGTGCCATCCATCATGAAACACAGCTTAACAGTCCCTCACTGGTGGGGATGAGGTAGAGGGGATCAGGGGCATAGTTTGCCTTTTTGACGGGGGAAGACTGGTAAAAGTCCTGCTTTTCCTAGTAAGTCCCAAATGAATAGGCTGGGCCCCCAGAAGCTATCAGGTTTTCAATGCATTCTGGTGAATTTTGAGGGCAATTTTGACACTGTTTTGGCTGCTTTTAAAGCCTTCTTTGACTTGCTACAAACAACCAATATAACTATCAGAATAACTGTCTTCTACCTTGTTTAAAAAAAATTGTCAAAACTAAAGTAACTTCCTGATCAGAACCTGCATACACCTCTTATTAAGAAAATTCAGGCATAAAATGTTCACTTTGGTAATTAACCATATTGCACATAGGGTTTACAAATGCTGTTAAAATAAAATACAAGATAAGTGAACGGACCATTTTAGAGATGAAATAGGCTACCACCATTTATGAATTTGGCATTCAGTGTCTCTCATCTCAAGTAAAATTGTGGCTACTGGCTAGCCAGGGTAAAAGAGAGCCCTATGCAGCAGCAACCACACAGTCCCTGACCACTGAAAACAGCTGCTTGGCTAAAAATCAAATCTTGCAGTATAAATAATACAGATTCATAATGAAGGTCAGAAGCCACTCCAGACCTCAGGTCTTTATTATGGTTATATATTTATTATTGTGTTTATACAGATAAGACTGATAGAGAAGCTGCTACAACTCAAAGTCCATGCAGTCTAGAACCAAAGAAATAGAGACTAGTGTACCCCTACAAGTGAGGTGCAAGCTGGTATTCTACAAAAATTATTGGTCCTTTAAAGAAGGTAATGAGACAAGGTTTGTTTATGATATATTTTTGGGGACAACCAAATGGAATATGAAACCTCATAACAATTTGCGTAAGGATTGCCAAACACATGAACTTGCAAATCCCACACTTAGTCACAAAGTTCGCATCTATTCAGTGTATTCCTTCTGTTTTCATGTTTAATGTTTAAAACCATTAATGATCTCCACCATGGGAGGCTGCATACCTATGGGGTGGGGTGGGGGTAACCCGACCCATTGGGTGGTTGAAATTTCCAGCAGTGGTAGTAGCTTGGTTATCAAGTGATTTGAGGTGCGTGTCACTCATACAGTTTCAGAATGGACTGCATTACTATGCCCTTATAATAGAATATATGAAAATTATTTTATCACACATTTTATCACAAGGTCACAGTCCCTCAACTCAGTCAGACATACAGTGCCCCTGTCCCTTATCAGGACTAATCCTAGGCTTGCTGACTGGTTGTAATCAATGCATCCCGATCCCCTCCTGACTCCTTCTTTTTCACAAACAGAACCCACTACAGACAGAGAGACCTTACTGCTGTGCTGCCGCCTCATTCATCACCAGCCCCCCCAGTTGGGTGTGGGGCTCAGTGCTGACTGTTCCCCTTTAAGAAACTAGTGGATCTAGGTGTAAGGAAGGAACTATTGCCTGGGTTGGAGACTGGCGTGTGTGTGTGTGGGGGGGGGAGGCGGGATGGGGATGCAGGGACAGAGAGTAGTACTCAGTGAGGAATTTTCAGAGATGATGGTGTCTCAGAAGGGGTGCCACAGGGTATGTCCTTGACGATGCTTTTAAACATCTTTATAGGTGAAGTTATCCAGAGCAAAATTTTCCTTTTAGCAGATGACACATACATCTGTGGGAGGATGCAAGGAAGAAATAAGGGTTATGAAGGAGGATTTGGAGAGTTTGCAGAAGTGGCCAAGGTATAGATGCTTAGGTTCAGTGCAAAGTCATGAACATAGAAGCAAAGAACCCATGTACAGAACTCAGGATGGGTGGAGTGAGGAGGGTGGAGCAGATGAAGGAGGATTAGGATCTGCAATGCATACACATAACATAAAATGATCTGGTCAATGCAATAAGGCAACAGGCAAGGCCAGCATAATGCTGATATGTTTAGGCAGAAAAATCAGCAGTAGGAGCAAGGAGGTGATATGTCCCCTTCACAGATTCCCTGGAAAAAAACAGAGTACTGAATGCAGTTGTGGAATCTTCACCTAAAGGATTGAGATAGTGTGGAGTCTGTTTTGAGGCAGGTCACCAAGGTTATTCAGGAGCAGCAGCATAGGTTCTATAAAGAAAGGCCAAAGTATCTTTAGATATACTTGTTAGCAGCCAGGAGGAAATGGGAACATGAAAAAAACATTCCAGTTTCTATAGGGAATACACAAAGTACAAATTCATCTTCAGTACTAGCACAAACACACGGCTTCTTGATGTAGCTGATGGTGTTAAAAAATGTCTGAGTGAGACTCTAGCCAGCCAGACAAAAACAACTATATTTCTGCCAAGTGCCAACCTAGAAGCACCCTTTCAGTTAATTTTGTAGCCACTACAAAGTGTCAACTTTATATTGGCTCTTGCCTCACACGAATGAGTATGGAGCAACCAATGCCCGAACTTCCACTCCCTCCTCCCCTCCGGGCTCCTTCACAAACAGAACCCACAACAGAGAGATCTTACTGGCTGCTGTGCTGCTACCTCGTTCATTTGGCTTGGAGCGGTCGAAGGCCTGCTGAATCTCAGCTCTGACTCCGATGGTCTGACGATGCTGCTTCCTCTCTTGACACTGAAGGACTGCAGGTTTGCTTGCGCCGCTTGCTTTGATTTGATCCCGACGACCAAACACACCGTGGCGCTGCCCATTTCAATCCAATTCCACAGGCTGGGCTGGCTCAGGGTAAAACGCGTGGCAGCAGCAGAGAACATTCACAGTCCAGCAGATGCGCTGTAGCATGCCTTCAGCCAGTTGGTGGCACACAGGCTGAGGCAACCAATTGGGACAAAGGATAGGCACAGCTGGCTGCTGTACTGCTCGGGATTTGAAAGCTGGCTCCAGACCAGCTAGCTCAGAAACATTCTTCAGGCACTGTGCAGTTGCAGCATGACCAATCTGGTGGGGGGAAAAAAAACTCACCACTTTAAAAAGTCCCGTTCTGAGTGGTGAAAATACCTCGGGGGGGCAGTCTGCCCCCTCTGCCCCCCCCTGTAATCTACGTCACTGGAGGGGATAGACCCCTGAGTGCAGTTCATCAGGAGGTACTCAGAGGAGGCAAGGCTGCCTTGCATATAACGGGATCCTTTGAAGCTGCCACTGGGGTCATTTTTCCTGTTTTTCTCTCACCCTCCCCCATAGAACATTGTGACAAAGATGTCAAGGGGCTTGTGCATGCAAAGCGTTGCAACACTGCAATGTCAGCGATGTCCTACCCTCCCATCAGTGCTCCCAGGTGCATTGCCAATCTGTGGTAATCCAGGTGGCAGTATTGCGGTGGAGGACAGTGCAGTCCCACCACAGAGAAGGAGAGATTCCTCTGGTACTCTCAATCCTTCTCCATCCCAGAGAAGGAGAGACTCCTCTGGTACACTCAATCCTTCTTCACCCTGGAGAAGGAAAGCATCCTGTGGTACACTCAATCCTTCTTCACCCTGGAGAAGGAAAGCATCCTCTGGTACACTCAATCCTTCTCCACCCACAGAAGGAGAGCATCCTCTGGTACACTCAATCCTTCTCCATCCCAGAGAAGGAGAGCATCCTCTGGTACACTCAGTCCTTCTCCATCCCCAGAGAAGGAGAGCATCCTCTGGTACACTCAGTCCTTCTCCATCCCAGAGAAGGAGAACATCCTCTGGTACACTCAATCCTTCTTCACCCCAGTGAAGGAGAACATCCTCTGGTACAGTTAATCCTTCTCCACCCCAGAGAAGGAGAACATCCTCTGGTACACTCAGTCCTTCTCCATCCCCAGAGAAGGAGAACATCCTCTGGTACACTCAATCCTTCTTCACCCCGGAGAAGGAAAACATCCTCTGGTACACTCAATCCTTCTCCATCCCCAGAGAAGGAGAGCATCCTCTGGTATACTTAATCCTTCTCCACCCCAGAGAAGGAGAGCATCCTCTGGTACACTCAGTCCTTCTCCATCACCAGAGAAGGAGAGCATCCTCTGGTACACTCAATCCTTCTCCATCCCCAGAGAAGGAGAACATCCTCTGGTACACTTAATCCTTCTAACCCCAGGAATCACTCATTATGATTAAACTGATGCAGTCAGCCTCCTGTGTTGAACTGCCTGGACAGATGGAATTATATGCAAATTATGGAACTCTCAATTGGCTCATGCCACTTTCAAACTGCTGCCCTCGCAACTGCTGCACTCTGAATGCTTCAGATTCTTTACTCTGCCTGCCTAGTAAGGACGTCCCAGAGAGCTCTCCTTAAACTGTCTTCAGACTAAAGTTTATCTGTTGATAAGTAGTTATTTTAGTTTAATTTTAAATTGCTGCCTTAGAACATTGTTTAGTGTAGTTTATTTAGTGTTATAGTAGTTTTTTATTTCTATTTGCGGTTCCCTCACGGTTCCTTGGAACCGAGGGTTCCGCATCTAATTGTGAGGTTTTTATCTCTGTTTTCTTTATAAAATATATATTTAGTGGTCAGTTCCTTGAACCACTTTAGTTTAGTCTAAATTTAGCGTAATTCTCAATTCCCTTTTCTTTCGGGAACCGAATAGCACTCGGTTTCAGGAACCGTTACCGGCAGTTATTTAAAAAGAAACCTCCGGTTCCGAGGTTTTTTGAATAACGGTTTTGGAAAGAGATATTTTTGCCTAGCTTTAATGTCAGAGGTCCATTAAACCGAAAAAACACACAGGACCCACTGGTTTTAAATGTTAAGAGTCTTACGGGCAACTTATAGCAAAAGCAGATAGACATTCTCTGTGTATTTCTTATTTGGGTACATGTCATATCTTTGCCAATTGTGATATTTGTAAGTCATTTTGTCCTAAAACATTAAAGAAACGGTCCAAGATTTTAGAAGAGATGGCTTCTGCTTCTGCTTTTAGTGTGGATAATTCTGCTTCTTCCTCGTCCCATAAAAAGGATGGAGGTAAAGCCAAGGATCTTGACAGGAGTTCAGAAAAATCTGAACAAGGTAAAACAAAAAGGGCTGTGTAAACAGGCTCTGAACCTGTTCCATTAAAGAAAAAGTGTAAAGAAAAACATGTCGCTGCACCTCCAGCCGAGAAGGCTAAGGAGCTCCCAGCAGATAAGCAGAGTATGCCCTCGGCTGAGGACATTGCTAAAGCCTTACAGGTTTTACAAGCCCTACAGGGTACAATCCTGGTTCCTACACTGGTTGCCATGGTTCCTTCTCCAGCCCCTGCAAGGCAGGAATTGCTGGAAGTGTATGATGAGGAGGATGAGTATGACTTCGAAGGGGAGCCTATAGATCCAGAAGTCTCCCCAGAGCAACAGTTTGGGTCTCCTCCTAGGGGGTCCTGAGGAATATTCTTCCCACTATGCCTTTGTTCAGAGCATGGTGGAAACCCTTAACCTTCCTCTTCAGGAAACAGAAGAGGATGTGGAGGAGGTAGAGTTTTTGGATATGATGGGGTTAACCCCCATGAACGTCTGCTTCTGCCCATGCATAAGTCCTTAAAAAAGGCTACATTACAGATTTTTAAAAATCCAACTTCTATCCCTGGTGTGGATAAGAAAGCTGACAAGAAATACCAGCTGGATAGAAATACAGCTGACTTTCTGCTTACTTATCCTGATCCTGAAGGAGTAGTACAGGCTGCTGCCTGCGACAAGGCCAGAATCCCCTTGGCTACCCATCCACCAGACAAAGACTCAAGCAAAATGGATGCCATGGGAAAGAAAGGGGAGACGGCTGCCTCTCTATTAGTTAGGCAGGCCAATTACATGGCATTGGCAGTACAGTACCAGAAGGCTCTCTGGAACACTGTTCTAGCTCTGGCTGATAAGGTGCCAGGTGAAGTGGCTGTAGATTTACAGGATGCAGCAAGGGCTGCACTTGATGCTACCAAGTACCAATTTCATATGGCAGTGGATGCCAATGATACTGCATCCAGATTAATGGCTTTGTCTGTTTCGCTTAGGAGGTTTGCATTGCTTAGAGCCACTAACCTGGCTTTAGACACTCAGGCCAAAGCAATGGCTTTTCCCCTTGAGAAAAACTCCTTGTTTGGAGATAAGACTGAAGCATACGTGAAAAAGGTGGAGGAGTATAAATCCACCTATTGGAGAAATTCCAAAGATAGGCCTTCCACCTCTTATAGACCCCAGAGAAGGGGAGGCAGGGGTAGGGGTTTTTACCCCAAACCTTTCTTTCAAGCACAGGTCTCTCAGCCTCAACAGCAGGCCAGAGGTTACTTCAGAGGAAGGGGCAGGAGAGCCATGAGAAGAGCTGCTCCTGCATCACAAGTTCAGGCACAGCCCACACAGAACCCCTGATGGGCTAGTGCAGGTCGCATCCCCTATTGTAGAACCACCAGTAGGTGGCAGATTGGATCACTACCTTCACGCTTGGCATTCCATCACCACAGACAAGTGGGTATTGGAGGTAGTGAGCCAGGACCTGGCACTCTGCTTCAAATCATTCCCAAAGCTGAGAACAAGAACCTTTGCTCCAGTAACAGCTGCAGACAGGATTCTGTTGGAAGCAGAGGTACAGCATCTGCTGGCAATCAAAGCAGTGGAGACAGTGCCTCTAATAAACAGGGGCAAAGGATTTTATTCCAGGTACTTCCTCATAAGGAAGAAAAACCGGGATTGGCGATCTGTTTTGGATCTAACACTTCTGAACAAGAACATTTTGAAACCAAGGTTCAAAATGGTCACTCTTGCTATAATCATTCCTTCATTACAAAAGGGAGACTGGCTAGCCTCCCTAGATCTAAGGGATGCTTATTTTCACATTCCCATCAGACCATCTCACAGAAAATTCTTGAGATTCAGGCTGGCTTCAGCAAGGCTGTTGCCAGGATTTTCACAAGGGGGGTTCTTTTTATGCAGTGTGCAACCTTTTAAAAAAAGCTGTAGGTCTTACAGTCGCCAGGATCCCAGAAGTCATGGGGTCCTAGATGCTCTGTGGTGCATTTTGTGATTTACTTTGAAGCTAAAGAAGTCACATCTGAGATCTTATACACTCCTTGTTTTAAGAAAAATGATTATCTGGCTGGCTGCAGGGTGATTACATATATGTATTCAGTACTGGAGTGCAGCAAGATGCTGTTAATGTAATATACCTAAAGCATTGTCTCACATATATTATGTTATCAGCTTTAATATCTGCCGCCATATCTACCGGTGTGTAGGTAAGGGACCTGGGGGCTGCCAGGTACTAGATGCTCTGTGGTTCATTTTGTGGCTTATTTTAAACCAAAGCAACTCATCTGTGAGCTCCCTTCCACGTCCTGCTCTAAGGACAATCATTACTATCTGGGTGGCTCAGAATGTGTGTGTGTGTGTGTGTGTGCACGCACGCGTTCTGCGGTGCACTTTTGTGGCTTATTTTAAGTCTAAATAACTCATATCTGAGCTCTCTCTACCCCTTGCTGTAACCCCCACCCTCCACAACTCAATATACCATTTAAGCAATTGAGTCAATGCAACATGGCCTACAGCAAGGCTAGCAGGAAAATGAGATGTATAGGGAGGGGTATTGATAGCAGAAGAAAGGAGGTAATACTTCCCCTCTACAGATCCCTGGTGAGGCCTCACCTAGAGTACTGTGCCCAGTTCTGGAGTCCTCATCTCAGAAAGGATAAGTAACTGAAATGATTTAGGGACAGCAGGGCAAATCCTATGAGGAGAACCTCAAGGCACTAAATATGCACTCATTGAGGACCAGAATGGAGAGGGGAGATATGATAGAGACCTTCAGGTTCCTTAAAGGAATTAACAAAGTGAACTGCGGGGTACGGTTTAGCCTGAGTGCCAATTCATGGTCACATGGACAGGAATGGAAATTAACAGGAGGTAGATTCAGGAGAGATGTGAGGAAATAATACTTCATGGAAAGGGAGGTGGAACTTTGAAACAGTCTGTCAGTTGAATTGGTGAGTGCAAAAACAGTCAAAGGATTCAAACAGGGCTGGGATATAATGAAGGAAATAGTGGCTACGGGGGTGTGACAGGACCAAGGGGGAGAATAGAGAGCGGATTGGGATGGTTAGTACCCTGGAGAAACAGTAGGTTCCAGGGATTATAGGGAACTTGGGCAGACTGGATGGACCTCTGGTCTTTTTCTGCCGTCATTGTCTATATTTCTATTCCAGACACCCTGCTTGGAAAAAAATCTGTAACATAATTCTTAGTTCAATATTGGGTACTACACTTGTTGCCCCACTCCATTCTCCAATGTGGTAGGCATGAATAAGGGAGTGAAGGGAAAGGCGATTTGACAGTGGTGGGGATTCCCAGCGTGAAGTTACCATCTCCTAAATGCCTACCCCCACCATGCTGCCAGAAGTATAATGGGTATATTCATAACACTGAACCGCAGCAACAAATGTCATTCTACTGACACATGTCGTCCTCTGGAGAAAACACTTCACTTATCACAACATATTTGTTTTTACGGCATCTGGCACAGATGACAGACAAAAGTGGAACTGAATGTCAATGAAAATGGAACCACAGTGAAGACTTCTCTGAATAGCACAATTAGTGAGATGGCAGTGTAGATCCCAGCCTGACCCTTCCAAACACTTGCATTGCCTTTCCACAGTGGTACCTCTTTTTGCTTAACTTATGAAAAGTTAAAACAGACATATGGAACATGACAACTTTGCCTTTTGTGTAGAGGAGGATTTAAGTAATTTATTTCTCAATTTTCAGGCATCCCACCCAAGCAGCTCCCTTGCCCAACTGCACAGCCTATCCCTTGATATACAGCTATTAAGGGACACATCTTTTGCAATAGTGGCCAGCAAAATGTACCTGCCGGTGACTGATATTATAAGTTGAGGTCTTCTGCTTCTATTTTGCTGTGCTGGAGATGTCGTCTCTGAACCTGCCGGCCTGCTTCATCTTCCTCGAGAGCTAGCTGACAGTGTGAATTGTGGGCAGTGGCTGTGCTGTATTCTGGTCACATTCACGATGCTGACATGAGCTTTAATTGACCAGCCAGTCATAGGGGGAAGGTGCGGAGAAAGACTCACAAAACAGCTCCAGTCATCTTACTGGCACCAAGGGAGCTGATTGGCAGCAGATGGAAGGGGGGGTCACATGCAAAGAGAAAGTACTGGGGTTCATCATGTGTGCATAAGCACTCTGTGATAGTCACAAAACAAACAGAGATGATGAAAACATTTTACAAATGATGAAAAAAGGGGGAGTTTCAAAAGGGGGGGGTTCTTTCAAACCAGATAACTCCCCCCTTGACAATGGCTATGGCTTCAGACCATTATCGGTTTGCAGCACTCCCTTTTGGACTAACTTTGGCACCAAGGGTTTTTACAAAGTGCCTATCAGTGGTGGTAGAGCTTTTGAGAAAACAAGGTGTAACAGTCTTCCCCTACCTGGACGACTGGTTAGTAGTAGGACAGTCTCTGCAGCATGCAGTACAGTCACTGTCGCTCACAAAATCTACACTGGAGTCCCTGGGATTTCTTATAAATGAAGAGAAATCTCAGCAGGTGCCACTCCAGGTGCTGGAGTTTATTGGAGCAGAACTAAACACCAGACAGGGCAGAGCCTTCTTGCCACAGGACAGGGTGACAAGCATTCTGCAGATTGCAAGATCCTTCATGTCAGGGAGACCCAAACCAGCCAGAGAATTTCTCAGGCTATTGGGCCACATGGCATCTGCCACTGCAGTGGTAACAGGTTCCAGGTTTCAAATGAGAGATATTCAGTTCCACCTCAAACAGTACTGGTCTCATAGGACAGATGGTCTGTCCAAACTGGTTCCAGTCACAAGAAGCTTAGTCCAGGCATTGCAGTGGTGGTTGGACGAGCACAACCTGAGAGTGGGAGTAGTTTTTATAAGGGAACAGCACTCAGTAATCCTCACAACAGATGCCTCTCTTCTAGGTTGGGGGCACACATGTTGGAGCACACAGCAAGTGGCACATGGTCCCCCCAAGAGTCTCTGTTGCACATAAATCTTTTGGAGCTCAGGGCTGTCTATCTGGCTCTAAAGGGATTTGCTCCTTATCTTCAAAACAAGGTGGTGCAAGTCAGAACAGACAACACCACAACCATGTATTACATCAACAAGCAAGGGGGTACCAGCTCAACCCTACTGTGCTCAGAAGCAATGAGACTGTGGTCCCTAGTATACTCCATGGGAGTATCATTGTCAGCCATACACCTTCCAGGGAAGGACAATGTACTGGCAGATTCTCTCAGCTGGATAAGTCAGAACCACCACGAGTGGTGCCTGAACACTCAGATACTCAGTACAATTTTCAAGAGATAAGGCACTCCAGAGGTGGCTCTCTTTGCCTCCGCAGAAAACCACCAGCTACCAATGTACTGTTACAGGCCCCACTAAAGGGCACAATTCCCCTGGATGTGATGGCCCTAGATTGGACAGGGAAATTTCTGTATGCATTGCCTCCCTTTCCTATGATATTCAGGACCCTGCTGAAACTGAGGTCCCAACCAGCAACAGTGATACTGGTGGTTCCGGATTGGGTGAGACAGCACTGGTATTATATTCTGCTGACTCTGTCAGTAGTTTCCCCAATTAATTTGCTCAGGAGGCACAACCTGCTAACCTCCTCTCAGGGCAGGATCCTGTACCCCAATCTCAAATCACTGAGGCTCAAGGCATGACTCTTGAGGACTTAGAATCTGCTAACCTTAAGCTATCAGAGCAGGTGCTGACAGTGCTTAGGGGTTCCAGGAAGCCTTCTACTAAGAAAACATATTCTTTAAAGTGGAATAGGTTCTCCATATGGTGTACAGGTAAGGGTGTGAACCCCTCCAGGGCTGATTTGGCTATTCTCCTGGATTACCTTACACACTTACATTCCTTAGGCCTGAAACCTTCGACCCCCAAGGTCCACTTGGCTTCAGTCTCTGCTTATCTGTCAGCTGGTAAAGAGAGGTCTATGGCCTCTCATCCATTATTCTGAAAATATTTTAAAGGCCTGAACCTTCTGCACCCTCCCTGAGGGAACTGGTCCCGGCCTGGAATTTAAATATCTGCATTGCTAAGCTCATGGATGCACCATTCGAACCTATGGCAACTGCAGATTTGAAGTATATCACTTGGAAAACTGTCTTTCTGGTTGCTATTACTTCAGCCAGAAGGATCAGTGAATTACAAGCCCTGTTCACAGATGTGGACTACATCTCCTTCCACAGGGATAAGGTGGTCTTCAGAATCAATAGAACATTCCTTCCCAAACTGGTATCTGACTGTCACTTAAATCAGTCTATCACTCTACCTGTCTTTTTTACAGAGAACTCCAGTTCTCCAGAAAGGAGGCTTCATTCCCTTGATGTCAAAAGGGCACTTAGCCACTACATTGACAGAACTAAGTCTTACAGATCAAGTCAAACACAGCTCTTTCTCACTTATGGTGAAGTTGGTAAGGGCAGAGCTGCAACAAAACGTACAATTGCTCATTGGATAGTGGCATGTATACAGTTTTGTTATAGTAAGGTAGGTAAACAGGTACCTCTGGGCCTGAGAGCACACTCCACCAGGGGCACAGCTGCTTCAGTGGCAGCTTTAAGAGAAATGCCACAACTGGAAATCTGCAAAGCAGCTATATGGAAAACAGTGCACCCCTTCACAAAGCATTACAGCCTGGACTTGCAATCCAGAAGTGATGCTAGGTTTGGTACAGCAGTACTGCAGAGCCTATTTCCAAAATAGGTTCTCTGCCCAACCTTCAAAGGTACTGCTGGGTAGTCTGCAACCGTTTAATCATAATGAGTGATTTCTGGGGTTAGAAGAAAAAATTACTCAGCATAGTAATCTTGTTTCTTCAAAAGGAACACTCATTATGATTAAAGACCCTCCCTGCCTCCCCTACCAGAACCTTTAGAAGTTGCTCTGCATCCCTGCATTAAGGTTTGTTTTCCCTATATAGGTTAAGGTAGAGACTCACTTTGTTTAACCAGTTGGTGTCCAGGTTATTTCCAGTTTCTTAGAGTTGTTTATTAAGGATATTTGACCTGAAAGGACAAAAATATTATTTTTAATGCTATTAGTTTTAGCTAGTGGGTCTTATATCCAGTTAGGCTCAATAAGAATCTGAAGCATTCAGAGAGCAGCAGTTGCTAGGGCAGCAGTTTGAAAGTGGCATGAGCCAATTGAGAGTTCCATAATTTGCATATAATTCCATCTCTCCAGGCAGTTCAACACAGGAGGCTGACTGCATCAGTTTAATCATAAGGAGTGATCCCTTTGAAGAAACAAGATTACTATGGTGAGTCATTTTTTCTTCTCCAACACGAAGAAGGAGAACATCTTCTGGTACACTCAGTCCTTCTCCACCCAGGAGAAGGAGAACGTCCTCTGGTACACTCAATCCTTCTTCACCCCAGAGAAGGAAAGCATCCTCTGGTACACTCAATCCTTCTCCACCCCGGAGAAGGGGAGAATCTTCTGGTACACTCAATCCTTCTCCACCAGGGAGAAGGAAAGCATCATCTGGTACACTCAATACTTCTCCACCCAGCTGGTCACTGTTGACTTGGGCTCATTCCCAAACCTGAGTCACCAGCATCTCTAATGGTAGCCCTACTGCTGTACCAATAGAACAGGTAATTGCTGTTGGTTTTCCAATTTTGGTAAGGTGACTGAAATGGGAAGCAAAACTTTTTAAGCAAGGAAAAGTATGTTCTGTTTTTAGTGGCACTATAATCCTTCTGAGCAATCAAATGTCTCTGGTAACACGTGACTGCATCAAAGGCCTGAGCCACACACCCTTTGCCTTGGTCATAAGAATGTTATGTGCCCCTTGGCCGTGTTGCTTAGGTTATAACAACAGAAAATTACAGACTCGCAAACTGAGGAAAAGATAGCCAACTCTGTTAAGAAGGGGGATAAAACCTTTTATAGGTACATTAGAGAGCGAAGAAAGACCAAGGGAGGGATACAGCGACTTAATAAAGGGGAGGGAATGTGGGCAGAGGGTGACAGTGAAAAAGCAGGGATACTGAATAAATATTTCTGCTCAGTATTCACAATGGAAGAGGAGGGAGAGGTACCTAAACCAAACAAGAGAAACACTCTCGATGGGGGGGGGGGGTCGATACCAGTCCATTCACAGAAGAAAGGGTTTTGAAAGAACTCTTGAAACTGAGGGTAGACAAAGCAATGGGGCCTGATGGGATTGACCCGAGAATTATAAAAGAACTAAGGGTAGAACTAGTGACACCACTGACTACTCTCTTTAACAAATCATGGGAGGATGGGGTGGTACCTGAGGACTGGAGAAGGGCAGATGTGATTCCATTTCACAAACATGGGAGCAGGGCAGAGGCAGGAAACTACAGACCAGTTAGTTTGACCTCAGTGGTAGGGAAAATAATGGAATCACTTCTGAAGAAAAGAATTTTTGAGTACCTAGAGGCCAGTGGGGCACAGGACCCAAGGCAGCATGGTTTCACAGCAGGAAGGCCATGTCAGATGAACCTAATAGATTTCTTTGACTGGGTGACCAAAGTAGTAGACCAGGGAGGGGCTGTGGATATGGTCTACCTAGGTTTTAGCAAGGCATTTGACACAGTCTCACACAAAAAAATTAATATACAAGTTAGCCAGCCTTGGAGTGGGTCCCAAGGAGGTAGCCTGGATAAAAAATTGGCTGGACAACAGAACGCAAAGGGTAATAGTAAATGGAGTCCACAGTGAAGAAAGGTGGGTAACTAGTGGGGTACTGTAGGGTTCGGTACTGGGACCGGTCCTCTTTAATGTCTTTGCATTGGAGAGCACCTGGAAGGAAAAGTATGTCTCTTTGCAGATGACACAAAGATCTGCAACGGGGTTGATACACAAGGTGGGGTGGAAATGATGAAAAGGGACTTGGCAAGGTTGGAGGAATGGCCAAATATATGGCAGCTCAGATTCAATGCAAAGAAGTGCAAGGTAATGCACCTGGGAAGCAAAAACCCAGGGGAAGAGTACACAGTGGGGGGTGAGATAATAACAACAACAAAAATCGAAAGAGACCTAGGAGCAATTATATCAGATGACCTAAAGGTGGGCAAGCAATGTGAGAAGGCAGTAAGGAGGGCTGGGGGATACTGGGATGCATAGGGAGAGGCATCAACAGTAGAAAACAGGAAGTTGTTATCCCTCTGTACAGACAGTTGGTGAGACCCCATCTGGAGTACTGCGTGCAATTCTGGAGACCCCATCTCCGCAAAGACATAGACAGAGTGGAGGCTGTTCAGAGGAGGGCATCTCAAGATGGTGCAGGGTCTGCACCAGAAGACATACAAGGAGACTAAAGTAGCTTAATATGTATACCCTTGAGGAAAGGAGGGAGAGGGGGGACATGATAGAAACTTTCAAGTATCTCAAGGGAATTAACAAAGTACAAGAGGGTAGCATCTTTCAGAAAAAGAGATGTGCAAGAACAAGGGGGCACAATCTGAAGATAGAGGGGGGACGGCTCAGAGGTAATGTTAGAAAGTATTTTTTCACAGAGAGGGTTGTCGATGCATGGAACAGCCTTCCTGAGGAGGTTGTGGAGTCAAGATTAGTGGGCGAATTCAAGAATGCATGGGACAAACATAAGGCAATTCTAGTGATGGGTAGGAGGAAGTAAGCTGTTGGTTAACTAGAATCTGCAGCTTATCCATCAGGTAGGGAAATGGGCAGACTAGGTGGTCCAAGCGGTCCTTATCTGCCATCAAATTCTATGTTTCTATGTTTCTATGACTGCTTGTCATCTCAGTCACCATTTTAGACTTTAGAAAATGGAAGTTTGAAAATAGAATGTACAACACATCGCTGGGTCTTGTTTTGAGAGAATGTCCAAGTGGGGAGATAAAGGCCCGGGATGCGGCTATGGGCACTTAATGACTCCAAAGGACATAATAAATTATGATCCAAGCCTGCCAAATAAGGAGCTTATTGCTTTCACAAGCTGACCAACCTGGTGGGTATATTCAAAAATGTAGAAAAAATTCAAACAGCCAAAACCCATTGATCCTAGTCATGGATTTTTACTCCTACACAGCTAACTGATATAGTACTTCATATTGATTGGTCAACTAGTTTTTGAGGTTTAAAAATTTTACAGAAAACCCATCTATTTGATTTCATCTTTCATTTCATTTTGAAAGCAGGATAGGCCCATGAGCAGCCTTGGCATAAAAACATACAGTATGCAACATTCAAATACACCACAATCAATTCAAACAAGCACAACTGGAACGGGAATGGGAATGCCGTGTAATTATGTGAGATGCTGGCACTGCTGTAAAATCATCCAAAAAGTGTTCTTCAGAAGTCATAAACTTATGAAATTATTAACTTGGAGGGTAATACACTGAAAATGTTTAAGCTGGCAGGAATTGTTTTGATCTCCATAAAAGATGTGGGTTCCACTTGAGCAGTAAGGGGGCAGCGTTATGGCAGGCAGAATTGCCAAAATGGTGTTTAAACTAGGAAAGGGGTTGGAAGAGTATGGCTCCCATACCAACTGTTCAGATGACTGGGTCTATGGGGTGAAATCCACATAGGACTGAGATGGAGGGTACCTTTGCCGAACATACAGGTCAGTACAGGATCCATGTGTAGGGGGTTGCATTGCAACAAGGTGAAGCTTGAAGTGTGCATGTATTAACAGGGAACATTAATATACAGTGGCCATCATAACTTGAAAATCTACAAAAAGTTCATTTAAATTAGACATTGGGCTTAAGTGTAGCTGGCAGCAGTCCAGAGACATAGATGACCCAGGCCGCCATTTTCAAAAGGAGCACAATCTGACATGCAGACTAGGATTTGTGCATCCGAATAGCGCATAGAGTGATGGCAAAGTATTTTCAGCTATAGTGCAGCCAAATAATGCTTATCTAAAAATACCAGCTCCCATGCACAGCAGACAGTGTACAGCAATGGTGCACAAAGCACTTGGAAATACCGATGTGCCCAGCAGGCACCAGTGCAAAAGATGGACAGTGCAGTGAAGGCATGTGCAAGAATGTGACCCCAGTAGACACCATCACATAGCATGTGACAGTGCAGCACAGGTCTGGGCAATACCATGGTGCCAAGCAGACACCAGTAGGTAGCACACAACAGCACAGTGCACGCATGGGCGATAACATGGTGCCTGGAAAACCCCAGCGTACAATAGTGCACAGCACACCAGAATACAAAGGACAGCCATGGCTTGGATACAGCACATTTGGATGCCCATGCAGCCTGGAGGCACACATGTAGAAGGCCAACAAGACCCTGCAGGGGATAGCATGACATGGAAACATAGCCCACTGGGCACTCAAATGACCATGGCTCAGCACATATAAAAATAAACAGTTTTATTGCAAACACAATGTTGTGACCTGCAAAGTGACCCCCAAATGAAAACAACAGAAGTCTACTGTAAACAAAAGCCCATCTCCCCCAAGCCACACCGTCCCCATCCACAAATAGCTGTGTAACACCCAGTATCAAACCGCACATTAATACACAGATGAATCATGCCTGGCACTCACTGTACTCCTTTTCCAGGGCCTTCACTGCATCAGCCTGGCTATCTGCAGGTCATTCTGGCACAGGCACAGTACTGATGGCAGCACATAGTCAATCCTGTCTTGCAGACAGTCCATTTCCTGGCACAGGCAGTCTCAGACCTGCATGGCAGCTGGAGCAGCACCACCCTCCGTAAGAGCTGCTGTGATGACTCTAGTGCCAAAAGGCCACCCGGCCATGGGTCCTAATGCATAGCACATACAACCAGAAAGGCAACATGCCACCAACATGTGTGCAATAGCCAGACCCTAATACACACACATCCCCCATCAATAATGAAGAGAACACATGTGTAGCCACACCGCACAGAGTCCACACAGACAAGTGTGCAGGTACATAGGATGAGTGTGGTGACACAATGACAGAGCACACTGACATGTAACCACCGAGTCAGTGTGTACAGGGGCCCAAGCCTGCACTCAGACAGGGTGACCAAAGGACACACAGAAGCACACTAACCATAGACCACCATGGGCATGTGCAGCACATGTGAGTCACACTACACATACAGCTATGCATATGAGAACTGCAGACAGGCACAGCCATGTACAAGTGTGTGAGTATATGGGGCAACAACAAGTCCTGCAGTAAGACACCCATACTGGGACCATGCTCCAGCAGAATACAGCAGTACGTATACTGTCACAACTTGCACACTAATGGACTGCAGCCATACCATATTGGTAACCACTGCGCAGCCCAACGTATATGTGTGTAGCCAGTGTTGGGTAAGTTACTTTAATAAAGTAATAGTTACAGTTACTAGTTACTCTCAAATAAATGTAATCAGTTACAGTTACTGATTACTTATGTATAAAAAGTAATCAGTAACTGTAACTGTAATGCATATTACTTTTTCTATTATTACTTTCTATTACTTTTGATAACTTGTTCCAGGATGCTTGGTGCTGGTCAAGTGAATTATTTCTTTCAAAATAAAAATGTTTTCCCTTGGTCTATGTGTGCTTACTTGTCACTTCTACCACCGATGCCTCCAACTGTGACCCATGCAAGCCCCTAACCCCCTGCCTCCATACATGCACATGGTCCGCGGATAAACTCTTTCATGAACAAGTCTGACACTTGGGGTCCCATAGCGGTAAAACAGTGCAGTTCAAACCCTGCATGCCACAGGTCCATTTAAAGAAATTTCCCTTGAAAAATAAGTGCTGGAACATATTTTATTTTGGTTACAAGAGCTGAAGCTGCGATTCTGGGCAAGATCACCTTTTTTTGTTATTTTAACATTAACAGATTAACATCATAAGGACAGTTTAAAGTATCTATACAGTCAGAGGCTCTAACTCAGAGCACTGCAACTTGCAGCTAGGTACTACCAATAACACAGAGAATAAAGTATGTGTTAGTGTGTGTAACGTGAAGTTTATGCACACCCGAGGGGTTAGATGCTCATAAACCCCCGAGAGCGAAGCTTGAGTGGTTTATGTCAGCATCTAACCCCGAGGGTGTGTGTAAATTTCAAGTTTAAACACACTAACCTATATTTTATTTTATATAATTGCTAGGTTTCTTATTCACCCTGTTGCAATTATATGAAATAAAGACCTTGTAGTGCAGCTGCGGTTCGGCTTAATGTCAGTGCAGTGCCGAAATGGGAATCCATCTGTGTCTTTTAAAAATGGTTTACCTCTGCCAGAGTGTCTTCCACATCTTTCAGAATAAGCCTTATTAAGTCAGTTGATGAGCCCCATAGATCTTATCACCGAGTTCTTCTGGCGGTGCTGTTTTTGGGAACACGGAAGCGGCGAGCAGTCGGGAACAGTCGCGCTGCTCCGTGGACATGCGCACAGCGAGGAAAACCGTGTGCATGTTTGCCATTATAAATGCTCCTTTATAATGGCAAATTATGCCACTGTTTCCCTATGGGAAATAGGGGAAGCCAGTTATTCTATTCATTCTATGTTCACTGTGTGCTTGGGCATGCTTCATAACACCATCCATTAGTTTGCTCTGGGCAGTAAACTACTGATGCAAACTTTTTAGAGAGTGCAATTCAGGCCTTTGAATATCCTGGCTGTAGTGCTCTAAGATGATGTAGTAACATTACCACTAACCAACTAATGCAGAAAGAAACCCCCAATGCAACCTTTATGCAGCAGCTTTAATCAGTGAACACTGTTTTTCAACTGAGTCTCACACTGATCATATTTCCAGAAGTGCAGCCTAATGCAACTAGCTCAGAGGTTCAAGCACAATCTTGCCCAATTACACATCTTCCATTTGAAGACATGCAGCAACACAACTTGCTAGGTGCTACAAGCCCCTCAAAAAACACAACTACATAATACATTAGAACTCATCCATTTACGAAACACCAAATTAAAACAAGTATAAAAAAGATAAACATTTTATAAGTGAAATAAATATTTCTTAAGGGGAGGCATGTGCATCTGCCAGATTTAACTTAAGCCTTCTTGTTTTACCAGTCAGTACAGTTTTTCTGTTTTAAGCTTTATTTAACCAGAAGAACCCAACTCCAGCTGAGATGCAACATCCAGTTTTAGATGGAGTGCTGCCGTTTCCCATTCTAGCTGCAGATGTACTGGAGCACTGCGAGGGCAACTGAATTTACTTAATATCACACAGTATTTGAAAGAAATTAAGAAAACATTTTTTTTGCTGGCATCAGAGGGGGTTGGTGGTGACATAAATAGAGTGACGGGATGAATCAGGAAAGCAACTGCAAATGTTACCTGCTCTCCAGGCTCCATCCACCATCTGGCCAGGGTGGGTTCCTTAAATTTCTCAGTCGATTGCTGCCAAATGCTGTCACAGAGCTGTCTGCAGCCTGTCCATTCCAGCACGGTCCCATGATCCACGCTTACTCCCGGCCCATACAAGTGTGTGTCCAGTCTTCTGTGATTGTGTCCCAGGCAGCCCTATGGTGGGCCAGCTGGCTGCATTGCTGCTTCCTGCTGCTGCTCTGTCATGCCCTAGTATGGCCTGCTGCTGCTACCTGCATGGTGGTCGATGAGTCATTGATAACTCCCTCCCCTTCCTTGCTGCAGCCTGCACTTTAGTCTGTCCCCCTCCAGCCACCAAAAGTGACTCCAAGTCTGAGGAAGTCTCTCACTCAGTACCCTGGGCCTACCCTAACCCTGCTGGGCTGCCGCCCACACAACCTCTGAGTCCATCTGGTCTCCGGCCTCTCCACTCTCTGCTTTCTCCTGTCAGACTGTGAATATTTCGGTGCCACGCTGCCTGGGTCATTTCCCTCTCCTAGTTCTGCTTGTGTCTCTCGTCCTACATGGACCAACCCAACTGGACAGCCTGACACCAAAAAGGCTGCAACAGAAGCATTTTTTAATTTAATTTGAGTCCGCATGCACCTAGATCTGTCACTCCTCAGTTAAACTGCTTCTTCAGTGCTGCACAAAAAAGTTCCATCTCACCTCGTGTGGCTCGTGCATCACGCACAACTCCTGGCTCTCTCTCACTACTTATTGGAGGATTGGCATGCACTGAGGAGCTAGGGTGAAGATTTGGTTGGCTGAACATAAATATTGAACTGAATACACCACCACACAAATTTAAAAGAATGGGACTAGGGTTGGGGGTTGGGATAGACTGAGTCTCTGGTGTCAGTGTGCTGTGCTCTGTCAGGCAAGCCTCAGAACCATCGACTTCAGCCTTCAGGCAAATGAAACTCCAGTTCATCATGGCTTCAATTCAGGACAATATTGCAGCCCACCGTTCTGATGGGGAGGGGGGGTTAATCTGGCCCCAAGTGATATAATGAACTGTATTACAGTAACTGCTTTACTTGAAAGAAAATGTAAACTGTAATACGTTACAGATTTCATTTTCTTTCAAGTAATACGTTATCGTTACACGTTACTTGCAAATGCAATCAGATTACAGTAACACGTTACTACCCAACACTGTGTGTAGCACATGTGTTGACTGCAACACTGTTCATATATGAGCACAGTAGCTAAGCCAGCAAACACACAAGAAGACAGTACAAGAGGCTACTTGATGGCCCAGTCGGTAGTGCTCTGTGATCCTGACCCAGTGACCTGGGTTAGGAGCAGACTTTGGAGCTGGGTTGGGTTGGACTGGGCTGGCCTGAGCACTGAGAGAGCACTGCTGTGTAGTAGCACTCCCAGCTTGGGAAGGGATGGCATGGGATCTGCAGCTCTGGTGACCCCTGTGGTGGTCAAGGGAGATTACTCCTCCACAGGAGAAAATCAGCAGTATATGAGGCTGGCAAAGGGGCTGTACCCAATGTTGGGGTTGTGGGCAGGACAAAAACAATATACAGTATGTGGGGACGTGAAAACAGGAGGCCACCCAGCCATATCCCCAACATGCCACACTACTGGCACGGCAAAAAGGGCAGGAGTTACTGTCTTAATCTGTCTCACAAATGACATCAAGGTTGCTGTGGACAAAGACTGTCTCACTGGTATAGATTTCATTGGCTTTTTACAAAGCCTTTGACTTAGTGGATCATGCCCTCCTCTGTTTCAAGCTAACCAAAATCACCCTTTCTTCCTATGTCTCTGCCTGGTTCTCTAGCTACCTGCTCGACAGGCATCCATTTGTCAGATTTGGTGATGTCTCTTCAAATATTGTCCCTGATGCCTTGTGTGGAGGGGATGATACTAAATCTTTGTCAATAAAATGCATTTTATTGTACGCTAATGTGTGGTGTGTTCAACTACCTAGGGGTTGCAGCCGAAAGTTTTTTCTGCTTTCCCTATCAACTGATGGGTCCCCCAAGGATCCATTCTTGGCCCATGTCTTTTTTCCATATTTATTAATAATCTTCCCCTCGCCTCTTCAGTCTGTTCTGCAATCATGTATATGGATGATATTGCCCTATACTTTACCTCCCCCACCCATCCCAGCTAAATACCCAACTTAGAAAAGACTTTTCACAAGTTCAGAACTGGCTGGTCAACAACAAGCTTGTCCTCAGTACCACTATGACCCAAGCAATGGTCATTGTGTCTAAGGCTTGCAGGCTTTGCACGTGCCAATCCCTTACCATCACCTGCTTTGATGTCTCTCTTCCCTCAGTTGTAGAGGAATTCAAATATATTGGCATCCCCTTGATTTGGCTCTCGACTTCTTCACCCACATCACCGCCACCTGTAAAGCTATGAACTCCAAGCTAGGCTTGGCTTATGGGGTCTGCAACATCCTTACTCCCAACGCCAGACTAGCCATATCTCGAGGTATTCTTCTTTCCTGCCTACAGTACAGAACTCCTTAATTATGCAGCTGCTCCTAAAACAATCCTTTATAAAATTATACACAACCTTGGGTTGGCTCTCCCCTTGTGCTGTATATTCCTACTCCCCTGGTTGGCATATATTTAACTTACTTAGGTCCACCACTCTAGATGCCTACTATCTCTGTGCCGCATAGTACTCACCCCTCCTACTCCCTCAGATCTGTGGACCCATCCTCATTCTTTATTCCCAAATGTACCACCAGAATGGGTGAACCAGCCTTCTCATGCTTTGCCCCAGGCTTTAGAATACCTTTCCTACCACCATTCGTAATTGCTCCACTAAATTCTCCTTCAAAGGGCTCTATGGAACCATCTACTTCTATGCTCTGTCTGCAACTGCATTTAGCCCTGACCTAAATATTTCTCTTTATATCATCTAGCTACTTCTGATTCCACTGTTCAGTTTTTGTCTTCACTGAACTGTACCTTTTTATTGTTATACTTTGCCCTCATGTAAGCTTTGTGTTACCTTAATCTTGTTATCTAGTACTTACTTGCTGCCTTAGACTATTTAATTGCTCAATTTGATGTTATTTGATGATCTTGTTTTCTACTATAGAGGCCTGTGTAACTGTTGCTACTAATTGTGCATTGTCTTCTCTTGTAACTCACCTGGGTCATTCTTGAAAATAGGCATTCATTTGCCTAGTGTACCCTACATGATTAACAAAAGTGAAATCAATCAATCAATCAATCAATGCAGTTAACAAAAACCACATAACTAACTAACTAAACGCAGCACCCTGGAGGAACAACAGGGTGATCTGACTGCAGAGGACCAGCATGTCCTAATTGTGGCTGTGGATGCCCAGGATGCATTCACAATGTGGCTGCAACAGATCTATTCCCTTATCAGTGAGCAAGGGTATAACACTTCCCAGAGGCACGGGCAGTAGGAGGCCGCTGCTATTCAGAGGCATGGTGACCTCATGCGTGCTATATGCCAGGAGTCATCTCTTGTAGTGGACAGGCTCCAGGTGATGACTGACACCATCTGGGAGGTTGCACAGACAGTCCTGGCAGCCAGTCAGTTATATCAACAACAGCGTATGGGCATGTTCACATCTCAGTGGTGGGGACACCACATGCCAGACACACACCAGGCACTGATGGCTCTCAGATGCTGCACACACCCAGGATGCCAGGCCGTGGCCTGCTCGTGGTACTCCCAAGCCAGATGCCATGTGGCAGGGGTAGTAATCAACCACCTTACCCACGTACACCATGTGGGCACAGTAACAGCGTTTCCAGGCTTAGTTGGAGTGTTCATGGTGGTAGTCCTTCTGTGTCCTTGCCTGCCAGTGCCATGTCCTCCCCATGGACACATGTTCATGTCCAGGGTGGTCGAGAGACATTAACTTATGGCCACCACATGCCACCATGACCTGGCTGTGCCATACTGTGGACCACAGTTGGCAGCATCTGGTCTTACTGTGGCTTCATACATCACCCCACCTTCACATGCCTCTTTGATTAACACACCCCTTACTGTTACTCCAGGGGTCCCAGTTACCCATCCCACATCACCCACACATTGTTGTTCCTCTAGCTCCCCTCCCATTGTCTTCCCCCTCCATGGCGTGGCTGTGCAGATGGGTGTTCTTGTCTGGGCCTGGCTGTGTCACTGGGTAACATCAGTGGCTGTGACTGTATGTCCTGCACCCACCTCTGTGTATTGCTACCTTATTGGCTGTGTCCCCACCCCTGCATACCATTCCTGTTCTTTCTCCCACCCATGCAGTGTTACTTTGTCACCGTTTTGCAGATGGCTTTCATCCCCTGCCCTGTGTATAGTATTGTTGTTCTCAACCACCTAGACCCCCCATATGGATGATATGCATTTTCTATTTCCCCACCCTACATCCATCTTCATTCTGCAGCCATTCTGCCCTACTGAGTGCTGCTTCAGGAGACCAACCATGTCTCCCGGGACTTCACTGCATTCATCAGCCTCCTTCTCATGTGAATCTGATGATGTCGTTGCAGAAAATACGAAGACCTTTGGAGCTTTTTCTGCTGACATACTTGGTGAGGTGACCGCACTTCTCTTTTGTTTTTTTCATCCTCAGTCTGTTGTTGTGCTGACTGATAGTCCTTTTCTGCTTGCAATAAACGTTGCCTGGAGATATCCAATTGTGTTTGGAGCTGCAACATGGAAGGTGCCAGTCCTGAAACTGCCCTTGCTTGAGGGACAGGGGTCGAGACATCTCTCATATTGGTGATTACAGGACCATTAGACCCTCAGCTGTAAGATGGTGTAGTGCTTTCCTAAAGGCCTGAACTGCCATCAGTACAGCCTCCTTCCTTCTCCACATCCAACATGCAAATGGCTTCCTGAACCATTCTTCTGGAGATCCAGCACCCCCTACCGAAGAGTAGGGGAATTTTTATTACTACTTCCAAAAAAATACAAACATGTTAATAGGCACATGAAAGGAAATATACAAACCAGAATCAAGAAATCACAAAAATTAAGAGAAGTATTACATCATACATACACAATAAAACTGTAAATATTAGGAAGAAAAAAATGAATCAAAACCTGTATAATGACAAGAAACCATAAAAGAAATGAAGTATTAATCCATACAACCTTTTCTATTAAATATAATATATATATAATGGAACTCAACAAATAAAGAAACGAGAAACAGGTATACAGTATCCTATAATAATTTCACCCCCCCCACCCTAGTAGTATGGGAATACACAGTAAAGCTTCTAATAACAGAAACAGAATTATCATGTACCATGAAAATTGTATATGTAAAGGAACAAAAATGATCATCAAATCAAAATGAACGGTACCATAACAGTAAAACAGTCATAAAAATGAAAATGAAAAATTATACTAAACAGGTAGAAAGACTTCTGTGTAAAAGAAGGAGACAAAGCTCTTGCTCCCCCTCCTTTTTTTTGCAACTAAAATGAGATAGGGCCATAATTAAACAGGTGTATGTTATGAAATAAAGAAAATACTATATGAAATATGAACAACCAAAGTATCAATCCATCTAATAACTATTCTACCTATTCTCAGAAATTAGGATTCTGTAACATATTATAAACTCTTCCTGTCTCCCAAAAAGGGTCGACCTCTTCAATTCCTATATTTTAGCATCTTCTTAAGGTGTAGTAAGGAAGATCCTATAGCTATAATAGTAATCTAACCAAGCCATGTACTTACTCTGCGTTCACAGCATAACAGATGTAAGTCATACCTTCAGGTGTGCTGGAACCATTAAGGGATCCATGAAATGCTGTCCCACCACTTGTGAAAAACCTGTGAGGAAACCAAAAGGCGTTCTTTAGACTTACATTTCTTAACAGCAGCATCTATCAGAAAAAAAAAAAAATTGCAGCCGGCCTGGTGGCGCAGAGGGCTGAGGCACTGGTGCCTTACCTTGAACCACGCCAGCGACCCAGATTTGGGAATGGACCCGGGGCGCCGGGGGCCCGCAGGGGAAAGAGAGGATTGAGCGTCCATAAGATATCCAAGATGGCGGCCGTGTGTGAGCTGCCTGAGGCTTGAGCTTGGAAGCTGTGCTTTTGTTTGTCTTATTTGTTCTTATTTTTTAATTCAAGCGCCTTTTTTATTTATTATTCCTTAAGTTAGCAATTTTAGTTTAGTTAGGGTTGCTTTAGTGAGTTAGATTAGTACTTATGAGCGTTTTTTCAGGTCTGTAGTTCAGGTTGGCTGTTCTCCCTGATATACGGGAGTTTTAGTCGCTGTTGTTGCTACGGCTGTGGTAACAGCTGGAAACTGCATGTATTTTAACTTTTTGTTTAAGTTACAATGTTGATTTATGCCACGGCTGTTTTTTAGTAAAGCCGTGACAGATTTAAATTGGACCCAAATCCTGATTTAAGACCCGTGATTTGTGGAGCCGTTGACGGATTTGTGGAGTTGTTGCGGGAGCTGCTGCCTGCCTGAATTCGAAAGACCAGCTTATGATTGAAAACTGCTGCTAATTCGAGCGAATTATTGGATTAGAGGACTGCATGTATGAGGATTACACCTATGTGCAAGCAGCGGTGTGGTGAGAGCTTTTTGCGCATTTTTGTAAATTAAATCATTTATGTGCGACTGCTCGGTTTGAAGCTTTGAAATCTCCGTGGAGCTGGCGGTCTTAAATAGCGGTGATTGTGAAGCATCTGAGGAAAGTACTGACAGGAGATGCTTGTGAATGGTTCGAACTATCAGATATTTCTGCAGTGATTTTTAGTTGCTGCTCCTTGGAGTTTAGGGGTGCTGGGGGTCATTGAGTGGTGCTGGGTGGGAATCCTTCCTCCCTACATCTTAGGCTGTTTTTCCCATTGTACTGCCTCTGACCAAATGGGAGCTCCCTCGCCTACCTCTGGGGAGCCAGAGGAGGATTTGGGGCTCTCCTAAGTTGCCCTGGGGGTATACTTCACTGTTTACCCTTAAGGCATCTGTAGTTGCGGGTCACAGGTGGTGGGAAATCTGATTAGTTCGGGCGATGTAGAGGGAAGGAATGGGATATCTCTTTACTTTTTGATGAGGCTTGCATGCTCTTGGCTTTTCCAGAGGACCCTTGGAATGGAATTTAAAGGCTGATTAAATCATCGGACTGACTGCTGACTCAATTTCGAGATTTGGAGCTTAATTTTAATAGGATTTGGGACCGTGGATTGTTGAGTTTAAAGAAGAATTAACTCATTAAGACATTTTCTTGGAGAGAACATTTCCTGCTGTTTGATTTTTTCTTATATTTTCTGTTTGAATTATTTTATTGGTGCTTGGGCAGTGAGAGTGCCCAAACTATTATTATTTTTCCAGGTAGTGTGAGTGCCTGGGAATTTTTGTTGTTTATTTTATTATATGTACTTGATTCCCAGGGTAGTGAGAGTACCAGGGGTTGAAAATGTATCGTATTTATTATTATTTATGTAAGTCTATTTATTTATTTTTATTTTTGGGACTTGAACTCTCTTTAGAAATGGACTCTTAATGGGGTTTCTTTTTTGTTTTGTTTGATTTATAAGATTTACTTTGGATTGTTTTAATCAACTATTTTAAAGGAAATAGTTTTTAAGCTGCCTATATCTGGGAAATGCTGGACAATTAGGATTTATGTATATATTAATGCCCCATTTTATTTTTATATAAGTGTTTGATTACATATTATTTGTTTGTATATTGTCTTTGTATTATTTATTATAATGTGTTGGGGTGATTTAGCGACGGTTGGGCATTATTCCCCCACCAGACTCAGGAACTGCATCCCTTTGAATGTCCACCACTACCATCTGACACCTATTTTAGGTGTCGTGCTTTGGGCATATTAAGGAAATGTAAAAGAAGGTGGAGAGTGGAGTCTGGTGGGGGACAGGAGGGGGAGGGTGGATTGGGGTGGTGGGATCCAGGAGATGCCCTGGGGCAAAATGGGGCCAAGATAGAGGTCACTCTTGTCTTGTCCCCATACCCAAGGGTTCCAATTTTAGTAGGCAGGAACTGAGGTCTTCCCAGACAGCTCATCCAACCTTGGCAGTGTTATGCAATGCCAGATCTATTAAAAACAAGACAGCTATTATAGCTGATCTTGTTGGGTCAACTGATCTGGCTTGCATCACCGAGACCTGGCTGGATGAAAATCCAGGCCCCGTATTGGCTTCGGCAACACCAGCCGGGTTCTCAGTGATACACCATCCAAGGTTGGATCAGAAAGTATGGTGTAGCCATTATGTTTAAGACTGAGCTGGGCCTTGTGGATGTGCCATTGGGAAGTACCAGATCCTTTAAATATATCTTGGGTGAGGGTGTAGGTTGCGGAATCCTCTCATCTACCGTCCACCAGGAGATGGTGGAGAATTCCTGCAGGAGATAGCAGACGTCATCGTCGACCTGGGTATGCGGTCCCCCAGATTGTTAATTCTGGGGGACTTCAATGCCTGGGTCGACGATGAACTCTCATATTTTGGTCAAAATCTCCTCTAGTTGATAACGTCACTGGGTCTAACACAGGTAGTTACCTTCTCAACCCATATAAAAGGTCATTCATTGGATCTGATCTTTCTTCTGGGTATGGAGATTGCTGATTTGGGGGTGGAACCAGTCAGCTGGTCTGGCCATCACACCATAAGGTTCAGTTTCAGGGCTCCCCCTAATAGGTCTACCCCTACGGAGATGGTTCAGTACTGCCCTTTAAGGGGTATTAATCCCAGTGACCTAATGGCAGTACTGGATCTATCGAGCTTGTCTGGTGAATGCATGAGTCCAGATGATCTCGTATTAGCCTATAATAAGGCTGTGGGAGATGCTCTGGACAAGATTGCTCCTGTTCATGTTCGGCCTCTCACCCTCCGTTCAAGGAGCCCTTGGTTTGATGGCTCCTTGAAGGAGTTAAGGAGAGTTGGCCGAAGGTTGGAGACAGCCTGGCGGAGGTCTGGTAATGATGCTGACAGGCTTAGGTTGATGGCACATTATGATGGCTATCAATCAGAAATCACCCGCAAGAAGGCAGAATTCCTGTCCAGGGAAATTTCTGCTGCACAGAATCAACCGGCTCAGCTTTTCCGGACTGTTGACAGATTGTGCAATCCAATCTGTCTCCAGCCCAGAGAAGTTTTTTCTCAGCTAAGATGCGAGGAGTTCGCTCAATTTTTTGCAGATAAGGTTGCCAGCATCAGGTCTGGCATCGGTCCGACCTCTCCTTTGAGGGATTGCAGTTGTTGACGGGAAGTGTTATGCACCCAGTCTGTCTGGTCAGATTTTCACCGGCTGGAGTTCATTGACATTGTGAAGATCATCCAAACATTGCGACCAACCAGTTGTAGTTTGGATCTGGGTCCTACACCCCATTTAGTAGGATGTTTAGAGGTTATTTGCCCGATCCTTGCTGACATTGTCTGGAAATCCTTGGAGATGGGGTCTTTCCTGATCCCCTCAAGGAGGCGGTAGTTTGACCACTCCTTAAAAAACCCTCCTTGGACCCAGATTGTCTAGCTAACTACCGGCCTATCTCTAACCTGCCTTTTGTTGGTAAGGTTATTGAAAAGGTGGTTGTGTTACAATTGGATGATCATCTTACAACTCACAATGTCTATGATTCTCTCCAGTCTGGTTTTAGGAAGAAGCATAGCACGGAGACTGCCCTTGTCCGGGGTGCTGAATGATCTCCTAATGGCTAGAGATCGAAAGGCATGTACCATTCTGGTCCTTCTCGATCCCTCTGCAGCATTTGACACTGTAGACCATGGTGTGCTGTTGGAGCACCTGCGGACTTATTGTGGGCTGTCTGGAACAGTCCTCACATGGTTTCAGTCTTACCTCACAGACAGGTTTCAGAGAGTTGCCACTGGAATTTATTCCTCTGGCGCTCACTCCCTGCCTTGTGGGGTACCACAGGGTTCCATTTTAGCACCCACATTGTTTGCAGTGTATATGCTGCCATTGGGAGATATCATCAGGTGATACAGTCTGGGTTTTCACTGCTATGCAGATGATACTCAGCTGTATTTGTCCTTTCCGCCCGGGCAAGATGATGCTCTCTCCATGCTAGACAACTGCCTTGCTGAAATCAGATTATGGATGAGTTCTAGCTGGCTGAGACTGAATCCTGATAAGACTGAGGTGTTGGTAGTGGACCCAGGTCATCTGGTGGTGGGTTTTGGGGCTGGACAACCACCGGGCTTATTGTTCGGGTGGTATGTCGCTCACTACCTCTGATCAGGTACGGAACCTGGGCGTTATTTTTGATGATGGCTTGACCTTAAAATCTCAGGTATCAGCCGTAGTCAAATCCTCTTTTTATCATCTGAAAAATATCGCCCGGGTGAAACACCTGGTCCCACCGGGTGATCTACCAACATTGGTCCATGCCTTTATCACTACCCGTCTTGATTACTGTAATTCCCTCTTACCTAGGGCTATCTGGGGTTGATATCCGCCACCTGCAGCTGGTGCAGAACACTGCGGCAAGGCTTTTGACTGGGATCTCTAGATCCAGCCATATTACGCCTGTGCTCTGCAAACCGCACTGGCTGCCTGTTAGGTGGCGGATCACCTATAAGGTTGGTTTACTAACCTTTAAAGCCCTACATGATCAGGGACCCAGCTACCTGAAAGATCTCTTGGTACCCTATTGCCCCCTCCGTCCTCTCCGCTCCGCCAGTGAGGGATTGCTGGAGATTCCCAGGGTTCGATTAAAAACATCAGGATCCCATGCTTTTGCCTTTTCAGCACCAACCCTGTGAAATTCTCTACCTCATTGGTTGAGAGAATGTCCAACCGTCGAGAAATTTAAAATGGAGTTAAAGACGTATTTATTTAGTTTAGCATATCCTAGTTATGGTTGATTAATTTATGATTGTTTTAATTTATATGTATGTGTGATCCTTTTGTACAGCGTCTTGGTTTTGAAAGGCGCTTTAGAAATAAAGATGATTTGATTTGATTTGATTGTTCTCCTCTCCTGGGGTGGGCTGTGGGAGTGCGTCACTCTGCAGTGACCTTCAGTGGAGACTAGGAGTAATGCAGATACAGCACAAAGGAGGGAACATCATCAGAAACATGGAAAATGGCTCTGCACTCAACTGGATGATGGCCACCCAGCAGTCCGATGCCGTCAATGTCCCGAGCCATCCATCCCTCAGCAGTACCCCTGGGCGAAGTATTGCGCTTGCCCTGCCTCAGGTGCCTCTCCCCTCCGAGGATGGGGGCCCACCCAGTGAAGGGTTATGTCCGGGTTACCTTGGGGATGGCTGTAATGTGAGGGATGGGGGCCGGGAACAGGACGGATTGGGTGTAGCCTTGGCACAGCCTGAAGGAGTGGCCGAAAGTGGCAGCACGAAGAGGGGGACAAAAGATAATATAAAAACAATTGATCTTAGAAACATAGAAACATAGACTTTGATGGCAGATAAGGACCGCTTGGCCGACCTAGTCTGCCCTTTCCCTACCTACAGGATAGGCTGCAGATCCTAGTTAACCAACAGCCTATTTCTTCTTACCCCCCCACAAGAATTGCATTATGTCTGTCCCATGTATTCTTGAATTCTCCCACAGTTTTAGAACCCACAACCTCCTCAGAAAGGCTGTTCCATGTGTCCACCACCCTCTCTGTGAAAAAATACTTCCTCACATTGCCCCAAACCACCCCATCTTTAACTTGTGTCCCCTAGTTCTTGCACATCTCTTTTTCTGAATAGAAACATCTTCAGAGAACACAATTTGTTGAATTGTGAGTCTGCATCTAACATGCCAGATATAAAACTTAAAACACACTAGAAAAAGCCACAATATTGTTTTATCATGTTTTGTCCACAAAAATGGTAGAATACTTAAGCATAAGATATCCATGTTCATGTTATAAAAAGGGGAAGTAGACCATGTCTGTCATAATTTAGCGCAGAGTTGTTGAACAAAGGGGCATTCAAAGAAAAGATGGGCCATAGATTCTATTTGCTGTGAGCATGCGTTTCTGGGGCAATATCACTCTTCAATCACTTTATGTTTCAAATTCCCTTTTACATTAAGCTTCCCATGTAGAGAAAGCTACATTACATCCCACATCTGATGTGGGATACAAGAGGAAAGTAACATGGAACCTATCAGTTTTTTCTCTGCCAGAGATTTTGCTTCAAAGTGTGTGCTTTCCATAAAAAAATTGTTAATAATATGTGAATAAATTTCTTTCCTATGGAACCGAAGTACCTGGTCTTTAGTAAGACCCCACAATTTTATTTTCCCAAACCAAGGTTTAAAAATACCAGAAATATGCATTAAAGAATGTTGTCTTGGGATTGCTTCATGCGCCGTTCAAAAGGGTAAAATATTCTCCAGAGAGAGTCTTTTATCCATGGAATCCATACTTTTTCATGTTCTGTAAGAATCGGTCTTATCTTAGTGTTTAAAAATATCATAAAGAAAAACAAGACAGGATTCACCATTTTCAATCCCACTTGTGATTTGTCCCGAAATAAAATATTGTGTTTAATGGGGTTTAGCCTATTTCCCCAAATACATGAAAAGAAACAACTATAACGTTTTGTTTCTAGCTGGGAAGGTAAACAATATACTGCACTTAAATGCAAGAACATAGATGATAGAGAGGTCTTGACCATATATATTCTTTTAATTTTAGACAGTCTCCATTTATTCCACTGCACTACTTTCTCTTGCACATATGGAAGTTTTGTATTCCAGTTTAGGAAGGCTAACTCTCCTTTCCCAAACCAAATGCCTACAATTAAGCAAGTATCTTGAATTATTGGGATTTGAATAACATGTTGTGCATCATAATCAAAATCCCCCAAAAGTAAACATTTACTTTTTTCGTAATTTACTCTAGCTCCCATAATATTGGAAAATTCAGTCAGCAGGTCCCCAACACGGAGAGCAGAATCTTTATCTGTCACAGTTATACAGACATTATCTGCATATGCCACACTTGTAATTTCCTTATCCATGCTTGAAAAGGATACTCCAGTTATCCCTGCGGAATTATTAATATGTCTTATTAAGGGATCCAAAGTAAACACATACAGCAGGGGGATTAAGGGGCAACCCTGCCTCACTCCTCTACTAATGTTACATTTTTGCCCTAACCACCCATTACAATATGATTATGCTATTGCTGAATGTGTAACATGCTTGTATCCAAGAAATCAATTTTTCTGGAATGCCATATGCTGTCATACAATGCCATAAATAACAGTGTGGCACTCTGTCAAAAGCTTTGGCCTGATCAATACTCAGTAAAACAAGCATTTGTCAATGCCGAATGTTGCTTGCTTGTATGTGCTGTTTAGGTATTTGGAAGTGATAGTTCCATGCCTTCCTCCCAAGACATCCACTGTGTCTTTCCGTTCAGTATTCAGAGAAGAGAGGGAAGGGCAAGGGCCACAGCAGTACAGCAGTTGCCAAGGGGGTGAAGAGGTGGACAATAGTCCATTCAAAGGCAAAAGAGTCCTGCAGGAGCTCACTAAATTGAAGGTGGACAAAGCGATGGAACCAGATAGCATACGCCCAAGGATATTAAGAGAACTGCGAAGGGAGATAGCAGTACCTCTGGCAGCCATGTCCACTGAGTCATTCAACATGAGTGAACTTGAAGAGGGCACATGTGGTCCCTCTACAGAAGTCCGACAGCAGGGAGGAGGCAGGGAACAATAGGCTGTTCAGCCTCACCTCAGTAGTGGGGAAGATCATGGAGACATTGCTTAAAGAAAAGATAGTGGGGCATCTAGAAACCATCGGAGCCCAGGACCATAGACAACATGGATTCACAGTGGGGACATCATGTCAGACAAATCTGCTTGATTTGTTTGACTAGGTGACAGAAGAAGTGAATCAGGGTGGGGCAGTGGACAATGCTTACCTTGATTTCAGCAAAGCCTTTGACACCATCCCACATAGGAGGCTGATAAACTAGCTGGGTAGGCTGGGCATGGGGGAAAGGGTGGTAAATTGGGTTAGAAACTGGCTAACAGACAGGAGGCAGAGAGTGGTGGTAAATGTGGTGCAGTCTAGGGAGAGGGGGTGACCAGTGGGGTGCTGCAGGGATCGGTGCTGGGGCCAGTCCTGTTCAATGTCTTCATTAGTAACATTGCAGAACATCTGAAGGGAATTTTTTTTCCAAATTTCCAACATAGCCATTTTAAGACTTCTGCTCATGAACAGTGTCACTGTGATTTTCTTAATCTGTCCCAAACATTGATTGCACACACCGAATGCACCATTGTGCGCTACATGCACGGAAACACATTTTGGGTGACATGTGAAAAATGACAGCTGTACTGCTCATAAGGAGGTGTGGTAAAATGGCAATGTTGAAAATCCAAAGTGCAAATATTTAAAATTCACGAACTTCTGACGATCGTAGGAACTGCACAACGCACGCCAGAAACAGTTATTTTAGATTTTTTTTCACCAATTTGTAACATAGGCTTTTTGAGAGCTCACCTTATGAACACTGGCACTGTCGCTTCATTAATCGGTCCCAAAGGTGATTTCGTGCAGTGACCGCGAAATCACCCTTCGGGCCTGATTAACGCCATGACAGTGACAGAATTCATGAGGAGGGGTCCCAAAAACCCTATGTTGAAAATTTGGTATAAAAATTCCAAAAAATGTCTGAGATATGCAGCAAAGTTGAAAAAACCCTATCTATCCCCTTATACGGCTTACCGGCATTTCTTCAGTTCACGGTCGGCTTTGAAGAGTGTAGACGTGTTCCCAGGCCACCGAAGATCATCGCGCTGAGGTCTGCAGGTAAGTATGGGGTGGGGGTGTGTGGGGAGGCAGGGTGAGCAGTGGGTGGGTGTGGGTTGTGGGAGGGGGCCAGGGAGAAGTGCCGAGGGACAATTTTTGTTATTTACAGGGGTTTTAAGTCTACGAGGGACATTTGCCACACTGAGGGTAGGCTCCCAGCGTGGCAGCTGGAAAGAGCTGTTGGGGAGCTGGAGCTGACAGGGGTTGGGCACCCCATCAGCCCTCTTTATAATACCCCACGCTGGGGTGGGCTCCCAGCATGGCACCTGGATGCTTGGGGGCATGCAGCCGACGGGATTGGGCACCCCATCAGCCATAAAACATTTGCCATGCTGGGGGGGCCTCAGCATGGCACCTGGATGCTTTGGGAGGGTAGTGGAGCCGAAGGGGGATTGGGCACCCCCGTTGGCCGTACAGTGTGGGGGAGAGGTGGAAGGCGCATGAGCACACAGTATGCATGCATGCATGCGTGTGTGGAGAGGGGAGCTCTGCTCACTGAAGCAGAGCTCTCCCTTTCAACTGTATGACCACTGCATTTTCGACTGCTGTTATAGACAGCTGCTACAGTGATTGGGGAACTGGGGCCGCACCTAAAAACACACTGACTGCATTGGAAAACGGATGCCACACCTCCGAAAACTCAGATGATGGCACTATGTTTCTTGCACATATGTGCAAGCAACATAAAAACTGCCAGTTCTCCAGTATGTCCTTTTGCCATAATTTCTTTAATTAAAATAAGGCCATCTGTAATCTTCCTGCCTGGAATTCCACAAGTTCGGGAAGAATGAATCAAATCTTCTCCACAAAGCATTAATCTATTGTTTGAAATTTTAGTGAGAATTTTAAAATCAGAGTTTAATAGTCTAACTGGTCTCCAGTTCTGTAATCTAGACCTATCTCCCGTTTTAAACATAAGAAGAACTAAATCAATACTCATACTATCTGATAGCACACAAAATTTAAAAACCAAAACAAGGCGCTGCATCAGCATGTGGTCTGAAAGCAAAAGAAAATGGTTATATTACATGCATGCTGAAAATAGAAAATAGAGTTACAAATCTACATCTCAACCTTAGATCTTCTTCAGGAAATATCTAAAAGAGAAAAAAATAAAGTTAGTGTAGCGGGGAGGTAAAATAAGGGATGTATATGTGGGGAAAGAAAAAAGGGGAAGACTCAGAGAGAAGAAATGATAAATGGCAAGATTAAAAGAGAATATGTGAAACAAAAAGGCGATGATGGGAAAGACAAGGCATAATAGGAGTGAATGAGCTAGAGAAGTCCCAAGGTAGGGACTGATTAACAGGGCATAGTAAGAACATATGAACATACATACATACAAAGAAGCCAGCAGAAGAAGGCCATTTGGTCTATCAAGTATGCTCATAGAGCAGGGTCCATAGCTTGAGTTAATGTCCCTGCCCTCCCTCCCCACTCCTCTCATCCTCGCTACCCATGATCCTTACCTTCCCCCATGCCTGTCCCAGCCTCTCTTAAATCTACCCACTGTTTTCAATGAGATGACCTCTTCCGGCAGTGCATTCCAAGTGTCCACCACCCATTCTGTGAAGAAGTGCTTCCTGACCTCCCTCCTGAACCTCCCACCCTCCAGCGTAAGACTGTACCCCCTCGTGTTATGGTTGCCACTCAGCTTAAAGAGACTCTTCTTATCAACCTTATTTATCCCTTTCAAGTACTTGAAGGTCCCAATCATGTCCCCTGTCTCTCTCTCTCTCTCTCTCTCTCTCTCTCTCTCGCCTGTCTTTCAGGGAGTACATGTTCAGTGCCCTCAACCTCTCCTCATATTAAATTAAATTAAATGTGTACAGATACAAACAGACTTTAGGGAAAACAAGGGGTGACTGAAAGATGTTAGTTGAAAATAAGTCTATCATTTAAACCGCTAAACACAAAAAACATTTCATTTCTTTTTCATTCTCACCATATGTCTCCATCTCTGTCTCCTTCCCCCACATTTATCACCTTTCAGCCTTCTTACTAGGCCTTGTTAATTAGTCCCCACCTGGAGACTTCTCTAGCTCTTTCACTCCTATTATGCCTTGTCTTTCTCATCACCACTTTTTTGTTTCACAGATTCTCTTTTAATCTTGCCATTTATCACTTCTTCTCCTCGAGCCTTCCCTTTTTTCTTTTCCCACATATATATCCCTTATTTTACCTCCCCTCTACACTAACTCTTTTTTTTCTCTTTTAGATATTTCCTGAAGAAGACCTAAGGTCAAAACATAGATTTGTAACTATATTTTCTATTTTCAGTGTGCATTTAATATAATCATTTTGTTGTACTATCTGATAGTTTAGTAGAGCACATCATGTCATTCAAAAGGTCCACAAATGTGTCTATTATTAAAGGAATCAATATTTTATATAGTCCATAGGGAAGGCCATCTTGTCCCAGGGCTGAACCGTCCTTCAACAGAGATATAGTATTGAGCAATTCTTGTTTAGTGATAGAGTTCAGTAATCCTGTTGCATCCTGAGGGGACAACTGTGGCAGATCACATTGTTGTAACCATGTTGGTTGTCTAGGATCTGGTAAATCTGTTTCTGTAAACAGGGATTCAATGTTTATTTATTTATTTAATTTTGTTAACTGGGTAAGCCCACTGAGACAAGACAGTCCCTTTTTCAGGGGTGACCCGGGGAGTGCAATACAATTGACAGTGCAGCATTTGATACAACAGTTGTACAGGATAAATTCATACAACGAGTGAACACAGCAGTAGATACAAAGTTGAACAGGGTGGTGCTACTACAGCAAACAAGCACACAACTATGAGCAGTGATATACAGATTAAACAAGGAGGTAACATATACAATGCAGGGAGATCAATGGTATGTACAGTCCACATACATATTTGCATTTATTTCTCAAGGAGGCATGGGGGAGACAGAGGTGCTGGGGCAGAACATGGGAGTACATTATTAGGAGTAGAAGAAGAGTTGGTAAACTCAAGCGTTACCAAAAGCATGAACAATCAGGTGTAGCAAGGTGTCTAAGCAGAGTGCATTGAAACTGAGAAATGGAGGAGCAGGCCAGGATTGGTGGAGGCAGAGAGTTCCAGTAGGACATAGCTGAATGGGCAAATGATCTGCAGGCTGAGGAGAGTCTCAGATTAGGTACTGATAGCAGGGGAAAAGAGGCTGATCTTAGAGCATGCTGGAGAAGTTTACATTGGACTACCTCAGATAAGCAAGGGGCATGAAGTGATGGACAAACTTGTATAGTAAGCTCAGTGTAGCATAGCGAAGCTTGGACTCAAAGGGTAGCCAACCCAAGGTAGGCAGTACATTGCAATGATGATGCCTTGCATCAGTTCCTAAGGCAAACCTATCCACTCTATGATATACCTGTGAAAGGTGGGATAGAATAGAAGAAGATGCAGAGAACAGCAATGGGGCTCCATACGTGAGGAAAGGCAGGATAGTGGCATAAGCTATCTTGTGGCAAGAGGTCAATGAGAGGTACGGGTGAATTCTGTAGAGTACTCCTAGCTTCTGGTTGAGAGTTTTGGTAAGGGAAGCTACATGAACGTCCAGCGAGAGGGAAGGGCCCAGGGTGCCTACCAATGTGCCTGTCTACATCATGTAAAATGTCAGATTTAGTAGTTAGAACCTTTCCCTGTGTAGTAGTAGTTACATAAGACAATTTTTTTGTCGTTGTTGTGTAGAGAAAAACTGAAATGGGTTAATAAAATCTTGCCCACCCTGTGTACCAAATCTTTGTTCAATCTCCAAAGATTTCAATCTATTATATTGAATTTCCGACATTCTTTGTTTAATATCTGCCAAATTCTCTGATAAATTCCTATTTCCTTGATCTTGTTGGGCAAGAATATATTGTAATTGAGATCTGTAAAGATTATAAAGGTCTGTTTTACTCTTTCCATTAATTCTTCCCATCTGTTTAAAATAATTCCGGATATCATTTTTAGTATCCTTCCACCATTCCAGAGAGGAATCATAAAAATATTTCACAGATTTCCTTGCATGAATCAAATAAGTGAAGCCTTTCCATATTGGGGGTATATTTAAAAGCCCCAGGTTTAGTCTCCAATACCCAGGCCCCATGATTCATACCATCGTAATTTGCTACCATCAATTGTAAAAGGGCACGATCAGAAGATGCTACGGGCATTACTTTAGTATGTGTTATTTTCAAAGAAGGGGAAATAAACCAGAAATCTATTCTTGCCTCTAAGGTTCCTCGAAATAAAGTTTTCTCCGGTTGCCCTGTGTGTGAAAAGGCATCCACCTTTGATATTCTGTCTGTGATATTAAAGTATTCAAACAATGAACATCACAATACATCTTTGTAGTTTGTAATCCTCTATCTTTAAGGTATCTACTGCAATTAAAATCCCCCCCAGAAACACATACCGGGCTGTAAAAAGATAAGGTTGTATCAAGTGAAATAATTCTATTCTACCCACTTTGGTCTGAGGTGCGTAAACATTAATGAACCAAAAATCCATATTATAAGGTGGAACATCTAGCAAAAAGGCTCCCCCCAGAAAAATATCGAAACTCTGTATTATTTTAGCTGTTGGGTTATTTACACATATGCCTACTTGGCTGCATTGATCTTCTCCTAATGACCAAAAAGACTTCCCCCATCTCCACTCAATTGTAGCTTGCTCCATTTTTTGAATGCTATGTAGCCTAGTATCCTGGAAGAAGACTATGTCATTATACATTTTTTCAAATAGGACATAGGTAAGTAACCTTTTCCTGTCTGACTGTATGCTGTTAACATTCATGGAGGTGACAGTTAGATCATAAAGGCATTTTTCCATAAATCAATTACATACAGATATTATTTAATTTTTTTCACCCACTTCTGGGACCCCATTCTAGTCAATCTGGGTAAAGAATCATTATCCTCTGGTAACTGTTCAGCATAAGAACCCCCCTCAGGCTGTGAAGACTGTATTGATGCAGAATCAGATTCTGTTCCAATATCCATATCTTCCTCCTGTAAAACAGCATATGAGTTTTGAACAGTAACTCAGGGAAGCGACATGACTGTCTTTGTGGGGCCCTGTTTCCTGCGGCTGCTTCTCCGCGTTTGTACCACCGTGTAAGAATCTTCTGGAGGCAATGGGAGGGGGCATAACAGCTGTATCAGATACATTGTCAAGAATTGGAGCTTCAGTTGTTTGGGGGGGGTGAGGGCTTCCTGCTGGGACATTCTCTTCCATGTCCCACAATGGTTATGCATCAGGTCTCTGGGGTGGTCTCTCAGGCATAGCAGGTGGCCACCTTTGCGAAAAAGGGGGGGGGGCTATAGGATGTTGTGCCATTCTAACAGCTATAGAAATATAGAAATCTTGGATACAAAAGTCCCCATGAATAGTATTATGTGCAGCCCAAGGACAGTCCCTGAAGGAGTGGCCTTCCTCGAAAAGATTGCATTTCGAGAGGTTATGACAGTCATACAAGAGATGTCCTACTTCCCCACATTGGCCACATTTTATGATGTCACATGTCCTACTAAGATGTCTACCTAAGCCACATTCATAACAGTGCTAGGCTGCTCTGGATAAAAGATAAATCCCTTATCCCGGCCAAGGCAGAAGCAGCTAGGAAAATGTTGCAGACCTTTGTCATTTTGAAATAAATTGATGTTATACCTCCATCCCCATTCCAGAATCCTTCAGCATCCAAGACTGGTTCAGGATTCCCTTGTATCTTGCACTTTTTTTCAACCAATAGGTAATGTCCATCACGTTAACCCCCTCATTGCGAAAAAAAAAACCCGTGATGACTTTAAAAGATTGCTTCGTCAATGGTATTGCCTGAAAGTGTGTCCAAGCTGGATTATTTTTTAAGAGGGCATATTTCATCCAGAATTTGTCTGAAGTATTTGGAGTTCTAAAACTAATGTCATAAGTGTTTTCTTCCGGAGTGTGTATTAAAGCGTAAACTTCTGCTGGAGAAAACCCAAGCATTTGTTTTAACAAAACCTTTCCTACATAAAATCTATCTGGCATGTTGTCAATATGACCCAAAAAACGAAGTCTAACAGCATTCGGTCTTTTTGACAGAGAAACGATTTTTTTTTAAATAAACTGGCAAACATAGGGCCCGAAGTATGTTCTGGTCTAGAGTCAGTATCTGTTTCATTTATAGGCTCAACATTATCTTCACTTAAAGTGCCAGTTTCAGTGACAATGTCTATATGGGAATCTGTGGTAGCGTCAAAAAACTCATCTTGTGAAGTAACTTCTATTGGGGAAAATGAAATAGTACCTGATAAGGCTGTTGGCCTTTGCTCTAACTGTATTGCCGTTTCCTGCAGTCCTTCCATGTTGTCATTGATTCCAGTTCCAGAAGCAGCATTCTGTGGAGTAGCGTGTCCCCCTGCAACTTCAGTTGCAGATTTACCAGCATGCAGTATGCTATCTTGCTGCCCTGAACAATTCCTTTGGTCTGTTTGTGCTGGCAGAGTCCCAGGGAGTGGTGTCTCTGGATCTGGAGCCCATCCTCCAGTTTCCCATTGGATCCAGCCTGCACCAGAAAATGCTTTCTCAGGCAACCATGGAGATTCCGTAGTCTGGTGTTGTGGAGATGCCGTAGTCTGGTGTAGGAGGCCCAGCCTCGTCAGGTGGCCGACATGAGTCTTTTGGGTGTAATCTTTCTCTGGTTATGATAAAAACTTTAGTAGCACTCTCAGGTGTGACCTCAGTCTAAGTAGGTGGAAGTCTCTTCCATTTTTTTTCTTCCTCTGCTTTTTGCTTGAAAAGTAAATATTATGATTCTGCCATCAGCATTTGTTGTTTTTTCTCATTAAGTTGCTGTAGTAATTCCTCATCCTCTGCTGATTCAGACATCTCCATCTCAATAGGTAACTCACTGGGTTGGGGGGGCTCCTTCTGAAATCTTCCCCAATGCAGAGTCCTCGACACATGATGTTTCCGCCCCAGTAGGTGAGGGTTTTGGAACGCTATGCAGGCCACCAACTCGGTGCATCCCAGCTGTTCCATTCTCCCCACCTAAAACGAACTGTTGTACTGCAGCAGAGCAATCATGACCTCCTCCACTGTCTTCCTCCATAGCACTGTACTCCAAAGCTCTCGCAGCAGTCTAGCACTCCCTGCAAAGAGTAGGGGAATTTCTCTGGTAGTCCTGGTCAGATTCCCCTCATTCACTAAAAATACCACAAACAGCTTAATCTAGTTCAATTTCAGTTAGTTTCCATCTGTACCTTCCCATGGGACAAGGCTGAAAATAGGCAGAATTGCCTAGCCATCCTTTCCTGGTCAACAAACAAATAAATAACTAACTAAAACATATCCACCTGATCAATCTTTGTGTGCCCAGTCAAGATACCCCATCCTTTTTCTCACGGGTGTTCAGTAAAATAGCTTCCTTGCCAGAAGGTGTGATTGTGTATGTGTGTGTGGAGGGGGACTTTAATTGTGTAATAAATCTCCAAATGGATAGGTCCTTATGCAATCTAGCCATAAATAAACAGATGAGCAAGGCATTCGGTGCAGGGCTTGGGGAAGCAGCACTTACAGTATACAGTAGATATTTGGTGGGGACTTCATTGATGCACTAAGGACCATAATTTTTATTCAGATATGCATAAATCTTACACACACATTGTTTTAATGCAGCAAATTGGACTATCCACGCTGTAGTGAACACAGATCATGCAGCAGTAATAGTGGAACTCACTTTAGGTACCTGGGCTAGATCCACTTTTTGAAGGATGACTACATCTCTGCTTAATAGTGAGGATTTTAAACTTTTGATTGGGGACACATCGATGGCTATATGAGGGACCACAGGGGTGTTGACGTAAAGACTAAGTGGTTTTGGGATGCTTTGAAAGCAACATAAGGGGTGGGTCATGATCATATCCTCTTCTTCCAAAAAGAAACACCAAACTCAAGAAAGGCAGAATAAGCTAGAGGCCCAGTTGAAGGATTTGGAGAGAATACATAAGGCTGAACAAGCCGTAGAACTGGAGAATCAGTTAACACTTACTCAGCAGGAATTACAAAATTTACTGGGTCAAAAAACTGAGGGTAAACTCTGGTATGCAAGCCAGAGGTACTTTGAAAATTGGAACAAGGCAGGCCACTTACTGGCAGTCTGGCTTCGGAAAGCTCAGGTGGACCAGTACTTTTAAAGGATCAGGTATGTATTGGTTCATGGGCCAGAGGGGATTACAACCAAAGAGGTGGCTAATCATTTTCAGGACTACTATGAACTATTGTATCACAACCTCAAGGGAGATGGGGCTGATAGGGAGTGGGTTCTGGAATTTATGAACAAAACTGAACTTCAGGTTCTTTCAGAGGATGTCCAACAAATGATAGCTAGCCCCATAACCATGCAGGAAGTGGAGAGGGGGATTCTGGAATTAAAATCTGGAAAGCCACCAGGCCCAGTCTTGATGGGTTAAATACCAATGTTTTCAAAACATTTCAGTCCATATTGGCACCACTGCTGGTCAAAGTTTTCAGTGCAGGGGAAGAATGGGTGGGACTTCCCAGATTCATGGCAGGGAACATTTATTTGGCTATCCTGAAACTGGGGAAAGTGGTGGATCAATACAACTCCTACCACCTGATTTCATTATTCAGCACAGACATGAAGATAGTTAGCAAAGTTGTGGCAAATCAGGTGAATCTAGTTTTACAGAAGTTGTTTCACCCAGACCAGTCTGGCTTTGTCCCACCTAGACACATGTTGGATAATATCTGGAGGTGTTTAAATATTGCCCATGAGGAGAGAAAGGCCAAACAGCAACAAATAACAATAACTACTGACACTTAAAAAGTATTTGCTAGATTGCAGTGGGATGTTTTATATGCCACATTGTGCAAATTAGAATTTGGCGATAAATTCTATAATACTCACTTAATGAACTATACGCGCAACCCATCACCTGACTTTGGGATCTTTTGGGGCATGCACCAAGGCTGTCCTCTGTCACCTATACCATGTGCACTAAGTACTGAACCACTGGCAACCTTTGTGCCTGCTAACCCAGAGTTGTAGAGCATTATTGTTGGGGGCTAGATAACAGGATCTCTTTATACACAGACAGCATCATGCTATATCGTCACAATCCCCAGCACAACTTTCTGATCCTTGATTCCATTCTCATGGAATAAGGCAGGGCATCAGCCTTCAAAATAAATGAAGGGTAAATGGAGGCTGTATTAATTAGCAATACAATGATACCTGCATTGCATGGCACCATTCCTTATAAATGGTAACCTCAAAAATTGGGTATGTGGGTATTCAGATTCTGCTCTGCCTAACTAACTAGTACCAAATGAACTATGGTAAACTGATAACTGAAGTTCTGACAGATCTCAAACATTGGGAGATATTGCCACTGTCTCTGATAGTTCCATGTCATAACAGCGATCGCTATTATGGTGAGTGTATATCACCGAAAAACAAATTGGTGTTATACACTTTAAGGTGACCCGACTTCTGGATATATCCTTTCCCTGTCCCTCCCCTTCCCCCCACTATTTCCCCCTTCCATTTGTCCTTCCCCATAGTCACTGTCCCATACCTCCACTATTCTGCAGGGCAGCCCAGAATAATAGCACCCAAAATGAGTCGCTATTTTTGTAGTCGCTCATTTTGGGTCGCTATTGTTATGTGATACCGTCCCGGATGGGGACGGTTGAAAACTTTGAGAGGGAATGTTCTCTCCCAATTCTTATTTATTTTTCAGACCCTCCCTTTAAAAATTCCAAGGCAAGATTGGCAGAAACTACACAAGGTCCTGCACCACTAAATATGGGGAAGGACACGTCCTAGGGTAAAATGGGGGAGTGCTACAAAGATCAAGGCAAGAGGGAGGACTGAGCCTTTTGGATTTGAAAGCATATTTCCACATGGCCCAGTTGCTGAACTGGATAGACTACAAAAGAGCCAGTCCAGAGAATGTTTGGTTGTAGATAGAAACGAGGAATAACATGGGGAGGAACCCCATTGAGCTTTTGACATATCACACATAGGCAAATGTTCTGGCCAGAATAGTGACCCCTGGGTTAAAAAAAATGTGCAGAAATTGGGGACAAGTCATAGAAACATAGACTTTGATGGCAGATAAGGACCACTTGGCCCACCAAGTCTGACCATTTCCCCTACCTATTGGATGAGCTGCAGATCCTAGTTAACCAGCACCCTACTTCCTCCTTACCCCCCTCCTACCCACCACAAGAATTGCCTTATGTAGGTCCCATACATTCTTGAATTCCACCACTGTTTTTGACCACACAACCTCCTCAGGAAGGCTTTTCTATACATCCACCACCCTGTCCATGAAAAAATACTTCCTCATGTTGCCCCCGAGCTGTCCTCCCTCTATCTTCAAAATGTGCCCCCTTGTTCTTGTGCATCTCTTTTTCTGAAATATGCTACCCTCTTGGACTTTGTTGATTCACTTGAGGTACTTGAAGGTTTCTATCATGTCCCCCCTCCCTCTTTTCCTCAAGGGTATACATATTAAGCTCTTTTAGTCTCTTTTCGTATGGTCAAATACAGAACTATGACAAAAGGGCATATTAACTAAATTTATTCAGATAGACCAATGCACAGGTGCATCCCTCCATGACTAGGCATGGAATTGCAGACATTGAAGGGGTTGGGTCTATACAGAGTTTCAGTTTTTACAAGGGGGAAATTTAAAACCAAAATAAATATAGACTCATTTATATACATACAAGTGGCTTCATTTATCAAGACAGGCAATAGGGTGTACTATAGTTTAGCTGAGTCACATCCCTTGGTGACGTATCTAGAAAATGCAGAATTGGGGTTAGTGATGAAAAAACACATCTCAGAACTAGTGCAGCTCTATTGAACCCAGCAGGGAGAGGTGCCACTTCCGTGCCAAACAGTTTTGGAGATAGAAGCATGGATACATGTAACCCCCCCATTACCCGGGGTTACTAGAATCCCAGTAAGACCTAGTGATAGGCAGGGAAGCCAGCTTGTGAAACTCCAGTTAAATGGATTTCACACTGTCTCACTCTGTTCTCAGTCTCAGCTGAGTCTGAGGGATGACATCATTTTAGAACTGTCACAGCTGCATAAGCCACACTGGAATGTTGCAGTTGGAGGTTAGAGTAGAACGTTGGGGAATTTGAAGCCAGTTCTGGTTCAGTCTGAGAGAGAGAGTCTGTAGTGCAGCAGAGGTGCTCTGCTGAGGGCAGGCCCTCAGAGCTTTAAGCTCTGTTTCAGAGCTACTTTTGTTTTAGGTGTGTGTTTCCACCTGAAGAGGAACACAGGAACTGATAATTGAAGTGGTGGAGACCGCTCTCAATGTTCAGAGCCCCATCCCTGCGGGGATGGGGGGGAAGATGTCAGCTTGTTTTCCAGGGGCAACCCCTCTGGGTCCGGCTAAGGAAAAGAAGCTGCCTGTTTGAGTTGTGCTGAGGCACCAGAAGCTCTGTGAGGAAGATTTCCTTGAGGAAGAAATGCCTGTGGTGCACCTGCAACCAAAGGGTAAGTTTGCTCTGCAAAAGGGCCAAGTGTTTTCACCTGAAACAGAATGAAACTAAAGGAACTGTTACTGTGGGGTCAGGAAAAGACAGCCAAGTACAGCTGGAAGATGTGGGGATTGGACTGCTTAGCTCTGTGGGGGGTCTAGAGTAATGGACAATGCCACTTATTTTAAGTATGTTCAAGTCCAGCACAAAGGGGAAGAAAAGGCAGTAGATTGAATGTGAAAGACATTTAGCAAGAATCTACACAGCAAAGTGTTAAAGGATGAGGTGTTTACAGTCCAGAGAAATGGCCGGGTATGAACTGTGGGAGCGAGAGGTGGGAGACCCCCCCCATCAGTAGTAACCAAATTCACCTCTACAGGTTTGCTCTGAGACACCTGTTGCTTTCTCTCAGGTACTTGGCCAGTGGCTGAGGAAAGTACCCAGATGTGGGATTAAAGAGGAAGATTCCCTGATGGAGCCGAGGTACTCTTAGGTGGTTTAGGGAGCCACCAGTAAATGTTTCCATGATATATGGAAGGTGTCCAAGTGGCTGGCAATGGAGCTGAGCCAGGGAAAACCCAGAGCAAGTTAGGGCTGTGTGCCAAGTGTGTTTCAGAGCCTGAGGGCTAAAGTGATGAGGATGTGTTCTGGTCTCTTTTAATCTGCATTACCATCTATGCTTTGTTTATTCTGTTGGATGTGAATAAAAGCCACACTTTAGAATCCCACTTCTGGTATTGGACATTACAGTTATTGCTTCCTGTGTTCGGAGTTACTTGGGTGCCCCTGTGCAGAGTAGCCAAACCTAGCCATTGTGCCGAGTGACATATTCCTTCCTGAACCCAGCCCAGCAGATATAAATAGTATACCAGGTAGGGGTTACATACAGTTACAACAAATGACTGGGATAAGATCTGGAATGTGGTATTCCACACCTCAGCTTCTAGTAACTGGAAAGAATATAGATGGAAGGCTAGGAGTAGGTTCTTTCTGACATCATTCAGAACCAAACAATATGCACCAGGAAAAAGTGATCAGTGCAGGAGAAAGTGTGGGCAAGCACCACCTTATCATATCTTTCGGGATTGCCCCATTCTGTAGCCCTTTTGGAATGAGATAGGACCAAAATCTAAAGCTATGGCTGGCATGACCTTTGACCCAGGGTTCTCACAGCTGATCTTGGGGAAACTACAGCCTCAGAGTACATCTAACATGCAGAAATCATTTGTGGTAATTCTAATAGCAGCAGTATGCAAGGCTACTACTAGATGTGGGCTAACCCCAAGATGACCACAAGTTGCAGACTAGGTATCAGCTATCAAATCAATTTATCAAATGGAAACAATAACAGCAGATCTCCATCTGCAAAGAGAAAACTTTCAAGGCTGTTGGCTACTCTTCATGAACTTTTTTTTTCCTTTTGTTTATGTGCCCCTCCCCCCAAGCTCCGCTTCATCGGGAGCACCTATGGAGACTGCCCCCACCTCCAACACCTACCTTCACCTTTCTCGCTCACCCCATGGAGCCGTGGTTTTCTCCCTGGGCAGGGACGAGGTGGGGCAGCTACACCTCAACAATCCAGATTTCATCGGGAGCTGGAAGGGAGAGCGGTGTGAGGCCATGAGGGGTCAGTTCCTGGTGCTCCATCTCCCCAGAGCCTGGAGGGCATTTTCCCTTGTTCATGAGGGAGAGGCATGTGCCCTGGAGTCATGGCATCACTGCCGACGTCACCACTCCCCAACCCCCTTGTTGAATGCAGGTGCTTGCTGTGCCTTTGGCTTCCACCAGAGGCCAGTCAAACATTGAGCATGGACCCCCCTCCCTCCCTCCCAGTACAGGAGAGCTGTCCTCCAGATGCTCAATCCTCTACCTCCCCTGCCAACCCCTGATGGCCAGGGCTCGTTCCCGAACCCGGGTTGCAGGTGCAGCGTGAGATGTGGCATCCAGTGCCTCAATCCTCAGTGCCACTGGGATGGCTCTTCATGAACCTTTTAGAAGATCTGGAGGGGAGATCAGTTCTCATGCAGATGGCCAAGGGATATTAAAGACTGGATTTAGGGGCCAAGTGGGCAGGAAGATAAAGGCACAACAAAGTGTCAACAACAATTTTGTTTAATTTTGTTTATTGTTTGTTTCATTATAAAAAATGGACTGACATAAGGTTCATATTTCACAGGTATTATTTATACATGCATTAATTGATACAAATTTGTTATTGCATTCTCTACAAGACCAGATATGTACTGGATGTAAAAGCAACTTTGTAGGACTGCTGTTACAGACATACTTTGCCATTTCCTGTAACAACTATGTACTCTGACATATTCTGTGTGTGTTCTGTATATGACTAAATAATGAAGTTAAAAAAAGGTTTATGATACAGAAAGTAGATAGGACCCCAGGATTGGCTGGATTGCACCCAGTGGTGCTTGGGGAACTAGCATCAGAACCGGCTGAATCCCTAGCAGGACTATTCAGTAACTTACTACAGTCAGGGGTAGTTCCAAAAGATTGGAAGGTTAATAGAAGTAGGTCCGCTTCTCAAAGGAGGGGACAAGGAGAAACAGGATAACTACAGCCCTGTTAGTCTTACCTCTATTGTGGGTATACTGATGGAGACACTAGTCAAGGAAGACCTAGTGGACTACCTGGAGGGAAATGGGTTCAAGGATAGTAAGCAGCATGGATTTGTGACAGCAAGGTCTTGTCAGACCAACCTGATAGTGTTCTTTGACTGGGTAAATAGGGCAGTAGGTGAGGGACAGTTAGTGGATTTTCATTACTTTGACTTTAGCAGGGACTTCGACTCGGTGCCACATAGAAGGTTGCTGAAGAAATTTGAGGATCTAGGTATGGTGAAGGACCTACTTAGATGGGTGGAAAGTTAGCTGAGGGGGAGACAGCAGTGGGTGGTGATAAACGGGGTTAAGTCAGAGAAGAGGGAGGTCACAAGCAGGGTGCCGCAAAGGTCCATCCTGGGACCGATACTTTTCAATATGTTTATCAGTGACAAAGAAAGAGTACAGGACAGGTTTTGTCTGTTTGCAGATGACACTAAGCTCTGTGGCATGGTAGATGGTGAGAAGGGGTAAGTGAGATGCAGCAAGACCTACAAAGGTTAGTACGGTGGTTCAAAATCTGGCATTTGAACTTCAAAGCCAACAAGTGTAAGGTGATGCACATAGGGAACAAGAACCCGAGGAGAGGTTAAGCTGTATGCTACTTTTAAAGAAAGGGGACCTGAGAGTTATCATAAGTGACTCAATAAAACAATACAGCCAATGCAACAAGACCTACGGCAAGATGACTAGAATGTAGATGAAAGAAGGTACATTAATTCTACCTCCCTACAGAACAGTGGTGAGGCCATGTCTAGATTATTGCATACATTTCTGGAGTCCCCAAATAAGGAAAGACAAAGACAAGCTCTACACAGTGCAGTGTAGGGTAACCAAAATGATTCAGGGCCAACAGGGCAGATCCCATGAGCAACAGTTTGCAACATTGAACATGCATTCACTGGAGACCAGAAGAGAGAGGGAAGACACAATAGAGTCCCCCAAGTTCCTGAATAAGGTAAACTGTGAAGAACTGATTAGCAGGAGTTTCAAGTCAAAAACATGGGGACATACTGTAAGTGGAAAGTGACGAGGAGAATTCAGGAGGGACATGAGAAAGTTTTACTTTACAGAGAGGGTGACTGAGCTGTAGAAAAGACTACTGGCTGATGTAGTGGACACAAAAACCCTCAATGGTCTCAAGCACAGCTGTGATGGGAGACCAGTTTGCATCAGGTTATGCAATGGATGGTTCAGACTTCATACGGAGCTTTTGTAAGTAGTAGTTAAAGGAGTAATAGCTACTGAAAGGTGTAGCAGAAAGGCAGAGAGTAAAGAGGGGACTGAAGGCATAAAACCTTGTCTATTCATTAGGTCCCAGGGTGGCATAGAGTATAACAGGGAAGACTGGATGGACTGATGGTCTTTTTCTGCTGATATTGTCTCTGTTTCTATGCAGGGTGATTATGGGCAGCCTACCCATACCTCGCAGGCAACACCATGATACAGGATCTCCCTACCGCCATCCTGCGCTATCCTATCTGAGGAGAGTGTGAGCAGGAGAAAACTGAGGAGAAACATACCTGGCTGTCATATATATGATGGGTTTGATCTGAGCAGCATATATCCCTGTCCATAGGATACATCACTGAATGATGACAACTGGGATCTGGAATAAAAACTTATAAGAAATAAAATTAATATTGGGAGGTAAAGATACCTAAAAAGGAAAAAATAGTACTATTTCAAAAGAAATACATAAAAGCAATACGGGTGGGGGTGGGGTGGTAAGAGACTTTACAATTGTCCAGATATCTGCTTGTATTAAAAAATGTAAAAACACAAGTTTTATGTTCCTTCAAGGAATTCTAATCACCTTGTACAACAGGAACATTTTGGGGATTTAGGACATTTGGCTAACAAAAGTAGCTTTACCTCTTCTGCTAAAATTTTACGTACTTGGAGAGCTACCAGAATAAACATGATCTGCAAACTTTCAACATTTTCTGCAACTTTATCTGGAAATTACAGGTAGCTAAAGTGGAACCATATGGCTTTTTTACCATGGAGAAACTGCCGTCTCTTCAGAGCAGCAATTTTAAGTAATGTAAATGAAATGCATGCATCTGTAGTGCTAGTTATTAGTGCTACATGTTTGGATTTGAAACTTTACTTCATTTTTGGGGTTGAGGATGCCAGTTGTATGCAGACTCTAGTCAGAGCTGTTGTGTATGCTTTTCAGGCAGTGTACTTAAACGCAGACAAGGAATGTCTGTTGTTATATCCCCCATCATTTCTGAGCTGCTATGCCAGTAGTTGCCTACTGCAGAATGACAGTAGGAAAGGCAAATAAGAAAACAAATTCTATATTTACAGACGTGAACCTAAGCTGTTTTCAGTACAATAGAAGCTTGTACTTCAGACAGAGTGGGGTTAGAATCTGGAGTAGCCTACTCAGTGAGGCAGTGGAAGGCAGTATCCGCCAGGCTTTCAAAGCACTTTTAGACAGATTCCTTTGGGTGAAAAGCATTGAGGGTTTCACAGCATGAGAAAGGGCAACATTCCTTGGATGTGTGACACTACTCAAATTGGGTATAGCCACTGCTGTACTGCAGGAGGCCAGATCAGATAGTGCCTAAGCTCTTTTTGACACCACAACACTAAGTTATTACTGTACGTTGAAGGAAAACTGAATTTGACCTTTAAGCTTGCTTTCTGTATGAGCTGCTTTTCTAATACTGGGTCATATATTGTTATTATTCTATCCTTTCTGGACTTCTAGTTAACTCTGGGGGTGTTTGATTTTACATATTGCTGCCTAGGACCATTTGAGAACTCTGTGATGTAGTTAATGTCCTTGTTAAGCCCCAGAATTGGATTTGCAATGCATCCGTGTTCTACTATAGAACTCTGTGGTTAAAAGGGGCATGAACTATATCTTATAATTCTAAAATGGTACTTACTGCCAGTGTGTATATTAATATCGCTGCAAAGATCACTCTTAAGGTTGCAAGAGTAGCCTCACGTGCATTCTAAGGATATGAACACTACTAACTGTAGCTGACGTGTATAATAAAGGAAAAATAGGTTTAATGGTCATACACAACCACAGTTTGAAGTAATGGTTGTGCAACATGTTGATAGCTGAAGGCTAGTTGTATGACTGGATTGTTGGACTATCATATGTAGTTACTTTGGCCATTCTCACTCTCTGTCCAGAAAGACTACCACCCTGTCAGGTTACCATTAATACAAAGGAACCCTCTTGAGGAGGGTTCCAACCCTACAGGTGCCATGGGAACATGATTCCTTTGACTAAAGGTACCTTAAGATGGAGCCCAAGGAGAGAAGTGAGCTAATGGAGGAGGAGGAGGGATGGACGATGGGACCTATGAAGTGGAGCCTCTGAATAATGCTGGAGGAAGCTGGTTTATATAGCCTAGAAAGGGTGTGTGGCTGGCTGCTCCAACCCATCAAACCTCAGGATTTGACTTTTCATTTAATGGACATACAAAACCACAGTGAAAAGTAATGCTTGTGCAACATGTTGATAACTGAAGGCTAGCTGTATAATTGAATTGACTGTCATATGTGGTTGCTTTTTTTTTTGCACATTCTATTTCTTGCTCCAGGAGACCAGAGCATCTCAGAGAGGTACTCTCTTGACCCGTTGCCTCTACTCCCTGCCAAGACCTCTCTCCTCCAGCACCCCCACCAGGATCTTCCAGCCCTCCGGATCACCCCCCCGGGTGAGGGCCCATCCCACCTACCTGGCTGCCTTTTTGTGATTAGAAGGTCAGTCTGGTGGAGGGCTATGGTGGACCATTGGAAGGATGATCCAGCATTGGGGATGTGGGCTGAGTCCCTGGAGCCCTCGTTACCTCCCTGGTCCTCCGGGGGTATTTCTTCTTTTAGTTTCCCCCCTGGAGCATGGTCATGCAATAACATCCTGGCAATGTTTCTATGACCAATGCCGATCTACCCTTTGTAGCTGAGCTGCATGTTCCATTCAACACCCCCAGTCTCCATCGGGAGCCACTAAGGGGTGGGGCAAAGCCTGGATCCCTCCCCGCGAAGGGAGAGCAGTCCTCCAGATACTTGATCCCTTCCCTTCCCTGTCAACCCACCCTGGCAGCCCGAGTCCATTCCTGGACCCAGGTCACCAGCATGGCATGAGATGTTGCATCCAGCGCCTCAACTCTCAATGCCACCGTGCTGGCTCTATATGTTGTTACTTTAGTGATTCACACTCTCTGTCCCCTGAGGGACTACCACCCTGTCAGGATACCATAAATGTAAAGGAATCCTCTTGGGGAGGGTTCCATCCCTAGAGGTGAAACAGTAACATGTTTCCTTTGGCTAAAGGTACCTTAGAAAAGAGCCCAAAAATAAAACTGTGAAACAGCAGCTGCAAACATATCTGAGCAATCTGATGACATGGACAGTGGATAGCTGATGACGAGTTGTATCAGACAGATGCATGACTTCCAGAGGACTGGCAGGATTGCAGGACAAGGTGAGTCACCATCCGATCCCAACTCACAGTGGAAATCCTACTACCAGGGACAATGCTATAATAGAAGCTACATTATGACCTTTAGCACTCAGGAGAAACAAAACCCAGTGGAGGAAATCTTTTGGGATTTATGGCCTTGGCCACCAACCTTTCAGTCATGGGTACTCTTACTACAGCTCACTTTGCTTATTTGGAATTCCAGTTCAGGGAGAAACTTAGGGTGGATGACTCTGACTCTATCCCTCCAATGGGATAACATTGTATGACTGCTATGAGATGATCTTAAAATCTCCAACAAATTAGTTGGTGTGAACAACCAGGGGGTGGGTGCTGACAAGGGTGCCCAGCCCTAAATACGAACACAAGATCCAAAAGTCAGCACTCCCAGCAAAAAGGATAGACACAAAAATGTACAGTAAAGCAAATGCTGAATCCTTTATTTGTGTCTTTTACAAAGCACAGAATAAAGTGCCAGCAAGTCCCTAGCACTTCAGCGAACAGCCTTCGTAAGGGGGTATGTTAGAATGCAGGAGTCCAACCCTTAAATACCCCATACTCAGATTAGTGTTAGTTAACAAATCAAATCACATGGGTTAGGAGAACTTTGAACTGACTGAAACCTGTATGCTATTTGAACTTAAATACAAACTGAAATGAAAACAGATTTAATAGTATTTATGGCTATAAATATTTTATACACTTAAGTAAACAAACCTACATTTTAAAATATACATGTACATGTTGTGATTATACTTCATACCCTTTTATACTTTTACAAATGTGCATTTTAATCTTAGTTATTTATACCATTCATTTGATTGATGCTATGCACCCTTGCGCCTCTTTCATGGCAAAATTCCATCTTTGGCAGGGGATCTAAGACACCATTAAGGGTAACGGTAATAAGAAAAGACAGAAAGAGGGAGGGGAGACATATTTTATTGTTGGTTTATTTTATTTTTACAAAAATGAATACTGGACTTTCACCCCACTCACCCAATTAAACCACAAAGCTATATTTTTGAAGATTCTCAGAATTTTTATTTTATTTCAGTAACATCCAATATTAACTTCTATGTTTCGGGTTAAACCCTTCTTCAGGAACTGGTTTCTTTGTTACTTTATTTTTCTAAAAAGAGACAACAAAAAGAGAGGTGTGTGTGTCTGTGTGTGCGTGTGTGTGTTTGGAAAAGTTTTTGTGGCAATCCTGGCAATTAACCATACTGGTTATCCATCGTGCCATCTCCAAACTCTTGTATGGGGATCCACATACTAAGAAATGCAAAGATGTAGAAAATTCCTGTAAAACAGACAGAGTAAAAAAAAGAACTAATTAACTCTATAGGTCAAATAATATCCAATGAATAAGAACTTGGCTAATTTGGAAGCAACAAAGTCTACATAGTATTTCTTTGCACATATTAAATACATATTTCCAAAATATTCAACACAGTTTTTTAACACATTTTGTGCACATTGTTTGCTGCACTTTACAAATACGCCTTTAATAAGCAATGTGCTGCAAACCCTGTAGCCAAGTTTTCTTCTTCTTCGGAAGGGTTTACGGTCCCATTCCTCATTCAACCCATTAGGTTTGGTGCTGTTCAATCTGAATATTCACTGACTCTCCTTTTGTAGTAGCAGGGTTTCCCTATCGCCACCATATCTAAGTGGTTGTACAAATTTGATACCCATAAATTTCAAATTTGTAGAATCTGCATTATTGTTTTAAGAAATGCAGACCTATTGGTTTGTCCTTCCTTTGATTACATATGGAGCGAATGTGTTCCTGTATGTGGATTTTAAGACTCCTTGTGGTGTGTCCCATGCATATCTCACTGCAGGGGCACTGAAGCACATATATAACAAAAGGGGTGTTACATATAATAAACTCTTTGATGTCTATTTTTAAGGAAGATCCCCAGGGTGAGTGGATAAATTCCCCATATTGCAGTGCTTGCACACATTGCACCTTTTGCATTCGTGCATACTGTTTGTTCCCCGAGCGAGCCACTATAGATGTGGTATTGGTGTCTCTATTTTGGAGGGCAGCCTACTGTGGACCAACTTATCTCTAAGATTGGCAGCCCTGCTGAAACTCACTTGTGGTTTGGGTCCCACTGCACTTGCCATACCAGGGTCACTTAATAGGATGTTCCAGTTCTTATGGATAGCATTTCCTATTCTCCCTGCCTACCAATTAAACTCTGTCACAAGCGTAACAGGACTGGTCACTCCAATGTTTTGGGGCTCCTTGCCAGACAGTAAATCCTTTCTGCATTTGGCAGCAGCTTTTTCCAAATAAAACCCTGGAATGACCCCTTTCTAGGAAGTGAGTTTTCAACTCCTCAGCCGGGCTAAAAAACATATTTTTCTTGGAACAGTTCCTCTGTAGACATAAAAACTGACTGTAGGGAACTTATTCCTTTAGTCTCTGTAGGTGTGCACTGTCCACTGAGAGGACTAAATTTGTGGCATCACTTTTCCTGTAACAGTATTAACCAAACTTTTTTCTCCATGTTTTACAGTAAGAGTGATATCTAGGAAAGATATGCTTTCCCACTCTGCTGTGTAGGTAAAATGTAAACTAATCTTGTTAGTATTTAGTAAATTCATAAAGGACTCAGTTTCACTCATGTCCCCTGTCCACACGCAGATGACATCATGTATATAGTGTTGCTATTTTGGAGAAAAAAGTATTGCCTTCAGAGCTAAGTACAATTTCCTCTTCCCATAAACCCCAAAACAAATTAGCATAGGAGGGAGGCCATAGAGGCCCCCATTGCTGCGCCACATGTTTGTAAGTAATGTAAACCATCAAATTCAAAGACATTGTGGGTGAGAATGAATTCTAGTGACTGCAGTACAGACCGAATCGGTACTTCTTCTTTTTCAAAGTAATTTTTTTTTTTAATTATTATTTTATCCGCCTTCCAGTCTGCCATCCCTGACCCTTCAGAAGCCTCAAAGTAGACTTTCCTCTACCTTCCACCGTGCCCGTATGACCCCCTGGATCCCCATGGAGCTTTGGTTTACCCCCCCGATTGGGGATGGGCAGAGTCCCCTTACCCCATCAATCAACTTTTTTGTCAGTCCACGGGCCATTGGGCAGGCGAAGGCACATCGAGGGCACATCTCCGGAGGTTCCATCTTCTCAGCAATGGCAGACATTTTCACTTTTTCTCACACCCCTACAGTGCAGGATCCCTGACGTCAAGGCACTGAGGGCTGACATCACGCTGTATAGTGACTGTTCTCCCCCTAACATTAGGGGCATGCAGTACTCTGAGCCTCCGCTCAGAGTCAGACAAGTGTTTGGGCTATGGCCTCAACCCTCCCTGAAGTAGGTGAGCTGTTGTGGGATGCTCAAGCCTAATTCTCCCTGGCTGACCCACCATCCACCCGAGTCCACTCCTGAACCTGGGTCTCCGGTGTGGAGTGAGGTGTGGCTTCTAGTGCCTCAACCCTCAGCGCCACCGGGCCGGCCCTTTTTCAAAGTATTTTTCCATGAAATACATGCAAGTTCTTAGACCTAAATCATGTTTGATAGAAGTGTAAAGTGCTTCTGCTCTATTGTGAGCCAAATTGCTTCCTCCCTCCATTCATAGTCTGCAAACTGGTTTAAAATGTCAGTGGTGTCTTTCATATATGAAGGCAGTCTCACTACACATTTTTGCAAAAAGTAATCTGAAGATTCCTAGGTTCTGTGTCAATTAGTTTATCCCTGTTATTATTGGTCTACCAGGGAGATCTGTTAAACTTTTGTCTGCCTTTGGAAGTACGCATATACAGGGTACAGTAAGATGTTCCTCCCAAATATATTCAAATTCCTTCTCTGATATTTCACCCTGTGTGATTGCTTCCTGCAATAGCTTAATCAACTTTTTTCTGAACGTGTTAAGTGGGTTGCATAGAAGCAATCTATAGTTATTGGTGCCATTCAGTAATGCTAATACTATCCCCTTATAGTGGTCTTTGTCAAGTACCACTATGTTACCACACTTATCAGCAGGTTTTATGATAACGCTATCACATTTGCATATTTCAGACAGGGAATTTCTTTCACCCATTGTAAGGCTGCTGCCCCCTAGTGTGGATTTAGATTTGAGGATTTCCTCAATCTGACGGTAACTATTTTTTCAAATGTTACGATGGCTGGATGACACATTTTAGGGCAGAATGTGGAGGGTGGTCAGAACAGTGCTTTGCTTTCTTCAGATATGTTACTAGATGAGAGGTTGTCAGTTTCACTCTCAGAGAAAACTGGAATATTTAACAAGTTTTCTAGTTCAAGGTCATCAAAATTCTCTAATATGTTGTTGGCTTCTAAATCAATGGAATGTTACCTTGTTGCATTTCATTTAACAATAAATCAATGTCCTCCTGTGGGGTGGGCGGGCAAGAATAACCTGCAGCGCAGGTAGTCACGTCAGTGTGACCCATGTTATTGCTAGCGTTATAAGGACCTAAGTTCTTTGTAAAATAAAGCTTCAATTTAATCTTATGAAAGATCTTAAACAAGTCAACATAGACCTGGAAACAGTTAAGTTTAAGAGTTGGGATGAAAGAAAGTTCTTTTTAGAGTACCCTGTTTTGAAGGTCCATCAGTTTGTATGAAGACAAATTAATTGCTTGTAACCCTTTTGTTGGTTCTTGACTCTCAGGTTCCTTTTGTTCTTTTCGGTGTCTTCTTTTTCTTTCTCTTGTTCCACCCCTCTTTCCCCTCCTTATTTTTCTCATGAAGTTCCTGGAATTCCTGCTGTTATGCCTTTGGTTTTGTCTAGAAAAGCCTTGCCGTCATTTTTACATCCTGCTTCTGATCTGCTGGGCTGTTGAAATCTGACTCGTGGTCCACTTCACCCTCTGCTTTTGTTCTGATTATGTCCCCACTCAATTACACATTCATTTTCGTGCTCTTTCTGATCCCAGATAAGTTTTCTCTGTTTTATGGCTAACAGTTCATACTCGTATTTGTAGAGTTTATTTTGTAAATGTAAGTCCATTTCCATGAACTCGGCAGTCTTTGTGTTTTAATATTTCTGCTTTAATTTTGTTAAGTTCAGTAGATAGTTTGTTGTGTTTACTTGCATTGGCTTTAATAATGAGCTCCACAATTTTTTTAGAGCATTCAGCCACAGCTGTTAGCCATTCATCCTTGTATCTGAAGTCTTCCAATACACTATATGGAACTATGAAGACCCTGAGACCTCTAGGAGCTTGATCCTTGTCGAGGTAGTAGATAACATAAATAAAGGAGCCTTGATGGATAGAACGCAGCATGGATTTACCAAAGGGCGCTCTTGCACGATTAATCTAATACCCTTTTTTGAACCAATCAATGATCTCTTGGACCAGAATATTCAGTGCGATGTGATTTATTTAGATTTTATTAATGCCTTTGATCAGGTTCGTCATGATAAACCACTTACAAAATCTAACAAACTAAACAAGGGTGGAAGATTTGTACTATGGATTCACAACTGGTTAACTGACTGAAAACAAAGAGTCAGAGTATGTGGTGCAGTCTCAAGCTGTATAAATGTTACCAGTGGGGTGTCTCAGGGTTCTATTCTGAGCCTAGTTCTTTTAACATATGTATAAGTGATTTGCATTTAGGACTATAAGTATTTATAAACAAATTTGCTGATGATACGGAAATTGGAGGCAGAGTACAAAACTGCAATGATGCTACCAGGATCCAAGCAGACCTTGATTTACTATACCAGTGGTCTGAAAGGTGAGAGATGAAATTTAATCCAGACAAATGTATAATGCTTCATCTGGGAAAAAAGAACATCTGTGCATCATATAATTTGGGAGGCTCTGTACTAAAAGCTGTAAAAGATGAAAGAGACTTAGGGGGTGTTATCCAATAGAACCTGTCCTTTAGATCAAACGGTTCAGTTGCCATTGCAAAGGCTACTAGAATTTTAGGGTGTATACAAACAAATTTGATTAGCAGACATAAAGACGTCATTGTGGCCCTGTGTAGAAGTTTGGCGGGGTCACACTTGGACTATTGTGCTCAGTTTTGATCTCCTCATTTAATGAGTGATATAACTAATTTATGGAAGGTGCAAAGGAGATTCACAAAATCTATTTATGGTATGGATGGTTTCAATTATAAAGATAGGTTGAAATTACTGGGCTTGCATTGCTTAGAAAGGAGATGGCTGAGGGGAGATTTCATTTTAGTCTTTAATGTGCTAAAGAACAATTAATCCTTGGCAGATATGGGACTAGAACTTAAAGAAGTAACATACAATTTTAGGAACCATGTCAAACATCTATGTAGCAAACTATTCAGAACTGAAAAAATGGATTCTTACCTTACTCAAAGGGTAGTAAAACACTGGAATAACTTGCCTCAATATATTGTTGATGCTCCAAGTCTGGATTGTTTTAAGAAATACTTGGATTCCCTTATGGATACCCAGGAGGACAAACGGATCACCACTGTATAGTGTGTGTGGGGGTGTAGTTGACTTGAAGCTCCCATGGTGCACTTCTACTCCAGATTTATCAAAGTATCCAAGTAAATGCTGAAAGGCCAGTACCCAACCTCAAGGCCACAAGGATGTCTAACCTTGACTAAAAAGTAAAAGTAGTGGATACAGAATGAGACTAGGTGGACCTTAAGTAGTTGCAGGGAGAATAGCATTCAAAGATGCTGCAGATGTGGCCTGCACAGCTGAAGAAGCCCATGCAGGCTTAGGGCTTCACCCTCCAGCAGCAGAAGTCTTAACTATGACACCATGTGGTACCACCGACTTGTGGGTCTGCATGGCTGAAGCCTCTCCCTGAGCATTGGACCTTCTTGCCACCCAGTGGGACTACCAAGAGGTACTACAGGATACAAGTGGCCTGAAAAGGACCCCACCCATCGAGAGGCTCATTCTCAAGATGTGGTCTTCAAAGGGAGCAACTGAACAGGATTGAGAAATATGATAAGGGCTGGTAGGAATGCATTCATGGAGCCTTATAGCATGATGCAGAGATGGACTAACTGTGTGATGATGCAGAAAGAAGAATTGATAGATTGGATTGGATTAAATGAGAACTGCTGAAGAATGACTGCTATGATAGAAAATTAACTGAATGAGAAGGTACCGAAAATAGAAATGCATATCAAAGGTCATATCAAAGTGAACAGTCAGTCATCCATGAGCAGGAATTGCAGGAAACTGTAGTACAACTATGACTAGTGAAAATACTGAAACAGACTGTCTGAGTGATGGCAGAATGATTGAGAAAGGCAAGTTGAAACGTTTGGGATTAAGTGGTTATAATTGCAGACATGGAATGCAAGGCATGCAGATAGACGGCAGTGAAAAAGTTACTAGTGCTGGTTATAAACAGCAGATAAAATGGGCTGAGAAAACAAATAAAATACAGCAGCATGACAGAGGCAGGACATTGATACACACTGCAGGTAAGCATTGGCGGTAAATGCGGACATGAGAGCAGCAGGAGTGGCTGCCCTAGAGAAAAGCAGGATGCATAATGCCACAGCCAGAGAAGGCAACTCATACTAACTAGAGAGTTACAAGAGGCATAGACAAAACTGAAGGCAAAAACCAAACAGAAAGGCCCAAAACAACCAAGATGAAAGCATCAATCCGGGTGGGGGGCAGAGTTTCCAGTTGCAACAAAGAAATGGAGCTTCAGAATGAGACTGGAGGAAGCTAGTTAATATAGTCCAGGAAGGGGGTGTGGCTGGTTCCTCCCACCCATCAAACATCAGGCTTTACCTTTTGATTAGTATAAATGAAGTAACAGTAGTGGAAGTACAGATAGAGTAGTGTAGAAGGACTGGTAGAGGACCAGACTGCATAAAGCAAAAGAAATAGTAGGGAAAATATACTTTTCAAAAGAAATGTGAGAGTAAAATGGTGAACCTGAAAGGGAACATCACAGGAGAAGAAAATAATAGAATGAGAAAAGAGTAGAAAGGGCAGGCTGGGGCTGAAAAGAGCAAACAGGTTGTGGTGGAGTGCAGCACTACAGTTTAGCAGCCCTGTCATCCAGAGGGCTAAGGTGGTTGTCCCTGGTGGCCTGCAATAATTACAACAGCTCTGGTGGGCCAGTGGTTTCATTTCTTCCTAAGAGTTATACTAAGAGTATATAAGAGCTAGGAGACAATTAGCTTATAGTGCTCTGTCCTATGCGTAGTAGTTTAAGGAACTTTCTTGTAAAATAAGATTGTCTAGTCTTGTTTTTAATTCATTTTTGGTTTTATTGGCTGCAGTATCTAATGAGAGGCTATTGCAAGACTTTATAATTCATCAAGTGAAAATATACTTTCTCTTTGTAGTCCTAAAGATTTGACTTTTGATTTGAAAGGGGTGTCCTCTAGTAGTTTTTACATCTTGCTCAAAATCAAAATCTAATTCAGTTAATAAATATGAGCCCTGCACAATAGAAAACATCGTTAACATATTCCCCTTAGTCTACGCTGTTCCAAAGTCATAAGGTTTAACTCTTGCAATCTCAGTTTGTATGGCAGATGATGGATTTCATATATTGTTTTTGTTGCCTTTCACTGGACACTTTCCAGTTGGTTGATATCTTTATGTTTGTAAGGGCACCACACAGGCAATGCATAGTCCAACTGTGGTCTTATATAGGCCCTATTTTTTATACTCCACAATACTTTATTGGCTCGAGTTAAGGCTTCTGTAGTTTGAGAACTTGGATCGAGCAGATTATCCACCATTACACCCAAGTCCCTTTTGTCATATGTTGATGTTAAGATTTTGCTGCATAATACAGTATTTAGGGATGGTAAGGTTTTTTTTAACCCTATATGCATTATCTTGCAATTTTCCAAGTTAAATTTCATTCCCCAATTATTAGCCCATTCTGTCAAAGAATCTAAGTCTTCTTGCAAAATGTTACGTTCTTGCTCACTGGTACATCTACCTTCAATTTTAATATCATCTGCATATTTTGTAGACCAGGATGATATGTCTTTTTTGTTAAATCAGAAATAAAAATACTGAACAGAAAGGGGCCCAACACAGAGCCCTGTGGGACTCCGCTGGTAACCAGTCTGCTGGTTGATTGGTATCCTCTTATATTGACAGCTTGATATCTATCAGAGAGCCAATCTGACTCTCAAAGTATAAATCTAGTGTTTATTTTTTCTTCTCCTATGCATTTAATAATTGCCCAGTATGGTACCATATCAAAAGCTTTGGAGACATCTATAAACACTACATTACATGGTGTTCCTAGGTCCAGTTGTTTACTTATCTTTTCCTAAAAACAAAGCAGATTGGTGGTGCAATCTCTACATTCCTGTTTCAAGATTCCTAGGGGCTCCCTGTTGTTCAGTGGGTCCAGAGAAGGCTTTCCACTTCCAGACTGTTAGGCCATAGTATCTATCTCATCTCAGGTGTCCCTGAACAGTGAAGGAGCGGACTGATGGAAAAGCACTAGTAAGTCTATTTGGAAAATCTTTTCTGTTGCCAGTCAAGATAATGTCTCCTGCTATGCATGGAGCTAAACATGATGGGAGATGTAGGAGAACTGAACTGTGTGTGTGCAGCACATCCATAGGCCACAGTGTGATGACTGAAAGCACAGCTATGTACGCAGCATGTCCAGGGACTGTATGGGCTGGGAGCCTGGGTGTATGTAGCAGATTCAGGGACTGCACAGATCCAATAGCTCCTCAGTACTCTCAGAATGTCAATACCTGGTACAGTATACTAACATACTAACATACTAAAATGCCAGCAGAATAGGCCTAATGGTCTTTCGTGTCTGCTCGTTTGGTCAGCCCCCACCCTGGGTGCTGACCTTGCTGTCCCCCTCGCCTTCTCTGGCTTCTCCCTTCCCAGTTCCGGATATTCTTGCTGCATTGGATTTTGCTTCCTGAACCCTTCCCCTGTACCTGTCCCACCCCCTCTTGAACCCCTCCACTGTCTCTACCTCCACCAGCCCCTAGGTAGTGCATTCCATGGCTCTACCACCTCTCAGTAAAGTAGCACCTCCTCCTTTCTCCTGAATCTTCCCCTCCAGCTTCCACCCATGCCCTCTAGTGGACCCTTCCTCCTTCCTTGAAGCACCCTCACTGTTCCTCCCTATTTACCCTCTTCATGTACCTGAAGACCCTATCATGTCCCCCGTCCCTCTCTCTTCCAAAGTGTACATATTTAGCTCTTCGAGCCTCTCCTCATAGGTCCTGTCCCCAGGCCCCAAATCATTTTGGTTGCCTCCTCTGGACCCTCTCCAGGAGGTTAATGTCCCTCTTAAGCATGGCTCTCCAAAACTGCACGCGAACTTAGGTGCGGCCTCACCAAGCAGTTATACAGAGGAGTATCACTTCCTCCTTCTGAGGTGATCCCCTAGCGATGCATCCCAGCATCCTGTTGGCCTTGGCTGCTGCCCTCCTACAAGTCTCAGAGTTGTTCATCTTGACATCCACCACCACCCCCAGGTCCCTCTCAGCCATTGAGACTTGTAGTATTCCCCAGGGTGTACACTTGGCCTGGGTTTCTGGCCCCAGGTGGAGTACCTTGCATTTCCCTGCATTAAACCCTCAGCTTCCACTTCTAGACCATCTTTCCAGAGCCTCCAGGTCCCTGCAGGCCACCCTCCTCCTCCCCATCCACCACCGCCTCGTTTGAGTCATCTGCAAAGAGACTCATCTCACTCCTGATTTCTGTCCTTATGTCAGATACGTGAGGCATTGAACAGAAGGGGCCCAAGGACTGATCCCTGTGGGACCCACTAATGACCCTCCTTGGGAAGAGATTATCCCACCAACTACGCACTCTCTGGTCCGGGTCCTGGAGCCAATTGCCTCATCCATCGGATCATCTGGTTTCCACCCCATTTCTCCTAGTTTATCCAACAGGCCCACGTGAGGAACAGAGTCAAATGTCTTGCTGAAGTCTAGAAAGAGGACATCCACTGGTCTACCCAGGTCCAAGGCACTTGTCACCCAGTCATAGAACTCCACCAGGTTTGTCTGACATGATTTCCCAGGATGAATCCATGTTGTCTCATCGTCCAGGCACTTGACTTATCCAGGGCCCCCCAGCCTCTCCTTGACAATGCCCTCCATCACCTTGCCCACCACTGATGTCAGGCTGACAGGCCTGTAGTTCTCTGCCACCTCCCTTGATCCCCCCTTGTGGATAGGCACTACATGCGCCACCTTCCACTCTTGGGGCACCCACCCTGTCCTCAGAGAGATGGTGAAAAGCTCTGCCAGGGGTTTCGCCAGGACATCTGCAAGTTCCTTCAGCACTCTAGGATGTAATTTATCTGGCCCCGGTGCTTTCTCCGTCTTAAGGTAGCTGAGGGCTTCCCTCACTCTCTCTGCTGTGATTTCCACTTCCAGTACCTCTTCTCCCTGCTTAGCCCTCCCCCCACCTGCCAGCGATGCCCCCCCTCCCCAGACCTGCCGATTGGTAAGGCCCCTCCTCATTATCTCTGTCTCCTCCCATGTATGATGCAGCATCCCCATTTTCCCTGGTGAAAACTGAGGTGAAGTACTCATTTAGTACCTCAGCCTGCTCCTCTGGGTCTTGTGCCCATCTCTCCCCTGATTTAATCCTGCTAATCTGCCCCTTCACCCTTCGTCTTTCCCCAATGTATCTAAAGAACCCCTTTTTCCCTCTCCTAATTTCCCTGGCCAGGTTCTGCTCCTTCCTTGCCTTAGCCGCCCTCACCACTCTAGTGGCCCTTCTAGCCATCAGCTCATACTCCCCTCGATCCCTTTCACTCCTTGAGCACTTGAATTTCTTATAGGCTGCTTTCTTTTCCCGCACCACCTCCTGGACCTCCCTGGTCCACCAACAGGGTTTTGGGCCCTACCGCATTTTCGTCTTACTCTTGCACAGGTGCTGGTAGCATCCTGCACCCCTCTCCTGATGATTTCCCACCTACTATCAGCGTCTATGTCTGACCCAATCCCATCCAAATGCTCCTTAAGGATCCTTCCCATTTCCTTAAAATCCGCACCCCTGAAGTCGGTTACTTCCGTCTTTGTGCAGCCTTCTACCCCTCCTAGGTCCAGGCAGAACCAGACCGTGGCATGGTCACTCCTGCCAATGGGTCCCTTACCTCAGGCCCCAATCTGGTCACTGTCTGCCAGGACCACATCCAGTACCCGTGCCTCCCTGGTGGTTCCCTCACCTGCTAAGTTAGGGCAGCGTCTTGAAAGACATCCAACAACCTCTGTTCCTGGTCACAGAGGATGTCATAGTCTCCCACTCTGTTCCTGGCATGTTTAAGTCCCACCACCACCACCTTTCCTCTGCCCAGTCTGCAGTGTCTCCTAACATCTGCCACCAGACTGTCCTCCAGCTCCTCCGCCAGGGCAGGGGGTCTATACACCACTCCTATTTTTACTCTCTTGCCCCCCCTTGTTATCAAGGTGACCCAAATCGCCTCCACGGTTCCCTCCGCCTCCTCTACTCCCCCTATGCCAATGCAGTTTTTGACTATCATTGCTACCCCTCCTCCCCTTCCCTCCCCCCTGTCCTTCCTGAACATAGTGTAACCCTCCAGGTTCAGGTCCCAGTCATGTCTTGCAGTGGCCCAAGTCTCAGTGACCGCTGCCACATCCACTGCTCCCTCAGTTAACATCGCCTGGAGCTCAGGCATTTTATTGCCCAAGCTCCTGGCATTTAGCAGGTCTACCTTCCACCCTTTCCCTATAGTTTCATTTCCCCTGCTCGTGTTCCCTTGGGGATTCTGTTTTCTCCTGGTCTGCACTTTGCCAGTTGGTCTTTTCCTGCAATCCTCCTGGTCCCCAGGGGGGTGGAGACAGAGTCCCTCCTTTATCGGCATCCCCTTGACTGCCTTTTCTCCCATCCCACCCCCCTTCACAAGTTTAAACCCCACTTTTCACCAATGAACTCCTCTATTTTCAACTTAAGGATTCCCCTCCCCTCCAAATTGAGATGTAGTCTATCTCTAGCATACAGCTCCTTATCCTCCCAGGTCTCCCCCCAATCCCCCATCAACCCATACCCTCTGGCCTCACACCACTCCCTGAGCCACTGGTTTATCTCCCTAATTTTTCTTTTGTGTTCCCCACTAGCCCTTGGCACTGGCAGGATTTCTGAGAAGGAAACTGTGCATCCTATGTCATGACAGACCTGGTGAGCTCCTGAATCTTGCCTGTATCTCTGGCTCGCTATTTCCCTCAATGTCATTTGTGCCCAGGTACCAGTATGTCTGGGGAACCCCACAGTCCTTGCCAGCTGATATACCTCGTGCTTAGCCCTGTGCACCATTAGTCCAGGGAAGCATCTTGTTCTAACTGGCCAGGCTTCTCCTCCCATCCCATTTGATACCCCTGATCATAGAATCCCCAGCAGGAGCACTCTGACCACTCCTTTTCCTCCACCCCCTTCCATGACCCTCATCCTTTCTACCAGCCCCTCCTCCCAGCTGGCTCCTTGTTCCTCCCCCTATCTGGGTGCCACATGCCACCCGCTCCTTATTACCATGGCCTCCCTCCCTCCAATCCTATGCCTCTCCTCCTCCTGAGTATCCTTCTGTACCTTGTTAATTCCCCCCTCACTGCTCACAACTGGTCCTTCTCCCCCATCTGCTAAACTAGCCTGGCTCATCCTCCCTTCCTTCCTGTCTCCATTTAGTTCCTCCTTGCTCGTCGTGCTCCCCTGGCCTAACCCCTCAGCTCTCTTTACTGAATCCTCCTTGTACTTCTGGTCCTTCTTTACCTTTCCTCCCAACTGGTCCTTCTCCTTGCGCTTTCCTCCCTCTTCCCCCTGCTCCGATTCACTGCTCTCCCCATTCTCCTGCATTCCAGGTCCCCCCCTGTTCTTCCTGCTATCTGGCCCCTGCCTCCTGCCCCCCACTCCCACACCCTTTCCGTCTCTAACCACCTCTGTCGTGGCTACATCCCCCATCCTTGAGCAGAAGAAGAGAATTGAAGCGGTTGCTAAGTATAAGGTCTGATCCACCTCCCTGCCTTGCTTCCTTCTGTCCAGCACTGGCTATCCGCCTACTTCCCTGAGAATGTTGTCCCTCCGTCCCCCCTTTGTGAGGGTCCCTAGTTACCTGCCTGCTTCCTTGGTAGTGTCCTTTTGGGGCCCCTCTGCCAGGGTCCCTGCGACCCCGAGGTATCCTCCTGCACTCCTTCCCTATACCCCTGCTCCCAGTGCTTGGTGCAACCCTGTGAGATTTCCAGCCCCTTCCCCAACCATGCCACCCCCTCCCCCAGCTTTCTCCTCATCCCCGCAACCTCCTCCCTAAGCTGTGCTAGCTGGTAGCACACTGGGCAACCACCAAACTTCCAAGCCCAGTCCAGTATCATGGTTGCTCCACACCCTGTGCACCCCACCACCCTCCCAAAGATGCCGGCCCTAATGATGTGTGGTTCCATCCCCTTTCAAATAGTTTTCCTTGGGTGAGCCACCAGGTTCCCCCTATTCCAAGATACCCCTACTGCCTAATCAGGTCACCCACTAATCCTAGAGACAGTCCCACTGTACACCAGTAACTCTGTTACTAGATGCAGTACAACACATTAAACATGTAAGGAAAATGAACAACTCCCTAAGCTCCTCTCTCCCGGCCTTTAAATCCAACCCCAGTGGCTAGAACTACATGAGCTGCACCAGCAGCCTTTTCCTCCAATTGCAGGCAGGTCTTCCCCTATAAATTTGCAGACTCTGGAGGAGGTGGGAAGGGCGGGTCTTGCAGACACCTGACAAGAGAGAGTGTATCAGCCCTGTGTCTCCCCCAAGCCCTGCAGCTAAAGAACCAGGCCCAAGCAAATCCCACCAAACAGGTTTTAAATCAGAATAGGCCTCTACCAGCGTAGCCTGTTACAAAGTGAAACATCCACAAAGAGAGCACCACTTACAGCCACTAAATCAGTTTACAAACATCCAGGATCCCCCAGAACAATACCCTGCTAGCCCCTTAGAAGCAAGAAAGAAAAGAACTAACCTACCAAGTAAAATCCACAAGAACCCTGTGAAAACAGCAGCAGCTACTGTCCTGGAACACAACTGATCCTGCCCCCTTCCAGTTCCTTCTATGTGTCTATTGCCATCAATGCATGAGGATGGCTCTCACTCTGGATCTTTACATTACCTTCTCTGATCCAGATCATACTCCTACTTCCCTCACTCCATTTGTCACTGCTGCACTAGTCACAAAATACTCATTTGTGAAAGAGGATGGGGACAGCAGGAGAACAGCTTGAGAGGTGGGCAGGATTGCTGTTATGCAAATAGTATAGATCACAACGCAGTCTGACCATTGCATTACAACTGTGCTGTGGTCAGTATCTTGCTCAGATTCATGATGTGGATGCTGACTACTGAATATTCACATGAATCCAGTTTAGAACATACCTACAAGCTTCAAGTAGGGCCAATGATTTTCCATTTTCAATGAAAAACAACTGTAAAAAAAAAGTAATTTATCATTTTTAAACCAGCACTTGGGAGTCATTTATCATGAAACATCTCTATTTGCACAACTTTGTCATGCAAACAACCCCCGCTTTGCACCAGCTTACTATGCAACTCCCCATTTTGAGCTATATATTTGCATGAAACATGCTGGTTTTCCATCAGGTTTGGAAAAAATAGATTTTAAGATTTTTTTCAAATAATATTGGCCCTTTTGAAAACATAGCATCATTGTCCCTACTCCAAGATAAAACAAAACATACTTTTTGGCTATGCCACACAGCCTGAACAATGGGTGGGCATCTCAGTTTTGACAATTTCCAGCAAGTTATGAGGCATTTCTGTGGTCTACCTCACTGGTCTGACTTATCAGGTGGCTTTCTGGCTGATCAGGGGCAATTACTGGACTGCTCTAATGGTCTAGCTGGCAGTTCTGGCTGATCCACTGATATTCACATGGGTTGGGGGCAACTGTAGGAGTACTATTACTACTTCTACTACAGTAACAGACTGTGCATTCCAGTTCTGGACACATTCCAGCTTTTGTTCAGTCATTGTATAATATCAGGTACTTCTCACCACAAAAACGTGACAGTGCTGAAACCCAACCTATCTGCTTCCATACTGTATGTTATAAATAGCAACAAATGAAAATCCAGGTGAAGCTCAGGCTGTAATTCATCTTGGGGTGGAAATGTCTCATTATAGGTGGTTCTTCAAAATGCAATTGGGTCTTCTGATAATAAATATCAGAAGACTGTGCTTCTATGATGGTGTTCAGGAACAGGTCAAGGTTAAGTGAGTCTTATAGCCAAGGTGATGGAGATACAACATGGCATTCTAGGAGCTGCTTCTCATCAACACAATGTGGTAGTTTTAGTTTTGACATCAGAATCATTTTTTCAGATTTGAATAGTAAAGTTGTGACTACGGTAGATTTGTTTGAGTTAAGTTATATGAACTGAGGATGAACAGTAAGCATTGGTATTTGTATCCACCAAACACAATGAAAGTATTGACCCGCATAAGACAGAAACAGAAATTGGCTGTACACTCTTGTGTTTACATTATTTTATATTATTATTTATTTATTGAAGTATTGGCATAACAGCCCTTTGAGTCAGAAACCCTTTTGCAAAGGCTCCATGTCAGATTTACAAACAGGTTACAAAAAAATTACAGGACATTAATACAGTACATTATATATAGGATATGATTACACTAATAATACAATACATTATACATAAGTGCATCATAAATGAGGGCGGAGTGCATGGCAAAGAAACAAACATGACAAGTAGACTTGGATACGTGAGACCTTGAGCAAGCCACTTAACTTTCTGTGCTCCCAGGTTGCACCTGTAAACAAATTTTCAGCTTAGTGTGTCTCACCTGATTAAACAATTGGAAGGAAGATTTAAAACAGACAGGATACAAAACATTACAGGAAATTAATACAGTACATACTACATAGGATAAGAGTATACAAGTAATGCAGTGCATTATACGTAAGTGCATCATAACTGAGGGTGGAGTACATGATAATGAAACAAACATGGTGCAGGCAGTACTAGCTAACTGTGAAAATAGATAGGAAATGTTAAAAAAGAAAGGGAGACCAGAAGGAAATCAGTTAAGGAGAGTTGTGAGACAGCTGGGCGGGGGTAGGGAGAAACATTGAGTAGAGGGGTGTAAGGTGTAGAGAAGGAGGAATATGAAAGAGTGCAGGTAAAGGATGAGCAAAGGGCAGGAGGGGAACAGATTGGGGAGGGAAAAATTAGACCAAAATAAGGTGGGGAGGAGCAGGGGGAAATTGAGGGACCAGCCATGAGCAGTCCCAGATTGACCAGTAAAAGCTAGGAGCAGTCACAACTATTCACAGAGAGTAGGTGCTGGTGAAGTTTAGTTTTAAAGGGGCCCAATTTAACTGTAGAGGACACCAGAGGAGGCAAGTCACTGAGCAGGACAGGTGCCCTGTGGAAGAACACTCCCTGCCCTAGGGATGTCTTACAGAAAGGGACTAGATAAAGGACCTTATCAGACCTCCTAGTAGAACAAGGGGTAGGGGCAGGGGAGATTAGCTGCTGGACTGAGGGAGGGGAGAATGAGGTGGTAAACTTCTTGGCCAACAGGCAGGTGTAATAGTCAAGCCTACCCTTAAAGTTTAGCCAGTTCACTTGACTGTAAAGATTGCGGGTATGGGTTAGCTTTGGTGCTCATGTTATGAGGCAACATGCTTTATTGAGGGAAAGCATTATTCTTTTAAGAGCAGTGTCAGATACATATCCATAGATTACTATACCATAATCCACTAGGGATAGAATGGAACTAGTGACAGCCAGGCGGAGGGCGTTGTTTGTCAGGCAGCTCCTATGCCTGTAGAGGAGACTGATTCTGGTGTTTACTGCTTCGTAAACCAGATTAATATGTTCTTGGTAAGAGAGGGAGGAGTCTAAGGTGATACTGAGGTATTTAAAACTCCTAACCTGCTTAAGTGACAAGAGTTAACTATTTCAGATGTTTAGTGACACTCCTTTATGTTTGTTCTGGTGGTTTGCAAACAGCATTACTTTGGTCTTTTTGTAATCGATGACAAGGTTATGAAAGGAGAACCAAGACTTGATTTGTGTAAAGCTATTTTGCAGGCATTGTTCAAGCATAAGGGGTTCAGGGTGACTAGAGAAAATAACTGCATCATCTCTATAGAGGAGAAGGTTGCCAGAGCAGGCTTGGGGAAGAGTATTTAGAAAAAGACTAAACAGGAGCGGGCCAAGAATTGAACCCTATGGAACCCCTGAGTGAACTGGTTTACTGGAAGAGAGGGTATCTAGGATTTTAACCCTCTGGGACCTCCAAGAGAGGTAATTATCAAACCAAGAGGTAGCATCAGAGGATAGGCCCAGCCCTCAGAGGGAGGCAGAGAGAAGGCCATGGCCGACCATGTCAAATGCTTTTGTTAGGACTATGTACATAGACCCAGCCAAGTGACCCCTGTCCAGAGCTTTATGTATAAAACTGGTGAACTCCAGGAGTTAGGAACGGAACCAATCTGTGGCTCAAGGAGACAGCCCAGCAGCAGAGAGCTGGGCTAGAAGGAGGCGGTGGGCTACAGTATCGAAGGCTTTGGCCAGATTGACAAAGATAGCAGAGGTAACCAGGCCCTGGTCAATACCTGTCAGGATGATGTCAGTATTTAAATCGACAGTTAATTTTCATTAGGCATAAGTATGAAGCACCTGCTTATTTGTTTTGCTCAAAAACTGTAAGCTTGTTGAGGTTCACTGGTCAGCTGATTGACCACTCCCCCAGCCACTACAAAAAACAATTGGAGCCCCCTCTCAGGCTGTAGCTGGTTTGGTGCCTATTGTCGAGACCCAGACTTTTTCTCAGTTTGGTGTGTGCAAGATACATGCCCCATTAAGATCTCAGAGTTGATTTTGGTTTTGTTAGCTAGTATCTAACTTTTGCATTGTGATACATTTTGGACTTGTTTACTGACGCATCTGGCAACTATTTTCTCACCATTTTACTGGTAGAACTGATTTTCGCTACAGTACCAGGAAATGTCACTGTGTCAGTTAGTCACTGTAAGGTAAATGATTTGATAGTAACTTTACAAGAGAGGATACAAAGGAGCTATTTCAGTGTATTTTTATTTGAAGTGGGGGGAGGGACAGAGAGACAGTTGTCAGGAGCATTGCATCTTAATGAGTATGCCAAATCTCAGGTTGCTGGCATAATAACAAGCACAGTCTGACATTTTCTGTTTGCATTGTGGGTATGTGTTGAGGGGGGGGAACAGAATACAGCAATCATGGCTGCATGTCAGAAGCAAACAGGTCCCCCGAGGACATCGTCACTCCCCCCAGGGAGCCAAAATCTACCAGCAGCTGCACGGAGGTAATTAAAGTACCTCACCTAGCAGCAGCGTTTGTGAGGGGGGACTCTGGTGGTAAGGGTACAGGGTTCAAAAAACCTAAAACAATACCTTGAACTGCAAGACTGGTCCCCGATTCTCCATGCACCCGATATAGATGCAGCTCTTGTCTTCTTTACCTCCACCTTTAATAAAGCCTGCGATCTCTTTGCTCCCCTCTCTGCCGTCCGCTCCAAAAGACCTAACCTTCCCTGGATTACCCCTGCACTCTCTATGCTGCTCAAGCACAGGGACAACCTTTGGTACCGTGCCAACGAAACCAGGCACCCAGCTGACAGACTGGCCTACAATGCTGCGTGGAATAAGTGTACTTGGGCAATCAGGAAAGCCAAAGCCGACCACTATCAGGCCTCCCTCACTGCCTCCTGGGGGAGCACCCGTACCTTCTGGGATAAGGTCAAACAACTGAATGGGAATCCGCCCCCTCCCCATCCCAGATTACCACCAACAACACCACCATTACAGACCCGCCAACATTGCAAACCTCCTCAACACCGCCTTTACAGACCTTAGCCCCATCCTCCCAGTAACTTCTTTGATCAGCCACCCACCCATCCTACCCCTGCCCCCATCGCCCTTGCTTCCACCTTCATAGGGTTACTACCCAGGAAGCCAGACTGCACCTGACCCATGCACTAAAAGGCAACAGTTCCAGTGACATCTCCCTGGATCACAAAATTCTCCGGTTAGTCCTGGATCAAGTCCTCACCCCACTCACCTGCCTTCTTAACAAATCACTCTGCCTGGGACAATTCCCCTCCTCGTGGAAAATTGCAACGGTCATGCCAATCCATAAAGGGGGTGATAGGTCCTTAGCTGGGAACTATCGACCGATCTCCATTCTCCCTTCCCTTTCCAAGGCGCTGGAAAAACTAGTTGCCGCACAAATATCTGAATACCTGACCAAATACAACATCCTCTGCCCGGAGCAGCACGGCTTCCGTGCAGGACACAGTACTAGCACTGCTCTTATTGAATTTGCCTCCTTCCTTCACTCCTCATTGGATACCGGCTCCCTGGCGGGGGCTGTGTTCCTTGACCTATCAAAGGCCTTTGACACGGTCTCCCACCCCCTACTTCTGGGAGCCCTCTGTCACGCTGGGTTTGCCTCTGGACCACTAGCTTGGTGCTCCAGCTACCTGTCCGCCCGCTCCCAATGAGTCAAAATTGGTGGGACTCTTTCTAACCCACGCTCGATCCACTCAGGGGGTTCCACAGGGCTCCATCCTGGGGCCCCTCCTCTTCTCGCTTTACCTTAACACCCTGCCCAGTGCGTGCCCTGGGAATATTCTGCTGTACGCAGATGATACCTTCCTCTTTGCCACTGACCATAACCCCACTTCCCTCCAGGTTTCCCTACAAAGGGCCTATGATGGCGCTGAAGCTTGGCTTAAAGAGCATAGATTAGTCATAAATCTTAAAAAATCTAAAACCATGCTCTTCGCCCAACCTCAAAATAAATCATCCAGCACCCCTCTCCGTATCCTTTCCGGCTCTAAACTACAACTGGAACAAGTCCAATCCTATAAGTACTTAGGGATCCTATTTGACTCAGCCCTCTCCTACCATACCCACATCGATGCACTCGCTTCTGTTACCAATATCCGACTGGGTATCCTGTACCGCCACAAAAACTGTCCCCCCCCCGACGCACTCCGGCTGGTGGTTACATCCTCCATACTCTCCCTGGTGGACTATGGGCTACCTATCTATGGGGCTGCCAACATGACGTCCCTCAACAAAATCCACCTCCTCCTAAATAAGGCTTGCAGGCTAATCACTGGGGCCCCTAAGCTCACTCATACCTGCCAACTCTATGACCTTGCAGGAATGCTTGACCTCGATTTAACGCCTCTGTTATACCAAATGTGCCTTCATTTAAAAAAAACCTTATTAGGACTTTCTCCCCGGGCTGACTTCCGCCTCCTCCCAGCACAGCCCCTTGTCAGCACCTGGACCTCCTGCAAAGCCACCTTCCTGGTTCCTCGTGCTAGGACTTCACTTGGACAGAGATCTTTCTGCACAGAGCCCCCAGCTAGGCACAACACTCTTCCTCGGGCCATCACTGATACCCCACCATCTCCACTTTCAAAATGCCCTCAAGCGAGCTATTCATCAGCGCTGCTGCTCCTGTGCCTAACAGATGCTCAAACCACCCTGTACCGCGACTGCCTTCAATCCATACGCCTCGTAATCTGGGCACAGACCTGCTTGTCTGTAATCACACCTGTATGAAAATACCGTTATGCTGCTAAACCCTTTATTCTACTGTTGTCAATTATACCATATTTTGCTCTGTATCACACTACCAATGTTGCTGTTACCATGTGCCATTAATGCGTGTCTGTTTATACTCATGCACTGCTCTGTATGTACCCCTCTTTTCTGTATTACCTGTATTATCTGTTTTATTTGTATTATTCCGAATTTTCTACCATTGTTGACGAGGTACCTTTGGAAATGAGCCCTTGGCTCAAAGGTTGTAAACTGATTGCTTTATAAATAAATAAAAATTAAAAATAAAATAAAAAATGTCTATAAATGTAAGCTTTATTCTTAATTTTACTCTAGTTTGAACCTGTCAGAGAGATAATTGCCAGTGAAGCCTTCCAACTGAATGAGTGTGGTAAGTTTGAATAGTTTCACAGGGTGGTCAGGAAATTCAGCAGGTTTATAGGAATGGGAGCAATCATATTACATCACAATTCAATGAAAAAGTTGTAAACTGGTTGGTCTTAACATTCCCTTTAACACAATCCTTCCTGCTAAACTTTAGACACAATGGGATGGTAAAACTTATATTTATCTATTTTATTTCAAATGTTTCACCAGGAGAGAGACATACTGAGCCATAAACAACTCGTTTCCAGAAGCATCATGGGGTAGAGGGTAGAGGGAAAAATACATATCTATACAGCGTAAAAATATTTGCAGAGAATGTACATTCATATTAAGGCACACTTTTATACAATATATCATAAAAAACATGGAGCAATATACATTGAATGTACAAGAGCATGTACATAGGACTTATTGACAGAAAATGAAACATCAGCAGTAAGCAACATTTGCCTACAAGAATAGGGGATGGACCAGGTTAGTGCAAGTGGCTAAGGGTAGTCTAGCAGAGGGCAAAGAGTAGAGAGGGGAAGAAAAAAGAAGACAGAGCATAATAAGGAGACAAGGGAGGTCCAGAGTTAGGGTGGGTAGGTAGAGGAGGTAGAGGAATGGGGGGAGGAAGGAAGGAAGGAGGGGGAGATCTGTAGTATGAGAGCCAGGGGGTGGAGGAGATAAGGGAGTGGAGAACAAGGAAGAGGAAGGTATGGGGGCAATAACGGGGAGTCAGTGGCAGTTACAGGAGGGGGTGGAGTAATTGTGTATAAGACTGGAGACGGAGCGTATGGAAGTAGCAGAACAAATAGGTCCAGGGAAGGAGTTCCAGAGTTTGGGAAGGCAGAAAGAGAAAGCAGCTTGTCCAGCCGAGGTCTGCCTGGTTGGTAGAGTTAGAAAGCGAGGATTAGAGCTACGAAAAGAGTGGGAGGGGTTTGAAGGGGAGGAGGGCAGAGACATATGGTAGGATGGGAGGAAACCCAGCCAGTACTTCATTTCATTTTTGGTAACCGGGTTAAAAGCAACTGGGCCATGTGGCCATTTACAGGCTTGACCCGGTGAGAGTCAAAGACACTCAAGACACATTACAAAGGGATAAAAAAATACAATGAAGTGCATATACATGTACAAAATATTCATAGAAAAAACATAGCAATGACAGTGATGAATCACAAATATAACAAACACTTAGCAATAAGGGGGGGAGCAATGATCAAGCCATCTGGCTTCAAGGAAGGGAAAGGAGAGTAGGGTTACTACCTGTCCTGATTTTTGCACAACAGGCCTGATTTGGGCAGCTGTGTCCTGCAAAAAAAAAAAAAATACTACATGTCCTGATATAACAGTAGAAAAAATATTTTCTGACTTTTCTCTAAATGTTGCAAAAAACAATACCTTAACTAAAATAGCTTAAAATGAAAAGAAACACTAGAAACAACTAAAAAACTACAACACTTAGTCTTAATTCTGATTATTTAGAAAAGACAGGTCTGTTGCATTGGTCGAGGTTATATATTGTCCTGCTAAAAATCATGTTTCAGTAAGAAATGTCCCACTTTAAGCTTCTTAAGAGGTGGTAACCTTAAAAGAGAGAGAGATGTAGAGGTAGCAGTGGTAGGTCCGGGGGGGTGGGGGAACAATACAGGGCAAACCTGTAGAAGGAGTGGAAAAGTGGATACAGTCTGGCCAGGGTAGACTTGTGAGCACTAGCATAGATAGTGTCACTATAGTCAAAGGGGGGAAGAATCATTCTCTGCACAATGGCTCTGTGGGCCAGCAGAGGGATGTACCCTTCGTCCCTATGCAGCGCACCAAGTTTAGGGTGAAGCTTTTTGTGTAAGGAGCCCACATGAGCCGAGAAGTCTAGGTGATTGTTGAGCCACACTCCTAGGTACTTGAAAGTTGTGACGTTTTCAAGGCTAGACCATCCAGAGTATGGAAGGAGTGCAGGGCTGGCAGTTTAGAGAGTTTTTGTCTGGTACCAAAAGTCATAGACACAGTGGTTTTCGCATTTAAGGAAAGCTGATTTGACAGGAACCAGTGCTGGATATTGATGGAAGCCAGCTGGAGTCTGTCAGGTCTGTTAGAGAGGAGCCTGAGGGAAATATGACAGTGTCATCAGCATACATGTGTATGGATGCAAATGTACATGCAGTGGGGAAGGAATTTAGATAGATGGAGAAGAGGATGGGTCCAAGCACTGAGGGCTGGGGGATGCCAATGTGAATAGGGAGGGCAGGGGACATGGAGTCACCAATTTTGACAGCTTGAGTTCTGCCCATGAAGAAGGAATGGAACCAATCTGTGGCTCAAGTAGAGAGCCCAGCAGCAGACAGATGGGCTAGAAGGAGGGGGTGGGCTACAGTATCTAAGGCTTTGACCAGATTGATGAAGATAGCAGCGGTTACCAGGCCCTGGTCAATACTTGTCAGGATGGCATCAGTGAGCCTGAGGAGGGAAGTGGATGTGGTGTGAGATTTATTGAAACCAGACTGGAAAGGGATGAGGAAGGAAGAGTAGTCAAGAAATGCAGAGAGTTGAGAGACTACCATATGCTCTTGGAGTTCAGCAAGGGCAGGGAGAAGAGAAGTAGGATGCTAGTTGCCCTGGAACTGAGAGGTCACCACCCTTAGGGAGAGGGATGACAGTGGCTGATTCCCAGGAAGAGGGAACTGAAGCCAGAGAGGAAGAGAGGTTGAGGAGTAGAGCAATAGGGTGGCAAATAGCACAGACAGAGAGGTGCAAGAGCTTTGGGTCCAGACCATCTGGACTAGTGCCCCCTGTAGGGTTTAGAGCAAGTAGGGCTTTATGGGCTTCAGTAGGTGAAACAGTGAAGAAAGAGAAGGAGGAGGAGGAGGAGGAGGGTAGAGGGCGCTGAGAGGGGGAAGAGAGAGGAGGAGGAGAGGAGGGGGAAGGGAGGAGAAGTGGGTGGAGGCACAGGTGGTAAAGAAGCTGTTAAATTCAACAGCAACAACAAAGGGTTCAGAGATGGTGGCCCCACTCACCTTAAGGGAAGGAGGGGGCAGACTGGGTTGGAGAGGAGAAAAGGGAGTGGATGACCTTCCAAAACTTGGATGGGTGGTTGATGTTGTTTTGGAAGGTGGAAGTAAAATAAGTAGCCTTGATGAATTTAGTTGCCCTGGTGCAGGCATTGCATAAAGTTCGATATCTGTGGTAATCAGCAGGGGACCCAGAAGATTTTTGAACCTTCCAGGCCTCATCGCGTGCCCGCAAGCAGGCTAGTAGCTCAGCAGAAATCCAGGGAGGTGAGAGTCTCAGACCCTGGTTTTCTTAAGTGGGGCGTGATGATCCCAAATGGACATGAAGCATGTTGAGAAGAAGTTTAATGCTGAGTCCATGGAGCTGGCAGTGGATATAGGTGACCAGTCTGTAGCTGCTAGATCCTCATGAAGTGAGGAGAGGTCCAAGGACCGGAAAGAGTGATTCTGGATGAATCTGGGTGGGGCTTCGCGGCGGTGAACCCTGTGAATGCAGTACATTATATGGTGGTCACTGTGGGCACCCGGGAGTGTGCTCGATTGAATAATTCTATAGGGGTGTGAGGTGAGGGCCCAGTCCAGAGGAGTGTGGTTTAAGTTTTAAGGTTCAAGTGAGTAGGATCAGAGATAAGTTGGGAGAGGTAAAGGGTTTTGATGTTATTGTAGAGTTTGGTAGTAGAAGGGGAGAGTAAATTTTTATTATAATTTTATTATATTATTAAACTTATTCATTTTTTATTAATTTATATCTTTAGTGACCCAAAATAACTGGACAAATTACTTGCTAAAATCCAGTTAGAGCTGCAGAGCAGAATGAAGGAGACTAGTGACTCAGATTTGGCAGCTTGAGAGATAAGATGTTATATTTTCTGTAGAAGTTTGTGACTACCCTGAATTTTTTAGACAAACTTCAAACTGATATACTTTCTCTTTTTGTAGGAGAGTTGTTGATCTTTATCTGTGCAAGGGGCTGTTGTGGATGCTAGGATTAGTTTGGTTAAAGGGCTGCATGTTAATCTCTGCATATAGATCAAAATGATCAGAGTTACCTGATGTTAGGAATGGCATAAGATAACAGTGATGTAGAATCAGGATGGTTGTGCCTTCAGTGTTATCAACTTATTTTACAACATGCAGTAGCCAGTCCAGTGGCAGGTGATGGAGGTGATTCACAAAACCTTTTAGGGAATTATTAGAGAGAGTCATTCCCCCACCCCAAGCTGAGCCCTCCTCACACAATCATTCCTGTAATAATCTGCCTGATTTTTGAGTGCACACCACAGTCAAAAAGAAGAACCATAGTGAATTGGCAAGTTTGGGATTCAGAGGGAGGTTGTGAGTACATAATGTTTTTGCAAAAGCCCTGGATTGTATGAAAAAATCTCAGCCTAAAAGACTTTTGTCTTCTGCAGGACATTGTTACCAATTACTCAATACCGGGGGATGGGAGGGGGGTTTAGTTCCTCAGCTGGGCCAAATGGCTGGTGCTGCTCACTGTTCAAAATGTTTCAATGACCACAGGTGCTTGCTCTCTTGGAAACAGCATACAGTTAAGATGATGTGAAGCCAAGAAAGGTTGCACCACTGGCTGTCTCAGAAAATGTCATACTTATGCAGTGGCCAGTCCAGTGGCAGGTAATGGTATTGGCCCTTGATAGTCTTCTATGTAGCACAGTTCTTTTTACAGAGGTTCATTCCTCCTCCCCATGCTCAGTTCTTCATGCTAATAATATTAAACATTTTTTGCATGTGTGTGTGCTCATGATGCCTTTCGTAAAGCTCTCCTTGTGGCAGTATATTTCTGTTTAGATACTGGGGTCAGAAATGTATTTTTAACCACCTAGTGATGTATTGCTATATATGTGTATTTTTTCCTGCTTGACCTCATAGTGCTTGAGTTAATAGATGCATATATCCAGTTGTTCTATTACAATATGGGGGTCTGTGCAGCCCTTACAGTTGTGCATTGTATTATGTAACCAGGATTTTCTACATCAGTTTTACAGTATTTGATGCCTTAGCCCACTGATAGCAACAGCTTTACCGGGATACAAAAAATCTGATTTGTATCTGGATCACTCCCATTAGAAGTGGTCCCATGTTTCCCTCCTAGGAAGTTTCAAATGAGTTAACCCATTATACTTCATTAACTGTATGATGCCTTTCTATGTGCTCTGGCTTTCTTGACAAAGCATTTTGTGTATTTTGCATAAATAAAACATGGATAAAAGACCTGATGTCTCATCTGTGCATCTCATGTGTCTTTCCAAGCAGACATTAAAGATCTCTACAACACTTCCCCTGCTCCTCGCATCACAATCTCAGATTGCTACCATAATAGCAAGCACTGTCTGAGGTTTTCTGTTCGCATTGCAAGTGTGTGTGTGTTTTTTTTTGTGGGGGGGCAAAGTATACAGTGATTGTGGCTGCATGTCTATAAATGCAAGCTTTGCTCAGTCATGTGAAGAGAGGACAGTCAGGCTGTTTGTTTTCTTCCAGTTATATAGCTGGGTAAAAAGTAGAACTGTACTGGAAAATGAGCTGGTTCACTTCAGTTGGGTTATTTTGAGTAAAAACAGTAAAACAAAAAAATGACTAGAATAAGTAATCAGCACGGGCACTAAGAATTTTTTAAAATGTTGGGATGCATAGAGCAGTAACAGCATGCTGTCCATGTTACTATCACACTGTAGACAAGTACAGTACACAGTATATAGGAATCTGCCAGTAGCAGAAGAAACAGCACTGTGGAAAGTACATCTCAGCTGGTAGAGTGTAATTAATGATGAAATAGATGGCGATTTCATGTTGCTGCTTACATTTCCATGATGGGCTTGTATTGGGCTAAAATTGAACACATTACACTATGCTTAGTATGACCTTAAATAGCACAAAAGACTCAAGCTCACTCACACTTGAAAAAGGTTGCATAATGAACAAAGCAAACAGACTCCAGGTACAGTTATCAGCTGCAGATGTTAGCTGGTAAGAGATGGCAGGAATAAATCAATAACAGATTTATGGAATCACTGACTATTTTATTACTGATTTAACTACTAGCTGAGATATGCTTATAGTGCTTTTTCAGTGGATAGTTACAGAGTGTTATATTCTGTATATTACAGTATGCTTACATATGATAGTAAAAAGGACGACACACTGTTGCTGTTCTTTGTATCCTAAAATAAAAAAAAAAGAAATTCCTTGTGTTAATGCTTTTTATCCCTTTCCAGTCATTGTTTTTGTTTTGTTTTATACTGTTTTTATCCCGGATAGTCTAGCTAAGATTTGTTTCTTAGCACAATGTTTCATAGCAACAAAAGGTACAGATACACTTGAAATAATGAATGTAGCATGCAGACTCTCAGTACAGTTATCAGTCACAGATATCAGCAGATAAGAGATGGCAGGAATAAAACAATGATTTCGATTAAATGTTTGTTCTGTTGTTTTATTTTTGTTGTCTTTTTCCAGCTGATATCTCTGACTGATAACTGTACCTGGAGTCTGCTTTCCTCATTCATTATCTGACTTTTTTTTTTCAAGTGTATGCCTATGCCTTTTGTTGCTGTATAAAGTTGTACAAAGAAATGCATAGTAGATAAACAATCAGATTTTTGCTTTTCATTGTTCAAACTAAATTCCTATTCACATGAAATGCATTGCTCTCCAGAAAAAGGAATTTGGCTAAGATGAAATAACACACGACAGAACAAGAAAAGAGATTTAATTTTATTTAATTAAAAAAAAACACATTAATCTAGTTTGAGTATGTATTGGAGTGACATTGATGTAACAGGGTTTCTAATAAAAATGGTTTCCTGATTTCAATTTTGATTTTGTATCAAATGTAGGATAAGCTTTTATTTTATTTGTATAATAGTTTGCAGTGAAATAAAATGTGTATGTGCCAGTTTTCAAGATTATAAGGTTGGTTAGCATGTGATCAGTTTTTTAAAGGTGATAATTAAAATGTTATGAGATAAATAAGAATTTCAGGTACCATGTATAGTTGCATGTGAATATATCAAAAATCAAGACAAAAAAACTGTGTATATTGTTATTGAATTCTATTCATAATTGTTCACAAAAACAACTGTAATGAAGAATAGTTGGTTTGAGCATGGATCAAAACAACTGATTAATATCAGACTACAGAAATTAATCAAACCATGATCTCATCTGATTTTCAATATACAGTACAGAGTTTGATGCCTTTAGGTATCATTGGTTCTATGATTTGTTGCTGTTTTGGCTGTTCTACTCAGTTTTTGCTTTATTGTTAGTTTTGGCTCTTCCTCTACTTATTTGTTTGTTTGTCTGGTTCTCACCTCCCCCTGTCATTTCTGCTGCACAGCAGCTTCACCACTTGCCTCTAGCTTGGTGTCACCTTCAGATGACCTTTGGTCAGCTCCTGGGCTCTTTACCACAGTCCCCTCACTGCAGCTGCAGTTTTTGTTTTGCTTTAGTTTGCCCTCCATTCAGCAGGTTACTGGTCCTGTCTGCTCACCTCTGGGCATCCATTTTGATAGGGTCCCTTGTTTTTTAATGTGATAACTGGAGGCATTGGCATGTATACAAGGGAAAGCTGGGGCAAGAAGCAGAGGTCATGATACATGGTGCCGAGTGCCATTATTCCTGGGGACTGAACTAACGATGCCCACAATTATAACTATTTTACTGAGGTCAGTCAAATCGGGAAGATGTAGCCATTGCTGTTTCAAACCTGGATTTCTAACAGAATGTTCAGGAGGCGAATGATAGGTTAGAAGTTGTTTGAATGCTTGGAGTGCCTCACTGCTCATCTGCATATTCTAAAGGTGTGCGTTGACTAATTTGCATGTCCCAAGAGAATATAATATATTGCTTAATGTGCATGTTTCAAAAGCCTTAGCTGTTTCTCAGCCTTTACCTTTACAAGGCACTGTTGCCACACAATGCCCTGTAAATAAGCAATATGATTGGCTACAAGGGCTTCACCTCAATATAATTACCATTCAGTAGAGTGGGCCCTTTTCTCATCTGGCTGCTTTCTTACAGGCCACTTTCTTATCTCTGTAACACTCTTCTTTTGGTTCTGCTGCCCGTCGGTCACATTTCTACCTAGGTTTCAGACATGCTGAATAACTGTTCTCTTCCAATCTGCTACCATCTTGGTGACTACTCAGTGAGGTTTTCTGTCCCTGTTCCTACATGACCAACTAGTCCATATTCACTTACCTCTGGCGCCTGCTTTCTGGGAATGTTATTGCCCACCTATTCCTGTGCTACAGAGCTGGATTCATGGTCCTCGGCAGATGTGTTCTGCAACTCAGCATCCATTAGGCATGTGTGACTTACATTTGATCTTGTGGAGCATGAAGATCAAGGCCACTGTGTTTTGGTGCTAGGAAAAATCAAATTCCATTTTGACTATCCTGGATTCCGGGATTTTACCGGTGTCTGGGAATTCAATTTCCTGGATTTTTCCAGTAATCCAAAAACCTAATATTATTTATTCATTTTCAGTAATAAATTTGTCTGTCAGTGATTTATAATGTTTTTATGCAGATCTGAGCCACATCGGCTGAAAACAAGAACATTTAATCTCATATTGCATGTTATATTATTATTATAGACTGGCTACCAACATTTTGCATCTACCAGCTATCAAGGCTAGTGACTGTGGAACTTGATTGGCCAAACTGGCATAATTATTGAAATATCCCCTTCACAGATCAAGGCAGCAGGTGAAATGAAATGGTTTCATGTAACAGTAAAATTTTTCTCGCAAGATGGAACCAATTCTGATGTCTGTTTGATGCTAAATAGACATCAGAATCTAGTCTGTTTTAATGCTGACAATGTGTTCTGTGACATGAATAATAAAAACTTCTCCAAGCTAAAATGCAATGCATGTGCTTAATTAGATTTACAAAGATAAACATATGCACAAAAAAACCCCACAAATCAATTCAAGTATTGGCTGCCAAACATAGTTCGACAAATACGCTACCCAGACAAATACGCTACCAAGACAAATACGCTACACAGACAAATATGCTACACAGACTACATGAAGTAAAGCATACTATGTGAAGGACAGTAAAATCTAACCCATAGCTGTATAATGCAGAGATACTACATATTGCACATCTACACTATTGCACAGTGGAGCACCTTTTCCCTACAATATTGCACCGGAATTGCACGTCTACATCATTGCACAGTGCAGCACTATTTTGTTTTCTACAATATTGCACTAGAACTATTGGTTTACAAGTTTATTGCACAGGGGAGCACCATTTCTCTGCAATAGTACTGTACATCAAAACTGCAGTTACTCAGGTGAGGGTGGAAGATTCTGGGTCTACTTATTGAATAGCAACATTGAAAATAATTTTAAATTGTCCACAGTCAAGCGTCTCTGTTGGTCAGTCTGGATCTGTCCATCTGCAGAAAATGACTGCTTCACATCTGCACTAGAAACAGGGACTCAGATGGCCTGAAGGGCTGCCTTGGCCAGAGTTGGTACCTGTGAGGACATACAGATCCAGTACTGGTGAACATCAAATGATTCGATGTCTGGTAGTTCCTGCACATCCTGCCATATGTAGATCTCCCAGTCCTTTTACAGTGCATTCTTATTGTGTAACGTGAACATTGGGATATAGGGCAAGTACAGCTGGAAGTCCTTATTGAGTTTGGGTAGGTTGAGCGGGTTGAGAATTCGACAGGCCATGAGAAACTGTACAGATGGATTTGACTGCAGGTGTTTTGTCAGTTTCTCCAAACTGTCCTTTAAAGCATTTTTGAACAGTTTGAGGTTCTCGTCCCTTACTTTATTTCCCAGTTTAGAAAGGTACAGCTCTGTCTTCTCTCCAAAGCCATCATTTTTAGTTGTGCCAGCCTCAAAGCGGCTCTTAATTGACATTAGCATGTCATATGTAGATGTTGCAAGAGGTTTCTCCTTTGACTGCAAAAGTTCTATTGCAGCAATAATGTCACCTGAATTATCTGTAATGAATGCCAGTTGTGCTTGTAGCTCATCGTACCATTCATCCAGTAATGTCCGTAGATTGTTTATTGAGGTGGCATCACTTGAATCCACCCTGAAAAAGTCCCTCAGGTATTGCAGGTGTGTTGAATGGTATGCCACAGCTGAAAACCATGTGTTCCATCTAGTTAAAACAGGAACCAGGTGGCAAAGCAATCATTTCCACTGGAGCTTCCAGATTCTCCAAAAATGTGATGAATTCTCTTTTGCATTTTGGTGATTGCTGAAAGGCGTATTTTACCAATGAAACCAGTTCATTAACTTTTTTGAAATGGTGCAGCCATGTATCCCCAACAAGGGACAAGACCAGTGCCCAGCAACACACATGCACAACATGGTCCCCAAGAACTCCATGAAGTGCATCATTAAAACATTTAATCATATAATGAGCACTGTCACTGACGAACGAAACTACATTTGTAAAGCCAATGTCATAACTCTGGAGAGTCTTTAACACAGCTTGAGCTGCTGTGGAATAATTGACAGAGTCTAGTTCTGTGCTGTTTCCAAGATATGTCTTGCCCCCTTCCAACACAAAGATGACATGAAGAATGCACCGCGACTGTGCATCTGCACTCTCATCACATATCACAGACAATGATTTCCCATTCAGAGCTGCTTTAAGGTCTGCATCAATTTGCTCTCTTAACTTGGGTAGATAGAGCTACCTCAGGGTGTCTGCTTTTGGCACTGCATCACTCCCCTTCACATACTTGCACATCCATTCCCTCAGATGTAGATGACCCAGCTTCTCCAACGGAATATTCGCAGCCCCCCCATGCCTTATTAACTGTGCCCATGACCATCTCATTTCTTACAAAGGATGATTCTGCTGCAGCTCTGAAACTGCTGGTCAGGGTCACCTGCCTTGCTGGTCTTCCTTCGCTAGCAGCTCGTTCCTTATTCCTAGCATGTTTCTTGCGGAGCAGATGATCTTTGACTGTAACTTTTCTGATATGATCCAGGACATGGTTGCAGTATGGACAGAAAAAGTTTCCTCCATCCTCATAGAGGCCTTCAGATTTAAACTGAAGGGCTTGCTTCTTAGCCAAGGTGTAGCAGAGCTTGGCTTTCTTATTCAGTGGTGCAGCAGACATCATGCAGGCAGAAAGTATGAATACTGAAATTTTATTTTTTTAATTTATTTTAGTCTTTGGTAACTGGGTAAGGCTCACTAGGCACAAGTGCCTGTTTTCAGGGGCGGTCTGGGAGCACTGGGCGGTTAAGTGACTAGCTCAGAGTCACACAGTATGCAAATGGAGGTTGTGAGAATCAAACTCAGGTCTGGTCTACTGGATGTACCAAGCTTGTTCACACCTTGTTCACACCTCGTTCCTCTAACCTCTAGGCTATACTGCCAGCCCAACCAAAAAAAAATATTAGTAGTGTGTTCCACCAATCTGCTTGATGAGATAATTCAAGTAAGAAAATAGGAGAATCAGATCCCCTAGATAGGGCAGTCCATGCCTTTTATCCATTGGCTATGTGGCAGCAGCCACCACCTACATCCACCATCCTCCAGGTATGACAGCAGCAGCAGCCTACACCCCCCATCCTCCAGGTACGACAGCAGCAGCAGCCTACAAGTCCCATCCTCCTGGTACAACAGTAGCAGCCAACAACCACCATTCACTAGGTGAGATGGCAGCAGCAGTCTACGACTCCCATCCTCCAGGTACAATGGCAGCAGTAATCTACGACTCCCATCCTCCAGGTACAATGGCAGCAGTAATCTACGACTCCCATCCTCCAGGTACAATGGCAGCAGCAATCTATGACTCCCATCCTCCAGGTAAAATGGCAGCAGCAATCTATGACTTCCATCCACCAGCTACAATGGCAGCAGCATTCTACAACTCCCAGCCTCCAGGAGTGAAGGCAGCAGCAATCTATGACTCGCATTCTCTGTGTATGACAGCAGCAGCATTCTATGACTCCCATCCTCCAGGTACAATGGCAGCAACATTCTACAACTACCATTCCCTAGGTGAGATGGCAGCAGCAGCCTACGACTCCCATCTTCCCAGCACAACAGCAGCAGCAGCCTATGACTTGCATCCTCTTGATACGACTGCAGCAGCATTCTACAACTCCCATCATCCAGGTACAGTGGCAGCAGCATTCTATAACCACCATTCACTAGGTGAGATGGCAGCAGCAGCCTACGACTCCAGCAGTAGGGCAGCCAATAGTCAGCATTCTCTGGGTGCAATGGCAGCAGCAAATAAACATCCTCCTACTTGCCCACAACTACATGGCAAGTAACCCTCTTCTGACTTGTCAACTACACAAGCAACATTCAAACTTACCTGGTGTTACAGAGCTTTTTGCACAGCCATATGGATATACCCAACATGACTTGCCCAAAACCACACCGCAAACTGGTCTGAAAAAATACTAGTATCTTTGGACCCCCCCCCGTATCACTGCATTGATCAAGCAAAACTGTTTTTTTCCCCCCATGTACACAGTACCTGAATGCAAGGGCAAGGTCGTGGTGCTGCTGTAAGCATCCTTTGGCATTTGTTGTGCGGCATTTGTTGCTGAATCTGGTGACTTTAACTACACTTAACTAAAATTTAGCACCAACCTCCCCTCAAAAAGAGACACTGTAGGCAGGTATGGCAAGGCAGTGCTGCAGTGGGAAGTGGGGGTATTTCCACATTTCCCCAGCTGAAATAACTTGCGCCTGCATACCTTAAAATGGAAAAACCACTGCACCTACTGTAGGTTGGTCTCAGAAGCATGGTAGGCAGGTGTGGAGCACAGGGTTACAGTGGGGATTCAGGGGGCTTTCCAGCTCCCTTCCAGAGGGAAAAAAGAACGCTTATGTAAGAACATACCGTTCACAATAGATCTTCAAGAGAATCTCTTGCAGCAGGTCACACCTTAGAACTACAACCATCAGGAACCAGGACCACACAGACACAAAAGCACAGGAATAACAAGACACATCCCAACTACTCAGACCCCCACACCACCACACACTCCAGGGCACACATTGGTGCCGGTCTTGTGACACAAAGGGGCTGAGGTGCTGGTCACCTTACCATACTCTCCACAGGTGACCCGTGTTACGGAATGTGCATGGGCTGCCGGGAATTGGCAGGGGAGGAAAAGGAATGAACGTCCGATGAACTGCTCTCCTTCTCTGGATAGGGGGATTCTCAGAGGTCAGCGCTTGCCTGCTCCCTAGTGAAGGCTGGGGCACCATGCTGCAGAATGGGAGGAGTTGGGTCAGATGGTTGGAGGGTGTGCATGCAGACGGGTGTGCACTCCTCTCCGTGGGCATCATTGAATGCCCCAACTCCTGGGAGAAACACCAGGAAAAAGAGCTGCAGCAGTAGCTTGGGAGGGTGCCCCCCCCCCACACACACACACTCACACTCACTCTGGGGCACACAGAAAGCAACAAAGTTGCTCCAGAATACCCCAACCATCCCCCCACACATGGATATAGTGAGTCTCTGGGGCACACAAAAGGTAAAGTAACTTAGCCCCCAAAAAAAGGGTTCCCAGCTACACACACACACAGAGTTTTATTCTGCTGGTGAAGGCTGGGAATCCCCCCCCAATCCCTACTGCAACTCTACCTTGCCATGCCAGTCTACCGTATTTCTTTTGAGAGTTATCCTGCAAGAGATATCTCCAAAGATCTAGAAAACAATTTGTCCTCAGACTTGGTCTGGGGCACACAGCAAGCAACACTGCCCCTTGAGACATGCTCAGGAATGCAGCACTGACAAATCTCACCCACCCATCAAACATGCCTGTGTTAGTGTGCTGTGCCGCCATCATCACCTCGTCCCACTTACTCTGGGGCACACAGCAAGCACCACAGCCCCTCAGACTTGCTAGAGGATGCAGTGTGCTAGCAATCTCATGTGAAGTCCAAGGGGCTGTGAGTCTTTCTGGGTGCTTCCAATTAGGTTGGGGGTGGTGAGCTTGCTTTTCTCACAGAAACAGCCCTTGACAATATTCAGAACCCCACCCACACACTCAGCTGCCCCCCCACACACATATACTGACTGTTGGGCAAAGTTAGTCACAATACTCAGAACCCCATCCTACTAAGGCCTCCCCCGAAAGGGCTCCTAGCTAGACCAAACACACATCCACCCCCTTCCCCCACACACACACACAAATACTGATTCTCTAGGGGCTCTGGTATTTACAGCATCTTTGGCTGTTTAGACAGGGAGTCTGACGAGAGCAACCAAGCAAGCTTGTTTGTACCCCTGGACTTTGATTCACACACTCTGGGGCACAAAATACTCAGACCCCACCCCCACTTAGGTCCCCCTTCCAAAGGGTTCCTGCTGGACACACACACACGGTCCACCCCAAAATTACACACATAGTGACTCTGTGGGGCAAAGTTGGTCACAATACTCAGAACCCCATCCTACTAAGGCCTCCCCCCATAGAGCTTCATGCTAGACCACACAAACCATCCTCCCTGCTACTCTGAAGCATACAAAAGGTAAAGTTACTCAGTCTCCCCCCGAGGGCTCTCTGCCCCCGCCACACATACACATACTTAGACGACCACACACACACACACACACACACACACACACATGCACTCTGACTCAGCTGAGCAACCAAGCAAGATTGTTTGTACAGTTTTCAAAAAAGCAGGGTGTGCTCCAAATGTGGTGGATACTGGAAAAATACCAAACAAATAAGAAATCAAGCAAACCAGCACTCCAGGCTTCAGAAAAATTCAGGGCAAACATTTATTGTAGTTTTTTTACTAAAAAAATAAGTACTTACAATTGTAAGCAATAAAAATACAGCACCAACAATGTGCATTCTCTGTCACAAACACTCCTCTCCAGCCTCAGCACTTTGGGGCAAAGCTACCCCTTCATAGTACTTTTTTTTTATTTAGACAAAACTACAATAAATGTTTTCCCTGAATTGTTCTGAAGCCTGGAGTGCTGGTTTGCTTTATTTCTTACAAGACTGTTTATACCCCTGACTTTTTCGACCCCCCCTGAGAACCCAGTATCACGTTATAAATATAGCAAGTATAGCAAGCACCAAAGAAATACCAACCCCTGTAAAAAGATTCAAAGAAGCACAAGGAAAACAAGGAATTGTAGTTTTTTACAACTTAAGTACCTCAGTACTAAGACGCCCCTCCCCCATATATATACTGACTCAGCTGAGCAACACTGACTGTACCCCTGGCTTTTTTGCCTTTTTTCTCCCCCTCAGAACACAGCAGCAGCATCATGTTACAAATATATAGCAAATACAGCAAGCAAAGAAATACCAACCCCTGTACTGGCCCTCGGTTCCCTGATTTCACTGCAGCAACATCCAAAAATTCAAAGCACAAGGCAAACAAGGAATTGCAGTTTACAATTTACCTGAAGGGAAGTAGTATCCCAGAAGTGTGCAGAGACAAGGCAGGGTTGCTGGAGATTCCAGGGGTCTGATGCCTCTACGGCAATTGTCTCGGTGGCAGCAATGCTCGTTTTTTAAATATGTTTTTTTTTTAATATTAAAATATTATTGTGTCCGAGAGCTCCGTTTGTGCAATGGGGTAAACCCTGCGACCAAAACGCAATGCAGAGAGGGCTGAGAGGAGCAGGTCACTAGAATAAATTAAAGTGGTGTCCTCGGCCTCCTCATGGTCTCTACTGGGTGTCTCCTGCATTTTTCTTGTTCTTTCTTCTTCTGGGGTTTTCGGATTCAGTAGGGGAGGATGGCTTGCTGCACAAGGGCTTTTATCTAGCCCAATTCCCAATCACACACGCAAGCAGTGTGAGTTCTGTGATACTTTCGGGTGCAGTTTGAATTCTGCCGGCCAAACAGGATTCTGGGATTCCATCCGCGTTCATGGAATCCTGGAGAAACAATGGCCTTGATGAAGATACTTTCTGAATCTCTGTATGTGCTAAGAAAACTAGACCAACAAGGATACTGTAGTTTTGGTGATGTCTTACCACAGAGTAAAGCAATACCTCTCAACCTCCTTCCAATGAGTGTGCCCCCACTTCCTTTGCATGTTGAACTTATTATTTTTGTTTGGCCTTCACCACCCCCAGGGTGCACTCAGTCTCTGCACTGCAGATGCAACCTTTGGCTACATTCTCATTGTTCCTGTCTCAGACCATTCTGATTCTTTATGCTGTCAAGCTCAGAGTTTACAGCCTCATTGATTGCTGTCTCCCTTCCTTAGCCCATCCTGTATAGAGATGTGTGAAGCTGGCAGACTTCACTTCGTGAATTCATTTGCAAAGTTTGCAGAATTCGCAAAGTGTGAAGTGCTGACTTTGCAATGTTTTGGGGAGGTGAGGTGGCACATATTCAGGCGAAGTCATGTAAATTCACCAGTGAAGTTGCAGCTTCACTTGACTTCTCCTGAAAAAGTGCCACCTCCCCAGGAAAACTCATTGCAAAGTGGCGACATGGGCAATTTGCAAAGTTTTTTGAGAAGGTTAATGACGCAACTTTGCTGGAACTTCGCCAGCGAAGTAAAGCTTCACAACATCTCTAATCCTGTATGGCTCCATTCAGTCATATCTTTCACAGTATGCATTACTACTCTGCTGGGACTTTGGGTCGATCAGCCTCAGACACTATGCTATACCAGCCTTCTTATGCTCTGGCTATGAATATCTGATGCACTTTACATACGTGTTTAGCATCTCTTGCCACTCCACAAGTATGCACCCCACTGAGTTTGCCAGCCTAGCTTGTTCTACTGTTTGACTTCTGCATCTGAGTTGTGGAGCTTGTTCCTTGCTCCAAAATTGTCACCACCCTCTCAGCTCATGAATGTCTTCAGTTGCCATCTCCCAACCTGCTGAATCCAGTGCCTCGACTCCTGCTGTTATTGCTTCCTCTACCAGTCTTCATGTTGTTGGCCACAGTCTTGTCCCTGCTTGCCTACAGTGCCTTCATCTCTTTGTTTGATTTCTCCCATTTAACATTACCTACCTGGTTCTGAAACAGCAGCGTCAGTCCATCATTGGTAGCAGCCTCACCTTTAACACTGCACAGCTTGCAATGTTCAGAGCAGTCCACAGAACTACACTGTGTAGTTGTTGATCATGCTCATGACCTCCCTGGACCCTGACCTCCTTCATTGGATCGCTAGCCATGGTCTCAGTTCTACCACCCAGGACATCCACCCTTGCAGTCCTACTGCCTCAGATTTTGCTGCCTCATGACCTGCTAGTCTGCTCTGCTCATCACAGAGTCATTGAAAGACAATTGTCCATAGTGGTCACCTTGGAGATGGCAAACACCAGCTAGTGCACCCACCTTCATAGGCATTGCAGCCTGCTCATTAGAATGCCAAAAAGATCCTTTCTGGTTTCTGCTCACTGGATGCCATAGGTCACTTGCCCATAGCGAGCTACCTGAAATGGCTTTTTGATAGTCACTACCTGCCTGTTTAGCATCCATATAAACAGCTTTGCCAAGTCAGCTAGTGTCCAGCACCACAACCGAAAGAAACTCCTTCCACCTTTGAGCCATCTTCAGTTGCCACCAAATCATACATTGACTCCCATCACCTACAATCTATAATCCTACTCCAACAAGCCTAGAGTACATAGCACATATCAGTTCTACACTCTCAGAACTGGAGTCCTCAGAACTGCCCAGATCACTAGTACATTTTCTACATGCCACTCCAATGCTGCTTACAGTCATCCCAGTTCCTTGTCCTGGATCTGTGATGTAGGAGCTACTGTAACCACCACCATCCCAGATGGCTTAGACTGAGAATCCAGATGGACTAGTTGCCATTACCTTAGGCCAAACAAGCAGTCAATCAGTGTGTAGTCACTGAACTTCATAATGCTTTAGCTGCACAAGTCCTTATATCAAACTGCTCCATATCATATAGCATCCTGCAACTTTTGAGAAGTAGCTTACAGCAATAATCTAGTGGGACCCAGGTTCTGTTTCCCAGAGTACATGAGACAGTCCAGTCAGACTGACACCTGTATACCCAGAGCCATGGTATAGGAGTTCAATGACAGTCCACTTATTATCCTCCAGCTCATTAGCCCATCTGACGCTAAACAGCTCAAAGCATTTGAGGCTGTCAGATTGTGACAGATTCTAACTACCATTTACACATCCCGCAGTCAGGATTGGCATCCCCAATCCTTGCCATACTTCATCGCATCCATAGTACTCAATGCACGATTCACACTCTGCTCTCAAGATCCTGGGCTTCATCAAGAGTCAGCTAAGCAACTCAGGCATCCTCTAGAAAGATTCAGCACATCAGGAACATTCCATTCTTCCAGGTCCACACTCTGGTGCAAGAGAATGAAATCCCTACTGTACGACAACCAGATCATCTCATAGTGTCATAAGGTCCTCTTCTTCAGCATGCATCATGTCTTTCTCTCCTTGTGCCCTGGCTGTAGTCCCATCCTCTTCTACTAGTGCTCAGTCTGTTTCAGGTATTCCATGCTCCCTGATTAGGACCATGTGACTCTACCTCCACTGCCATCTAGAATTCCAACCAAGCATCATCTAGGGCTACTTACACCATTTCTGACTCTATAGTCCCTTTATACCTGCTACCATTAGGCAAATGTCTCCCAAATATCAGCAGCAGGATTGCACCATGCTAACAGTTAGGCAGTGCCCACTAACTTCAAACTGCATCAGCACTCTGGTAGTTGGGCATTCACCTACTCTCTGCCCATAGACGACTCAGTATGCTTTCACCCCCTATGGCTTCATACCCCTGGTAACACCCACCAACTACAAACAGACATAAGCCCTTCATTAGTCAGGTATTTGCCCAATCTCTGCCCCTCAAAAGCATAGTATGCTTTTTCCCTCTGTGGCTTTGTACTGTGCAACTTACCAAGCCTCTCTAGGGATCAGTTTCTTATAAGCTCCAGTGCCTTGTCAACAATAACCCAAATGTTGCAGACTCTCTTCACTGGTCACTGCATCACTTGACCTCTAAGGAGACAACTTTGCATCAGTCAGTCAGAATTGCGGCTAACATCAGCACCTGTGGCCAGACTCTTTACTGCTTACTCTTGAGACCTATGATCAGACCATCCTGGTAACAGATTGGCACCTTTCATTTCCTGTGCATATCAGACTTTCTGCTTGAGTCTTGCAAATGGACAAACTCCAACAACTAATGCACTAACAAGAACCATTTCAACAACTAGCAGCTTCAATTGCACGTGTAACTCAAACCACCTCCTTTCTGACAAGAATGAGAAATACTTTGACCTGGTTTCCTTACTCATCTAGTCCAGCAGCCAGACTCCTATATAACACAAATTCCTTTTCAGTTTCTGCACCCACCCAGACCAGCTCAACCTCAGCTGGAATGGGATTCCAGCCCACATCAAGCTTGGGTAGCACTTCCTCTCTTGCACTCTAACATCCAGATCTTGCTTATGCATTCAGCTAGTTTGTCTAGAGCTGTCCTTACCTGTGGAGCCTGGAAGGAAGGCATAACTGAGGCCTTGGATCCCCAGAGGTTTCCCCCACAGGGTATTTTTCCTCTCTTCTGTGCCAAGGGCTGCATCAATTCCATGAGCTGGAGAAGGGTCTTTCTTGGAGTTTGCTTACCATCCTGGCTGATGTCCTGGCTACTAGGAAAATTGTTTTTCAGGTGACATATTTAAGTCTGTTTTATCCATAGGCTCAAAAGGAGATTCCATCAGCTGGGCATGACAAATGTTCAAGTCCCATTGGCAGTGCTCCCAGACTGGGCAAACCATTTTCCTGCAGTGTACCCTAATTTTCCCTACATTTCCCCTGTAAAACTGGGATGAAATTTCCTTAGATTTTCCTGTATGCACAAACCAATGTTAAGTACACAATTGGCTTCATTATAGCTGTCAATAAAATCACTATAACAAATGTTAAGGCAGTTGTTCTTATTCATTTTACAAGTTAAAATCACTTAAATCCCAAGACCAAAACATCCAACACTGATGGTGTGTGCAAAATTTGAGCTTTACGCACTGTCCCATGTCTTGTTTCATATAATTTCTCGTGGAGTGTATTTTTTTCACCACAGCAATTATATAAATAATCCTTGATCTCCATGCCGGTAGCTGTGGTTTGGTTGAAGTGGAGATACAAGTATGCGCATGCATAGAGCAAAGGAAAACCAGCACATGTTCACTATTATAACCAGATGGTAAATCATAACCGGGTTACCCTATGGGAGAAAATGCTCCCCAGTTATTATAATGCAATGATATCCATAAGGCATAATGGGGGGGAGGGGGGAAAATATGAAATAACAAAATATTGCACTCATTATTTCATGAACTATACTCAAAATTAATAATCACAAATTGACCAGTCTTTAAAAAGATTAATGGTAATGCCAGTAAACAAATTTATTGCAAATAAATTAGATGAATTTCCCCATATATGTGCAGATGCTATTTTATTTGTATCTTTCATTTGTTAGTTTTCACACAAATTCTCACAGACTTTTTCTGACCACCTGATGGAATCTTGAATGAGTTGCATAAATATTATTTTCTTCAATGCCCTGGCCCAGCAACTCAGTACATACACACTCAGTACATCACATTATAAAATGACACAAATCAGTCTTCTGTTTCCAGTTGTTTGATCAGTACCTTTTGCAAATGGTACAGTTATATATCAGCATCTTGCAAGTTCCCCAGGAAGATCACTAACATTTCAGGAATAATATCAAGCCTGCCCAAACCTACAAAAATATGAACGTAATAATAACAAAAATGTCCTCCTAATAAATGGCATGATCTCTTTTATTCTCACAAATGGCACATTATATCACTATAATTAATGGCTTGTTTTTTCTTCCATAGGAAAAGCATGGCATTATTTGCCATAATACAGGAATGTTTATTATGGCAAACACATGCACAATTTCCCCCACTCTGTGCATGCGCCCGCTCGAGCTTCTTGCTTCCTAACCGCTGTCCCCTTCCCTTCCTCCCGAACTGCAAACAAACACAGACACAAAACCGCCATGGAGACTCGGCGGTAAGTCATTTTAAATAAAAGTACATCTGCCAAAAAGATTACTGGATTGAGTACCCACATGAAAATGAAAAAAAGTTTTAAATGAAAGTGAAAGGCGACTGCGGACCGTGAAGTCTAACGTACTCGGACCGAAGCCGCACAGCAACCTTTTTATTTTATATAATTGCTGATGCAAAAAGAGCAACCCAGCAATTATATAAAACAAAATATGGGCCAGGGTGTGTAAACTTGAAGTTTACACACACTCTCGGGGTTAGATGCTATGCATAAACCCCTTGCGTGTGTGTAAACTTCTCATTATACACCCTGACCCATACTTTATCCTATATGTTGTGGGAGAACAAGGCAAGTTAACACATAACCTAGCTACATTAGTCTCAGACCTTAAGCTTAATTTATAGAAATGATGCAAGATTACAGTACTAGTAAATTAAAATATTATTGTTCAGACCTTTTTACTGTATAGATTGCTGATTCCAACCACAAACAATACCTTTATGTTCCACAGCCCAGAGCTGGTGGCCCAAAACCCAAGAAAAACTCAACTGTTGTCCCCTACAAATTTCTTTCTCAGTTGTTTTGACTAACTTTTTTTACCTCAATAGCAAGAAGTAGAGTTGGGTCGGCATCTGTTGTGGTCTCATAGTATCCTGGTCTTATGGCAGGGCAACGAGCTGGTTTAGCCTGATTTTTTTTCAACAAAATGCTGTGAAGGTGGATGCTTGGCTCCTTGGCAGCTGCTTTGCAGAGAGAGTAGGTCACTTGCGGCTCCCGCACTAAGGCTTGCTAAGTCCCGGGATCACGGCTGGTGGCTGACAGTCCAAATGCGGAACACCAGGAAAATAATGCCAAAAACACGTGGCTTTGGAGTCTATTCAACTGGTAGGATATAGGCCTTGTTGTAATCACATGGTGCATGAAAAACAGACTGGAAGCAGGTGATCAAATTTGCAGCATCAAATAAATTTAAAACCAGCTAGTCAGAGCATATCATTGGAGCATGTTCAGGGACTCTGAACCAATGGGCTATCAGCCTGCTGAAATCTCATCTCCAGCTGCCATCTAAATGATCCTCCAAGACTCTTGGCAGCCATTTTCTCTGGGCTTTAAATCTTTGGCAGTATTTCCCCACATAAATCAATAAATACAGTTTTCCTTCCTGTACCCCATTTTCAACCCTCAAATCCCTTAAAATATAGAAATCCTCGTAGATCTGGGAACACTGCTTTGGGGAACTAGTTCTCTCACAGGAAGGTGCAGGTGATGGAGGCCTTTGAAAAACCTTTACAGGTTGTGGAAGGGGGTGTGGCCAGCAGCCAAGCTGAGAACAACCTCTTTGTGCAGCTCTACAACTAGTAATAGTTAAATCTATATAACACCCATTTAAAGTCAAAATTTGAAGTCTTACTAATGATCAGTGGACCAAGCATTGCCTCTGGAATCTGCGGGTATATACATTTCTGAGAAGGAGTACTCACAGCCAGAGATATGGTGAGAGGTAACAAAGCGGCAGCAAATCCAGACAGAGCCCACTCTAAGGACCCAGGGATGGGTGAGAGTAAAAGTCAACACCACGGTGGTGGGAAACCTGCCGAGGCTCAACCTTCCAATGCGGCCCTACTTCGGGCAATCCAAGGCTTGGGCAAAAAATGGGGGACTTTAATTTGGAGATGAAGCAGCTAAACACTAACGTGGCACTTCTGGCAGAGGACACTAAAGGGGTGACAAAAATAGCTGAGAAGACCCTAGATATAACTACAGGGCTCGCTAAAGAAAATAATTTATTAAGATGGCAGCTTAAAAACCTAGAGAATGTTGCCCGCTCCTCCAACATCAGACTTTTGGGACTCCCTGAAAATGCTGAAGGAGAAAATTCCATAGCTTTTATGAAAGACATGCTGGCACAAATTTTGAATTTTGAGGATGACTTTACCATAAAAAAAACTTTACCACATCTCACCACGTGGAGGGCGTCCCAAAACAGTTACAGGAGAAGCCACTCCTTGGACCATCTTGATGGAGTTTGGATCACTGGAAGAATGGGACTTGATCCTAAATAAAGCAAAACAACTTAGCCCACTCCACTGGCAGGAGGTTCGGGTGCATATTTTCCCTGATCTAAGCTACATGACCAGAATGAGGAGGAAGGGATTCGATGGGGTCCGATCTCGTCTTCATGCCCTGGGAGTGCATCATGTCTTGCTCCTGCCGGCTAGCCTGAGAGTCATATACAGAGGAAAGGTGTTTCAATTTTCAGATTATACTGATGTTGCCAAGTTGCTGGTGAAATTGGAAAGCCAGTTTTCATCTAGAGGTGAGAATTTCCACTCGGAAGAAGAAGCCGAAGATTAAAACATAAACGGAGAGTATAAATGTTACGAGAGGGAGGTTGGTGGATGAGAGACTGTTTTTGTCTGAACAGAATTTTCTAAGGAGATGGTGAACTTTATTGGTTTAATGTATCAAATGGCTGTATTTTAGTTAACTAATACCATCTAGTTCTCTGGGAAGGATTGTCTCTACATTGTGCCCCTCCTTCATTTTGGGCCAGATATTCAAAGGTTAGCCCCTGGCAGCGATTAGCACTGCCCAGTGTGCAAACTTAGCCCAGAGCAAAATGCCAGCCATATTCAAAATGAATAGCCCGGGGAAAAACCAGCTGAATATAGCAAGCAAAGGAAGCCGGGCAAACAGGGCCAGGAGTGCAGTGCAAAAAAAGCCCAGGAATAAGACAGCACTGAATATAGCACACAAGACAGCACTGAATATAGCCCCAGGCAGGCAGTGCAAACACACAATGGAACACAGTGCAGAGACAGCCTGACCTTGGGACACATGCAAGGGAACACATGCCAGAATGAGGTATCAGGAGCACACCACAGTACACACCCAGGAGGACGCCACACATGCACGAGAATGTTCAGCAACAACCCAGACCCATGTGGAGAACACCAGCAACAGTACAAAGCATGTGGAACACCAGCATCCAAGAATGACACAGGACACAGTAAAATGTCATAAACCAGTATAATTAGCAATAACAAAGAGTAAAGCAAACAGAAACACAACAGCGAATAAAATACAGAACAAAACAATGAACAAACCCCAGATTACAAAATGCCCCACCCACCACTGTACAACCCTCCCCACAACACGGAAACAGAACCAGAACATACCCACCAAGCTCCCCTGAACACACAACCCCAAATGCCCACTACATGAAGAAAAAAGTCAAGCACCATCGGCATAAAAAGGCACACAAAGGAAAACATAAGGATGACAACAGATGGAGGGATGGGAAAACACAGGACAAGGGTGCAAAGCGGCAGAGGATGCACACAGGGACAGATGACAATAGGCAAGGAAGGGATAAATAAGTCCAGTGAGGGGGTGTGGAGAGGGAAGACGTCTAAATAACAGGGCATAACTAGTTGCCCGCTGGATCAGGGAGACGAGCGTCCAGGATATTCGCCACCCTCCGGGTCTCTGTTATAATAATGGCCTGCTGTTCAATCAATGTCCGCTGCTGCCTCACAATTCTGCGCCTTGAGTCCTCTGTGCCCTCTGATTCTTTGGGCTCGTTGCCCACAGCAATGCCCGGAGTGGACCTACAAGAGGAAGGGTGAGACAATGAGGAAGGTACTCCGGACAGGAGGCAACCAGCAGCTATCTTTTGCCATACAGAGATGGACAGCATGTCCCAATGGGCTATCCCTGGTGGCATTGAGTTCTGCAGTGGTAGGACAACATGGAAGCTTCCCACAAAGCAGCACAGGGCAACACAGGCACCAACACAAAACCCAACACGGATGATGACAGCGATCCTGACAGCAGCAGAGAACATGTGACACCACACACCACGATACAGCACACCGCGAGACACGGCAGACACACAGCTGGAAACCTGGAGAGTTGAGTGCAAGGGACTTGCCACAACATCCACAAGGGCAGCCACACGTTGGGACATGCTGCCCACCCACACATGGAAATGTACAGTAATGCAGAGCGAACAAACAACAATGACAGGCATGCAGGAGCATCAATGGACCATGACAGTGGCCTGCCAATGACTGACCCAGGCCAGGGGATAACAGTCAGCCAGGGCACAGATGCTGTCAGTGAAGGGCCTTCATATGCCACCAGGCAATATCACCAAAAGCATACCATCCAACTGAGACATGGTACATGGCAGTGTCCCCAACCCACATAACAGGACCCCCCTCCCCCCTCCCCCACACAGTGATTACCATTTCCACAGCCACGGTCAGCATTGGCAGGCAATGATGAACGTAATGTAATAGCACAGTGATAATACTACCCTGCAACTAAACTGCAACAAAGTAACCTCACCATGACATACACTTGGAAGGACTCCACAATGCATATGGCACAGTGCCAGGATGTAGCACAGTGTGGCAGGCAGTGCTCCACAGCTGGTGGCCAGAAGGGGGAGAGGTAAGGCCGCAAGGCATGGTGCGTGCTGTCCCGCATGCACAGCAAGGAACCACCACCCATGCAATTGGGGATGCCCTGTGGGTGGTGGTATGGATGGACCACAGCGGTGAGAAGGTCAGCCGTCAGCATGTTGTCCCCACGGAACTCTTGCCACCTGAGCAACCAACACCATCAGTCACCCACACAGCAATGCAAGCTGACAGCCCCCCCGGCAAGACTGACAGCACTCAGCTGTGGTGTGAAAAACAGGTGTACCACACAGCACACTATTACACCACACTGTCCCACTGCCCGTTGCATAAATGCCACCAGACAAGTCAGTGGCTGGACACCCAGATGTGACGCACACACAGAAAGGGAACAGATCACAGAGCAATGAAACAGGTACTCACGCAACATGCCACCGCTTTCAGGGCTGCTCTCCTGCATCCACTGTGGAAGGGATGGCACCCTCAGGCTGCCCTGTCTCTGCTCCTGTTGCCTGGGCTGACTCTCTCCTGCGGCCATGGGCTGCTCGATCCGCTCTGCAGTGGACAGATGAGAAAGTGGTGTTAGAGCATGACACATCATACACAACATCAAGTACAGCAAGATGCACATGCAACCCCAACCACAATGCACACACATGGAGTGAACATGGAGGATCCACAGACAGAGGGTGGCAGTGGCCATGGCGCATTCATCAGGCACACGCGTCAGTGATCAATGGTGCCACAGTACTGCGACAGTGTCCATTGCAGCTCCCATGCGAACATCTGCAGACCCGTGAGCGTGTTTCCTGCAACATGGTGGTGCCATCCGTAGGCTGGTGATGCCTCGGGACTTGCAGAACAGCATGACCCAACCCTCCTCCCACAGCAATGGTCACGGCATGTACCGTGCCCCTATGTGGCATACATGTGCCACTCCACCTGTACACAGCGTGCAACAACACCATGCATCGTTGAGCACACCTGTGTGCACACACACACACACCCACACCCACACACCCACATGCCCACACCCAAACCACAACCCCCCACCACCCCCACTGCACACCCACACACCCAGTCACCCACACCAAACCCCCACCACACCTCCACCCCTCCACACACCCACACCCACACACACAAAGCCTTACATGTTGGTACACTCTGCATGCAACACCACTCACCTGGCACAGGCACAGTGCCATCACACACCATGCGCTTGTAGCACTCAAGCTGCTGCCTCTGCCTGCGTCTCAGGTCTGTGTACCTGTGACGGCACTTTTCAGCATTGTGGGTTATGCCAGTATGGGCAGTGAGTTTCCTCGCCACCGTGTCCCACACTTGCATCTGTGGGAGGTCCCCCTCCCTCACCTCCCCAAACAGCCTCCTATGGCATTTCATCACAAACTGCACTAGGTTAGCAGTCTCTACCTTCCCCCAGCGCCTGTCTCTGTGCACAACTGCACGCTGTCTTGACCGTCCGGACATGGCAATCGAAAGCTGGTACAACCCTCAACCTGTCTCTGGTAAAACTTGTCTCTCCCAGGACTTCACCTCACCAACCTCTGTAGCGCCGTGCTATCACATGATGTAGCGCAGCACTACCCAGCAGTAACCACACTGCTCATGCGCGACCCCTACCATGACCCTGAGGTCGTGTACCACGCATGCATATATCGCCGTGCTATGCTGGCTAGTGGGCCGCTACATTGCGCTATGACAGGGTGATAGCGCGGACATGGGGAGCCTCACGAGCATGCGTGTAGGCCGCGCTAAAGCACATAGCACTGCGCTATTTGGATAGTGCGGTGCTGCCCCTCCATTAGCCCTGCACTGGCTTTTGCACAGCGCTGCTGTGCTAGCACGGTGCTAATCAGGGCCATATTCAACAGGTGTATGCAAATGGGAGTACTTGGGTATGCATGGGGCAAACTGTGTGATTAGCATATCATTATGCGCTCATTTACATGACTAACAGGCTTGATTGCCTGGGTGGGCTATAAAAGGGCAAGCAGTGCACCACCAGTGTTGTGCTGTGGTGATGCAGCATAATAACGAAAGTGAGTGTCAACAACAGACTGGTGGAGAGATGCAACAGGAGGATGAGCAGCGAGAGGCAGGTATGTATGACTGCCGTAGGACACTCTTGAATGCACTGTGCTGTGTGATGGTGCACAGCCCTAGACGGCTGCCTGGGAATCCTACTGTCCAGTGCACTGTGCACGTTCCCTTGCAGGGAACTGTTCCATGTGGCACTGCCTGCACACTGTGTCCACCAGGCAGGGGCACTAGTGCACTACCGTGGTGTGTCCTGCGACATTGGCCCAATGACATGACTCCCTGGATGTGTGGCGTGGTAGGCTGTGGCTCCCCTGCAGGACGTACACAGTGTCCCGGTGATGTGCAGTCCCATGCAGCATGGTGTCCTGACATTGCTAGTGCACTTGTCCATGCAACCACTGTAGTGCTCAAGAGGGGCACAGTACAGTGCAAGGTGGTTAGCGTAGGGGTGGGCCCAGTCATGGGAGCACATGGCAGCCACAGGTGACAGCAGTGCACATGTGTGTACAGGGCTCACTGTCCGGACATGGGACGGACAGTGACTATATGACCATGTGCACCGTACATGCACATGCAGCAATCTGATATGTCCATGTGGCCTGTGGCACTGTAGGGGGTGGCATCATGATGTCTATGTGTAATGCAATGCAGCACTGACACGGCCGATGACACATGTCCCCTTTTGACTATCCCATAGGTTTGGCAGCACGCCAGGAGTGCATCCGTGCACACAAGTTCTCACAAGAGGAGTTGAACACCCTCATACATGCTGTTTAGGAGAGGAAGCAGGTGCTATGCACACACACAGGGCCATTGATGCAGTGGTGCGCCAAGCTTGGGAGGAGGTGACTGCAGCTGTAAATGCTGTGGGAGGACATGGCAGAACAACAGAGGCTGTGCGCAAGCGATGGAACGACCTTCTGCGATGTGTGAAGGAGAAGGAGGCACAGCGACTGAGGGGCAGAATGAGGACCGGTGGTGGACCACCTGAACATCAGCAGCGGGTGGAGGAGCCATACATGGCTGTGGTGGCATCGACTCTGAGGACGGTGGCAGTCACAAGTGTGCCAGATGGTGAATGTGAGACACCTCTTGCACTGTCAAGGACAGGTCCGTAGTTGCATGTGTATACCCTGTATGTTGTGATAGCATGGGTGCATGGTCATGCTGTTGGTGTCCTGCACAGGGTGCACTGTGTGCTGCCGAACAGCTGCCTGGCATGGCCATGGTCACTGTGGGTTGGGTGGGTGCATGTGGTCATGGGCTTGTGTGAAGGGGGGTACGTGTCCTGAGGTCTGCATGGTGTAGTGGTGGTAGTGGTGGTGGTGTTTGGGCACAGTGTCCATGTACGGGTGACTGGCCCTGTCCCTATTGTCTCCACAGCGGTGTCTGCCAGGCCTGCAGCACAACAGGAGGTGCCAAGGATGTACAGCCAGGTTCCAGAAGTAGTGGAGGAGGAGGATGGAGAACACCCATCAACATCCGGGCTCTGTGAAGCTCATGGCCACACAGACACTATGCATGTGTGGCAATCACATGGACAGGGGGTGCAACTGCCTGGGGAGGGGGGGTCACACCTCAGTAGGGGGCTTGGGATACACTGGCTACCTGGATGCTGCATAGACGGAGGATGTTGGTGTAGGGGGAGGTCCTACTGGTCACTGTTACCAGTGGCAATGACACTGATGTGTCGGAGTTTTCACAACACCTGGCCGTTCCTGTGCAAGCGGATGCAGGGATGGGGCTGCTTGCAGGCTGTGGGACGGTGCCAGTGGTGTATTCAGCATCACTAGTGTGACTGTACCTGGGCACATGGTGGTGGGCAGTGTGGGGAACATCGCAGAACCACAGGACGTGCAGTGTCCAACACGTATTGGGGTCCATGTCCATACCGTGCCACAGACCACCACCCAGTAGTCGCCAGCAGCAGGACGTGCCTGGCGTGCAACAGTATCCAGTTGCTCCTGTGCCGCAGGCACCTTTGTCAGCTGCAGCTGAGGGTTCTGTGCCCCTGGGGCAGGATGGCCATGGTGCCCACCCACTCCTGCAGGCTGCTGTCACCTCCCAGCAGGAGGCCCATATGGACCTGCATGGCATACGGAGGGGAGCTGCGACATGAGCTGGCACAGATCAGAGAGGCCATCTCAGTGGGCTTTGCCCATGCTGAACAGCGGGTAGAGGACAGGTTGGGCCACCTGGTGGGTGCCATTGACCTTGGCTTTTCTGGTCTGACAGCTGCTGTGGTCGACATAGGGAATGTCCTGCATGGTGTGCATGGTGGTCGCCAGCATGGGATGCTTGGTCATGGTGCAGATGGCACAGGGGCACACAGGCAGGCAAACCATGGCCGCAGAGCTGCCAGTGGTTCCAACTCCACAGCATCACACACTTCATCTGAAACCCAGCACCACCGTGGCCGTCCACCCACCCTGTCAGGCTCCATCATCCCCCGGGGGCACAGGAGGCCGACTCTGCCTGCCTCACCTTTCTCTTCAGTGTTGTCCTCTGCCCAGAGCACCCCAGGGTCTGTGTCACACGGTACAGGTGCACGGCGCATGTGTGGAGGTAGGTGTCGGTGATGCCCACAATCAGTCTGTGGCACTGTGCAATCATCACCCCCTTTGCAACACTGGCACACCCACATGCACGTGCAGACATGCACACACACACTTCCACTGCCACAGTTGCACCCCATACCCTCACAGCACACATCACAGTTCCCCACTGACACTACACCATTTCTGTCTGTCCCCCCCACGTGTGTTCTGCACACTCCCGACCTCACACCACATGCACACATGTTGTCTGATCCACTGTGTTGGTTTACTGGTGTGATTGTTGGTGTCACTGATCTGTTTCTTTGTGCACATTAAATAGATTATTAATTGTACTCTTTCAAGTTGTTGTGCAGTCTGTACTTACCCTCTTGTCTGTAGCAGTGTCCTGATGATGTTGTCCCTGTGCTGTACGGCCCTGCGTGCCATGCGAAGGTCCCTCCTCTCAAGTTGCTCCACTATCCCCCTGACCGCTGGCTCTAGCTCACTGTCAGACTGTCCCTCAGGTTCAGGTGCCTGTATCCCATGGTTCATTGCCATGTTGTGCAGCATACAACAGGCTAGGAAGATACGGCATACCTTCTGAGGTGTATACTGTAGGGCACCGCCTGATGTGTCTAGGCATCTGAATCGCATCTTCAGGATGCCAAACACCCTCTCTATGATGTTCCTTGTGCTGGCAAGTGCCTCGTTGTACATCTCCTCGGCCACTGTGGCCAGTTGGAGTACTGCTGTCAGCAGCCAGGGTCACAGGGGATAGGCACTGTCCCCTGTCAAGAGATGTATACCAGTTAGTGCCATACTGCAGTCTGTCAGATGCTGTCCTGCACCTCTGTGTAGCCCTCCCACACCCCTTCCCTGGTCTGCAATGCCTGCCCCCATCCATGCTGTTGTGTGTATGCCTTGTATGCTACTACTCACTGACTAGTTGCCCACTGGGTATCCTGCCCTCCTCAAAAGCCTGGCACAACTGGGACTGGTGCCAGATGAAGGTGTTGTGGGCACTGCCGGGGTACTGTGCATAGACATTGCTGATGTGCCCAGCCACACCGCACACCACCTGGCAGTTGATGGAGTGGTACTCCTTCCTGTTAACATACACATCACTGCCATCACCAGGTGGTGCACGGATGGGGACATGGGTGCAGTCAATGGCACCCAGTATGGATGGTAGGTGCGCAACTCGATAGAACTGCTGCATTGTTTCTCTGCACTCTGCTGCCGTGCTGGGGAATACTATGAACTCCCCAGCATGTGGCAGGAAAGCCTCTAGGAACTGGGTCAGGAGGTATGAGGTGGCAGACTGTGTTACCCCAATGGTGTCCCCTGTTGGTCGTTGGAACGTCCCTGTGGCAAGGAAGCACATCGCTGCTGTCACCTTCTCCTCCACTGTCATGGCATGGCTGCGTCTGGTATTTGAGTGCAGCTGCTCATGCAGGAGTTCGCAGAGCTGCCTCAACATTCCCCTGTTCATCCTGTACCAGCCAATGATGTGGCCATCAGGCAGGGTCTCGAAGGAGACCCTGGGCCGGTACCACCTGTTTGCAGCATACCATCTCCTTGGCCTGCATTGTGGCCCATGTTGTGCCTGCTCCCTCTCCTCCTCCTCCTCCTCCTCCTCCACTACAGCTGCCATCAATGGCAGCATCACTGCTACTGGCACTGCACACATTCCCACTTCCTGTGGTGGTCCCTCCTCCTCTGTGTTTTGCCCTGGGTTAAGACCAGCCTTTTATAGGTGGTAACTAGCACCGCGCTACGTGTCACACTATGTATCCTAGAGCGGTGCTGGGCCTTTGAATATCCCCTTGCACATCTCTCTTGGCTCCCCCTTCCTTTTGCCCCTTGCATACATTAGTGGTTTGCCCCGCGTTAATGCTGTTAGCACGCGCTAACTGGTCCTTTGAATATGGCAGCTCCGCACTATTCCCATGCTATTGCCGCGCTATTGGTTTGTGCACCTCACTATGCTTTGAATATCTGGCCCTTTGTCTCTTATTAGACATCTATCCACAATTCTATGATGCTTTCTGTTTAGCATGGCTGTACCTTAGTTTGAGAATGTGCTCAACCCAACATTATTTAAATTTCAGCATGCTTCATATTGACAAATTCAGGGTGTGTAAGACATTGTTGTTTTAATATAACATGTTTGAAAGGTTCCAAAAAGGGTGGAATAATGACATGTGAACTGCATGGAGAGATATTAATTTTCTAACTAGTAATAAGTTGATGTACATGGAAAGGGACATTAAGCCTGTTTGAGAGGGTGAAAGGTATTGTTACCCTATTCATACAGTCCCTGCTCATGGCCGCAAGGGTCAGTATAAAATATCAAATATTATTTTGAAAACATTAAATTAATCTGGATGCATATTCCAGTTCGATTTGTATGGATTAACTGTTGGTTTCTCTAGCATACCTCCAAGTGGTGTACAATGTACAGGGGCAAGATTATTAGTTTTGTTACTGTCAAAATGACGTGCTTGTATTGCACAAGTTTAAAAACTCTGTAATGCCCGCCTGTATGGAACCATATGTAATATTCATTTACATAAACTCTAATAAAATCTAAGTACAAAAAAAAACAGGTTGTGAGGCCAAAGTCTTGTCCTTGTCTGCTGATGTGTAAGATGACACAGCTGCCAGGTATACCTTCAGAGTCAGGGGCTGCAGGTATGAGGGGAAATGGGGGAAAGGCATACAGGAATCCCCCTGTCCAAATCAGGGCTAGGGTGTCCTTTGGGACAGTATCTCTGACTGGTGGCCTGCAACAAAGGTTTGAGAGATGACTCCTTTCCCAAGAGGCAAACAAGTCTATTTCTGGAGTGCCCCACCTTCTGCAAACTGAAAGCAATACTTGCTGGTTCAAGGCTTATTCAAGGTTTTCCAGGTTGAGCCTGCTTAATGAGTCTGTCAGCACATTGTCTTTGCCTGTCAGATACACTGCAGAAAATGATGTATCCAGATAGTAAGCTAGATCTCGGACCCTTACTGCTTCTATGAACAGTTCTAAGGATTTTGTTCCTCCCTGTTTATTCACAACATGCTCTTAACCTTTTGGCTTCTTAAACGGGAACTCGAATTTCCTTTAGCTATTGATCTCCACCTATGACATCTCTAACAGGGTGAAAATAATGGAGAAATAAGCCAAATGTACATTACAGAAGCTTACATTATCCTTTACTATACTTCATTGATCAAATGCCCATTAAATTGTAAGCTTGCTGGGGTTCAGTGGTTAGCTGATAGACCACTCCCACTATACCACTTAAACTAGCAGTTTTTTTCTCCTCCCTTCCACCCTCCTCCAACTCTGGCATTCTCCCAAGTTGCCTTGGCTCCTTACCCATGACTTGCATTAATTTTAGCCTAAGGTCTCCACCTATGGCACCTCTAACAGGGTGGAAATAACAGAGAAATAAGCCAAAGGTACTATATAGCAGGAAATATTCACTATCTTTTTATTTTCACTATATTCGACGATTCCATATTAGAGTGAAAATAAAAAGACGGTGAATTTTAGTTAGATCACTATACAGAAGCACTAGTGTTCCTCCAGTGAAAGTAAGAGGACGTGAACATGTGGAGGTGTGCTTGGAGCGCTAAATATAAAGGGAGTGAATTTAAACTGCTGTACAGTACGTTACAGTAGCACTAAATGTCATACACTACACTCCATTGATCAGATGCCCAGTGAAACATATTAAAATGATTTTAGTTTTGTATTTGGTATGCCAGTTTTAAAGAAACATGGGAGATGGCATCTTATTGATAATTACCCATTTTCAAGCAAGCATTCATTTTGTATAAATGTTGCTTTTATAAGGATCATATCATTCATATATATAATTGATTCTTTGCAAGGTTCTTCTGGGACTTTTTCAGAATGCTTAAATGGCAGAAAACTACACCCACTGTGATGTTTTGTTTCAGCATACTGTATTAATCTTTTTTTCTCAGTACATTCATTTGTCTTAGCTGTTCTTCCAAATGCAGTATCTTTTTTACTTTTTGTGGCAGACAAACTTTATTTCTGATGCAGTTAGTGGAGTTGATTTAGCAGTACTACAATCGTTAGCAAGGGGAAACGACTGCTAATGCTGTTGCTGCAGCTGTCATTGCACTAACCACAAAATACTAGTAAAGGAGGTAGTGGAGAAGTGACAGAGACCAACAGGATAGGCAGCAATGGGTGAGAGTAGTTTCAACGTGGGCAGGGGACAACAGGGAAGTGATCGGGAGGTGGGTGGGATCAGCAGTAGTGATTAGAAATATTCTGAATATGGAGAGGGGCAGAAGGAAGACTTCCTCTCCTCCTCCTGAAAGACAGCAGAACAACAGTAGTACATGTGGATCCTGCTTCCATGACAATGGCCTCAGGTTCAGAAAGGTAGTAGCAGCATAACTGACCTGGGCAGTGGAGGTGAGTGGCATTTGACACATCAAGGCACTGCTGACCGCCAAAACAGAATATGCTTTTTTCATTAATTGGCACTACTTAATGGAAATGCAAAAAGAGTCACTAGCAGTTATGCAAATGGTATAGATCACTATGAGTCTTATTCCATTACATTATCACTGTGCTCAGATCAGCATCCCACTGAGATTCATCCTGCGGATGCCGATAAGTGAATATTCGACTGAATCCAGTTTAGACAATACCCACCAAACACATGTAAAGACAATAAGCCTACTTACAGCTACACCAAGCAGCATAAAAAAAACTTCTACAGAAAAACACTGATCTTCTTTAACAGCGTTGTCAGCCTCTGTTACAAAGTCCAAGGTCACATGGAGCATAATAGGTAAAGAAAAGAAAAGAAGTAGTGCATACAAAAGGTCTAGCCGATAGTATGTTTATTCAACAGCACTATGTGATAACATAAAGTGTTATGTGCATATTGTTACAGAGCATGTAGCCACACAGACCTACTGAGTTGAATGCCACTGACAATTCCTATGTATCAGAATACAGCACTCCTTTATCAGGCTGCAGTGCTGGTGACATCTGGCTAGTGTTTCTATGACAGCTTTATTGGCCCAAGAACCTAAACCTTTTAGCCATCATTCAATTCATTCACTTAAAGTTGCAATGCTAACTGTTTTACTTTACATATTAGCAGCTCCCAAAATTAGCCACTGAGGCTTCACAAATAACTAAAGTGCCAAAGTAATAGTAATACAGTGATAGCGCACCCTATAAACAAACAACATCCTGATCACAATAAATGTTTTAACAGAGACATGGAGAAAATGCATTTGATTCATTGTCTTTAAGCATGTTCAGTTAAATATACTTGTTTAATATTAGAAATGTTCTTAAATTTTTTTTTAACTTACAGGTACAGCCATATCAGTTTTGGAGAGGTTTAAACAATCCAAATATACCTTAATAGCATAAATTACGTGATTGCAAACAATATACACAGTGGGAGGGATATTCAAAGAGGTTGCACCCTGGCACGATATTCAAAAGGGGAATATGCTCTGTGCAAATCCCAATGCACTGGGGCGCACCAGTAATATATGCTGCACAAGTGCGGGGGGCATGCCCATGCATATTCCACACATCCTGATATTCAGCCTGAGATGTGCGGCGCATATGCTGGTGGAACCCCTACTTGCGCCACACACTGGTGCTCAAAGTTGAGCCTAAATGAAATAGGAGCAAGGGCTGGCCACCCACAGGTGTGCTGCCGTACTGCAGGGTGCAACACGGTAGCCGCCAGCTGTGGGTTGCCACCCGAGCTCTGGAGCCAGGGTCTGTCAGTAGTGCACCCCCCCACTCCCGATCATGGGCATAAGTATATAAGAAACACATCCAATATCCCTGGTGGTCCAGTGGACTGCTTCCAGCCCATTTGCGGGCATTAGTAATGCATAAACATGTCCAATATCCCTGGTGGTCTAGTGGACCACTTCCAGCCCAATTGCAGGCAAAGAAATACTATATACAGTTAAAATTAACCCTACTGGTTCAGTGGTACCCCCCTTCCCACCCGCCAACTGAGCCCCACCACCCTGCTCCCCCCGGTCAGCGGCAGGCGGCAGCACCCTGCCTCAAGCGGCAGCGAGCGACTGACCGGCGTATAGTATGGCTGTATGTCCATTGGTACACAGCATGGGCCAATGGGCATGCAGACCCACCATACTACAGTCCAGATATGTAAATTAGTCCATTCACATATCTGGATTGTGTAGTGTAATCGAACTGCATGCCATTATTGCCTTTGTGGACCAATGGGTGTGCAGCCATACTGTATGTGGTCAGTCGGGCGGGCTGGGTGGCTTGTGGGTGGGCTGCTGCCACCTGACGCTGACCGGGGAGGGGAGCGGGGTGGCGGGGCTCAGTGAGCGGGTGGGGAGGGGGGTACCGCTGGACCACCAGGGTTAATTGTAACTGTACTTAGTATACCTTTGCCCGCGATTGGGCTAGATGCGGTCCATTGGACCACCAGGGATATTGGACAGGATTTATGTATTACTTTTGCCCACGATCGGGCATTGGGGCACTTTGCCGCACTGTGCAGGGGGCGTCAGTCCCTGACGGCTGCATCCTGGCAGGGTGCCAGGTGCAAGTCACCAGGGATTGGCGCACCTGCATGCAAATAGGGCCATAATGACATGCTAATGGCCCCAGTTGTGCCTTGCATGCATTATGGCCTCATTTGCATATCCACCACTGAATATCACGGTTCCTGCGCCTAGCACAACCCCGCGTGCGCAGCACATCCCCTGCTCTTGCCATTGCCAAGCCGCAGAAAGCCACCGCGGCATGCGCAATGCGGAGGCTACGTTGCCATATTCAACGGTACTGAGCCATGGCGCAGCACCGTTGAATATTGCCCAGCACACTCCCTGGTGCATCCCAGTTGCGCTACGCCCAGCTTGCACCCCTGCCTGGCGCATTTCTGAATATCCCACCCATTGTAGTATAGCATGGCCAGAATCCTACATTGAAATGACAACATCATATACATTTCTATACACTCAAATCAGAAGATACATACTGCCCAAAAATGTCCAACGATGATTAATTTGTCCATCTTGGTTAAATCCATTTGATCTTTTTTAACATCTTTGCATTTATCAAGGATTTACCGAATCAGAACTATAATGAAATGAAAGGAACCCCCCCCCCAAAAAAAAAATACTGAAAAATCTATTCTGACCATGGCATTTTATTTTCACCACCACCAAGAAAGGACTGAAGTCTGGGACTTCATTCAGATCTTTTGGTGCCAGGGTATCAAAAAATTCAGACCTTTTGGAGTCAGGGTGTCTAAATTATATACCCATCATGATTTTTTTGGTAATAAATGTTGCAGTCTTGGGCCACCACTCTCATGTCTGGGAGTTACTTCTAATGCTGTGAGTTTCCAACTACCTGGATTACTATTGTTGGCTTCAGCATAATGGGCCTCCAAAATAGTTGGCTATACTTTGTTTCTAATCACCCCAATATGCTCTTGTAGTCATATTCTTAGGAGTCTAGTTGTTCAGCACACATAAACTCTATTGCATGGATGCCATGCTGCTTATATGACATACTCAGTCCCACAGTTTTTAAAAGTATTTATGTGTGGTCTATGGTTCATTCCTGGGATTGCGGGTTTGAATCCCACCACAGCATGCTTGCTGACACTACAGTGAGATCATTTATAAAAGCCAGTGCTTTTTCCTAGTTAGTCAATTGGTACCTTTTTCAGATTCAAAGTGACTTCCTGTAACATAATCCCTTATATTGGCTGCCCTGGCAAAAGTGACTTGTGGCTTTTCATTAAAAATCGGAGTTGTGAGTGAATCTGTTTGTAGCATGTTCCACTTTCTAAGGAATATCTTTTTAGTTTTAGTAGCCATTTTGTCATCTCTGGTAATGAAAGTTAGTCTATGATTCTGTTGTTGCTCACATTTATCTTTCAATTTCAGTAAATTATCATGATTCAATCCCTCTACTTTGTTAATAGAGATCTTTATGAAACACATCAAATACCCTCACTGTCTAAAACATTCAGTTATTTGTATTACTTGCTGTTGATACAATGTATTGGAAGAACAATTTCTTTTTAGCCTGATGAACTGCCGAAGGGAAATGTTGTGTAACAGGTTTGGTTCATGGGCACTCTCAGCACAGAGACGGCAGTTTCCAGCGGTTGGTTTACTATAGATGTCCATTTCTACTTCATTTTCATAATTTATTGTAAGTTTTGGATCAACAAACTCAATTTCATTTTCAGAAACTTTATGGCTGAAAGACAGATAACAATCATTATTTGAAAACAATTCCACAAACTCATTGGCTTCTGCTTCAGTCCCATCCCAAATGCAAAAAATATCATCTATAAAGCAGTACCACCTGACCACCTTCATCAGGGATGGATTAGTATTAGCAAATACATTTGTAACCCCCCTGCAAATGGGGGTTCCCAAAAGACTTCCAGGAGCTTGCTTGAATGCTCCAAGCCTGAATGGTGTTTGGCGTTTAAGCCATTTATCAGTGAGTGTTTTTAGAACCTCTGGCACTGTCTCTTTAAGAGCTGTCTGCTTGCAGACATAATTAGTTTGTATGGGGGACTGTGTGCTTCTCTGTTTGAGTACCACTCAGACTGCTGCCAATTACTTCATTTTGCAGTCACTAGGAGTGCAAAGGGAACCTATCTGAAAGATGTAACTGTTTGCCAGAAATTATTTAGAGTAATAATGAAATTACAGTTTGTCTAACCTGCTTTCTTTGCAGTCAGAACTGTGTCTGCTAGTTCCCCATTCTAGTTTTGAACTGCTGAACTGGACCAATCAGTGTGGGGTAAGCTAGCTCTAAAATGGTGCCTTGGACGAATCAGAACTTGGACTCATAATCTGGAGCCAGCCACAAGAGGATTGTATGGGCAGTGACTCTGGGAGATGTAGTTTAGACTTCAGTGCCTTTTGGACCAACAGCAGCAGTCTATTGTGAGTGACAGCCAATCCAGTCAAGAACTGGGAGGAACTCAAAGGAAGTGCCAGGTTTTTCAGTTGGAGTGTCAGTTGAGCTTTGGCAGTGAAGAAGGAAGGAGCCTGTGCTTTTTAGTGTGCAGTTTTAGTCAAAAACGTGTGTAAGGCCCAGAGTTCGGTCTGCAGCTTGTGTAACAGCTTGTTAGGACTGAATCCGTCCTGTGAAAAGAATCAAAGGATCTCTGAAGAGTAGAAACCAGGCTCACCCTGTAGAAGACTGGAAGAATTGCTGAAAACTTTTCGGTCTGTCAGGAACTGAATCTGCTGTGTTCTCCGGTATTGTGCAGTAATTGCGATCGGGATACAGATGCAGCCTGCCTGGTATAGTGCTTTCTTTTATATGGATGTGTGAAGAGGTTTGTGTACCTCAAGTGAGCCCTGCTGACATTGAAGGACCCTATCTTATTTGGAGGTCGTGAGTACTAATTCAGGTCGCTCCCTGTTGAATTGCCACATTAAATCCAAATGGAATTACTGTACTGCTGACTGTTTAATTCTCCTTTTCTCTGTGTGAAAGGGCCCCTACCAGCTGCCATGGTTTGGACTAGCCACTAGGGCTTGGGTACCCAGGGACAGTAACTGATAGGGATAGGCCTGTGCACAGAGCCATAAATAGATTATTAGAGTGATAAGCTAATTAACCTGATTTCCCCTGTCCTTGTTATATTCCCTAAATAAATCAGAGCTGCTTGTTTCAGCAAAGTTATACTGCCTGAGGTATTTGTCTATGTTAAAGTACTGTACTGTGATTGTTGCACTGTATCTCATTTCACAGGAGGTCCCAGTGCCGGAACCAGACCTGGGGTAAGTGTATACTGTGAAGGTAATTCTGATATATTGTGTGGGCCACTAGTGGGAAGAAGGGGTTGCAGTGTCCCAGAGGGCTGTGACCAAGTTAGTTTAACTATTGCAAACCCTGACCTCTGGGTGGAGGCACCCGCCATTGGATCCAGGCCCCTCAACCTGTTAGTGGCAAATCAGGCAGGGGTAGTAGCCCCTGGGATAGCGCCATCTAGGGGTTACATCTTGGAGGCTCACGCTGGGATTGTGTGTCCTCTAGTGGCCATATTCTACGAACCACTGTTAAGAAAAAATGGGTACCCGACAGAAGTGGCTGTGCACCGGCTGGTGGAGTGGTGTACTGGGGAGGAGATCGACCCCAAAATGCTTATGCTTATCCTGGACATCCCTGGGTATCACTACGGACACTGTGCAGGAGTACTTTCCAAGGTGGAAGGTTTACAAACCCTGTGGTGGTGGGTCGGCATGCTAATCTGCTCACCCACACTTTCCTGGCCCTAGTAGAGTTTAAGGATCCCATAGATAGCTCCAAAGTGCCACAGACCATTACCCCAGAGGAGCCCTCACTGCTTGGAGGTGATAACTAAGGACAGTAAAGACCGGGGAATCAGCCCCACCACTATCTGAAACTTTTGAGGAGAAATTTGCTGAATGGTTGCTGGGAGAGGGAAAACTGTGGAGGACTTGAAGAAACTATTCTTGCCACCTGGGGTGTTCCTCCCCAACACCCTCTTCTGCTCAGTGCCCGTAATGGTGGCTGAACCAATGCAGACTCCTATTTCTGCACCTGCCATTAGTCACGACTCTTACGAAGGTTGAGGATCTTCTCTGGCACCCTCCCACCCCAAGGGAGGATGACTGGGAGACCTGGATGAACTATGTTGCCCCCAAGTGCTAGAATGGCAATGCTCGGAAGGCCAGCGAAAGAGGGTTAGTGAGAGCCTCCGAGGTCCTGCCTGGCTACCATCCATGCTAAACGGGCCAGTAACCCTGAGCGACTGCACAGGCCTATCTTGAGGCCTTGGAGAATGTGTATGGGAGCCCAGATTCTGATGAGGACCTATGGTGGAGAGTAAGAGATGCACAACAGTACCAAGGGGAGTTGTTGTCTGTGTATGTATCTCGGCTGGAAAAATTGTTGCAAGAATGCCTCAGAAAAGGTAGTTTGCCAGCGATTGAACTGGACCGAACCAGGCTGGACAGGATCCTAAGTCTGCCCCCTTCTCAGAACTGCTGTTGCTTCAGTTACGCCTGGCAGATCGACTGGAATCCCCACCCTCCTATGATGAGTTAATGAGAGAAATTCGAGGAGTTGAGAAAAGACGACCTCGGGAGGGACCTGCACCAATAGCTGCGGCTACGACCCGAGTGACTGAGGGTGACCCATCAAGTGAAGTTCAGGGGCAGAGGTTGGCAGTCAATGAGTGCTCTGACAAGGAAAAAGATATGCCACAATGGGGCGAACTGTTGAGAGAGATCCGGGAATTCAAAAACAGTCCTTTATGAAGGCCACGCCTGCAAGTACGGGCCTGACCTATATCCGACTGCATCTGCTATGGGGTGGGGTACCACCATGTATCTCCTGCTGATAACAGCTCCAAACTCAATTCCTTGACCATGGAAGTGGAGAAGCTGACAAGATGTCTCCAAATGCTTATCACGCCGCAGACAGAGATGGCACCCAGGTTTCCAGTTAGTAATACCCCCGCCCTGGCTCCCAGTGTGGCGCCTCGGCCAGCTCAAACTCCAGAAAGTATGTTTTGCTATAATTGTGGGAAAGATGGGCACATGAAAAGGGAATGCCAGTCCCCAAAAGACACTGACAAAGTTGCATATAGGCTACAAGGAGAGTTTCGGAGAAGAAATCAGTGGTTAAGAGGTGCACGACATGATCCCAGTGAGGGCACCAAAAATGCTAATTCACGCCTTTGTGGCAAGGTCAGTTGCCCAGGCCCACCACGCCTCTCCAGACTGGTCCAGAATAGTGGGTCCCTCCATGGAGACCACTGTAAAGGTGAATGGAGTGTCTACAAGAGGCTGTATTAGACAGTGGCTCCCAAGTGACAATTATGTTCCAGGATTGGTATCAGAAGCATTTGTCAGGCGTACCCTTACAACCATTAGAAGGACTGCATGTATGGGGTTAAGTGAGAAGGCCTACCCTATTCGGGTATATCGAATTTGGCTGTCTTTCCCCACCTCCGTGGCTGGAGTGGCCGAACAAGTAGAGACCCTAGCCTTAGTGTGTCCCCCACTGGACTGTATGATAGTGTCCCTTTGTTGATTGGAACAAATGCTCATATGTTGGAAGGCTGGCACAGTTGTGTTATGAAAACAGGGGTCAAAGACTAGTAGAGCTTTAAGAGTTCCGGCTTTAATTAAGAAGGCCTATGAGGCACAGAAATGCTGAAAAACAGAACCAGAGGAACCGGTCGGAATTGTATGGAAGAAGGATCCTGAGTCTCTGATCCTGGCGCCAAATGCCCAGTGTACCTTACAGGAGAGGTCCGTATCAGAAAGGATGTTAAGAATAAAATATTAATGTTGGATGCACCAGGCGATGGAAAATTGCCAGAGGACTGCTGGTCAAGCCTAGTATTTTGCCCGCTAGAGCCCATGCTTATGCCAGAAGGGTAATGGTCCAAGTTCATAATGTGTCTGAAAGAGACATCTGAGTAAACAGAGGTTGCATCCTGGCTAATGTGCATTGTGCAGACACTGCAGTGCTACAGCAGCAATAGTTCAAGGAAGAATGACAAATGTAGCCTGACTTGTTTGATTTCGGCGACTCCCGCTGCCAGCTGAATGGAAAGTGAGGATCAGTGAAGCTTGCCCAGAGAGACCAGGTGTTTTCTTTAAAGGAATGGGATGTAGGATGCGTGCAAGGAGCTGAGCACAATATCCGGCTGCATGACGAAAGACCATTTCGTGAGAGGTCTCGACGCCTGGCACCTGCTGACATAGATGATGTGAGACGGCATCTGCAAGAGATGTTAGCTGCTGGTGTAATACAAGAATCCAGAAGCCCTTATGCTTCCCCCATTGTGGTAGTGAGGAAAAAGAATGGAACAGTAAGGATGTGTGTGGATTATCGCACCTTAAACCGGCGGACTATCCCTGATCAGTACACAATGCCCCGCATTCAGGATGCTTTGGACTGCCTAAACGGGAGCAAGTGGTTCTCTGTGCTGGATCTCAGTGGGTACTACCAGATCCCGATGGCCCCAGAGGACCGTGAGAAGACGGCCTTTATCTGTCCGCTTGGCTTCTATGAATTCATGAGGATGCCTCAAGGGATTTCAGGTGCCCCAGCCACTTTTCAACGATTGATGGAGCGTGCAGTGGGGGACATGAACTTACTAGAGTGCCTGGTATACCTAGATGATGTTATTGTATTTGGCAGCTCACTGGAGGAACATGAGAGCAGATTATTTAAGGTATTGGACCGACTGGAGGACTTTGGCCTTAAACTGTCCATTGATAAGTGTCAATTCTTTCAAACATCAGTAAAGTATGTGGGACACATAGTATCCACCGAGGAATAGAGACCGACCCAAGTAAAGTTGAGGGGCCTTGACCACCTGGCCACAGCCCAAAATCTAAAAGAACTGCAAGATTCCTGGGATTCTGTGGTTATTATAGCGTCATCAAGGACTATTCAAGAGTGATCCGCCCTTTACTTAACCTTACTCAAGGGTATCCCCAACCCACAAAAATACCAAAAGTCAGCGTCCCTCAAGACTGAAAGAGTGTATTTTCATCCGGTGAAGTATTTGGGGCCCGCTGGACTCCTGATTGTGAGACTGCTTTTCATGAGATCATATATCAACACCCATGCTCCAGTGCTGGCCTATGCGATCCAAGAAACCTTACGTCCTGCACACTGATGCTAGCTTGCAAGGGTTGGGGGCTGTGTTGTACCAAGAGCACGAGAATGGCCTGAGACCAGTGGCCTTTGCCAGTAGAAGCCTGACCCCATCCGAAAAGAACTATCCTGTACATAAGTTAGAGTTCCTAGCTTTGAAGTGGGCTATTGTTGACCAATTCCATGAGTACTTGTATGGGGCTAAAATACTAGTAAAACTGACAATAATCCTTTGACCTATGTGCAGACCTCAGCTAAGTTGGATGCCACTGGCCATAGGTGGCTTTCTGCATTATCTACATATGACTATGCTCTCGAATACTGAGCAGGTCTGAACCACATAGATGCTGATGCTCTCTCCGAGGCCTGTTCCCCAGAATGATTGGGTCCGATTGGCAGAACCTGACATTCGGGCACTCTGCGAGAAGTTTGACAGGGAGGAACAAATGTCCACGGACGCAGTGGACTGCATGGTGGATTGCTTGGGAGCCTCTGAGAATTGCATACCTGCTGCTTGTTGCACTTTTCTGCAATAGACATTGGTGCACTGCCTCAGCTGGACAATGACAGTATTCGGCAGGCTCAATCCAGCGATCCCATGATCAAGCAGCTTTAGAAGCCCTCTATGCAGGAAAAGATGTGTCCAAATTACGCCCACTGATTTGAGAACTGCACTGTTATACAAAGAAGGTCCTAAGTTGAAACTGATCAATAAACTGTTATACAGAGAAACAGTAGACAGAGGGACAAGTAGACAAACAACAACTAGTGCTGCCCACTGCCTTCGAGACTCAGTACTGAGGTCCTTGCACAACCACATGGGGCACCTTGGTATAGACAGAACACTTGACTTGGTGAGATCCAGATTCTATTGGCCTAAGATGGGGGCTGATGTGGAGCAACACATTCGAACTTGTAGTCGCTGCTTACAGAGGAAAGCTTTGCCCCAGAGGGCTGCCCCTTGTTAACATAACCACCAGTGCACCCATGGAGCTGGTCTGTATTGATTTTCTAAGTTTGGAGTCAGATCAAAAATATCAGTAATGTGCTGGTGGTCACTGACCATTTCACGAGATATGCCCAAGCTTTCCCCACCAAAGACCAGAAAGCATCCACTGTAGCCAAAGTACTTGTAGAAAACTTTTTTGTTCACTATGGGGCTCCACAAAGAATCCATTCTGATCAAGGGAGAGACTTTGAGAGTCGTCTTATCAAAGAGATGCTTTCTCTGTGGGGAGTGCGAAAGTCCAGAACCACTCCTTACCACCCCAGGGGACCCACAGCCTGAACGCTTCAACCGCACTTTGCTAGATATGCTAGGCACCCTGCACCCAAAGGACAAGCCTAGATGGAGCCAACAAATTAGCACCCTGGTACATGCTTATAACTGCACCAAAAGTGATGCCACTGGATTCTCCCCTACCGCCTGATGTTTGGAAGAAAGCTCGACTACCAGTAGATGTGTGTTTGGGGTCTCCTGATGGGGTTCAAGCTGACAACTATTTACAGTATGTGCAAAGTTAAAGGCCCAGCTAACTCATGCGTACCAACTGGCTCAAACCATGGCTGCCAAAAGAAATCTGGCCAACAAAGAAAGGTATGATAAAAAGGTGAAAGCACAGGAACTCCAGGAGGGAGATCGGGTATTGCTAAGAAATCTGGGACTGCATGGCAAGCACAAGATTGCTGACAGATGGCACCATCTCCCTCACATTGTAGTGGGCAAACTAGATGATCTGCCAGTGTACAAAGTAGGCCTGAGAATAATTCAAAAGATGTAAAAGCAATGCATAGAAATCATTTACTGCCCATTGGACAAATCTTAATTGAGTCTGAGCCCTAGAAGATGCCCCTCTGGACCAGTGACTAGAGCTGCTGCTAAGAAAAGATCAAGAAAGTCTGCACCTACAGAAGCAAAGTTAAAGTGTTCCCTCCACAAGTCCCAGTTGAGCATGACTGTCAGTCCATATCGGAAGAAAGTGAGAGTGACTTTGAATACTATCCTTCTTACGAACTGAGTCAATTGTTTGAGGCAATCCCTAGTCAATACTGGAGATGAAGCTGGGCCTTCTGGACTGTCTAAGCCCCCAGCTTCATCCCTGGAGCCAATGCTCCCAGAAAGTGAAGTGCAAGCATCAGATCAGATGAAATGGAATCATTGTGCATGGTTGAACTGTTTGAGCTTTCAGGGAGGAAAATGATAGATTGGGGCAGACTGGTGATACACCGAACAAGAAGAGTATTTTGAGTGCCCTGACAGTCCACTGCCAGTGTCCGAAAGCTTCCATGCGAGCCAAATGTTGTGGACTCAGAAACTGTAACTCCTGGAGCTGAAAGTGCCCCAAGTTCTAGCCTCTCTACCCCATGGAGACTCCCCTGACAAGTGAGGACAATGCTGAAAATGAGGCTCAGAGTGCAGAGACTATAACAGTTCCCCTAGAAAGACTGGTCGAGCTGTAAAGCCTGTGGTGCACCTCAGTTATGATTCACTTGGGAGGCCTGTGGACTTGCCTCTCAATGTGTCCATAAAGGAGTGTATGTGTCCCGAGCTCATTGCCCAAACTGAGCATCAGTGCTAACTCCAAGTTACTTGTGTTGCCCTCTAAGTATGGTGCCCTTGCCCCATCCAGCCCCAAGGTAACTGATAGGAAGGCCCCCTCTTCAGGTTTCATGTACAAGAGGTAATAACTTGAGTTATGGTACAATGTGTATGTAATACTGTGTAAAGAGTGACGTACTGCAATGTTTCAGAAATGTGTTCTTGGTAAAATGATATATTGACTGATGATTACATGTGCGAGCCTAATGCAAATGTATATGGTTGCAGTTGAAACTTATGGGGGTACTTGCTTGACGCGGACGTCAAGCTTTCCCAGACCAGGAAGGGTGTAACCCCCCTGCAAATGGGGGTTCCCAAAAGACTTCCAGGAGCTTGCTTGAATGCTCCAAGCCTGAATGGTGTTTGGCGTTTAAGCCATTTATCAGTGAGTGTTTTTAGAACCTCTGGCACTGTCTCTTTAAGAGCTGTCTGCTTGCAGACATAATTAGTTTGTATGGGGGGACTGTGTGCTTCTCTGTTTGAGTACCACTCGAACTGCTGCCAATTTACTTCATTTTTGCAGTCACTAGGAGTGCAAAGGAACCTATCTGAAAAGATGTAACTGTTTGCCAGAAATTATTTAGAGTAATAATGAAATTACAGTTTGTCTAACCTGCTTTCTTTGCAGTCAGAACTGTGTCTGCTAGTTCCCATTCTAGTTTTGAACTGCTGAACTGGACCAATCAGTGTGGGGTAAGCTAGCTCTAAAATGGTGCCTTGGACGAATCAGAACTTGGACTCATAATCTGAGCCAGCCACAAGAGGATTGTATGGGCAGTGACTCTGGGAGATGTAGTTTAGACTTCAGTGCCTTTTTGGACCAACAGCAGCAGTCTATTGTGAGTGACAGCCAATCCAGTCAAGAACTGGGAGGAACTCAAAGGAAGTGCCCGGTTTTTTCAGTTGGAGTGTCAGTTGAGCTTTGGCAGTGAAGAAGGAAGGAGCCCTGTGCTTTTTTAGTGTGCAGTTTTAGTCAAAAAACGTGTGTAAGGCCCAGAGTTCCGGTCTGCAGCTTGTGTAACAGCTTGTTAGGACTGAATCCGTCCTGTGAAAAGAATCAAAGGATCTCTGAAGAGTAGAAACCAGGCTCACCCTGTAGAAGACTGGAAGAATTTCTGAAAATTGCACTCGGTCTGTCAGGAACTGAATCTGCTGTGTGTTCTCCCGGGTATTGTGCAGTAATTGCGATCGGGATACAGATGCAGCCTGCCTGGTATAGTGCTTTCTTTTATATGGATGTGTGAAGAGGTTTGTGTACCTCAAGTGAGCCCTGCTGACATTGAAGGACCCTATCTTATTTGGAGGTCGTGAGTACTAATTCAGGGTCGCTCCCTGTTGAATTGCCACATTAAATCCAAATGGAATTACTGTACTGCTGACTGTTTAATTCTCCTTTTCTCTGTGTGAAAGGGCCCTACCAGCTGCCACGGTTTGGACTAGCCACTAGGGCTTGGGTACCCAGGGACAGTAACTGATAAGGATAGGCCTGTGCACAGAGCCATAGATAGATTATTAGAGTGATAAGCTAATTAACCTGATTTCCCCTGTCCTTGTTATATTCCCTAAATAAATCAGAGCTGCTTGTTTCAGCAAAGTTATACTGCCTGAGGTATTTGTCTATGTTAAAGTACTGTACTGTGATTGTTGCACTGTATCTCATTTCACAGGAGGTCAGTGCGGAACCAGACCTGGGGGTAAGTGTATACTGTGAAGGTAATTCTGATATATTGTGTGGGCCACTAGTGGGAAGAAAGGGGGGTTGCAGTGTCCCAGAGGGCTGTGACCAAGTTAGTTTAACTATTGCAAACCCTGACCTCTGGGTGGAGGCACCCGCCATTGGATCCAGGCCCCTCAACCTGTTAGTGGCAAATCAGGCAGGGGTAGTAGCCCCTGGGATAGCGCCATCTAGGGGTTACACATTGGTTACCTCCCACCAGCTCTAGAACAAAACTGCATACTGTATGATGGGACCACAGTGGCATCCATTGCAGTAGTAGTGCTTCCCACTTAACAAAAAATAATTATGCTTTCAAATAAAATCAAGTCCCTGGAAAAGGAAGCCAGATGGTACCGTTTCATTCCTATCCAATTACTCCAAATGGTATTTTACTGCCATAATGCCCAGATGATGCAGAATGCATGTACACAGTGAAGCTCTAGCCACTGTTAACAATTTGTACCCAGGCTGACACTTGAGATAATTTTTAGCTTTTGGAGAACATCCTGGGAGTCTTGGAGATTGGCTTTTGTTGTGGGGACTATATCTTAAGAAAACAATCAATATATCTACTCACATTTTCCACCAAAGAGCCTATCCCCAACAGTATTGGTCTCCTAGGTGGTATTTCCATTGATTTGAGTACTGCTGGTCTCATGTATTGTGTCAGCACTACTGGTTCTGCTAGTCTAATAAAATTGGCTTCACTGATGCTCAATTGTCCAGACCACAGTGCTTCATTCACCATACCATTGAGAGTTTATTTGCACTGCTTTGTTGGATTTTTTAGCAACTTTCTATAGCAGCTAACAACATCATTAAGTTGCCTATATTCCTCCTCTACATAATCATCTTTCTGCATTATCACAATGTTTCTGCCTTTGACAGCTTCATGATAATATGTTTCCTTTCACATAACTCTCTAAATGCACGTCTCTCAGAGATGGAAACATTGTAGTAATCATGAGACTGCCATTTATACTATTGAAGTACTTATTGGCTTGCCAATTTCTGAAAAGTGGTTACAGCAGGTGAATTCTCAGTACCTGGATTAAGAACTGCTTTGGGTCTGAATGGTGTTCATTTAAGGAGAAAACTATGTCTCCCGCAACACCAACATTTACCCGTACTCCATATGATAAAACATTGTCAAATTGATTCACCTGTACACTTTGCTGCTCATCAAGTATTTCAAGTTCCAGGCTTATATTTTCATCTGCATTTCCAAGAACGGTTAAAGATGAACGATTAGACATGTAAACAATAACCCACAATGGGGTGTGCATTTATAGGCATTTAATGCATGCCTGGGGTGTGTTGTGAGGCACGAGGCCACAGGCCAAGTGTCCTCACAGCACCCCAGACATGCATTAAATGCCTATAAACGCATTCCCTGGAATGGGTTATTGCACTTATAACATGGCCTATGTCAAAACAACCAGAAAAACAACAAAAATGGTATTTTCTGCTGTTTAAAGCCCTAAAAATGTACTGAATCCTTCCACCTCATAAAATAGTCCGTAACAAAAAAATATTCAGCTGTTTGCTATAATGCACATAGAAATGTCACATGCATAGTACACACATGCTCTGTAACATTTCTTGTGCATAATATGTTCTGGAACCATGCATACAACAATTCCTTTGACCCCCCTCACCCCCAACACTGCTGGACTTGGACAGTGCATGATTTGTGATTTAAATCTCATGGTGTGTCTCTCTCTCTCTCTCTCTTTCTCTGTCACCCTCGGTAAACTGATCGAGTGACACTACTAGAGAAGGGACAACTGCTACTGTCCACCCGCTGTGACTGAGTCTCTCTCTCTCTCTCTCTGTCTCTCACTTCTTGTACATACATCAACAGTACAAGGACCATAGTGCCAGGAGAGAGGAGAGTGCAGCAATTTGCTCCCTCTCATTGTCTCTTTCTGCCTTGCGGTTCAGAAATGTCACATGGCAACTCACTGAACACACTTCGTCCCGACCAATGTGAAGAACTGCTGTACCTGTGTCTCTCCAAACAATCCAGGGTTATGGACAATAAGTGTCTACTCATGGAATGGGATGGAGGGGAACTGGATGCAGGACAGAGCCATTGGAACCCACTGATAGAGAACTGAGAGAGAGAGAGCGACACAGACACAGAGCCCCGGATGGGGGTACTGTGATATACTCCTTACCATGCAGGAATACAGGACAGACACAGAAGTACAGCTGATGGTCTGTATGCTGGTGACTCCATAACAGGTCACACACAACTGGAGGGACAGCAGCTGCCGCTCTAAGAAGCCTCATCTTATCGGTATCTGTGACTTACTGTCTGCAGCAGACCTCCATATAGTGCCAATAAATAACCTATGCTTCTGCTGTGGTTGGGCATTGCTGGAATCACTTTCCTGTGATACTGTTCCAGCAGCGGGACCCCTAGTGTGGCTTGTGAGTGATGGGAGGAGTGGCACTTACTGCCTCAGCTCGAGGAGTACAGCATACTATCTCTGTACATACAGTACCTGTAAGTCATGGGGAGATACACAGTCAGTGACCATCACTTCTGCATGCAGTGGGACACTTGGGAGAGAACATCACTGCTTACCCTACAACTAGTCTGCTGTCCCCAAAGGTCTGCAGGATGGCTGGGTGTGTGAGCACAACATATGGTGGGGGGAACCTGGCCACCATGAGGTGAATGGCGGGTATGGTCTGTCCCCAGAGGTTGGTGGCACACGTGGATCAATGACTATTGTATGCAAGTGGAGAATGGGCTGGGTTCTGACTGCTTGAACAGCACGTAAAACTCATAATACTGTGTCATATGGGATGCTCGCTAAGGCACACCGCAATATGGCTGCTGTTCAAGTTTAATTCTTGAGGAATTAACTAGTAGCACCCTGCCCTAGGATCTTGACTGAGGGAGCATCACAGGGACTGTGCGTGTACAGGCATTTAATGCACGGTCACCTGATGCTGTCTCAGCAATCCCACTGGGCCCTGATCTTACCCCATGTTATAAACTGAATGAGTCACTTCCAGCTCAGCGTTTTCAGTTTCTAATATCCTCAAACTGAACAGCAATTCTGTTTCTTCCCGGATAGATGTTTGATTCTCATTACTATTTAGTTGGTTATTTAAAAAAAAAAGAACTTTGAGATTCATCTTTCCATAAAATTTATAGAGATTCACCCATGTTCTAAATTTGTCATAACTGTGTGTTGGGATAAACTTCAACCCTTTAGATGTATTTGTACCTGTTCAGAGGTTAGTGCTACATTAAACAAATTAGTCATGTCTTTTGTTGTTGTCCCTCAGTCTCCTCTCTGACATCTTGTACTGCCTGCCGTGTTATGTTTTGGCCTTTTCCTCCTCCATGATTTCTTGCCATTCCTTTGTCTTGTTCTTGTGCCATTCCATCTTATGACGATCCCAGATCAACTTGTCCTAAAAAACTCACTGAGCACTGAATTTGTATCACAGCAGTAACTGAATCTTCCTTATCTGTTGACACCTCTGAGTCATCTCTATTTCTTTTTTTAGATCTTCACTTGCTCTGTGATTTGTACAATGTCTGCTGATTAATCTTGCAGGGTGCTGTCATTTAAATGCTTTGCTCATGCTAAAGTCCTCTTCATCTTGTCTAAATTTAGTTCTCTTGCATTGTACCACTTATTTTACATGAACTGCTGCACCCAATTTTACTTTTTTATCCATTTCGTTACTACGGCTATAATCTCAGTGGTTCAGAATCTCAGTCCGTATTTTTGGTAATGCCTCTGTAACATCACTTAGATTGAGTTCATCAGCTTGAATTAATATTTCAATTAATTAATTTGAACAGTTGCTGAGTGCGTTTTCCCATCTGTCTCTTAAACGAAACTGATAAATATCAGTTGAGGGGACACTATCTATTTTGAGCCCTCTAGGAAATCTCTCTACTTCCAATGTTTAGTCCATAAGTGAATATTGTACCATAAATTTGTCTCATAGAATAAAAGTCTCTCCAATTTAATGAATATAATTTTAAGTTCTGTTTCATGATCTTCTTCATCCTCAGCAAACAAATTATCAGCCTGAAGCTTCTTGCAGATATTGGTGAATGACTCAGGTCCTGGGTAATCAGATACTGCCAAATTTGGTATTCTCCAACATGCTGGAAATTTAATTAGTTGACATTTTAAAGATACCTAAACCTAAATTTGAGATATAATGTTTCTAAAATTGACTATCATAAACATTTAAAGGAAAGGCCACTGGTTACATGACTGCTGAAACAGCATTTACTTAATTAGAATAAATGCAGTTTTGTAGCATTTAAAAATGTTAAGAACAGCCTCTTCTGAATCAGATTTCCCTCTTTCAGCTTCTTTAAAATGGCTGCTGAAGTGCAACTTGATTATGTCAATGAGGAGAGAGCCCGATCAGCAACAAGTGCTGAAGCAGCAGCCTGATGCAGTGGAACAATATTCTTTCTCCCTGCGATTTACTGTCAATTGGTTAAAAAAGGTAAAAGTCACCAAAAATGCTGATTTTATTAGTCAAAATACCAAAAAGTGCAAAACTAGAGAAATGTGATTTATTGGTTGATAAGGACACTGTAGCCAAATCTACTAATGACTTTGTACCGGTAACCTTCATTACCGAATACAACAAATAGGCAGGTAGGCTTGGTAATGCTATTCATAGCAACTGGCCTGTCATACAAAGTGTCAGCAAGGTGGGAATGGCTGTGGGTGAAAAACCTAGGGCAACATTAAGCAGAGCCAAAAGCACTGAATACAAACTGGTGCCAAGTAGGTTAACTGGTGTATGTACTCCTAGAGGAGGCCTGAATTGGTTACCATCAAGACCAAAAGTGTTTTTTAAATGCATATGTTGCAGTGTTTGTAAGTACAGTGTCCCTGGAAACACCTTCCAACACCCAGATAATGATAACATCACTATGGCTATATGTGAATGTATAACCTGCGGCACAACAGTTGCAGTATATGCCCTGTGGTGCCCATGTCAGAGGGTATATGTAGGGAGAACTATTAGAAATCTTAAGACATGAATACAGGAGCATAGCCATTCTATTTTAAATAACAGAATGGGTACTTCTGGTGGGACAACACTTTTCTGAATCATATGTGTTCAAACCAGATAGAATATGTTTCATTGGTTTGGAATGGGTCCCACCCCCCAAAAATGGAGGTGACAGACTAAATATCTTCCTGAAGAATGACAGTCAATGGATTTTCAAACTTAAACACATGAAACCTCTAAGCTTGAATGATCAGTGTGACCTTAAACCTTTTTTTTTTTAACTTCTCTTTATTCACCTCACTTTGCACCGTTACTCCACTCAGTCGGATCCCCTCAAGCCTTTACAGCGTCCCTTAAACCTTTTGTGAAATAAAAACTGCTAGGACCCAGAAGAATTTCCAAAAGGCATGGCACTCTTGTCCTACTAGCATTAGGTTTCATTATATATGTTATTTTGCCATCCCTCCTAAGTTAAACGTTTAGTCTTCCTGAACCCGCCAATATACTAATATGCACACCTTTAGATTTGAATTGTCATGTTTTTGCATGCTATATGTAATATAATATTTAATTCCTCTGTTTCTATGTTTCAGATTCTAACTTTCTGCACTCTTCACCTATAGCCTAGAACCTGCAATCCCCAGTACCACAAGAGGGAATTCCCAATAACCTTGATTTGGGTGCTCACAGGGTACAACCAGACTTTTCTATATTTTTAGGAAATCAGCCTCCTGTTACAGCTGGTGCAGTATAGCTTATTTGTTTTTTTGGAAGGGTGCATGAAATCTTACACCTCTGTTACAGATTTAAAAGTGCTGGAATGTTGAGCATGCTAGCGGTATCATTAATGACTATTTATATTAGCACTGATTCAAGGAGGGATACCCAGCTCTGAAAGATGATTCTGTTTTGTACTCACATTTTCTAGTATATTAGACTTGCAGCTTTGAATGGTTACTACTTACTCTATGGACTGCACCTTATGAATATGTATGCGTTTACTGTATGTATTTAATGTGGGACTGTATCTTGAATAGCCACATCCCCTAATGAGGACTTGTTTAAGTCGGAGCACTAGGGCTAGTGACAAGCAGCTCCTGCTGCACGTTTTCACTTGGACAGCTTTTGCACATTTTGTTATTTCGCTTAATAAAATCAGCATTTTTGAAACTCTTTGGATCTTGACTGCTGATTTGGCTCCTAGAGTGCTACACTTCCTTGGTTTTATGTTTTGTGTAGGGGTAGGCAACCACCTTCTGAGTGCATCAGCCTTGCACCGTGAGTCGCTGTCTCTCAGCCTGGGACCAAGCACCCTTCATAGCTCTGTCCCCCATGATGGTACTTTACATTGTGGATCCCATGATAATCTGCACTCCCCTGCTGGATCCCTTAACTCAGTTGCGGAGTGGAGACATCCTAACCACCTGTCTACAGTAGTTGTATGGGCAGGGTGGTGTCACAAAACTCTTTAACAGAGGTTGCAAGGGTTCTCATACTTTATGGATAGTCCTGCAGGCCATTTGCATAGCAACTGCCATCCCCTTCCCAGAACATTTGTAAAGTGATTTGCAAATACACCAGTGGGAGTGTGCACTCCCCTTTGAGAATAGCACAGTGGGTTGTAAGCAAAGGATTTTCATAGTGTTTCTCTTGCTGTGGGGTGTCTCTTATGGTATCTTATTGTGGGGTGTCTCTTATGGTATAACAGACTCTAAACATGAGGTTTGGATGAGAGGGCCATTAGTGTGAAACTGAGCAGTTCTGGCTGCCCAGACCTCATGAGAGGAGTCTCCTAGATCTTGTAAGAGACATCCGCCCAAGAGGCCCTGTTAGCTTATTATAAATCTCTTGAGTTTGCTAGAGTGATTTATAATATGTGTTAAGTAATTTTTTTTTAATTTCAAAGTTAAATGAAGCCATCCTTCCTTTAGTTTTGAAGTGGAATGTCACTTCACTCTGTCCTAACGTTCCTGCATGAGAAACCACTGCACACAGGTTAAGAGGTACTGTACAGTGGCTGTGTGTGCTGATTGGCTGAAATCACATGATTTATAATGTGACAACTTTGCAGCAGCCCCTTGTGCATATGTATTGTGATTGATATCTTTACACCCATGAAATACTGAAAATAAAATATCAGGAGGGAAATAACTGCTGTGAAAGCTAACTTCAGCAGAAGATGGAAAACTGTTTCCATACTCTGATCTCACTACTGTTTGTTCTGCCCCTGAACTAGATTTGATCAATCGCGGCTCTTTTGTTGATGAACGATCCAAATTGTCTTTACATTTAAACTCTTTACTTCTTAAACACCACTCCACTTTCAGACATAAAAAAACATTTTAAGAGTATTAAAATGCAAATGCATTGAACATTTTACCAAATTATTTTTTAAAAAGAAAGATGTTTAGTATAAGTAAAATACTCAATGCACCCTTCAGCAGAGTCTCATTTTACTTCCGTTGGTTTGGCAGTACTCATAACTCACTTGTGCTTGTGGTCCACAAGTCATCACAGATTGCCACATTCCTAGGATTAAAGAACACACCTTGCTCAGCTCCAACAAATATTCTGTATTTCTGTTGAACCAGCTATTTCCTATGGAGGCTGCTAGCCTGCATGTGGGACTTGCAGCAGGTCTCAAGGGATACCATAATATGCCTGCCTCAGGTGGTTTTTAACTTGCACAGACCTCTGTGTCTGGAGTAAGCACTCAAATGTCTTTCTTTCAGAAACGAAAGGAGTTTGTGTGGCAAGCCTATTAAAAATGGATTTTGCTTGACCTCTCCCCCTTCACATCAGGCTATAGGGAAGTTGAACAGACTGAAAACTCCTTTCCAAAATGTTCAAAACATAAAGATTTACAAGTTGGAGCTAGGATATGTGCCAACTTTAAGGTTAACTCCCAGGTTTGAAGAGTAAAGACTTTCACGAACTGGCTCAAATTCTTTATGCTCTGTAGCTCATTATGTTTTCTAAGATTGCATGGATAAATGAAGCCATCTGATTGACTGAAAAAAGTCACATGACTGTGTAATTATTCACCATAATCATGCAAGTGCACTGTTAAGTGAATGATTTGCTTTAAAAGCAATGTTATAAATGCTATAAGACACCAGAGGCCTGATATTCAAATCTTTGCGCTGGGCGCAAACCATTTGCACCTGGTTTGTGCAGGGTTTGCGTGGGTCCACTATATGCAAAAGGCCAAATAGCACGGGCAAACTACATTAACGCCAGGCAAAAGTATAATGTATGCAAGGGGCCAAAAGAGGGGGCGTGTATATGAATACAGGTACAGAGCTATATTCCGTGCATTAGCGCTGCACAAAGTGTTTTTGCATGACTTAGAGTGACACTTTGGGCTGTGCAAATTACCACCCAGGAAAATGTAGTCTTAACTCTGGGCAAACCTTTGCATGGCTTTGCGCAACTTTGCACGACATAGAACCATGGTTTATGGAACTCTAAGTGTGAATTATGGAGTTTGTGAGGGTCTGCCAGTGGTGGTTTATTGACCCCAACCAGTAAATATGAAACATAGAAAGAAACCAGACATGGAAGAAACATGCTGCACACGGATGGCACCTCCTATGTTGCCATCATCTGCCACCAGTCCCAGCCATGCCAGGCATTGGGGGTGACCCAGCACCCAGTGGACACCATGGCAGTGTGTCCATGCAGCACACCTACAGACCACCCTTTGGTGAACACCAACAGAATCCAGCACACACATGCAGCACTGGGAGCATGGAGGATGTTGAGGGGAGGGTGTACAGGTGGTCAGTCTGCACCACATACTGGGTGCTGCCACAAGGCTGGGACAATCCACGCAGTGCAAATGGTCCAGTGTAGGGAATACCCCGACACCAGTGTGCCTGTCTGATGGTATGTACCCCCCCAGGCCACATACCGCACATCTGTACAGACACCACAGCACACACAGCCAGACATGTATATGTCCCCGCGAGTATCCCATGCCAGTGGTGCAGCATCTGTGGGTCACACAATAGCAAAACAGGAATGTTCACTGTCAGTACACACCTGCAAGATGGGCCTGTCACTGTGTAAAGTGCAGCAGTCATTGATGCCCTACACACCATAGGCATTGCTGTGTCCCTCACAATACTGGCCCCCTTGTTACTGTAGTAGCATGAACTACAGTTCAACTATTGCATGTAGCACCACCACCTGTGCCTGTGCTGTGTCGTCCCCTGGGGCACAATATTCTATGCGGTTCTGTACAAATGTGTCCTGCAACTACCACCATGCATTTCCAGACTGACCTACAGGAGGAGCTGTGGACAGGCCCAGCCAGCCCCTGTACTTCCAGACTGACCTACAGGTGGAGCTGTGGGACTCTGCAATAGCACTGGGCAAACTGCATGCAAATCAAGACATAATGAGATGCTAATCTGGATGTTTGCCCACAGACTGCCTAAGTAGGCTCATTTGCATGGCACTTTTGAATGTAGTAAATTTTTGCCCTGGGCAAATGTGTTAGCACTGGGCAAACGTCTTAGCTCCATGCAAAACCTGCGCAAATGTGTCTGTGCCAGGCAAACGTTTCGGAAACATGGTACATTTCTGTAGAATTTCTACAGAATTTCACATGTGCTGCTGCTTGCAGCTTTAATGACTCCACTCCTTTGCTAACACACACATTGGCCACATAGTTCACCTTTGCCTTCCTTCACATCGCTGTGCACTGGGCTGCTGTTGTGGTCTGCACTTCCTGGTTGCTATTGTGACCCCTAGGTGGTGCTATCCCAAGGGCTACTACCCCTGCCTGCTTGGCTACTAACAGGTTAAGGGGCCTGAGTTCTGAGATGGGTGCCTCCACCCAAAGGTCTGGGTTGGTTTGGGTTACGCTAACCAGGCCACAGCCCTCTGGGACACTGTGACCCCCCTTATCTCCCACTAGTGGCCCACACAGTACACAGAAGTAACCTTCCCAATACCCCAGATATGCAAACCACATACACTTGTACTTGGCACTTACCCCCAGGACTAGTTCCTTCAGCTTGACTCTGGGGACCCCCTGTAAAATAAGGTGATGCAGTACAACAGCAACAATGCAATACCGTCAGCATAAACTGATACCACAGTCAATGTAAATTGCAGAAACAAACAGATCTGATTTATTCAGGAGTCTGTAACAAGGAGGGGGAATAATCAGGTTTATTAGCTTGAACACATTAATAATCACACTACTGTGCATGCACTTAGAGTCCAACTCAGTCACACTCTCTGGGTACCCAGGATGGGGGAAAAGGCTAGCCAGGACCGATGCCTGGGGTAGGCCTGCGATGCAGCTGGTTGAGGCCCTGTGATGGAGAAAGAACATGCACACACAATTTGTAATCCAGAGGGCTCAGTTCATGAAAAGAAAAACACAAGACAATCAGGTGACACACTTTGATTAAATAAAAGTTGCAGGGAGCTACCCTGATAATTACTCACGGTACCCAGGCTAAACACAGGAGGGCTGATGGATGAAATGTATGGATTGCCAGTAGAGACAGGGCCCACACAATTTGCTTCGGCGCTAGTCTTGTTCAGGCAAGGAGCAGGGGCTGGTCCCCAGGCTGGTCCCTCATCAACGGATCTTTTCTGTGCAGCAGGGTAGTGAGACAAGGCCCTCGTGGCTAGGCCTATCTGCATCAGGCAGCACGGGTTCAGTCCGAGATTTTGCTGGGCAGCAGCTTCCAGCACTATCACACAGCTCACAGCAATGGGGGGATCAGATTGCGATTCCCATCCAGCACATAGCACATTCATATGTAAAGAGAGTTTACTGTACCAGGCCACAACGTCCTGACAGGCCGATCGCATTCAACACAATCTTCGGTTTTCTACAGGTTATGCCTGGTCCCACAGCAACAACTTGCTTCATTCTCACAACTTAGGATTTAGTCCGATCAAAAGTCCTCCACCCCCTCTCAGGGCAGAAATCAGGCTAGCAGGCCTACAGTCAGGCCTTCCATGGTTCTCCCGCGTGAACTACGCCACAATGGCCGCTCGAACACACACAGCAGTGCCACTCCTTCAGCTTCCAGCTCGAATCTGGCCTCTTTCGGTCCTTCTCTGCTCATCGTGCCCATAACTTGGGGCACAACTAAATGTTCGGAGACATGGTCCGAAATAATACTCTCCTCTTCTCTCCAGATAGGAGAGCTGAAGGCAGGCAGGAGATCCTCAGCCTTCCCGCCAAGTCCCCACTCTGCCCCGTGGGGCAGCAGCTCCACGAGCTGCTCACTCTTCCAGCTCCATCTCAGTTCTGATTCCTCAGATCAGGCAGCTGGGGAATTTCCCTTAGGTCCAAAAGATCCTGTTGGCTGATTCAGCTGTCAGTCACAACATGCTCCCCCTATAGGTGCAAAAAGGTGCCAATTGTCCAAAACTACAATTCCCAGAGTCAGGCACCACACAGGTCCACTTTAGCTGGCTCCATCTTAGAGTCCTCCTACCCTGATTGGTCCAATTTGGCAGTTCAGGACCAAAATGGTGGAGCTTAGCAGAAACAGTCCATGCTGCAAGACAGGCAGGTTAGACAAACCACATTTTCATTACTATGCCAATGTTTCCCCAATAATTATTTATAGCTTTCAATTGTGCTCCCTCTGTGGTTGTAGCAACGGCAGAAACAGAGTGCTTAGGCAGCAGCCTGGGTGGGACTTGGGCACAAATACACACAGCTCCCCCCCCCATTCACACTAATTATGTCTGCGAGCAGGCAGCCCTTAAAGAGACAGTATGCGGAGGCTCTAAAAGCATTCGCCGCAGCACCAGTTAAGCGGCTATGATGCTGAATACCTCCCAGACTATGAGCAATTAGGCAAGCTCTTGGAAGACTTTTGGGAACCCCTATTTGCAGGGGGGTTACACCATCTTCAGAGCTGTCTTATTTTCCAGGCATTTTTTGCACTGCACTCCCAGTCCAGTTTGTCTGGCTTCCTTAGCATGTTATATTCAGCAGGTTTAGCATGGGGGCTATCCCTTTTGAATATAGCAGGCTACTTGTTCTGGGCTAATTTAGCATGCCTGGCAGTGCTAATTTTGCCCTGGGGCAAAGTTTTGAATATCTGGCCCCAGGAATGTGCAGTTATGGGGAATAACTGTACTTCTTGGGTGTGTCTAAAGGCACTTGACTATGTCCCATATGTAACAACAGCCTTGATGGGTGCCATTATTGTCCCCAATTATGCAACTTGGGTCCCAATATTCAAAAATGAGCAAAGTGGAGCTCAAAAAATTGTTCACCACCTTGCAATAGCCCAGGTGCCTGAAGATGCTGTGTTCAATGGAATAGCACACCTGCACTATTCAACTGAATATAGGGCCATGTCAGCCTAGTGCTAAGCCACTTAGCGCTGCCTTGACATGGCTCCCAAAATAGGGCACCACAATGGATAGCACCCAAGTGCAATTTCAGATATTCAAATGGTCCCTTGCAAATGAGCCCATTGGGCATGCAAGGTGCAAAGGGGCCATTTGCATGCCCATTATGGGCTCATTTGCATGGGGGGCAATACTGGTTTGTGCACCGCAGCCCCCCCAATTGCCTGATCCCAGAGGAGCTATCCATGGTGCTAGTGGTCCCTCCCCCAACTTGCACCCATGTCTAATGTTTTTAGAATCTGATTCCCTGGTGTCTAGCCAGTCCCCTTCCCCAGCTGCACCCTTGCTCAATGTTTAGAGTCTGATTCCTGGGTGTTTAGTAGTTTCTCCCCTCACCCACACCCATGCACGATGTTTAGAATCTAATTCCCTGGTGTCTAGTGGTCCCTCCCCCACCCCAACCATGCCTAATGTGTAGAATCATATACCCTGGTGTCAAGTGGTCCCAACCCCCCGACACCCTTCCCAATAGTAAATAACCACATCCCTGGTGTCCAGTGGTCCCTTCCGTATCCTGGCATCAATGAAACCCCCCCCCCCCGGTTTGTCAATACTCCCTCCCTACGATGACAGCCAATCCGCCACTGGGGGGGGGCTGCAGGTCAGTGTTTGTGAATGGGGCCAGGGCTTTATGGGGGAGGACTTACTTCCAAATGGCCTGCTGTTGCCATGGGGGGGTAGGAGTATTGACCAACCATGGAGGCTTTTATTGGTGCTGGGATTGGGACTGGGTGGGGAGAAGGACCACTGGACTCCAGGGATGTGGTTCTTTACTACCAGGAAGGGCATCAAGGGGAGGGACCACTGGATGCCAGGGTTGTGGTTCTTTACTGTCAGTAAAAGCATCATGGGGGGGGAAGGAGAACTAGACACCAAGGATGTGGTTATCTACTGTTGAGAAGAGTGGCAGGGGGGGTGGACCACTAGACACCAGGGTATATGATTCTAAACATCAGGTGTTTGTGGGTGGGGGGAGGGACTGCAAGACACCAGGGAATCAGATTCTAAACATTGAGCATGGGTGCGGGTGGGAGTAGGGACCACTAGACACCAGGGACTACTGTGTTGCAATTGGGGTAGAGGACACTGCACTTCCTCTGCCAACCACTAGGGTTGCATAGGAATAAGTCGTGGTTTAGGTCGGCGGTATCTGCACCTTGCAAGGGGACCATGCAAAATTCCTTTGCGTGGTGGAAGTACTCTGAATATCAGACTGTGCCGATATTCAGGTCCCCGCTCCTCATTTGCATTGCGCCCCTCCTCCACACTTTGCCTGGTTGCAAACCCTGTTTGCCCACACTAACCAGGCTTTTGAATATAGGAAATCTACAGAAAACCCAGTCTGAATGGGCAAACTAGGACTTGAGCCCAGGCAAACTTTTGAATATCAGGCCTCTGTTGTCTTATTAGAGTAGCAGTGCATGACAGTGGTGAAAGTCTATTCTATTTTAGATTACCCCATGTCTCCAGACTTGTATGATACCCTTTTTCCCCATTTTGAGTTTGCGTTACCGCTGCTTTTTTCTATTTTTTTACAGTTAAAAGAAAAAAAAAGAGTGCTCCTTTTAATATGGCACAGGCCAGGTTTTCATTAGTATTCTCTGCTATTTTCTGAACACTCATTGTTTCAGATCACTTTTCTTGTGATCATGATGACTACTGAGAAGCAGACACTGCTCTCTGACCAAATGGGACAAGAAGAGTACACAAATAGGGCTGAGAATACTGATGAAAGCCTTGTTGGAGCCATATTAAGACGAGCGCTTCTTTTATAATTTCAAAAGTGAACAAATGCTAAAGCAGACTTGGTATTGGGAAAGAAGGGTGTCAAACTAGTCAGGAGATAAGGGACAACCTAAAATAGAACAAAAAAGGGCAACATTTCCACTGCTATCATCCAGTGTTGCTTTAAATATCAAAGGTAATTCTCTCCTGCACAGACACCTTTTAAAATGTTCAGTCAGCTGCAATTGCATGGTAACAAATGAGCAGTGCTTCACCCAGCCTCAGGCATGTAGCTGTCTTTAGCTTAGCCACTTCTTATTTTGTGTTTATTTAGTGAAGCTATACAGCTGAGCTATGTAACCCAGGAACTTGTAGTCCATTCTTTGAAGAGCACTACAGTATATTGCTAAAAACAAGACTTCGTAAATGCATGCAAAACTTTGAGTTGTACAACTATAATTATTTTCCCAATGCTGAGTACTCTTTTTCTACTCTGAAGTATTCAACTAGTAACTCATGTTATCATGACCAGTTTGGCTTAGATCGCCCTCTGCAAAATAGTTTTCAAAGGTGAACAAGGTAAAATTGCTTTCGGTGAACAATGCCCAAGTCACCCGGGAAAAACACGCCATTATAAAAAAGGTTTCCATTATATCCATGTGGTGGCTGATTCAACTCAGACTGAGGAGTGCTGTGCATGACTATAGAACTGGGAGAGCTTGGAGTCTGGAGAGTCAAACCCATTTGAACTTAAGTCTATTATTGGGACCCAAGAGCTGCACAGCTCCAATCCTCTTTTCATATCAAAACCAATCAGAATTGTGGGGACTCATTCTCAAACACTATCAAGGGTGAGGCAAAATGGGTGCTGTAGGGTTGCACCATTGCCCTGTCACCAGATAGCGCCATACACAAACAGTAAAATGGGGGAGTGGGAGGTCCACTTACTTACAGAGGAGAAATGCAAATTCCTGATCCAACTATTGGCCCATTTCCACTTGCAAACCATCTGGATTGGGTCTTGGTGGGCTAGTGACCTCCTCATGGCCTGATACCCAGTTGCCTAGTGGTCTACTGAACCCCTTACCTGCTCCCTTAAGTGTAGAAACACATTAAGGATGTTCATCAGCCCCCCCCCCCCAAATCCAGCATGTCCCTTTACCATCTGGTTCTGCAGTGTTCCCTCATCATCTTCCATCCTGTGGGTTACTGTGTGAAGCTGCTGCACTGTGCCACAATAACAAGCAGAACCCTGTGGGGAGACACAGGAGGCTGTGAGCAGGCTCACAAGGGCCACCATACCTTATGCATGGCCTTGTAGGCCATTTGAATTATAGTTCCTCACCCCCTTTCCCAACTGTTCTCAACAGGAAATAATTCCAGCAGTGGCGTTTTCTGGGATTGTAGTTTCCAGTGCTATTGCTTTGAGCTCCTATAAATACAGGGGCATTACCATGCCATCCACTTGGCAATAGCTAACTATTACTCAAATTATTTTAAAAGATGGAACTTAGTTTTATATCTGTGGCTGGACTGATACTACCAACAGTAAAAGAAATATCTGTCCTCAGGTTAATATTTCTACTCTCTGTCAGAGCCACTGACAGAGCTCCAGGACTGATGCTCATTCTCAAATTAAAAATAACACAAGTAAGTAAGGAAATCTATATTTATATAGTGCCTTTCTAAACCTAAGGCACTTTACAGTTAAAATACAACATACACAATTTAATATTACGCTAAAACATAGCAAGTACACCAGTTTAACTTAAAATTCACCTGGGAATGCTAGATTAAAAAGATATGTTTTAAACTCAGATTTAAATCTGATTAAAAACTTTATAAGATAAAATACTTTATAAGGAAATTAAGTGATACTCCATTCTATCTTTGCTTCAGGTGGGGTTTAAGTTGTAAATTTTGAACTCCAGAGGAGAGAATTGCCTATTAAGAACATAAATAATGCTTGTGTCTCTCATTGTCATGCATAGCATTCATTCGTTTTGTGGTCAAGTTCATATTTACTGCGGTATCCAGATTATTTACTATTTCATGTTCTTCTACCCTATATCATATAAATAGTTATGGTAATTGTTTGAGCCCTTGGTTTGGCATTAGGCACTTTAATCTAGACAAAGGAAGTGTTTTGCGGTATGTGCAAGGATTCCAACATTTCTACTGGGAATGTTTCACAGCTGAAGTGAAGCCTTCCCTAATGTTTACAATATTTAATCCAGTGTTGTTTATATTTCAGAATTTACTCACTGGAAGAAGCAGCAATAAAAACTGAAAATAGTAGGTCACACATTTCCATTACTGCTTCTTTGTTTATCAGAAACTGGTGACTGAATAAGGCACACTGAACCATTTTTTTTTGTTAGTTGTTTAACCAGGAGTAGCACACTAAGCTGAAAGCTTTTTCACAGGAGTGACCTAGGAGCACAGGGAAGTTAAGTGACTTGCTTAGAGTCACACAGTATACAAGTGGAAGCTGTGGGATTCAAACCCACGTTTGGTCTGTTAGATGTCACCAGATTTGCAGCTCAGAGCCTTAGACCACTGCACTATCTGCCTCCCAATTTTACATCCAAGTGCAAACAAGGGGCAGGGGTACAGAAATAAAGGGAGGGTATGCATTAAAATGCAACATTACAGAACAAATAAAGCTATAAAAACAAACTGTGTATATATCTTAGTTGCAAAAAACTCCATTAATGCATCAATTAGGGTTAAAGCGACAAAAGCAGGGAAATGTGGCATTAGGGTTTCCAACCCTAACACCCCTCCCCCACCCTGCATACACCAACAGGTGCTGGGGGTGTCCCTTGGGGTTGTCAGCTCTAACACTCACTCCATTCCATCTGTATATAAGCTGAGATGGGTAGAGTATAGGAGAATGGGGTGAGCATTAGGCTGACGATCCCAAGGCACATCCCCAACGCCTGATGGTATGTGCAGGGTGGGGGTCGGGTGTTAGGGTTGGACCCTAACTGATGCATTAAGTTTTTTTTCAGCTAATTTCCTTACTTTTTGAGATAGTATAATCGTAGCTTTATCTTCCTGCAGGCGCGCATAGCCCTCTGGGCCCTGCATTCCCATCCTCCATACATGCATATATGTACGTATGTAGCTGTGGAAGCTCAGGGTCCTCCTGGCCCTGTGCTTCCATTTATAGGACTGTAATAATCAAACTGTCAGCACCGCCATCTTATTACCCCACCTCATGTGCCTAGTACAGAAAAGTTTTGAATCCCCACCAAAACGTAATTCGCTGCAAGTGCGATGCCATTCTGCACCACAGGCATGTAAACACATTTTGGCCAGGATTTGAAAAATGACATCTATGGTTGTACATGGGGAGGGTAATAAGAAGGCTATTATTAATCTGGGTCAAAATATTTTAAAATTTCCAAAGTTATGGGTGTGCATAGCAAAATTGCAAGGAATAGTCATAACTTTGGCATTTTTTCATATTTTGACCCCAAATTTTTAATAAAGCCTTCTTATGACCCCACCTCATGAACAAGGTCAGACAAAATTTCCAAATACCACCTGAAAGGTTTCACCAAGCAACCGCAAAATCACCTTTCGGGTGGGAGTTGCTTAAGGACAGTAATATTATTCATGAATTGGGGTCACCAAATGGCTACATTGAAAATTTGGGCCATGATATTCAAAGGGATTATGCTTGGTGCAACTGAGTTGTACCAGCGCAACCCCAGAAATGTGCCCTGGGGCAATATTCAAAAGGGGGAATTGCATAGCGTAAATCCCAGCACTCAAAGATAATGTATGCAGCACATCTCCAGGGGGAGTGCCCATGCATACGTGGCACATCTAAATATTAAACCCAGGATGTGCGGTGCATCTTCCGGCACAACCCAGAGATGTGCCACACACTTGGACACAAATTTGAGCTCGTAAAAAAAGGCTCAGCTGCTAGCCACCCACAGGCGTGCTGCTGTATTGCAATGAGCAACACAGCAGCTGCCAGCTGTGGGTGGCTACCCCACAGAACACCATTCACAAGCACCCACAAATGTCCCTGGTGGTCCAGTGGTTCCCCCTCCCTGCCTGTATCCCCGATCGCCATTTACATATCATTATCCCATCCCTGGTGGTCCAGTGGTTCCCCCCTCCCCACCTGATGCCCTGATCACCATATAAATGGGCAGTAGAACTCCCTGGTAGTCTAGTGGTACCCCCCACTCCTGTACCTCTGATCGCCCATAAAGGCGATTAATATTTCCCTGGTAGTCTAGTGTTACCCCCACCCCGCCAGTAACCCAGATCACCCATAGAGTTGAAGAAAACATATCCCTGGTGGTCCAGTGGCACCCCCCATCCCCCCAACCACACAGGACCCCCAGCCCACCTAGCCCCCTCCCGTCATCAGTGGGCAGCAAACCGACCCGCATACCTCTGTGGCTGCCCACCGAATGACAGTTTACAGTATCAGCTGCAAGCCCATTGGTCACACTGTGGACCAATGGGCTACAATACCTCAATAATAGTCATTCACAAATCTGTAAATGAAGTCATTCATATTTGTGAATGACTATTACAGTATGCACTGCAAGCTCATTGGTCCACAGTGTGGACCAATGGACTCATAGCTGATACTGTAAACTGTCATTCATCAGGCAGCCACAGTGGTATTTGGGTGGGTTTGCTGCCCACCAATGATGGGGGGGTAGCTGGGTTGGCTGGGCACTCTGTGTGGGTGGGGTGTGACAGTGGACCACCAGGGATATGATTTCTTCAACTGTATGAGTGATCGAGGTTACCAGCAGGGTGGGGTAACGATGAACTTCCAGGAAATATTAATCAGTTTCCAGGTGATCAGGTAACAGGAGGGGCAGGAGGTACCACTAGACTACTAGGGAACGTATTTTGTACATTGTGACAGTGATCAAGGTTAAGGGATGGGGAGGGGGTACCACTAGACTACCAGGGAAGAGATAATGATATTTAGATGGCGATCAGGGATAGGAGCTGGGAGGGGGGAACCACTGGACCACTAGGGAAGTTGTTTAATTAACTTGATGGGCAATCGGGGTTATCGGCAGGGAGGGAGGTACCACTAGACTACCAGGGTGATTAGAATAAACATATTATGGTGATTGACGGTACAGGATGGGGGTACTACTGTGGTTCCTGGTACAGGGATCGCATGCTGTGCAGGCCACCATGCGCAGTTCACTGGTCAACCATGTACAACATATGCAAATGGGGCCATAATGACATGCAAATGGCCCAGTTTGCACCTTGCATTCATAATGGGCAATTTGCATATCCAGGTCTGAACATCTGGTAATTGAGCCTGGTGCAGCTTCAGTTGCGCTGGAGCATTCCCATTCCTGGCATTCAGACCTGTCTGGGGGATGTGCTGGCACATTGTATTTGCGCTGAGAGCATTATGTGCTATATTTAGAGGAGATGCGCCATGGCACATCTCTTTTGAATATATCCCTTTGTTGCTCCAGTGCAACTCAGTTGCACCAACACTTGTGCCTTTGCCAGGTGCAATTCTGAATATCGGGGGCCCGGGTGTCAAAATGTTGAGAAATAGAAACATTGTGCCCCAAAGTTGAATCCCTCATTGAAATACATTGTTTAATGCAGAGCAACAGATAACGGGAGTAAAGGAATATTTTACTACCAGTTTTGCATGATTTACTCCCACTTTCTGATTTTAGGAATTTGTTTGTCACCCTGTATATTTACAGTATTTGGTACATATGTACAAAACTGGCAGCAGTATTCAATGCTACTAGCCATGGATCCAGATACTAACAGACGGTCAGCAGTAGAGGTGGGGTCAGAAAACAGCAGAGGTATCAGTTGCGTACATGCAGGAGACTGTTTCCGGAGTTGTGCTCCTCAAACATCCTCTGAATGGCAAGAAGGGCAATTGCAACATAAAATGTTGAAAACAGGGTCACTGCACTACCTAGCAGTGGGAAAGTATCTCAAGACTCCTCTCCTATATCAGAGAAGGAGGATCAGTGGTTGCAGACACCCAGTGGAACTGAAACCTTTTTTAGAGTTCTGGGTCCGAAACAAGTGAATGCATGGTATTACTACCATGTAGATGAAAATGCTACCAAGCAAAAACAGCTTGCAGTAAATACCTTCCAGTCCTAAAAATTATCTGGACTCCTGGTTTAATGTCAAAACTCAAATTTTGCACTCGTGAAAAAGGAATCCTTTTTTTTGCCCTCGCTAAAAAGGAATTGGCTCACGAAAAAGGAATCGGCACCTTACAAGGTTGTTTTTTCCACCAAATAACTTCAGAATCCACCTAATGGAGTTCCAATAACCAAGGTACATGAGTTGGTGTCTCTGTATAACTTCATTTTTGTGGGCTTTCACTTTAAAAAAAAAATAGAAAACAAGATGGTGGCTTGCGAAAAAGGAATTTTTCCTCACAAAAAAGGATTTTATTCTCACGAAAAAGAAAATGCTCTTGCAAGACTAAATCCTTTTTCGTGAGATCAGATTCTTTGTTGAACTTTATACAGTACATCTATCCTGAAAAATTAACTTCCCATAAGATATAAGGAGAACTTAAAAATGTAATAACTTTGCAACAGTTTAATATTTTTGCACCAAGCTAACAGTGGCAGTTCTGTTACCCAATCTCTTTCTACCATAAAAAAACAAAACAAAATAAAATTCCACACCATCTGGGCGCAAGGCGATGAGGAAAATACTGCAAAAGATGGTGACTTTTTACTTTTTTTCACTATCCGGATCTCAGAATCTGCACATCCGACCAGAATTAAACTTTTCATATTAAGAGATCTACCCCAGAGGACAGCACACACCAAATTTTGTGCAAATCCACTGATCATTTGCAATTGTAAAGTTATTAAAGTGCACAATTTGAGGTTTAACATTAAACAGGCTTCTGTGCCCCCTATAATACACACACACACACATATATATATACACCACTCCGGTGAGAGCTATTCCAGTGGAATAACCTGTGTTATTTTCTCTGGAGTGAGGAGAAATCCTGATGACATTACCAGAATGAGGATATCACATTTATCCTCACTCTACTGATGTCACTGGAGTGAGGATATCACATTTATCCTCACTCTGCTGATGTCACTGGAGTGAGAATATCTGCACTGCAGATAGCAGTTCCTCTTTCTCGCTAAAGCTGCAACTTACTCAATTGGCTTTGCAAAACACTCTTAGCTCTGTCCCGAGTTTCTAACACTCCTTGCCCATTATTGTGCTGATCTGCGCTTCCAAACAACCTGAATTCTAAATGAAACTGTTTTACAAAACAGTTTCTCTCTCTCACTGCTACCTGCAGCAGTCTGTCATTCTCAGTGAGCCTCTGACTCACTCAGTTAGCTTTGCAAAATACTGTCAGCTGTGTCCCACTGAGTTTCTAACACTCCTAGCCCATGACTGTGTTGAGCTCAGCCTGAAAACAACCTGAATTATAAATGACACTTTTATAAAGCAGTTTCTCTCTCTTACTGCTACATGCAGCAGTTTGTCTTTCTCAGTGAGTCTCTGAATCAGTCAATTAGCTTTCCAAAACACACTCAGCTGTGTTTTTCACTCCCATTCCATTCAGAACACTCCCCCCCCACACACAGAATGAGCAGAAAACACACAGAAACAGAAAAAATGTTCCTAAAGTGCTCACCCCAGTGGTATAACTCGCACACATGATGTGCAGATCATGGGATATGGAAAATATTCTGACTCCTGCATCGTGAGCTGTGCATTCTCACTCATGCCTTTGGCACTTGTAAGAATACAGAGCTCACTCTGCAGGAGTCAGAATATTTTCCATGTCCCACTCCTGCTCATCATGTATTACATATATATATATATATATATATATATATATATATATATATATATATTTATAAAATGGGTAGGAAAAAAAATCATCCTCAACAAGTAAAAGGCCATCAAATGAACATGTGTATATCAGAGCGCAACCATACACCTGCACTTTTATCCCCCTCCAAAACAATTTTGCCATTTTATAAGATAAATAACCCACTCTTATGTGTGCTGTCACACTCTGGTATATGCATGCCTTGGGTGGTTGACGCATACCAAGGCGTGTGTATATCAGAGCACAACCACACACCTAAGTGTGGGTTATCTATCATATATATATATATATATATATATGATACATGAAGACAGGAGTGGAATATGGAAAATATTCTCATTCCTGCAGAGCTGACTCTGGATACTCCACAGCGCCAAAGGCACGTGAGTATCAGAACTCACTCTGCAGGAGTGAGAATATTTTCCATATTCTGCACATCATGTGTGAGATTTATACAATAGGGTTCTGTTTTTTTACTATGTTGTGTTGTTGTATTTTTCTTCGTTTTATGCTTCTGGAGGTGTTATTTCATGTAGGAGGTAGTGTTCGATGGTGTAATTCAGTTTCCTGGGTCATAATAGTTTTGTTTCTGTGAATGGGTTATTTGCATGGTTTTCTATTCACTGGTTAGGTGAATGGGAGTTGTGTTATTGGTTCCCGATGTGAACAGGTAGTTTTGCTATTGTGTGACTGGTTGTTGTGTTTTGTTAAGAGATTGGGTACTTTTGGAGAACATGCATTTGTATTGGTTGTGTCTGGTTTGTGGGAGGGGTTTGAGGGTTGGAGTGTTGGCGGACGTGTGCTGTGGAGTCTTGTTTTTAGTTCTGAAAAGGCATTTTATTTTGATATTGTCTGTGCAGTCTTTTGTGACCTTTATTTATTTATTTTTGGTGTAAAGGTCACTTTGTTCTGATTTACTTCATCGGGCGGGGGGAGCTGGTGCCGTTGTGTTTACTTCAGCGAGACCTTTCAGGTGACCTTTCCAGTTACTTCATCATGAGGACTTGGGATCATGTTTTCTTTAGGAGTAAGTGTGTCAATTCTTCTTTTGGTGTTGTTCTCCTTATAACTGGTTAGTTTGTGTCAACTACTCGAACTCTCTGTTTGTTTGTGGTGATATTGATTTCATGTGGGGGAGAAAAAGTACCTGCTGTGTGTGTGTTGGGGGGGGGGGATATGATGCATTTAGTGTGAAAATAAATGGCTAATGACGTATCTTCTATATGTATAAATGTAAGATTTTACATTTATACCTATAGTGTCTACATCATCAGTCATTTATTTAATGGGAGTGAGAATACATGTTTTTATTCATGAAACTATCTCCCAACCCCTTTTGTATGAATATATAGACATACATATACACTGTGTGTGTGTATATATATACACACACTGTGTGTGTGTATATATATATATATATATATATATATATATATATATACATACACACACAGTGTATATGTATGTCTATATATTCAGCTGGTCCATTCCACTGGGGTGTCAAACAGACGAGGCATACTGATGAGTCCTGGTAGACGAAACACATGTCTATGTCTTCTGTTAGCACCCTTTGCAAACTGTGTGAGAGGCCTTTGGCACCATGCAATTCTGCTTAAAGTTGGACCAGCATAACATTCTGTGGTGATTTGCATATGCAGCCCATGATGCTTTGCATTGTGGGGGCATGTGTGATTTGTATTTTCTTGAAACTTGGCTTTCGAGAAATGCCCTTTAGGGGTAACCCTTGCCTCAGTGTTTGCACAGAGGTTCTTTGTCTTTTAAATGTTTTTTTATTTTAATGGGTTCACCACAATATATCCAAGGCACACTGCCTTAAGGGTAGCTGGTCCATTCCACTGGGGTGTCAAACAGACAAGGCATACTGATGAGTCTTGGTAGGACCCTTTGCAAACTGTGTGAGAGGCCTTTCGGCATCATGCAATTCTGCTTAAAGTTGGACCAGCATAACATTCTGTGGTGATTTGCATATGCAGCCCATGATGCTTTGCATTGTGGGGACATGTGTGATTTATATATATATATATATATATATATATGGGATACATGATGGGCAGGCATATGATATGGATAATATTCTCACTCTTGCAGAGTGAGATATTCCAGAGCTCACAATGCAGGAGTGAGAATATTTTCCATAGCACACAATCTGCCCCTCATGTGTGCTATTAGAAATATAGTCTCTTTTTTGTGTGGTCTTTTATTTTAGTGTTTGGTAACTGGGTTCATTTTTATGTTTGCTTGCACGCATGTGCAAGAAACATAGTGCCATCATCCGAGATTTCGGAGGTGTGTCACCTCCTCCAATTCAGTCAGTGTGTTGGCAGGCACGGCCCCTGTAAGCCAATGCATGCTGGAGCTGTCTATGACAAGCTCCAAAATGCAGTGGCATACAGTTGAAAGGGGGAGCTATGCTTCAGTGAGCAACAATAAGATATCGCCTGCTCATGCACAGCTCCCCCTACACACACAAACACACACACACACACACACATATGCACACATACTGCGTGCCCCACGCACACACTCTATAGCCGGCCAGGGGTGCCCAATCCCCGTCGGCTGTGCATCGTCCCCAAAGCCTCCCAAATGCCACGCTGGGTGCCCACCCCAGCGTGGCAACTCGATAGTATAGCCGAAGGGGTGCCCAATCCCTGTTGGCTTCACTGTCTCTCCTCCCATGCTATCACCGATGGGGTGCCCAATCCCCGTCGGCTTCCTCTCCCAGTACAAGGCGCCAGGCTGGGAGCCCACCCCAGCATGGCAAGTGATGCTTTGGCCGACGGGGGTGCACAATCCCCCGTCGGCTGAATGCCCCCAACCATCCTTGTGCCATGCTGGGAGCCCACTCCAGTGTGGCAAAGTCCCATGTCGTCACTGAAAAAAAAAAAAAACCTGTGAAGAAAAAACGGTCCCACGAAGTCTCCCTGGCTCTCCTCCCACAACCCGCACCCACCCACTGCGCACCCTGCCTCCCCACAACCCCCTCACCCCATACTTACCTCTGGAGCTCAGTGCGATGATCTTCGGTGGACCGGGAACACGTCTGCACTCTTCAAAGCCGACCGCGAACTGAGGAAATGCCGGTAAGCTGTATAATGGGCTAGATAGGGGGTTTTCAACTTTATTGCATATCTCAGGGATTTTTTGGAATTTTTGCACCAAATTTTCAACATGGGGTTTTTGGGACCCCTTCTCATGAATGATGTCACTGTCATGGTGTTATTCGGGCCCGAAGGGTGATTTTGCAGTCACTGCGAGATCACCCTTTGGGCCTGGAGCTCCATGACAGTGTTTTCATCGATAAAGAAACTAAAACCATGTTAGTAGATAAGTCAAAAAATAATGCTGTTTTACGGGCGTGCATTGCGCAGTTCCTAAGCAGGCTTGTAAGTTCTCGAATTTTCAATATTTTCACTCCAGATTTTCAACATTGCCATTTTACCACACCTTCTTATGAGTAGTACAGCTGTCATTTTTCACATCTCACCCAAAATGTGTTTCCGCCCATATAGCGCACAATGGCGCAGTCAGTGTGCGAGATTAATGTATGGGACAAATTAAGAAAATTGCAGTGACACTGTTCATGAGCTGAGGTCTTAAAATGGCTATGTTGAAAATTTGGTGAAAAAATTCCAAAAATGACTGTTTTACGAGTGTGCGTTGTACAGTTCCTATGCACGCTCGTAAGTTCACAAATTTTCAATATTTTCACTCCAGATTTCCAACATTGCCATTTTACCACACCTCCTTATGAGCAGTACAGCTGTCATTTTCACATCTTGCCCAAATGTGTTTCCATACATAGCGCTATAACGGCGCCAGTCAATATGCAAAATCAATGTATGGGACACATTAATAAATCCAGTGACACTGTTCATGAGCAGAGGTCTTAAAATGGCTATGTTGAAAATTTGGTGAAAAATTCCTAAAAATGACTGTTTTACGGCGTGCATTGCACAGTTCCTATGCATGCTACGTAATGAGTTGATTTAATATTTTCTCCAGGTTTCAACATTGCCATTTTATTACACTTCCTTATGAACAGTACAGCTGCAATTTTTCATATATGCGCCCAAAATGTGTTTTCACATGTAGCACACAATGGTGCTGTTGGTGTGTGAAAGCAATGTTTAGGACAGATTAAGAAAATCACAGTTACACTGTTCATGAGCAGAGGTCTTAAAATGGCTATGTTGAAAATTGGTGACAAAAGTCCATAAAATGACTGTGTTACAGTGAGCATTACGCAGTTTCCACGCACCTCGTAAGTTCATGACTTTGTAATATTTTCAGTCCAGATTTTCACCAGTGGCATTTTCCACACTTCCTTATGAACAGTACAGCTGTCATTTTCACAACATGGCTGAAGTGTGTTTCACACTTTCAGCGCGAGAAGATGTTGCGCTGTGGGAAATCATTGTTCGGCACAGATAAAGAAAATCACAGTGACACTGTTCATGATCGGAGGCACCAAAATGCCTGAGTTGACAATCTGCTGTAAAAAATTCCCAACCTAATTATATTACGGGTGTGCGTTGCACAGTTTCTCTGTACACTCGTGACTTCATTTTTTTAAATATTTTTACTACAGATTTGCAACATTGCCATTTTTACACTTCCCCATGAACAGTACAGCTGTCATTTTTTACATCCTGTTTGGAATGTTTTTGCACCTGTGGTGCTAAATGCCGTAGTCACTGTGCATGAGCAGCTTTCGGCTAACAAACTGATATTCCCCCTGTTCATGAGGTGGGGTCACCAAAAAAACATGTTGAAAATGTGGAGTGAAAATACCAATGAATGCCTGAGGTATTATGGTTTCCAACCATAATGCCCAACCCTGTAAGTGACAGGCATCAGGGGTGTGACTTGGGATTCTTGCCTGTGATGCTCATACCATTCCACACCCTGCAGCCAGTGAGAGGCATCGAGGTATGCTTTGGACTCTTCGGCCCCAAAGTTCACCCCATTCTCCTATATCGCACCCATCTCACTGTATTTCCTAATGAAATGGGGTGTGCATAAGGGCCAAAGACCCCAAGGAACACCATGACACTTGCCAGTGTCTGCAGGGTGGGGTGTGGTGAAATGGCGTGGCCGTTATGCCTGATGACCCAAACGCACACCCCAATGCCTGTCACTCTCTGCAGGGTGGTGGTGGGGTTGGTTTCAGTTCAACACTTCACTGCCATTCCTACTACGCAGCTCTGTAACTTCTACACTACCACTGCCAATGCCAGCAAGCAAACATTCGGCATTGACAAATGCTTGTTAGTAGTGATTTGGGGGCACTGGGCAGTGAAGTGACTTGTTCAGAGTCACACAGTGTGGTAGTTGTGAGTGTCAAACCAGGGTCTAGTGTGCTGGATGTATCAAGGTTGTTCAAAGCTTATTACTCTAATCTCTAGGCTATCCTGAGAGCATTATTTGTGGTTGTTCTCAGTGTGTGTGAGTGTTTCTGAATGGGCTGGGAGTGTTAGACACACTATGGGAAACAGGTGAATGTATTTGGCAACGTGAATTGAGTTAGTTTCAGCTTGCAGTGAGAAACAGAAACTGTGTGGTGCAACACTATGATTTAGAGTCAGTTTGCAGTGAGAAGCAGAAACTGTGTGTTTCAGCACTGTGAGTTAGAATACAGTCTTTCTTGAATTTGTGAGTAGCACAGTAATGGGCTATGAGTTGTTGAAACACTTTGAGAAACAGGTGAGTGTCCTTTGTAATGATAATAGTTACTTGCAAGTAGCGGTGAGAAACAGATTTGTGAAAGAGTTCAGTTTAGAATGCAGGCTGTGGTTAGTGAGTGAGTGATGACATCAGCACAGTATGTATAAATGTCATTTATCACACTCTAGTGATGTCATCTGCATTTATCACATTCTATTGGAAATAGCTACATTTATCACACTCATTTATCACGCAACCCTATTGTATAAATATATATATATATATATATATATATATATACTGCAGAAAACTACATTGATGCATCAGTTAAGGTTAAAGTGATGAAAGTAGAGAAATGTGCCGTTAGGGTTTTCAACCCTAACACCTCACCCCCACCCTGCACAGATGAAGAGGGATGGGGGTGGGGGGTGGCATTGGCATTTTTATCACTAGCACTCATCACATTACATTAGAAAATAAGCTGGGTGGGCACAGCATAGAAGAATGGGGTGAGCATTAGTTTTTTGCAATTTATTTCCTTACTTTTTGAGATAGTATAATAGTAACTTTATTTTACTGTGGGAGCACAGGGTCCTTTGGATCCTGCACTCCTATCCCTCCATAGATGTATATACTATATGTATCAAGTCATAGAAACGCAGGGACCACCAGCCCCTGTGCTTCCACACATGAAGTTACGAACAGGCATAGCAAAATTGCAAGAAATCGTCATAACCCATAACCGTGCAAGCTTATATAACTTTTACCACAAATGTTCAACATAACCTTCTTATCACCTCACCGCATGTACCCAGTACAGAAAATGTTCAAATTCCCACCAAAACATAATTTTGCACAACCGCAATGCCACTCAATGCCACAGGTGTAAAACCACATTTTGGCCAGGATTTGAAAAATGACAGATGAGGCATTCATGACGTGGGGTACTAAGAAGACCATATTGAAAATATGGGGTGAAAATATTGCAAATTTACAAAGTTACGAGCGTGTATCATGAGATTGCAACAAATGCCCATAACACAGCCATTTTTGGAAATTTTGACCCCAAATTTTCAACATGTCCTTTTTGGGACCCCTCTTCATGAACGCTGGTATTGTCATTTTGTTACTTGGTCCCGAAAGGTGAGTTTATGCAGCGCCTGCCCCATTCCGCGCCACAGGTTCGAAAACACATTTCGAGCAGGATGTGAAAAATGACAGCTGTACTGTTCATGAGGTGATGTGAAAAAAATGGCTACACTGAAAATTTTTTAAATTGCCAAAGTTACACGCATGCATAGCAAAATTTCAATGACCGCATGTAACTAGGGCATTTTTTGGTATTTTTGCACCAAATTTTCAACATGGGCTTTTTGAGACCCCCACCTCATGAACACTGCCACTGTCATTTCATTAATTGGTCCCAACAGGTGATTCCCTGCACTGACTATGAAATCACCTTTTGGGACCAAGTAACGAAATGACAGTGCCAGTGTTCATGAGGTGGAGTCCCAAAAAGCCCATATTGAAAATGTAATGCAAATATACAGAAAATGGTTAAGATATCAACATAAGTTCAAAATGCCATTGACAGCCATTATACGGCACTTACAGTACAGTACCTTGATTCTTCAGTTTGTGGTTTGGCTTTGAAGAGTGTAGAAGTGTCCCAGTCCACAGAAGATGACAGTCACTGACCTCCGATGGTAAATATAGGGCAAGGGGTGTGTGTGTGTGGGGTGGTGGGTTGCTTAGTGGTAGGGTCAGTATGGGGGAGGGGTGGGGAGATGACAAGTGAATGTTTTCTTTTTTACAGGGAAAAAAAAGACGTTGGGGAACTGTTTTCTTTTTACAGGTAGTATATGTTAATGTGACACTGGGAGTGGGCTCCCCAGTGTCTGACAACAGCTTGAGGGGTTAAACATAACTGCAGACACTGGTAGTGGGCTACCCAGTGTCCCACACTGAGGGAGAGGGGGGCTACCGCTGACACAGGGATTGGGCACCGTGCTGTAGGTAAGCTGTAAGGGAAGGGAAAGAGTAAAACTGTTGGAGGGAGCGGGAGGGGGGCTGTTTTATATGGAGGACCAGGAACTGAGGGTGGGACAGCAAGCACACAGAGGGTGGGAGTAGGAGGGGGGCTGTTTTATTTTATATGGGGACCAGGAATGGAGGGTGGAGGGTTGGACAGCACACAGAGGGAGGGAACAGGAGGGAGTCTGTTTTATTTTATATGGGGGACTGGGAACGGAGAGTGATGGGTGAGACAGCACACAGGGAGAAAGTCTGTTTTTTTTTATATGGGGGACTGGGAACGGAGAGTGATGGGTGAGACATCACACAGGGAGAAAGTCTGTTTTATTTTATATGGGGGACTGGGAACGGAGGGTGAAGGGTGAGACAGCACACAGAGGGAGGGAGGGAGTCTGTTTTATTTTATGTGGGGGACTGGGAATGGAGAGTGGGACAGCAGAGCTTTAAATATTTAATATTAGTATTCCTTGGTCACCTTCTCCTTAGAAGCAGCAAAAGGGGAAAAACAGGCTTTCATTAGGTAAACACCAAGAGGTGTTTACCAAAATGAGTGCAGAGGAATTGGATTTTGGGGTCTGTTTTCCCCAAAAATTAGCAGGGGCTATTGTTCTGATTAGCGCCATGGCCACAACATCAGGTGACATGGAGTTCTGGATGTGGGAGTCAGGCAAGGGCGGGGCTACAAAATGCAACACAGTAGTTTTTATTGGTTGCGTTTACTTTGTAGGTGGGCCAGAGAGATTTTAAAATATGGCGGTCAGTCTCTCGCTTACTGAGAGCTAGAGAGAGGTGCTCATCTCTTGTTTAATAAACTTGTTCTTTTGCTGTGTTGTTCTGTTGCTTGACCTGTGCCCCCAACCTCTCCTCCAGAGCTGCCCATTGTAAAGTCTTTGCTGGTTTCCCGAGATGTTCTTGACCTTAGTATTAGGTGTACTATCCCCCTGCTTGGAATAAACCGAGCAGAAATAGCTATTAAAATTCTCAGTCTGTAGTGTAGGGTCAGTTATGTCTTCACTGCCAGATCTTATTGGGCCAACCATTCTATCCTTTGTTTTGTAGTTAATATAGGCATAAAATGCCTTGCCATTATCTTTCATGTGGGCCAGTCTGGTATACCGCACTGTCAGCAACATTTTGACAGTGCGGTCCCCTACATTGACAACAGTGCCACGTCACTGTAGGGAACCCACTGGAACCCGACACTGTCTGTCGGGGGTCCTGAACCCCAGATTCAGCTCCAACTCGGAGTTAACAATCCAAAGTGGGGGGGTGCGGGGGTACAGCCCCTCATGTGGGAGGTTGGGGGGGAGCAAAGCCTCCTGAAGAAAACACTTGTTTTAATATGAAACCAGCAGCTGACTGCAAAATGTGGTTGACCTGCCAGTTTTGCTGTCTGCTCATTTGACAAATATTTTGTCGATGACCAGTGGTGGATCCGGCCAGTTTAAATTCAAGTGACCTCTTTTCCCTCCTTATCATACTCTTACTCCTGTTTAATTCTTTCTTGTAGAGGTACACATTGTATTCATTATTGTCCTTCCTCATAGCTTTATATGCCCTTTTTCTAATAGCCAATTGTTTCTAATTTTGTGAGTGTACCATGTTGGGACCTTGCCTTTTTTATTGTAAAGATGTTTATTAGGTAGATAAATGCCCTCCAGTTCAAGTAATTTATTTAATCTTAGTCCATAACTGCTCTGTATTCAGAGTAGCCTCATCCCAGTCCCATATTTCCAGCTCATGTTTGATTGCCCTGATATCAGCTTTATTATCATTTTTTGCTATTGATTGTCCCTTTATTCTTTTTGGTGTGACTTTTGTCTCCACCCTGACCATATTATGATCACCATTGCTAAGGGGTTGAATTATGTCTGTGCTCTTAATTGATTCTACCCGGTCTGTTATTACCAGGTCCAGAATGTTTTTATCCCTAGTTGGCTGCATCATTATTTGTTCCATTCCACTACTCGCAAGGGTTTCCATAAAAAGTTGTTGTGTATTATTAATGATACTGTTTACCCAGTCAATACTGGGTAGGTTATAGTCCCCCACTATGATTGTGTCACCTTTCTGACTCATATTATGTATATTGTTAAGTAGATCTAGGTGGTCTCTTGCTGATGTGTCTGGTGCTTGGTTTGGCTTTTCCTCAGAATTTCAACCCATAATATCTCATTTTCCATACTGTCCTGTGAGTATGCAGGTACACTTACAGAATATGCTATCTGTAATATATAAAGCCACCCCACCCCCTTTCCCGTTGCTTCTATCTTTATAGAAGAGTCTAAAACCTGTGATGTTCCTGTCCCATATGTTGTTTTGGGACCAACATGTTTCTGTTATTGCAGCCAGACCTACTTTCTCGTCTTCTAGTATTAGCTGTAGCTCAGTCTTTTTATTGTGTTGAGATTTCTTACATTAGCTAGTAATAGCTTTAGGCCATCCTTAGGTTTAGTCTTAGTTTCAAGACATTTTGCTATGGTTGGGACTAACCTTCTCCCCTCAGTGATTATTTTTTTGCGTTATCTTCCATATTGTGGATTGATTTATAAAAGACTGTGCCCAGAAAATTTACTACCCCTTTTAAGAAGATGTAATCCATCTCTACAATATAAGTCATTCTGTCCTTCAAATATTTCCCAGGATCTTATGCAGTTTAGCTTGTGCTCCTAGCACCATCTCCTGAGTCAGTTGTTAAAGGCCTTTATTTTATTATTCCTCTCTCTACCTGCTCTAAGGACTGGGAGTATTTCAGAATAAATTACATCACACTTCCTCTCAGTGAGTATACTATGCACACATTTGAACTCCTCTATAATCTCATCAACACTTTGTCCACTCATATTGTTGGTACCTACATGTAATAGAATTGTCTGGTTGTTATCGGAATTGGAAATAATATTTGGTAACATTCCTGACATGTCCCTACATTCAGCCCTTCTATAGCTACAAGCAATAATATTCTCCTTGTTGTCTTTTGTAGAGTGTCTATCTGTATATTTGGTGACAGAATCACCCAAGACATATTTGCTTCTGCCCCCAAAACATGGTTACTTTGTGAGTTTATGTCCATATCATCAGCGTGTCTTCCTGGTTATCTGTTTGTTCATTTTTGTGTACCATGTCTGTATTACCTGTTTGGACCATGCCTGTACTACTGCTGGTACCTAATAACTTGGTATCCCCTTCAAGGAAGTTGTCCTATGATTGGGTTTCCAGATCTAAAAGATTTATCGAGGGGGAAAATTGATTTTGTGCTAATAGCATCCCTATCCCATTGGTGGGGGCTTTGTTAGCATTAGAGGGTGTGGAAACCTTCTTCATGATGTCACCTGAATGGACTGAATGCTTACTCCATCCTGACCTTAACTGTTAGTCATATTAATGGGGGTGGGGACCTTCGTTAGGCTATTCCCTGGGTTTGGCTGGGTGAATATTCCAGTCTGGCCTTTGCTGTTAGTAGTGCCAGTGGAGGATAACTGATAAACCTCAGCCCTATGCCCCTTCTTTAATTTACGTTTATTTACCACCATAACCCAGTCAGTGTCTGACATCCTCCCCTTGTTCTCCATCCTCTCTATCCCTTTTCCTTCTCAGCAAGTCATTAGTTGCTTTATAATAACTGGGAATCTTTTTTCCCATAGGGAAACCCAGTTATAATTTGCCGTTATAACCCGCAGGTTATAACAACGAACACATGCTGGGTTTCCCTTGGTCTGCGCATGCGGCAGCAGCAGCTCTTTGCTTCCTTAGTGCCAGCCACCTTTCCTTAGTGGTGGAGACTTCACCACCACTCAGACTCTGGCTATAATTTAAAACAAAATCACTGGGCTACAATAAACTGTGCTGCTTTTAAAAAAGAAAAAAAGAGTTAACGTTTCTTTTGGCACCCATTTCTGACCTCGGACCGCACTGACCCGACAGGACCGTTTGCTGTAAAGACATCTTTTATTTTGTATAATTGCTGTGGAGAAAAATGATGCAACAATTATATAAAAATAAAACAATTATGGTAACTTTCGAATTTTACACACCCTCAGAGTTTGATATTAAATAAACCCCTCAAACTTTGCTCTCGGCGTTTATGTGGCATTCAACATCTCGGGTGTGTGTAAAATTCTCGTTAAGCACACAACCCCATGTATTATTCTATATATATTTATCTACCAGCAGTTGCGCGAGAGGAGGCTCAGAGATTGAACTGGGTACTTGGAATTCCATGGATGATAGGATACTTAGGGCTTTGGCGTAGGTACTGTCATTACTCAACTGATGTTGTCCCTTAGTTTGTGAATCACTGTTATGTGGAGGACAGGTATTTAGTTCTTTGATTCTTGCAGCCATTTCCTGTTGACCACTCTCAAGCACCTCTAATTTGTCATAAAAGGTGTTTATTTCCAGTAACAATTCAATATTGCTCTTACATTTATCACATGTAAAGGTATCACTCATTGTCCTAAGTGTCATCATTTTATACATAGAACAACTATTGCATTTGACCCCCAATTCAGTGTCAATGGTCAGTATAGTGTCTGCCATATTGCCAAGTAAATTATGATGCCTTAGCTCCTGTTGTCTTAAGAGCTTGAGTCCTGGCCAAATTTTAAAAGCAACTAAACATATATGAAATCTATATATTTTTTTCTCCCCGGCCCGATAACACTGGAGATCTATATCCTTGGACTGCCTGGGTATCTGCTAGCTGTAGAAGTGCTGGTGTTTCACTGACCTTGCGTTCCTTTGGAGAATGACCTGTCCCAGCTTCTCAGCATCCTCAGTGGACACAGCAACACAGCAGACACATGTGCTTGTCTCTGTGCATGTCTACACATGCTGCATCATGCACTTGCTCCACCTGAGCTCGCCCCACTCACTGAGGGGGCGAGTGTTTTATCATGTGTGACCCGGAAGTACCGTGTCTCAGGTCACTCTCTCCATGTGCCTTAGTCAGCACAATGTACCAAAATGTTAAAAACGGAAGGGCTAATGCCCTCAATAAAGTGCACACAGTGCAATAAAAATATAAAAATTCCCACAGTGTAGCTCCATAGTTCCTGGGGTTCACCAGAACACCATGGCAGAAATATAGCAAACCCACCCCTTATTAGTCTCCTCCCTGGTTTCCCGGGAGACTGTGAACAGTAACAGTTAGTGCTACAGCCCGCTAAGGGTCTGTCTCTGCAAATAGTTGCAGTGGGGTACAGGTTTTACTGTGAGTAAAGAACTGGCAGCTGCTTTCCTTCTCTACTGTCCCACAGCTAATTTGTCTCACAGTTTCAGCAACACTGAAAAAGTGGTCAACACCTGGAACAGTCTAACAGCAGAACTGGTAGGAATGAAAACAGTGGTGGCCTTCAAGCATGCTTGGGACAGGCACAAAGGAATCTTAGTGGAAAAGTGTTGAGCGGGGAGGAAGTAGCCAGAGATCAGGTAGGGTCTGCGGTGACAGTATAGGCATGGACAAACTTGGCAGATTAGATGGGCCAAGTGGTTCTTATCTGCCAACAAATTCTATGTTTTTATGTTTCTATGAAATGTGATACTTTACAAGTGCTACCAGTAGAGGTACTAAAAGGATTAATGAGATTAATGTACTTGGAAACGGTCTGTGATTGTCAGTTAATTATCAGAGTCATGGTATCAGGTGATTATCAATGACTGACAGTGAGTACAACTGAGGACATAATGTATGGTAAGGCACAGGTGCGAACTCTGAAAGGCACAAATTGCTACTGCAGACCAGAGCAAAATACATGGTTTTAAACTGCTATATAATAACATTGGGGCTGTCATTATAGCCTGGAGGTCAGAGTAACAAGCCATTATGAATGAGCTTGGTACAACCAATGGACCTGGGTCAGATTCCCATAACCTCCACTTGCATACTGTGCGACCCTGAGCAAGTCCCTCATCCTCCCAGTGCTCCTGGGTTGCCCCTAAAACAGGCATTGTGAAAGTGGGCCTTAAGAAAAAAAAGAAGAATAGAGTCACAGGCAATGAGGAACACTGCTCCCATATGTTGTGAGACACAATGCCACTGAATACAGGCCTGGGATGATCTGTCCGATAGCGTATCTGCCTTGAACACTGCATGCTACAAACCAGTGTTAAAGTGTGCTATGAGCAATCTGGAACATTAATGAAGCATCTGCTTTATCACAGACATTGCATATTTTTCTGACAATTCAAAAATGACTAAATTGGTACTTGACAACCAATTTGTTAATCATATAGTTTATCGTAGCATTGTAGTGGACCATTTACCAACTAAATATGTTGTGATACACATTATACAATGGCAAGAAAATTTCCTGGACTCTGATTGGTCAGTGTGTGCCTGAGACAGTGATAATATTACACAGTAACATCACTGTGCTGATTTTATGGAGCTTTTTTTAATTTTTTTTCAGAAACAAAGATACACTGCCTCACTAAAAATCTACTAAAAACATTTTTATTTTTATTTTTTGTTTTCTATAACATCGAGCCATTGTATAATTGCAATAAGGCACTCCAAGGTGTGTGTTATCGTGTAATAATGTCACTCCTGGGGTGGTGGAAGCACTCGGCTTTGCCTCGTGCTTCAACCCGCCCCAGGAGTGACGTTATTGCACGATAACACACACCTTGTCGTGCCTTATTGCTTAATTGAGCCATGCCACATCCATAACATAAATTGTGATGCACCCTGTGAGGTAGCTGTGGAGGTGGGGCATCATCAAACACAATGCACCAGACTTGTAGCAAACTTCATGATTGCCCTGTGGGTTACTTGAAACCAGCTACATCAGCACATACATTGGCCCCACACCAGTAGCAGACTTCATAAGTAGCTACTGTTTGTGGGCCTCCAGGATGAAGTACTGTTATCTCAGTTTCTTCAGATAATACCTTGCAGGATACTGAAGAAACACAATGTAATCCAGTGACACATGCATAAAGTGTGGAAAGTGTCCCAAGTTTGTCAAAACACCTGAAAAAAGGCAGCAGTCATTTTGGAACATTTGCCATGATGCAAGCAGTGCCCAAACTAGGAAAGTGTGGCTGCATCATGACATTTGAAAATTCAGCCTTCTGTCTTTTTGGAATAGAAAAATGATATATTACGTATTTACTATTCCTGTTATCTCTGTGTTACAGATTATGTTCTTTGTGCATCATATGTACAGCGGAGCCAGCAAGGATGCAATGCAATGCCTTGCAGTAAATGACATGTCACAAAATACTGCATGACAAAATGGCTTAATTGTCACTGAATTGCATTGATCCCTGCAGCACTCAGTATCCTGGCTGGCTCCACTGTAAATGTAATAATGTTTAAAAATCATATCCCGTTCACGTATTTTTGCATTACATAATGATAAATGATTGAGGCTGATGTTATCATCTGTAAAATAACAACATCTTCAAATGTTAAAGACCCCAAGAATGACCTGAAAGATTCCAGTATTTCAACATGTCATTATGTCTCAGAGGATGAAAAAAGTTGTCTCTTACTATGACAGCACAATTTATAAAGCGGTTTTGAATTTTCTGTGACCTGATTGGTCGAGCTGGTTCTGAAGCTATGTGGCTTAGGAAAAGAAACCCACAGCTTTGCTTTTCATTTGGTATGCAGGATGCAGCACTTAGTATGTTAGTGGCTCTCACAATTTGTTTACAAGGTTTCCGGCAGCCAGGTTGGCATAGGAAAAATCCTACGCCCTCGCACTTTAAAAAAGTACACTGTCACATTATTATAACCCTCAACCCCTTCCCGCACTCCACATGTATATACATAATCACAATCAAAAACTTGTATACAAATAATTTCTCACCTCTTTTTATTATTTCTTACTGGCCTGTTAAGCACCAGCATTGATTGTGCCCTTTACCTACCTTCTATCTACCCTCAGCCAAGTACATTTTGCACACAAACAGTTCAGTCATTTACCTTTTAAAAAACAAAACCACACAGTTATGCTGTTCAGTTAGTCACCTAAAAAACAACAACTTGTGATCCAATGTACAAGAGATCAACTACTGCTAAATCCTGTTACTAAACTGAACTGATTCCTGACAGATGCAACTTCCTGGTCTGTCATACAACCCAACTCCACCATGCCGCTACATTTCTGGTGTCTTTTCTCCCTTGGAGGTGAACACATACCCTACAAACTGGTGGCTCAAGTTGCAATTCTGATCCCTTCAAGAGCATCAAAGACATTTGTATCAGCAGTCTCTTCAGTGAGATCACAGCAGCCTCCTAAATGAGAATTTTAACATTTGAATCCAGTCTCTGTTCCACTCTCCACCAGTTTTAGTGGGCCAATGGTTTCCAGAAGTACCATGTAAGACAGACCACAAGCCAGCCTGACCATATAGATGGCATATGGGGGTTTTCTTCTTTGTATGCCCATCCTTCCCTCCTCCCTTGGCATAAGCAGAGCTTCTAGGCCTCAGCTGCATGCAGTGACATCCTGTAGAGAGAGATCAAGCTCCCCTGGCCCACTACAGGAGTTATTGCAGCAATGCTTGCTTGATGCCATCACTCCTGACTGCAGCACTCTGCCAAGCAGAAGCTGCTGCAACCCAGCCTGCCTCCTCATGTGGTGTTCCGAGCTCCCGCCCAAACTCACATAACCTGCACAGTGGTGCAGCATGCTGTCATAGGGCCATCAGGGTGTCCCAGTGTCTGAATTCCTGATAATATGACATGCCTCATTCCATCCTTGAAGATAGGACTACCTGTCTAAAATACAGCATCAAAGTCAGACCTTATGAGTGTATTGATACTGCATAAGTGACATATAAAAAAATGCTTATGAATTACGTATTTCCTTTCCTAGTTAAGATTTTACAGATGCTCTGTGATGTTGCAACATTATCAAACTTGACAATAAGTTGTTTAATGAAAGAATTCCGTATGTCAAATTTAAAGTCACGAATGTGACCCATTGCACCATTTACAAGACCAAGTTCTATTGAAAGATTTCTTAAAAGAATAATATGTGCATCTTAACAAATAGTTAAAAGACTCTAAAGTCCAGCAGTCCTTGAAACTTCACCATTCATTTTCTGTAAATGTTCAGTCATGTTTACATACATTTTCTGCCAATTTATACACCATTAATAATAGAAGGTAACAGTATGATTCCTTCCTTTTTCAACATGATATTATTAAATGTATCACATTATGCTAACTTTGTCATCAAGTAAACTACCTGTGTACCCTTTACAGAAAGTTTAGCAAAGACTTGACATGCAGCACCCAATTTGTTGCCATCTTTTTTAGTCAGTCTAGCACTCAATATATCGTCTGACAGCGGGTGTAGGTTTCCTGTTCTTTGTAAGAACAGTCCTGTTCACATCATCATCACTCTGCCACATATTGTGAGGCAATTTCTCACATTTAAACATGCGCTACAGATATACTCCTACAATACACCCTATAGTTCTTCTTCTTTCAGCAACTGAAACCATAAAAATGATAGGACTACTGCTTACTGCTGTAATAAGCAGTAAATCACCAAAGACTAGTACACGTTTTCCAGGGACCATCCTTCCATGCAAGTCAGTAGTTACTCATAAAGTGGGGGAATACTTGCAGAAAGAATACTAAGTTCACTTTCCAAAAAAAACTGGAACACATACTGAATATTCTGTCAAAATGTAAAATTCTGGATGTCTTACATTCAGATCCAGAAACTCTGACTTCACATATGCAGTATTTAGCTGACCACCTGTATCTAATGGAAAAAGATCAGGAAAGCAATGCACCCCCAGAGTAACCTCTCAGATACTAATAGGCTCATCCTAAACTTGTTTAGTTTGGTACAGAACTGGAATGTGTACAGCTGCATCTTTACCATGTAAGGGGTAAATACTGTATTGCTCATGTGTTTTTGCCACCTGATAAGATTGTCTCAGTCACTGGCTTTTTGGTTATTAAGCCTGTCAGCTACATTGATTTAGTCATATGTCATCCTCAATTTCCTCATGTACAATATTATTTTTAAGATATTCTAAAGCAGCTTTAACCTTAGTTACTTTGACTACATATTTCCATTTTTTTTATATCTGTTGTGGTACTTAAGTAACCAAGCTCGAAATACTGTACTATTATCTTGATTAATGGGCTGCACCATTTAATGAGCTCTGCCCTGTGTATAATTTTAATCTTTTTATTCAACCTGAAGATTGCTTGACTTAATATCCTTTCAAACAATTTAAATAATTTTATCTCTTCAGGTACTGTGTGAGTGCCCATTTGATTTATAGCAGATTGTGTTGACAAAATAGTTTTCCTGATTTTATCAATGCAGTATCTACAAATGTTAATAATTTCCACTGGGGCAACATCATGTTGTAACCTATAATAAGCTATCAATCTAGCTCACATATCATTGCAAATGTTTCATGTTCAGATATCAATTTTCCTGGTCTGAGATTTATAGAACAAGCGCTCACATCATATGCATATTATATCACATTTTTTACTTTTATGTATCTCAAATTGTGCAATTTGTTGGCCGTATATATTTATATTCTCATCCTTATAAGCATTTATAGAAATGCAGAAGCTGACCTCAGTGTTTTCCTTTTGAAAGTCAGGATCACAGTTATCACATTCAGTTAATGCTTTGGTAATTAGTCCTGCCCCTTGCATAGCTTCATGTTCTAAATGCGTATCAAGTTTTGCCAAAGGGCATATTAATCCTCTAACATTATAAACAGCTCTGACAAATGTTCACATCCCACTGTAATGAACGGCAAACATACACATGTGATGACAAAGACTTTCACATACACTTGCATGCAAACATGTCAGTGAATGACCTAACAGTGCTGTCAATGGACTGACTAGACAGCTATCTATATTTTTTGACAAAATGTATTCATTGATAAAATATTTCATATGCTGAATTGACAGCTGCCTAATATTACAAGGTTTATGACATAACCATTTTTGACAGGTGTTTTCTCAAGAGTCGCACCGTCTTCCACACTATTCATCTGCTTGTTGTTCTCCAGATAAGAAACCCTCAAAACAATGTGTTCTCAGCCAAATTCATCAAGCAGCATATGTTTTGTCCACACATTTTATAAGTCTTTTCCCAAAAGAAGGCCTCAGAATATTGTGTATGTAACCATGCACCATCAAGACATGAAAAAAGTATAGCTGTTGAGTGATGGATGCAGTAGCATTTTCTTTGTAACCTCAAAAATGTTTTTGTCGGTTCCACCAAGTCTCATCGACAACAAAGTTGTTGCTGAACACTACAGTGACACAAATTTGATGACGACAATTACATCACCCAGCAAATATGTCGATTGACCACCATGGCACCCAATGCACCGGGGCACATTTCTACTGTTTCTGATGCCCCCCATATCCCCAGACATATATATAATCAACTCCGGGGGGGGGGGGCGGATTAATAGGGAGAGCATTCAATACTGGGAGTTGCTGTATCTGTACAGTGCTCTGACAACCTGTTTGACACTGTGGATGTCGAACGGGTTGTGTCCCTGTAATGGTTTCGCTGTTGGGGTTTTGCTATAACAATGGTATACTGTTTTTGTCAGATGTTTGCATTCAACTACAAAGTTTAAACTATAACTTAAAACTAAAACTAAACTTAAGTTTAAACTTAACAGTCTTTTTCTGAGTACAAAATAACCCATGTACGACCTGTATCCAGTCATCCTAATTTTTGTGAAATTTTGTTTTTGATCTTTTTTTGTGCATTATTGATGTTATAATTTTATCAACCTTAGCTCTGTGTGTAAGAGTCCTAAAATATAGTACACATCTACAGTATCTTTGAGTTAGGCTGAACATTTAATCTTTTTTGTGTTTACAAACTTCTTTCAAAGTACGTGCTTCTGTAAATGCCTGTACATCTGTAACAGGATTTGGGAAAGATGCACATTTGGTTTCAGAAATATTCTTCTTTATTTCAATACAGTACCACCTACTGTATGTGTGCATCAGATTTTAACCTCTTTAGATAATGCTTAATATTTTTGTTCTTGCTTTACTTCCTGTGTCAAATGTCTTGTCCTTGTCATCTTTAGACTCAGTGTATCATTGATATAATTTTTCTTATGCCGTCTAATTTCTACTTGGCATGTTGTCAATTTCTCCGTGTACTAGATTTGCAGTATCAGCAATACTAGAGGAAAAAGGTCGGCAACTATCAATAATTATGTTTCTCTGACAGTGCACACATTAAAAATCCACAAAAACAATTGACTATAAATGTGCATTACAGTAAATCTTCACTTCTCATACATTACAAATATGAAAATATTTTTCTAGCACTCTGTTCCAGTTCTCCATATGAAGAATATAACACTAAGTCCGTGTTCCAATTTTCATGCAAATTATATAAGTCCTTATAATAATTTTTGATTATACAGATATTTTCTTTCAGAGTAACAAATCTTTCAACATGCTTAATATTTTTTCATGTCCTATTTTATATATTAATACATCCCCCAGAGCCAGTTGTTACTGGATAAGAGTGGTTTCATGTGTGTTATGTGCCAGAGAGAGAACAGCAAAGTGAAGCTGAGCTATTCTGGCTTGAGCAGAACACAAGTGAAACCACTCTTATCCAGTAACGAGTGGTGATAGGGGACATATTATTTTATTATAGATCAAGCGCAATCAATAATACATTTTTTTTGAACTGTCCCAGAATGTGCCTGTTTCCAGGGCATCTGCAAGTGAGACACTCTTCCCAGAATAAGAGTGTCTCACTTGCAGAGGAAAAGAGCACTCTGATTGATCAGGAGCAATCCCTCGATCTCCAGTATAATGTGTGTACCAGTTACCAATGCAACCACTTATGTCATTCACATACTCAGTTTTGTGAGCTAAAACCCTATTTCAGAGACTTGGGGTGGGATTTTCAAGTCATGAAACTGGCAAAACTTCAAGTTACAGTACATCGGATGGGATTTTTAAAAGTCATAAATTTAACACAACTCCTAGTTACATCTGGAAGGATTTTTGAAAATCATAACATGGGGCTATTATCAAAAGCTAGACTTATCTGCATAATTATTATCTGTTTTATGGTACTTTACATCCAGTTTTGGGATAAAAAAATGGTAGAAATACAGTAGATGTAAATGATAAACCAGGTTACACTCAGTCTGAAATTGTGTCTAGGAACTAACTTTTCAAATGGGGCATGACTAAGTCAGAGTTTCGAAAATTGGACTTAATGTCCCAGCTTTGGAAATTGGACTTACGGGCAGTTTTGCTTGTGTCCAAAGTTGTAAAACAGAAAAGTGCATCTTAACATAGGTGCTTTGAAAATACCCCCTAAGTGTCCCAAACGTTATGCATTCAGTTTTGTGAGCTGTGGCATCAGTATAATGAACATAACACCTCCTTTCTGAGAAGTACCTTCATAAAAGTGATACACCTTATGTTCACCACTTTTTAAATCTCTTTCATGATGCACACGAGTTTTTACCCACCAAAAATGTCTGGAAGGGATTTTCAGGTACCTAAACTCATTAACAATGCCTTCAAAATTCTACCATGTAACAATCATCTAATAGATAACTTTAGCTTGAATAAACACTAAATAAACTTTCAAACTGAACAGCATCTTCACCCATATACTGTATAACAGTTTAAAATCACACCCATTGGCCCCTATGCACTAATGGGCATAAGTTATGTGCCAAAAGCGTGTAACCCACCCGCGTAGCTCCGCGCCTGCAGACAGGTGTGCACTGGCTGTTATTCACTAACAGCTGCCACCTGTCCCTGGCTCTGTCCCCCCCAACATGCAGATCCATACAGGATGGCTGTGGGCAGAGTCATGGACACAGCTAGATGCCCAGCATGGGTCCCACAGCCAATCCCTTGCACTACAGATTGGGTCTGGGTGCATGAATGCATACCGCAGGCACCTGGACCCATGTGGCATGGCCCCATCATCCTGTAGACCCCCTGCATCAGCCTTCACTGCAAGGCACCCTCCTGGCACACAGATGGATCCCTGGCAGTGGAATCCCACCCCATCCCGCAAGCTGCCCCCCAGCACAGATGTGCTTGGGCCCTGCAGTTGCTGCCCCCTCAAAACCCAGACCCTGTACCCAGTGCCCCAGAGCCCCACTGTTGGTCAGTGTCCCCCCCGTGCACACAGGTGCCCCACTCCTAAGAGGCCACAGTCTGCCCTTGGTACCCCAGCCCCACATTAATGGCCAGTGTAGCCCCTCCCACCGTGGCACTAACAACCTCCCCCCTACCCCTGTACTGTCCTGTTTGTGCTACAGCCAGGAACTGCCAGCAGTGTAGCCATCCTCACACCTCCTCAGCTCCTGGCCATCCAAGTGATGCCAGGAACATGCTGCCTATTTATATGGGGCACGCTCCCAGCATCACTTGGATGGCCAGCGCCTGAGGATGTGTGAGGAGGGCTGCACTAATGGCCATTTCTGGATGCAGAACCATTGGGATGGTATGAGGATGGGGGAAGGTTGTTGGTGCCAATGTGGGGGTGGGGGTACTGGGGGTGTACTGTAGCCTCTTAGGAGTGGGGCACCTGTGTTTGTGTTGGGGGCAAGTAGACCCAATGACTGGGGCCAGGGCTTCACTGGGGAGGTGTCCTGTGATACCAGGTTCAGCAGGGGCTGCCATGTGTTGGGGCGGGGGGCACTGAACCATATGGGAGTGGGGTGACATGTGTTGGTGGGGGGTGTAAAAGGTCAGAGACTGGGAGGACAAATGCCCCACCTGGGTGCAGATCTGTGATGGTGGACCATATATGCCATGTTGTGCGGGCACTCACCCGTTCAGCTGCCCCAGCTCTCCCCGTCTGCCTTGTGGGCTGGGGCGGCACGGAGGGCTGCTTTCCGGTCTGGGCACATCCATGGGTGGAGTCTGTGGGGGCACGCACAGTGGGTTATGGCAGGGTCCCTGTTGCCATAACCTGCTGTGCATTACACCCCCTTGTGGACAACACTACACACCTTTGTGACTGGTGCATAGTACCAGACCACCCCGGCACCCCCGACTTGCTCCCGGCACATTGCTGTCCATGCGACCGGGGGTTCAGGCATGTATCTGTCTTGCACCCAGTTTGTGAATGCCACTTTTGGTCTATGGGACCCTGCTCCTTGGCATTCAGATGTAGCAATGCCAAAGCACCCGGTTTACGTAACGCACTGACATCGTGCATAGAGCCTATTATATTTAGCATTCTGAGTCCACCCGACATGTTCACATCATCGTATTTTTACAGGTGAAATACTAGTGCTGCTATTGTATAGTGATTCACCTACTATTCAGTCTTTCTATTTTCTCACCAATATGAAACCAGTGAAAATAGCAAACATAATGAGACAGTAAATATTTCCTGTTATACAGGACTTAAAAAATGTTTCTTTACAACTACAGACTTCCTCAAATCACAACAATATTGATTTTCATCACTAAAAGTCCTTTTATAAGAACAATAAATGAAATACACACTTTTTAAGGCAAGGTAATATCACAAAGCATAACAGCGTACAGTGTTTATCTTTCAAAAACACCAAAAGACAAACCACAGCTTTCTGAGCAATTCACTAATAAACAACACATCTCCATATTCCTTTGTACATTTACAGGTCTTCAGTAAACTGAATATAAATTCAAATACAACAATACATTTGCAAAATTATCTGTAAGTCAAATATTAAAACATATTCTATATATGTAAATGAGGGAACATCGTATCTTAAATTCTATTTATAATATACAGTGCCTATCAATTTACAGTGCCTATTAATCATTAAAGGGGAAAAGTAAGCTTAATGTAGGTCTACTAATAACATCTGGAAGTCTTATAACAAATCAAATGTCTATTTTACTATGACAGATAGCAGTGCATAACTAAAGATTGATTGAGCACTTGCTATGTCAGCAGCACAATCCAATCAAAACAAGCTGCTATGTTACTGCCTGTGGAACATCCAATCACAACAAAGTTAACCAGTATGACATCATGCAACAATGATGTCACAATTTCAACAATCTTCCTACAGTAAACATGACAACTAATAGAGACAAAAACATATCTGTATAAATAAGCACATCACACAGTCAGCAAGTGTTAATGTGCACACAGTAATATTTTCAATAATTCTTGAACTTTTTTTGCTGATTGTTGTAGTGCAGCAGTGTATAATTTGTATGTTTAAAACATTTGGTTATATTACTAAAGGTTTTCAGTTTGCTACACATTACTTATAGTGCGTGTGTGAGTGTGTGTGTGTGCAATGCATGCCATTAAATCAGACATCTTTTATTGTGCCGTAGAGTAATTGCAGCAGTGTGAACCTGCTATCCACCACACCTGCATGAATTTTTTATACTGCTTTATGGTATCTATACTTGTAGTGGATTGTTACTGCCATGCACTAATCCCCCAACTGGCAAAATGTATTCCTTTCCAGATTTGGATTTGTGACTTGTGTGCACTAGTTAGGTGTTGTTGTGCCTTTTCGTATGCATCCCTTGAGTGTGCAGCGCAATCTTAATCTGTCTGTGCATTTTCAGTGCACCATTAATTCTGGGAGACTGCATTTCTTGTTATGCTCTCATTTCACTGCACAGTTTAGGTGTGTTCCTAATGTCCAGTAACTATGGATAAGCGTAGATTGAGGATTTGAAACAAAAGAAGGTTGGGTGTAATTACGCTATTAGCATGAATTTCAATTTAGATGTACCCCCAACCATCCCATCTTTAAGAGCTCCCTCTGGTTGCACCTGAAGTCTGCCTCAGCCAGGCTGCTTGATATCCCCTACCTCTGCTTGGACTCTGTTGTGTACCCACCACTTCCCTGGTTCCCCTATCCCCTCAGCCTGTAACTGTTCCAAGGCTGCTTGATAACCCCTACCCCTGCTTGGACTCTGTTGTGCACCCACCACTTCCCTGGTTCCCCTAACCCCTCAGCCTGTAACTGTTCCAAGGCTGCTTGATAACCCCTACCCCTGCTTGGACTCAGTTGTGCACCCACCACTTCCCTGGTTCCCCTACCCCCTCAGCCTGTAACTGTTCCAAGGCTGCTTGATAACCCCTACCCCTGCTTGGACCCTGTTGTGTACCCACCACTTCCCTGGTTCCCCTACCCCCTCAGCTCTAGTAAGGGGAATTATCTACCCTGCATGCCCTTCACCTCAGCACTTACGGACAAATTGCACTTGCATTATTTCCACAAAATGTAACTATTGTTTGCTTGTACTTACCCTTGTTGTATATGCTTATCTGTTCATCCTGTACCTGTTTATTTGTATCATCCTGCTCATTGCTTGTATTTCACATTGTTTGTAATTCTCTTGCACTGTTCTGTAAACCATACTATTGTAATCTCCTGGGTTATACCTGAAAATAGGCATTCCTTGTCTATTGTGCTTACTCGGTAAACAAAAAGCTAATAAATAAATAAGAAAGAAAACAGATAAAACAACCAGCATCATCAATGAATTTTAGAGAAGGTAAGCAATCATAAAATGTGGGGTTTAAACCAAAATTAATATGATGAAAGAAGGGGGTTGACAGTGTCTCTTTAATCATAGATTGTTTCATCTTGGGCAGCACTGTACAACCACATTTATTTATTTATTTAAGCGTTTAACCAGGAAGGCATGCTGAGCAAGCTACTGCTCGATTCCAGATGCATCCTGGGTGGAGGGGGTTCAAATTCATAGTTGAAAGACAAGCATGATACAAGTGTGGACACTGTGTGGATACACACAATATCTATCTATTTATCTATCTATCAGTCTGTATGTCTGTCTGCCTGCCTACCTGCATGTCTGTCTGTCTGTTTGTCTATCTATCTATCTCTGAAATGTCACTAAATACTTCATTATAAAAGGTCTTAATTGCCATCAAATTACACTGTTACCCGCAGTATACTACAGCATTTTGTGGTATACTGCAGCATTCTACTAGATTTATTTATGTATTTCTGTCTAGGCTAGCCCCCTTCTATTATTCCTAACCTCTATTAAGCAACTATTGCCCTTTCAGGAGGCAGTGGTAGTTTGGTGAACTCATGACACTCCCCACCTGTGGAGAGTGTTTCTACATCTTCTTGTTCTGGTCACACTCACTGGGCACAGTGAACCACCCAACGACAACCCTGCTAATGAGCTCCTTTTAAATGGAACTCTTCATGATATCTGAATCTTGTGCTCACATCCTGGTTATTGACCAAACTGCCCTCTCTCAATTCTCCCTTGCCAACAGGCTGACTTTGTTCCTGCCCCTGGTAGGGTGCTGGGAGTCCTGTTCTAACCCCCTGCTATTCCAGGCCTTCTTGGAGAAATGAGAGTCACCTCCTGGGTGTTTTCATGACCTCACTAACCACTTCTGGGTTTTCCCTTCCTGCCTCTTGCAGTCCAAGGCATGTTTCCCCCTTACTGTTCCTACTTCTAGCAGGAGACACTGAAAGCAACCCAGGCCCAGTCACCTCCTCCTTTACTCACAATGACCCAATTTGGTTGAACAGGCATGATCTAAAAAACATGCATATCAATGTGTGCCACCTCCTGTCCAAATTTACTGAGTTGGAGGCATGGATTTCCCTATATAACCCAGACCTCACTGGTATCACTGAAACATGGCTGAAGCCTAACACCCCTGACTCAAAATGCTGCCTGAATGGTTTCACCCTGATAAGGCAAAACCAATCAGGAGCCTAAAAGGGGTGGTGGGGTGGTGGAGTTCTCTTATATTTTAAAGATCCCCCTGAGCGCCACCCTGCAGCTCATCTGGTAGCTCAGTTAGCAAATGGATCATTACAGAAATATCTCTTAGGTCTGCTAAAAAGATTTACATTGGTTACTGCTATAGTCTCCCCAAAGGAGGTATAACTGGCCTGAACACTTGCTGGATAGCATTGGTCACTTCCCCCCCCTCCCCTGTCTTGAGAGATCATTATGCTGTGAGACTTTAATCTGAACTGGCTGCTCAACACCCAAACAAAATGCTGCAAATGATTAAAACAACTCAATCACACCCAACTCATTGCCACCCCCACCCATCTAAACAGCTGGTCCTCAAACATTCCCTTCTGGATTGGATACTGACAAATCAAGAACACAGAGCATCTGGTCCTACAAACCCCACCCCCACCCAATTTTTTTGACATTTAGAGACTAATCAAAATGTGATGTTCCTCATTTGATCTTGGATATTAGGGCAGTGAACTGGCAAGTCCTACACATGGTGCCTGATGTGAACTTAGCTTTGGGTTTCCTCACTGCAGGCTTGACTGCAGTCCAGGACAGGTACTTCCCCCTTACCACCAGAACAGTATGGGGTGTTAATATGAGATGGCTCTCCAAGGACCTCCTTAAGAAGATGAAGGAGAGAAAGAGAGAGAGATGCCACATGACAGCACACAAAGCCATATCCACCCCCCCCTTTGGAATTAGTACAGATGCCTGCATAACCTCTGCAAAGAAGAGATCAAATCATGCAAGGTCGAGTACCTCAGGAACCTCCAATCTCATAACCTTGGCAATCCCAAAAAATTTCTGGTTGACAGTTAATTCCCTTATCTCATCTGGGACCAAACAGAACACCATAAAAGCAGAAGCAGGGACAGGTTCCTTAACCAACCCATCCAAGGATGCCAAAAGCCTCAACACTAAATTCACAAACCTGTCTGACTACCTACAGTACAAGTCACATTAAATTGTCCCACCAATGAGCTGGTTTAGCATTGACTTTTACAGTTACCAATGCATTGGCAACACATTACTTTTCAGTGCTTAAACAGCTCAAAAGCAATGTTTGTAAAATTATTTTGCAACTCAGAATGCATTCTCAGTCCAGTCACAATGCAATGCTGAACTGAGTTGTGCAGGGCTTTGTACTGGATCCAGCAACGCTTATGCCACACTTAATGCAACTCAGTCAGAAATGCTAAAGCAACTCATTGGAGGAACAGTCTAATGTGACTTGTACTGTGGCTAAATGTTCCCCAAATGACCCCATTTGGTGTCCTGTTGGCCAGGTCACAGACAGCCCTAGTATTCTACACTTTCACTTTATGGCCATCTCCCAAAAAGAAACCCATGAACTCCGCATGACCCTCCCAACAAAGGTAGTACCAGAAGCAATGGCTTTTGTTCAAGAGCCCTAAAATTTGTAGTCTACATTTTTGCCAAACCTCTGATTATGGTATTTAACCTATCCCTTACCTCCTCCTTCATACCACCCATCTGGAAACAAGCCAGAGTTGTCTCCATCTTTATGTCCACTATTTGACAATTATTGCCCCATCTCCATCCTCTCCCACTGGAGTAAAATCCATAAGAAGGTTGTGTACCAGCAAATCTCAGACCATGTGCCTTAGTACAACCTCCTCTTTCCCCAACAACACAGCTTTAGGAAAGGCTACAGCACCACCACTGCCCTGGTTTGGTTCACCAACCACGTTTTCAGAAGTATGGATGAAGGCAAACTCACTGAAGCCATCTTTGTGGCTCTCACCAAGGCCTTTGACATGGTGGACCACAACATCCTGCTAAGTAAGCTGGGCAGCATGTGGTGCTCTGCCATGTCCACAGCTTGGTTCCATGACTACCTCTTCAGGCAAACCCAGCTGGTGTGTACAGGGGAGTAATCTCCAGTGCCCGGGAGGTCCATACTGGGCTCCTGCAAGGATCCATACTCGGACCCATCTTGTTTTCTCTGTTTGTTAGTTCCCTTCCCAAGAACAGCATCACATGCAACCCACTACTGTACACCAATGACCATAGTTTCTACCATAGTGCAAAGACCCTGGTCGAACTTTCATCTGCACTCATGGACAATTTTGGTGCTGCTCAGCAATGGTTCCTTGCCAACAAATTCTTGGTAAATGCCCAGAAGACTAAGACCATACTGTTCAGATTAAAACCTAGACTAGCTAGGTGAACTGGTAACGCTACCTCTCTTCACATCCAATCCACTGATGGCTCACCCCTTGAGTTAGTGACTTCTTTCAAATATCTGGCAATCACCCTCTACCCCACACTGAATTTCTCTGACCACATCGGACTCTCTGTCTGGCTTATGAACCAGAGACTAGGAGCTGGTTACAGGTTCAAGGATTTGAAGTCAAGATTTGCCATTGCCCAGGGTATCTTACTCCCTCTGCTGAACTACTGCTGTCCCATCTATGCACAGACCTCATTCTCTAGCCTTCCCAGACTAAACAAAACCTGAAACAGCATCTGTAGGTTTGCCTTGATGGCACCTAACTCCACACATCACTGTTCCCTCTACTAGGCCCCAGGATGGCTCCCCCCCCCTCAGGTCTGCTGGGACTACCTTATAGGCTGCCTAGTCCATCAGAGAAAAGACAGTGTCTCCCCTCTTCTCCCTACTCAGGCCAAAACCCTGCCATCGAGGCCTGTGGACCTTCTCCAGCCTGCTATTAGAGTGCCCATAAATCACCACATATATGGTCCAGAAGGTCTTCTCTTCAGCTGCCCTGAATATTTCGAACATCCTATCTGCACCTCTATGGACCCTGGGTTCACACCACCAATTTAAGTCCTACTACAAGACATCCCTCACCGCTACCACAACCTGTAAATGCCTCCCCCCCGGATGATAGACACTGTGGCTAGGGTTACCCAAAAAGGGAACTGGTAACACAGCCAGGTTTCCTAGAAATACAAAATTACACATGACCCCATAATGCAAAGCATCGCAGGATATACTGTATATACAAATCACCATGAAAATGTAGACTTGTTCTGCTTTAAGCAGGAATGAATGGTGCCAAAGGGCATCTCATACAATCTGTGTGATTTTGAATTTCTTGGAAACCTGACTTTATTGCCAATGCCCTTTTCAGGTAAGTCTTGCCTCAGTGCTTTTATACTGAGGTCTTTTGTCTTTTTAGCTTATTTTCTTATTTTAGGCCCACCATAACCCAAACCCATAAGACCACATTAGGATTTGGCTTGTTTTCCCCTGGGGGTGAGATACAGATGAGGCACACTGATGAGTCATGTGTAGGATGAAACTCGTGTCTGTGTCTTCTCTTCTCACCCTTAGCAGATTGTATGAGGAGCCCTTTAACACCACAAACTCCAGCTTAAAGCAGAACCAGCCTAAACTTTCATGGTAATTTGCATATATATCTCATGATACTTTGCATTATGGGGGTATGTGTGATTTTTTTAATTTTTGTAAACCTGGCTTTGTTGCCATTGCCCTTTTTGAGTAACCCTTGCTCTTTGTCTTTTTAGCTTTATATTTAAATATAGTCCAGCATTGCCAATGCTTAAAGACAAACATGAACCTATTGAGTAACCCAGAAGACATAAAAACGTTATAGCCTCCCTATTATTTTAATCCATACAGCAGAAGAACTAGAGTTCCTTTCCATGAGACTGGCTTGGCAAAAATATCATCAGAGCACACTGACTCTTTGGTTTTCCATCACTAAATGTTTTATTTGGCAAATCAGGTATCAATTATTGTTTTAATAATGCTATATCTCTGTTACAGAACTAGAGCAGAAAATCTTTTAATCCTTACTCACTGTATATGTATTTCTTTGTTTTGTATTTCGATACCAGGTAAGATACAGCAGGCATACATACACCTATTTTCAGGCATGACCTGGGAGAAATACATACTAACAGCAGGAACAAATGACATGCAGCAAAAACAGTAACAAATGTTTAGAGCAACATCATTATAAGTTACAATTAACAGACATTAAGGAAAAATTTAGTGGTGCAACAAAACAGAGTAGTCAGCAAACAGTGATAGACAAATACAGTGTGCTGCAACATTCAGTATAAAAGGATAACAAATAACACATCAGAGAACCTGATAGGAAAGTGCAGCTAGTGCTAGGGCAGCCAGTCTTGAGTTTCTTGCATAAACAGGGGCTGAAACAACATAAGGAGCCATTCAGAGCCTTACAGAAAATTTGGTGGCTGGGATTGTGGTGTAGTTCTGGGGTAAGGGAGTTCCAGTAGATGGGGTGTAGACTGCAAAAACCAGTTCTCTAGGCCAGTGGAGCATTGACTTTCAATGAGAGGCTGGGAGTCCACAGATCTCAGCAAGCAAGTGGGGTATGGGTGCTGCAGATAACTTGCTAGAGAAGATGGGGAGCCTGTTCGAAGGAGTTTATCCACAAAGCAGCACAGACCAAGAGATCGCTGGCCAGCAGGGAAAGCCACCCCAGAGCAGTGCAGAAGAGGCAGTGATGAGTGAGATTTGGGGAGGCCAGGACAAAGCAGCACACATTATTGTATGTTGTATTCCATTTAGAGAGGATGGTTTTGTTTGTACTCAGGTATGCCAAAAGGCCATTCATGAGACCTGACAGAGTACACTCTGTGCTATGGATTGTCAGACAGCAGGAGATAAGCAGTGTTTGACCCTAAAGGACATGCCTAGCTTAGTGGTTACAAATTTGCAGACTGGGGAAACATGGAGGGAGAGGTCAAGAAAGGGATCATGCCATGCTCCTAGGTATTAGAAACTGCTGACAGTTTTAAGAGGGGAACCATCTTTATAGGTGACTGAAAGTTTTGAAGGGGTAGTCCGGTTGGAACCAAAGAGCATGGACTTGACCCTTTTGCTGTTTAGGGTGAGCTTGTTTGTGGATAGCCATGACTGCATGATTTTAAACGCATCAGAGAGGGATTTTGGATGTTAGGGATGGTCTTTGCATTGTAGTACAGGACAACATCATCAGCAAATAGCAATGAGCAACAGCCAGAGGCAACATCTGAGAGATCCTCAATGTAAACAGAGAAAAGGAGTGGGCCTACGACTGAGCCTAGGGGGGCCTGGACTATGATGTCAGCAAGGCTGGAGGTAGCAGAGTGAGAGTGAGAGTGAGAGTGTACTTTCTGTTTCCTGCCAGTCAGATAGTTTGAGAACCAGGAGTTTGCAGCAGGGGAGACACCAAGAAGAACAGGTTTGGTTTTGAGGCATGACAGACTGACCAGGTTGAAAGCCTTAGTAAAGTCAATAAACACTGTGCCAGTTAGAAGTCCAGAGTCTGTAGATAAGCTGATGTCATTTGTCAGTTGGCTCAGTGCTGTAGAGGTGCTATGGGTTTTTCTATAGCCATGTTGGGCTAGGGACAGGAGATTGTACTTGGATATATGGTCACTTAACTGTGATGCTACAATCCTTTCCAGGACTTTGGAGAGTACTGAGAGTATGGCAATGGAGCGATAGTTGTCCATGAGTCTAGAATCACCTGCTTTAAACACAGGGTTGACTTTGGCAACTTTCCAGACATCCAGGACAACTCCAATGGAGAAGGAGAGACTGAAAAGTTTTGGGATAGGGAACACAATATTTATTTATTTATTGAAATTTCAGAGAACAAGCGCATTTTGCAGGTTTCACGTCAGACGAACAATACACATTGGGAAAGTATGAGACGGAGAACAAACAAAACAAGGGATTATACAAGACATTACAAGAGTGTATAACTAGAGAAGTTCCAGTACATGTGGCATTGTATAATGTATGCCATGGTGCATATTTGATTAAAACCTGGAATTCAAAGGGTCATATTAGAGGGGGTGGGGTCTTATGAAATGACCCTTTACAGGAAAATGAGAACAGACTCAGCCTAATATCTAATAATCAACAAGGCAAGGGATGGCATCAGCCCAGGGGCCTCGTCAGAGGGGAGAAGGTACGGGACAAAACATTTTAAAGTGAGCAAGGGAGCTCAGGAGATATGACGGGGGGAGGGGGGATGGGGGAAAGCCATAGAGGGGCGAGGGGAAAAAGTGGAAGGAATCAAGAGGAAATGTGAAGGAGAATGATTAGCAACTTAGAACAGTTATTTACATGCTAAGAACAGTTATGCATAAGGTCAGGATAGCATACGGTTAGAATAAGTGCTGGTCACAAGAAGAAGGTTATTGGAAGCAGTCACAACTGGCATCAGCAACTAGCTGTTGCTTAAGTTTAACCTTGAAGGATCCCAAGGTGGATGCTGAAGTGATGTCATGGTGCAGCGAGTTCATCCATAGCAGGGCATGGTAGGCGAAGGACCTTTGTCCCAGAGAAGTGCAACAGCGGGGTATATTAAAAGTCTGGCTAGTAAAGCTTCTGGTGCAACGACGGTTAAAGTGGGGGTAATAAGCTTTTTTACTCCTGGGGGCATTTTGCCTACGCTTACTTTTTTGGACAGTAAATATGTTTGGTACATGAGTCTACCTTTGAATTGGAGCCAGTTAGCCTGAGCGTACATGTCACAGGTATGGGATAGACAGGCTGAGCCGGCAAGGAGCTGGCATGCTTTATTGAGTGCTACTATGATGCAGGGAAAAGTTGTTTCAGTAGGTGATCCATAGATTGGTAAGCTGTAATCAGTAAGTGAGACAAGAGAGCTTTGAATGGCCAGGTTAAGAGCCTCTGGGGTCAAACATTGCTTATGCCTATAAAGTAGCCCAAAGTGGGTGTTGACAGCCTTTGCAATGTTGTCTGTCAATGTGATAGGCAGAGGCCATTGTACTGTCAATAGTAATCCATAGATATTTAAAGAGCTGAACTAGCTCCAGGGGAGAGCCCTCTTCATTGGTGATAGAAAGAGGGTAAGTTCTGTGCCTATTTTGGGAGCTGGAGAACAGCATAGTTTTAGTCTTGTTGTAATTCATAACTAACTTGTGCTTGTGGAACCATCTTTTTACGACTATGAAATTACTTTGTAGTCTAGATTCAAGAACCTTAGGGTTTGGATCACTGGTAAACAGGACAGCATCATCGGCATATAAAAGGATGCGACCCTGACAGGAGAAAGGAAGATTGTTGAGGAAAATGCTAAATAAAAGAGGACCCAAGATGGACCCTTGAGGAACTCCGGATAGGACAGGTCTGCTATCCGAAAGGGTGTTACCAATATTCACCTGCTGTGTACGGTTGTGCAGGTAACTTTCAAACCAGGCTACGCTATCATGAGCTACGCCAATGGTGATAAGCTGTTCAACCAGGAGGGCATGATTCACTGTGTCAAAAGCGTTGGTTAAATCAATGAAAGCAGCACCGACCAGGTGTCCTTGATCTAAGGAGTAGTGAATAAAGCCTGTGAACTCCAGAAGGGCGGTAGTGGTACTATGACCATTTCTGAACCCATGTTGTTGTGGGTATTGTAGCTGATATTTTCCTAAGTATTCAACCAGTTTGTCAGCAACTATACACTCAAGAGCTTTTGAGAGTGGAGGCAGGATAGAGATAGGTCTGTAGTACCCAGTAACTGTGCAATCCCCAGACTTATGAACTGGTATCACAGTGGCAGATTTCCATTTCTGAGGAAATTGAGAGTATCTAAGTGACATGTTAATAATATGTGTTAGAGGTGACAGAATTTCATCCAGCGTAAGGGCTACAAACTTAAGATCCAGGGTGTCACGACTAAATCTTGATTTCTCTAATACCTTGATTAGGTAATTCCTGGCTTCATGGGCTGAGAGGGTTTTGAAGTAGAAAGGAGGATGAGAAGGGCGCAAAGTCTCTTTTCCAGAGTAGTCACTTGTGAGGGGGTGAGAGAAGTAGCCAGGTGGGAGGACACCACTCAGGTTTGTGAAGGCATTGTTAAAAGTGTTAACAATAAGTTTGGGGTCGAGTGAGGGTACACCATCAATGTTAAGCATGGTAGGGGCAGATCTGAGGTCTCTTCCAGTAACCTCTTTAAGGTTAGTCCAAAATTTTCTGCCATCATTCCAGGTCCGAGAGAGCACTTCCTTATAATATTGATTTTTAGCTGCACGAATAGCCCTTGAGCAGTTATTTCTAGCAGCTTTGTAACTCTGGATGTCAGCCTGGTTACACAGGGACCTAGACCTGTGCCATAGATGGTCCCTGGCATTCAGAAGCTCAGGGAGGTCCAGAGAAAACCAGGGATTTTATGCTTTTTATGGGGGGGCATGCCTATCACATATAGCATTGAACTGAAGAATGAATAGGTTGAAGGCAATGTCAACATTGCTAGTTGTGTAAACCATTGACTAGTCCTGATTACGCAGGTCAGCTTTTAGTGATTCAAGATGCCCACGGATGAGTATCCTGGTGGTAATTGTTCTAGTGGGTGATTTAGAGAATTTGTTTGCCCAATGAAACAAGACTGGGGAGTGGTCACTGAAGGCATCTGGGAGTACGGTTATGTCTGATATATGATCAGGGTGGTTAGAGAGCACCCAGTCCAGTAAGGTACCGGTCCCAGTTTTATAGCTGATTCTAGTGGGGGACTCGACTAGCTGGGTGAGGTGAACTGCTGAAACTGCATCTTTGAAAGGGCTTGTGTCAGGAGAGAACCAATTTATATTGAAATCTCCTAACATGATAATTTCTGAATTGACTCAGAGAGCCAAAACACTCCAGGAGTGAATCAAAGCAGGAGGCCATCTGTGTGGGAGGAATATAGATTGAAAACACAGTAAGGGTTTTATTGTGTGCACCTAGAAGCATTTTTATGGCAAAGGCTTGCATATGGTCATCAGTTTTGGGCAGAGTTAGGACGAGACCTTGAAGGTTGCTTTGGAGGTAGATCGCTCAACTACCCCCATGCTTGGAGAGACGATCGTGTATAAAGACTGTGTAGCCTGGGATGGAAATTGAAGCATCCACTACTTTTGGAGAAAGCCATGTTTCTACGACTGAGGATGTCTGGGTTATGTTGTAAGATCCATGCATTTGGTACGTCCATTTTGGGGAGGAGGCTGCATATATTAAGTGAGATGACTGTGGGTATGCTGTAAGTTGTGGAGGGTCAGGGTTGGGGTGAATATCGCCAGAAAGCAGCAGCAACAGTAAGGCCAGCCTACACAGATATTCTTTTAACTGCTTGTTGTTGAGTTTGTGAAGCTTTCTCTGAGTTGAGCGTGCTTTACAGTTGGCTTGTAAGTTGAAGATCCCAGAGAGGAGTGCCAGAGGGGATAGCCAGCTAGGCAATGAAATAGCAACCCCTAGTCACCAGGGGAATGCAGGTTCCATGGCACAGTAAGAGAGTCACAGCATTGGGATAAGGTGATAGTACTATAAACATATAAATGATTACTATCCAATGTTGGCGAGGTAGATGTTAGAAACTTATCACAGGCAAGGTCAGAAATGGTCAATAGAGAGAGCAATATAATGCCTCTAGGAAACAGAGCCGTTATAACAGACATTATGATACCAAGGAGTGCAGTAGTAAGGGCACACTCAAGGTTCCAAGCAGAGTGCAAGCTTAATTATACTGGTGGGCTTTTTTGTGTTTTTCTTTTTCTTCCGAATATAATATGCTAAAAGTGAGAAACGAGGGAGGGGATAACGGTGATTAGAACAGGAAAAAGTAAGAGGCAAGTTGGGCAAGAGGGTTGGAGGATTAATAGGAAAAACAAGATGCCTCTAGTGGCAGATCAGTATAAACTGCAAGTGGGAAAATGGGCAAAAAAAAACAAAAAAAAAACTCTCTCAAAACTTAAATCAACTCTATGAAATCTCTACATCAGACTAAACATTACTTAAAGTGAGAAATCAAAACATATCAAGCAGAGATCAGTCCTATATACTGTAGGATGGTACAAGCTTCAGCAGCTTTGATTCAAGACCATCAGACCCAGAGTTGTTGTTGTGAGTGTTGGCAAGTGACCCCAGCAACCTTAACAGATCAGAGGTAGAAAGGAGGGAAGCATGGCATGACAGAGGGAGGAGAGCAAAAAGCTGATGCCAAAGTTTCTGGGCTATCATCAGCAATTTTCATGTAAGGAGAGAGGCCGGAGAATTTGGAGCTGAAAGCATTTGCGATTGTTCTGGGGTTATTACAATTTACGTCACTGATAAGTATGTCAGATGGGCGGGGGCTTAGTTTTTGTGCCTAAGAGGCTTTTTTATGTCATCCCAGAATTTTCATGGGTTACCAGCAGAGGCAGCAAATTTGTTTTTGAAAAAGGAGCTCTTGCTAGACCCAGCCTCTGTTGTGCAAATGTTTCTCCATTTCCTGTACTCAGCCCAGTAAGAGGCGAAGTCAGATTTCCTGTGTTTGTGCCAGAGTTTCTCCCTATGTTTCATTTGGATTAAAAGGTCTCTGGGGAGCCAGCTTGTGGCTGGATCCCATATCCTACATGTCATAAGGGGTCATATTTTTGCTGAGCAATGGAGAAAATAGTTTATGAATTTCAAAAGTTCCTCATTTACACACATTATGAAGCTTAGGACAGACCAATCAATGGTGGCCAAGTCACCCAGGAAATCCTTTGAGTTTATTTTTGACATATCATGGAAATAGAGCGGGGGTGAGGGTTAGGGGTGGGATTGCCAGATTGTAAAAATGGGGGAGTGGTTGGAGATGGCATCAGGTAGGGTGCCAACCATTACTATTTTATTACTCCTGTTTGTGAAGAACCAGTCTAACAGGATGTGTTTGAAATTTTGTGAGGAGGATCTGGTAGGAGGAGTAATTATCTAGGCAAGGTTCAGTTTCTTGATGCACAATTTAAGAGACTTTGCATTTGCACCCAACCAGTTAAGGTTTATGTACCCAAACAGAAGGACCTCCTTTGAGTCAGTAAGGGGGTAAGGTAGTTCATCAGGGTGACTAATTCAGATATGCCATGCCAAGGCGGGGAGGGGGATTGTATATGCACACTAGAAGGAGATGTCTAGCTTTCTGAGTGTGAGCACCACATGGAAGCACTCTGGGACATCGGTTAGAGAGGCATAGTAGGCTGGCAGGAGATAGGTGATCCCTAAAATAACTAGCACTCAAAAATAGCCACCCCACAACAGAGTGTGCTAATAAGAAAATTCAGAATCACAGAACACTCTTAAAGTCCAGCACTAACTCACCACAGACTGAGACCACTCATATTGTCTTTTCCAAAGCTGTTTATTCAGGGCAAGAAAATAGAAATGCTGCCCCACAACATGCAAGTGCTCAAGCTGGGAGTGAGAAGGTAGAATCCACAGAACTTTGACCGGTTTCGCTAAGGCCTCATCAGGAAGTGTGAGCACTGAATAAATGTCTTTGGAAAAGACAATATGAGTGGTCTCGGTCTGTGGTGAGTTAGTGCTGGACTTCTCTTGGTGGAGTCATTATCCTGGTGGACAAATCTGTAACCAGGAATCATTCAGGCTGGGTCAGGTATGGAAGGTTTCAGCCATGTCTCCATGAGACCCAGTACGTCAGGATTATACAACCTGACCCATATAATATAGACAGGGTCAAGTCCCAAATAGATGCAGGAACTATGGAGAAACATGTCCTGGATTTTTCTTTCTTGACATTCACCATTCATTCATTAATATATGCTGTTTGATTATTTTTTTGTTACTTTTTTTGTTCGGTTAAGCTGTTCTCCATCACCTCTTTGTATCTAATTTTTTTTAAAGGTTTTTTAGGTAGTTTTTTCTTTCTCTTTTTTGTATTTGTACAGATAGTGCTAATTCTGGTTTGAATTTGTTTTGGTGGTTTGTTTTTGATTTGTACATATTATACCTTTGTTTTATTTTAAATAAAAATTCCCTATTGTTCTGTAGGGGGAACCCTGGCCATTTGGTAGTTTGTCAAGATGGCTGGCATGAGGGATGGAAGGATGGAGGCTACAGGTGTGGGGAATTTGTCCCGTCTCCTAAAACCATTTTTCAAGGAGTTACTGAAGTTACTGAAGTGGTGGTTACAGAATCTACTACAGCTCTAGTAGAAATGGAGATGGAAGAAATGAAGATAGAACAGTCAGTGCTGATGGTGGAAAAGGAATATTTTCAGAAACAATGGTTAAAGTGATTTATAGAAGTTCCCCAAATGTCTTTTTCACATAGTATGTCATTGCCAGCCATGCTTCAGATGTTGAAGTTGCAATTTGTTTTGTAAAAAAAACTGTCCATAGTCATTTTCCATGATGTTTTATCAATGCATTGTTTCTGGCTGCCCTCAAGTTTTCACTGAGTGCTAGCAGCCATGCCCACAGAATGATGCCATGCAAGGGAGCCATATACTGATTTACATACAGCAATGAGGAATTCTGGGTAGATTATAAAGTTGACTTAAATTTTCCTTACTTAGAGGTGCAATTTCTTCTTTTGGTAGTGGTGACTGCAGTATAGCACCTAACATGTAGCTGTACATAGCAAGGCATGGTGTGTACAATAGAAAGGTGTTTTCCATTTTTCTTACTGTGAGGTGCAGTCTCTTATTTCTGTAGTGGCTGCAACAATATAAAATCTCATATATTTATTTTTAAAATGAGGCATTGTGCATACAGTATATAGCTGACAAGATTTCTTTACTGAGAGATGTAGTCTCCTGTTTCTGTAGTGAATACAGAAATATAATAGCCTGTATACTTATTTACATAGTGAGTCATTCTGGGTACTCTACACATGTTATAATGCTAGATACAGCTACTTGCAAACAATTTAGAGTCAGCTAAAAACTGACAGTGTTATTTTAATGTAACTTTGTTTCCCTTGCATGATGTAAAGGTTGGGGGTTGCAGCAATGAGAAAAAATGGGGCAGGGCTATGCAAATGAAATGGAGCACAAAAACAAAAGGATTGTTTTCATGGAAAACAGTACTTTTTGTAAATGATGTAATGCTAATCTGAGAATGTATTGGTATATGCTGTAATGTTTAATCTGTGTTTGATGTAACAATGTACAACAAACTGTAACTGAAGAGTGGAAACATGACCTTGCACTCTAACTATCGTTCCATTTCTATACTTCCTCCCCCTCTCCAAAGTGCTTGAATGTATAATTTCTGATCAGCTCTCCAATTACCTGTCCAAATCCAACACTCTATGTATGCAGCAACATGGGTTTAGAAAAAGTCATAGCCCCACTACTGCACTTCTTGAATATACTACATTTATTTACAGAGCACTCGACCGTGGCCACCTAGTTGGATCCATCTACAATGACCTAACTAAAGCATTCAGCATGGTTAACCATTCTCTACTTATTGAGTCTCTCCCAGTCCTTGGTCTTTCACATGCAATTACCTCCTGGTTTTAGAACATCATTCCTGGCAGAATGCAACAGATGAAAATTAGGGATACCCTCACCACCTCTCGCCCTGTACTCTCTGGTGTACCTCAAGGTCCCATTCTTGGCCCCCTCCTTTTTAGTCTCTTCCTCAGTTCCCTTTCCCAGGCCTGCCCCAGTCAACTCCTCCTGTACACAGATGATGCCATCTTATTCACGAGCCAGCTAGACCCCTCCTTCCTTGCTAGAGAGTTGCAGCGCAGCTTTTCCCTGGTCAGGTCCTGGCTTACAGAACACAAGTTAGTCCTGAACTATAAAAAGACCAAGGTGATGTTATCTGCAAATTCTCACAACAAGCATAAGTCAGCTCAACTCACCATCCTTAACAACTGACGTGATCCTCTGGAGGAAATACACAATTTCAAGTACCTAGGCATTACACTTGACAGTACCTTATCCTTTAATGACTATATAAACCTCATTTCTCAAGCTGTTAATACTTGAATAGGGCCCCTTTACAGACACCGTCACAGCCTTACCCCTGATGCACTCCTTCTTTCTGTCAACAGCTCTGTCCTCTTTCTTGTAGACTATGGGCTAGTCATTTGGGAAGCAGCTACTGACACTCCACTTAAATGTAGCACAGTTGACCTCAATAAGGCCTGCCGATTAGTGTCTGAGGTTCACAGGTACACCCACACCTATGATCTGTATACCCAAACCTACTGGCTGAATCTTAGTGGCAGGATCATGTACCAGACCTGCCTACTAGGTAAGAAGATCTGTCTGGGTCAAACCCCCCCAATGACACACCACCTTAGCCCAGTAACCAGTCCTTGAAGGATGAGAAGCACAACTAGATCTACCTATCAGGCCCCATTCTGTTGGACTAATCAAGCGCAGTGGCTTTTCTCTACAGAGCTCCCACCTGGCTATGTGATCTCCCTCTTGATGTACAAACTGCCTCCATGTTAGGGCAGTTTAAACACAATCTCAGACAGTATCTTCTTTCTTTCAACTGCTGCAGCTGCCCAACTTAAGCTACTTCACCTTCACATATCCCCTCATTTCCTGGCTAAACAGCTGCCACTTTCCCCACCCCTCCCCTCCTCTCCCCCACATCCCCCATAGGAACCTCTTTCATGACGTGTTTCCGATCTACTTCACCTCACTCTGTAGGCGCTTTTACACACCTGTGTCTGTAACAAAATGACCATTACAGAACCAGTGCAACGTTACCTCCGTTTGTGTGTAAAAAGGATCTCTTCCGCTACCACAGTGAACGTTCGGCCAAAATGCATTCTCTGCCTGACATGGTTTGTCCCAGTGAGTGCTGGTACACCCCGCCGTGTAATCAGGAGGTTCCGTTACTTCCTGAGGAAATCAGTTAGGATTGTGGGACACCAGTATAAAAAAAGCCCAGGCAAACGGAAAGGCAGATTTGCCGAAATAGGAGCCACATGTAAATTGGAGTACAGAATGGAATGGACTAAAACGGTCCAACAAGGTAACATTACCTCGGTTCAGGACACCTGCATATAAAAGCGCCTTGTAGCTCCTGAACCCTGATTTCCACCTATTCCCCCTCCTCTCACTTTCTCCTTTTTCACTGCTCCTTTTTATTTGTCTTGGCTGACCCGTGTTAACCTATTGACTTTGACAAAGTTATTCTTGACTGCCTATTATCACATACTGATACATTATTATATTTTATCTTAGCTTTTGTCCTGGTATCTATTTTTGGTTCTTATTTGCCAGCTTTGACAAAGTTTGACATAACGACGGCTCTGATTTTTTTTTTTTGTTATATTCATGTCATGTTTTTGTTACATTGTCATATTTAGCTAATTGTAATGATTTCTTTTGGACGTGGAACCTTTGTAAATGAGTCTCTGACTCAAAGGTATGTCAAATTTAGAGACTGTAATAACTAAATAATAAATAATAATAAATACATGTAACCTCTATTCCTGCCATGGTTTTGTCAATGTATTGCACTATGTACTTACTTTGTCAATGTAATACACTTCCAGGGTCATCCCTGAAAAAGGGACTGTATTGTCTCAGTGGATTCACCAGGTTACCAAAATCCAAATAAATAAATAAGTAAATACACTTTTTAGCAATTTGAATGGTAGGAGACTGATTCGCAGCTCCTACAGGTTACTACGCCCATTTGCTATGGCAACCTTCCATAAATCACTTTAATGGAGGAGGAGGAAAACTGAAAAAAGCTCTGAAGGATAGGAAAAAACACATATTGGGCTTGATTCTCAAAGGCAGCTTGTACCGATCCTCACTGTGCCTAGGACTCTGCACCCAATTCAGGTACAGGAGGGGTCCTGGCACCAACGTCCTGCAGATTGCGCCAAGCACACCTGTGCAGCAATGGGAAGGTACATGGAAGAGGAATGGCACAAGCTGCAGGACAGACATGTGGAACTGACACCACCGGTGCACGTGTTGCCCACAGGGCAGGCCCAATGTCTGTTGCCATAGTCCGGCCCTACTGCTGGCACTGATGCAGTCTATCAGCACTGGGACCCCTGGCTGGCATACTGTGGTATGTCCCTGCCCCCCAGCAAGGCGGGCAGGGTGCTACGTATGCCTTGCATGTGCTCCTGGCATGATAGAGGGTACCACCCCTGACAGCACATCATGCTGCCAGCAGTGCAGCCAGCCTGCAGTCCATGCCGAGCAGCAGTCCACCACCATCAGTGCTGGTGGGCAGCACTGTCACCATGCCCTGGGGGGTCTGCAAGTGGGATCCCTTTTTGGCACCGGGGGTTAGACCAGCTATGGGCTGGTCTAACTCTGGGCTGGCATCGCACACATTACTGCCCTTATGGAATTTCACCATAGGGGATATGGCAGCTGCCTTCTAGTGCAACACCCCTCAGCACCATGGCACTGCATGCGACATGCAGCAAGCTGGGTGCAAGGGTGACTGGTGCATTGGGTCACCTTGGAGCCACAAGCTCCTTGTGAGGATAGGGAATGATGCAAGGTGTGGTGCAGTGAGCTCCTTGCATCATGTTTCTGTGACGTAAGCACCTTGTGGCCTTTCTGATCCTTTGAGAATCTAGCCCATTATCTCTGATAGATGAAGAAAAAAGCAAAATATTTAATAGAAAAAGAAAAATTGACTGAAATGTACAGCAACATACTGATGAAATGATGGACTCTTGCCATTCGACAGGCTGGCTTAGCTACCATCTCATGTCCTTGCTGGTGCACCAGCATCAAGGGAGCTGAGTGAAAGCCAATGCCATTGTCAGTATGGAGTCAGGAAATGTTATTCAGAGTAAAGGCAGCAGGCAGAGATAATTGGATGTATACCAAGCACTACTGTAACAGATGATATGCTGGAAGTACAACCTTCAGCTGCACAGGATAAAGCAGGCTATGTCCTAATTGAGCAGCTAGAATTCAGATAGTTTGTACAAAGAGAGACCAAACAGAGTCAACACCACCACAGAGAGACTGAGAAGGCAGGAGGATTGCCTCCACTAAGCAAGATGGTGGGGAAGTTGCTACGACAGTAAAGAGCTGGATAGCCAGCATGTAGGGAATGGCACACAGAAGCCACTGGTTCAGCCAAGGACACAGGTATCCAGCTCAGCCTCTGCCAGCTAAACCCATGCAACAGGAGAAGCTCAGGTCTGTAGCAGTGGCTCTGACAGCCACTCTCTGGGTCCAGGCACCCAATGACAAATCATGGATACCGGGAGAGACTGTGCAGAGCCCTGCAGATGGAGCACCAGGTACTGAAACTGTAAATGTGAGCACTAATGGGACACAATGAAATGACTGTATCTGGGGGAGGAGGGAGGTGAGGAAATGCCTACAATATGTGGGGGAACCACAGTGGAGGGTAAAGCCTACCTTAGCTGAAATGCTTGTAGTGGTGGTGGGGGGGTACAGAGAACAGTACCCCCACCCTGCCTACCTCAAAAGGCTCCCAGGATAAATCACAACGTGAGAGGCATACATCCAGCCAGGTACAACAGACCAAGACCTCCCTTCCACAAAAAAAGATCTCCAGCTTGCCAAGTGTGGGAAACTACACTGAAAGCAAGACACTACAGGATGAAGAGAATAACTCTTCAATGGACACAGACACCATGTTTTAGAAGGCTCTGCCCCCAGGCCGGAGAGACAGGGCCTGAGCTAACCAGAAGGCCTTGGACGTGGTTCAGAATGGCCCATTTTGTTTTGACTTCAGTGCAGTTCAGAGGGATCATCTGAGGAGTTTGAGCTGGCCCGAGCCTCTTCCTCCTTCTACCCCCCTCCACTAACAGTTGCCACCTAAAGACCAGCTGAAGGGGAGGGATTTTTAACCTGTGAAAGCAGCGTGTCTGCAGCTTTCCAATACCATTTTATTCTGACTTCAGCACAGTTCAGTGGGACTATCTGAGGGGCTCGAACTGGCCTAAGCCTCCCACCCACCAAGTTTCCACCTAAAGACCAGCTGAAGGGGATGGATTTTTTAACCTGTGAAAGCAATGTGTTTGCAGCTTTCCAACACCATTTTGTTCTAACTTCATTGTAGTTCAGTGGGCCTTCTGAGGGCGTTGAGCTGACTTGAGCCTCTCCCTCTCCCTCTCCCTCTCCTCCAACCACAGCAGTTTGCACCAGAAGACTAGCTGAAGGGGTGGGATTTTTAACCCGTGAAAGCAGTGTGTTTGCAATTTTCCAACACCATTTTCTTCTGACTTCAGGTTGCTCCATTCAAGAATAAATTCAACTGCTCCAGCATGACCCATCACACTCTGTAACTGGCATCTGCAGGTGACAGCAGATAAGCAGGGGGCTCTGCCGTTCAGATAAGGGAAAAGGTAAGGTGTTCTAGAGTTTATTGTTACTTACTGTTAAACTGCATTGGCTGCTAAAGGTAGTAGGGCAGTGGGTATTTACAGAAAAAAAGCAGGCAGATAACAACTACATGTACTAGCATAGAAGGCACCTTATCTGGGGTACAGTAAAGCAGTAGTTTAAGAATGTCAAGTAAGAGGAAATCAGCAAAAGGGAGTAATAAAAAGGCAGGAGGGTACAGAGAGAGCTTTACCTTAAAATAGCAACCATTTAAAGGGCAAGCAGGTAATATCCTATCTAGGTTAAGGTGTTAAACTAGATCCTCATAGAAGGTTTAGCTGGGAAGGGCCAAATAAAGGGAAGGGACATTAGTGCAAGTTACATTTAGAAAACAGAAAGGAGTGACTGATATTGGCAGACATGGGAATGGTGCAGTGCAATGGTTGTGTAGCTGCAGTTTCCAGGAGAATTTCTAGAGACTAAGGTGCTATCTCACCTGTGTATACCTCTCTGGGTTGAGGGCGAAGGTCACTTATCTCTGCTGAGCTGGCTAGGATCCAGAGGACCTCTTGCCTCACCCAGGGGCCGCCATTGCCCCAGAGATTGCCTAGACAGAGGAAGGCTGGCTGGACCTTGGTGGGCTCTGGGCTGGTGCAGGGTGGTGGGTCAGGGGCACATTCCCCAGCCTGTGCCACTACAGAATTCCTTTACCATTCTCACAGGATGAGACTGCCATGAGAAGGCACCTGTAATGGTGGAAAGGGAGGATGTGGGGATCATCTGAAGGGGAGGCCCCAAGGTGGGAGGTAGAGAACCCCAGCAGAGGAGAAAGCAGCTTTTTTTGGTGGACTCAGTTGTCAGGGGGATAGATTTGGGAGCAAGAAGTGGTCTGAAGAAGTAGGCTAGTTGCCAATCTGGTGCCTTGGCTCAAGGAATGCATAGAGGATCCTAAGAATTACTAAGACAGCAGGATGGAGTGGGTGTCTGGATGTCATTGTCCATCTGGGGACAAATGACTTAGTGAGTGACAAGGCTGGGGTGGTGCAGGTGGAGTTCAGGGAACTGGGAAAGGGCCTAAGGCAAGTAGCATGAACTGGTGCATTTGCCGAGGTGTGAGATGTCTGTGGCCATGGAAAGGATAGGGTACTCCACACTAGGAGTTTCAACACTTGGTTGAAAGAATGGTTCAGGGAGGAGGAGTTCAGTTTCATTGGGGACTGAGGCCTTACCTGGAAGGATATGAGTCTGTACAGAGGTGATGGCCTGCATCTGTCTGGGAAGGGGACCGCAGTCCACAGTGGAAGGTTTAGATGTTACTTTGATACTTTGATGAACATTTAAACTAGTTGGGGGAGGCAGAAATACAAAGGGAGGCATAAACTGTACCCCCTCAGATTGAAGCAATGGTAAGGGCCCGAGGGGAGGAAACTCCCCCAGGGCACAAGTTAAAGGGAGCAGCAGCATAGTAGGGGAGAAGAAGGACAAAAACAGGAGATGGTGGAAAGGGAGGAATGGAGGAATCAAGGCACAAAGAGAGTAGTGAGGAGGGAGGAGGAGAGAGGGAAGTTTCAAGTGGCAACAGAGGCAGAAAGTGGGGGATTATAAGCAATGTAGGAGCAAGGTGTTGAGAGCCATATATGCCAATGCAAGGAGTCTTGGAAATAAAATTGCAGAACTGGGGGCCATCATGGTGGAGACAGACCTGAATCTTGTGGTCATTACTGAGTCATGGTGCACAGGGAGACACAACTGGGACATGGCCATACCAGGCTACACTCAGTTCAGGAAGGATAGGGAGGGAAGGAAGGGTGGATGGGGTTGTGCTGTATGTGAAGGAGGGTATCAGTGATGGAAATCCAAGGGAACCTAGGGATAAAGGATGGAGTGGAGGTGCTGTGGATCACCCTGGAGACAGGAGGTAGAGCCACTATTTGCACTGGGATGATATACAGACCTCCAAGACAAGGGGAAGAATTGGATGAGGTATTGGGGGAGCCATCAGCATGGTTGCAGGAAAGGGAAGGTGCTGCTCGGGGAACTTCAATCTGCTTGATGTAGATTGGCCTCCTGTTATAGTTTGGTTTGGAAACAGGCCATCCTAGACTCCTGAGGTGCATTTCTGGCACCTAGGGGTCAGATAGTCCACATGAGATGGGGCAGTACTGAATAGTACTGCAGATGTTAAGGTGGATGCCACCTGGGTACCAAGCGATCAATGTACAGTGTAGTTACAGATGGAAGCAGAATCAACCACACAAGGATGAGGGTCCAGGATTTCAGGAGGGCAGATTTTTTTTAAAAATAGTTGAATGCCTCAGAGACAGCCTAGGGTGGGATTGCCTGGGTGGGGGTGGAGAAACAGTGATCCAAATTAATGGATGGCATAGTAAAGGCAACAAACATCTGCATGAAAGAAATGAGCAAAAACATGAGGAAAACTAAATCACTATGGTTCTGGAGAGAAGTGGCTGCGAAAGTAAAGGCTAAAAGGCTGGCATTCAGGAGGTATAGGGAGATGCAGAGGGGAGAAGATAGGCAGGTGTACCAGGGTGTAAAGGCACAAACAGAGGAAAGGAAAGCCAAAGAGGTAACTAAAGGGGACAAGACCTTTCTTAGGTACATAAGCAAAGAGAGGAAGTCAAGGGGAGGGATTGTGAAATTAAGAAGAGCAGGGGAGACTGTGCAGAGGAGGATCAGGAAAAAGCAAATCTCCTGAACAGATACTTCTGCTCAGCATTCACAGTGGAGGGAGAGTGGGACAGACAACATAGAAGCAGCAGGAACATTGGAGGGAAGGAGGTAGACATAAATCCATTCACAAAGGAAAGAGTCCTGAGAGGACTTGTGAATCTGAAAGTGGATAAGGCTATGGGGCCAGATGTGGTACACCCAAGGGTGCTCAGGGAGCTTAGGGAGGTACTGGCTGCACCTCTGACAGACCTATTCAACAACTCACTAGAAATAGGAGTGGTTCCAGAGGACTGGAAGAGGGCATACATAGTCCCACTTCATAAATGCAGCAGCAGGGAGGAGGCTGGCAACTACAGGTCAGTCAGTCAGTCTAATGTTAGTGGTGGGGAAGTTAAAAGAAAAAGAAAGGCTAATGGAATATCTTTAATCCAGCTGAGAAATGGTGGTCCCATGATGTAATGGTTAGCATTCTGGACTTTAAATCCAGTGACCTGAGTTCAAATCTCAGTGGGGCTGAAGTTACAAATGTATTTAAGTGGTGGTACCATGGTGTAATGGTTAGCACTCTGAACTTTGAATCCAGTGATCTGAGTTCAAATCTTGGTGGGGCCTGAAAATAAAAATGTATTTTCCTGCTGAGACAGAGAGAGAGAGAGAAAGCAGGCAAAGCTTCCTTAAATCAAGGAGGTTATTTTCTAGACTACACTGAAATGAATTATTACTTTTTGGACCTGTGTAAGTAACTAGTATTGATTCTGTTTTGGGGTTGACTTTTCTTAGTTGAACTTTAATTTGCTAGGGAGGAACTGTAGCTGGGAGATATTTGCAATCATTTGTGACTAAACCTGTTACTTAACCTTTGTCAAATAGGTGTCTGAAAGGAAGAAAGCCACTCCCCGGGGTGGAGGGTCAGAGTTGTAGTTGATTGTTTCTGGAGGGCATAGGTGGAAGCAGCTGCAAGGGGGAGTGAACTGGATGTCATTATCCACCTAGGGACAAATAACCTGGCTGAGAATGGGATCAGAGCAGTGCAACAGGAGTTTGTGGAGTTGGAGAGGGGCCTTAGACAAGTAGCACACACAGTAACTTTCTGAAGTGCTACCTGTCTGCTGGCATGGATGAGCTAAGGTACTCACACCATGGGATTCAACAACTGGTTAAAACTGGGTGCAGGCTCAGGGATTTGGCTTCATTGGGGTGGTGGCTCCACCTGAGGGATGCAGGCCTATACATGTGTGATGGTCTGCATCATCCAGGAGGGGAACCAGGATCCTAGTTGATAGGTTTAAATGCTTCATTGGTGCTATCTAACCAGCTAAGGGGGAGGCACTGAAAAAGGAGAAGGGAAATCCTAGCCCCTCAAAAAATCAGGGTAGTTAGTGAGGTAAACAACAAGATAGAGCAGTCGATAGGGAAGAGGCAGGGGTAAATGGAGAGAAAGACAAAGGCAGAAAGGACAGGGATGGGGCAAAGAAAAAAGCCATAAAAAATGGAGGGTAATGAGTACCAATGCCTCATAGTCTCAGGTAAAAATCTCCCGAAATGGTGACCTTGATGGAAGAGGAGATACCTGAATATATTGGTTGATACATGAAACATGGTACACAGAGAACATGACTGGGCTGTCAACATACCAGCGCATACAACTTTACAGGAGGGATAGGAGGGAAGAAGAGGAGGAGGAGTACCTCTCTATGTAAGGGAAGGGATCAAAGCAACAGAACTAACAGGTAAACAGGGAGGAGAGGAGGCACTGTGGGTCACCCTGGAGACTGGAAATGGTACCACAATCCGCACAGGGGTTGTATACAGACCCCCGTCTCAGAGAGGAGGAAATGGACAAGGAAATGATAAAAGGCATCCTTGGGATGGCAGAGAAGGGGGACATATTGTTGATGGGGGACCTGAATAGACCAGATGTTAACTGGAGCACCTTTGCTGCAGCCACATCCAAGAGCAGGGCCATTCATGATGCCCTACAGGGGGCATGCCTCAGACAGCTAGTTTTGGAACCCACTCGGGAGGGAGCAATCTTAAGCCTAGTACTCTCAAATGGGGATGGAGAGAGGATCTCCGATCTTGAAGTGGGTAGCCATCTGGGAACAAGCGACCACCAAACAGTGTGGTTCATGATAAACTTAGCTGTAGAGTCAAGCCATACAAAAGTGAAGGTACTGGACTTCAGGAGGGCTGATTTTTTCAAAATGGGAGAGTGCCTCAGAAAAGCACTAGCAAACAGGCAAGAAGGTGGGGTGGAGCAACAATTGGGAAACATCAAAACTGCCATCACAGAGGCAACAAGCCTTTGTGTGAAGCAAATAAACAAATCAAAATGAAAGAAAAAACCACTATGGTTCTCGAAAGAAGTGGTGGGGAAGGTAAGGGAGAAAAAGATAGCATTCAGGAAGTATAAGGAAACACAGAAGGAGAGGCTCCCATAACACAACTGGAAATTCAGGAAGCTATCATGAATCTGAACTCAGGAAGATGTCCAGGACCTGATGGCTTTATACCCGAGTGGTATAAGATACTTGAAAAGGAACTCACCCCCAAATCACATACTTTATTTGCTGAGATAGCCCAAGAGGGAGCTCCTCCACCATTGTGGGATTACGCCACCATTTCTCCAATACCTAAACCAAATAAAGATAATTTGGACCCGGCATGTTACAGACCTATTTCCATTTTAAATGTTGATTATAAGATTTATAAAGCTATTTGGGCGTCTAGCTTAGAATCAATTATGCCAAAGATTATATCATCTGACCAATCAGGGTTTATTAAAAACAGGAATGCTATGGATAATATCCGAAGAACTCTACTATTACAGGAATATATTAAGACCAGGAAAATTCCATCTGTTTTCATTAGTTTAGATGCCAAAAAGACTTTTGATTGAGTCTATTTGCCATTTCTGTGGAGCACTCTTGAGGCTTGAGGCCTTTCACTTTCCGGCTGTATTTATCACTACTCTTAACAAGCTATATAGTTCCCCAAGGGCCTGCATGAGGGTTAATGGAAACATATCCTCACCATTCAAATTAAGTAAGGGCACAAGGCAGGGGTGCCCCCTATCACCATACCTATTTGCACTATATTTGGAACCACTAGCGGCAAGATTGAGGAAAGTAGGCTCTGTAGAGGGGATTGCTATAGCACAAGAACATAAAATAAATATGTTTGCAGATTATATTGTCTTGACCCTGTTGTCCCCATCTCAATCAATTCCGGCTGCTTGGCAAATATTGAAACAATATGAGAAACTGGTGGGATTTAAGTTAAATACTACATAAACAGAGATCCTGGCCTTTAACTTTATCCCCACCCAAAGACCTTTTAAAAGGATACCCATTTAAATGGCACACTACCAAAATAAAATACTTAGGAATTAACATTCCTCTTAACCCAGAAGTATTGGAGATTCTAAATTATGAACCCCTCATGACTATAATCCAAAATGACCTGGAAAGATGGTCCACCTTTCTTCCCCCCTTCCACCAACAGATAGAAATAGTGTGAATGAATATACTACCTAGATTACTTTATCTAATTCAGAATATACCCTATTTACCAGCAACTTATTATTTTAAACTATGGGACAAGTTAATTTCCATGTTCATTTGGGGTAATGAACATTCTAGGATACGGCTATCAGTTCTTAAATTGTCCCTGGCTGAGGGGGGTTTAACCTTCCAGACTTTAAATTATACTCTAGGGAGTCTTTCCTTAGGATAGACCTGATCTGGATGATGGAATCCTATTCGACCCCTTGGAAGGATATTGAATTTCATCTCAATGATTTATTTGATATCAAAAAAATTCTTCTCTCTTCTGCTGAAAGGTCTCTGTTACCTGCTACCCTAACAGGTATTACAGCTCAAATTTATAAATGTTGGAGAAGTTTGAGGCAAACAGGACCACTACGTATTATATACAAATATATGAAATTATTATCAGATGATGATTCATTTACACCCATATATATGGACTCCACATTCTGGGAATGGAGAAGATTAGGCCTTTCACATCTTTTCCATTTTTTGTCCCCTCAGGGGCTACTCCCCTTTGAAAAATTACAGTCCCAATATGGCCTTAACAGATCAGATTTATTCTGTTATTTCCAGGTCAGGAACCATATACTCAGAAATCAAATAATTCAACCCAAAATTCAAGATCCAACTCCAGAATTACTCAAATTATTTATGGAAGCCATAAGGGGGAACTTGGGTAAGCATTTAATAGGCACAATATATAGGGAATTGAGAAACGAACAAAAGAAATCAACTGAATCGATATTACAGGAATGGAACAAAGATCTCCACCTAGAAATAACCATGGAGGAATGGAAGGGATCAGCTGTGAGTGCGGTAAAGTTCACTTTCTCTCCATTTTGGAGAGAATTTGTGTGGAAGTGTTGTTTCCGCTTTTTTAGAGCCCCGGCAGTCCTGATCAAATTCCTTCTGGAAGAGTATGGAGTATGTTGGCAAAAGTGTGGATGTCCAAGGGTGACACTGGGACACATATTCTGGGAGTGTCCTTGTTTGATGCCCTTTTGACTATCCTTACAAATAGAATTTACCAAATTAATAGAACATGGGATAGAACTGACAGCTGAACAGGTTCTGCTAGGGATCTTTCCAGACCATTCCCCTCCATGGGAAAAAAACTCTTTTGCCTCCCAGTCTTTTGGAGGCCAAAAGTCCATTACTGAGATGGATGACCAGTATATTTCAACAGTAGTAGAATGGAGATCCACCATGTCTGAATTATATGAAATAGAAAATCTTAATGCTAATATTCAGGGTAAAGCTCCAACATGCATGATGAGATGGCAGAAGTGGGTTCTCTATCATACTGAGGTGGATCCACACTCCTGTCCTTAAGTTTGGTGGAGTTGGTGGGGAAGGTAACAGGGGGGATGATCGAACAACTATCAAAGATCTGAAGGGAAGAAAATTTAATTAAAGGAGGAGTTAACCAAGAAGAGGAAATTACTCATTTGGTTACATTAGAAATGAAGGAGTAAACAGAACTTAAGGGGTAAACAAGGTGTGAGCTAAAATAGAAAAGAGTTGGAGCTTTACCTTCCGTATGGTCTCTGACCGAAAAAGAATGCATAAGACTTCATGTCAAACATTTAAACCTCAGGGTAAATTACAAAAAACTGTCAATAATACACATAGAGCTTAAGACATGTGACAATATAACGAAATGTATGAAATTTACTCTTGACATAAGTGTAACAAAAAACATTTAATAAAAAAGAAATAATAAAAAAAAGAAACACAGAAGGAGCAGGACAGAGAACTGTACCAGTTAAAGCAGAAGGAAGCGGGGAAGGCAATCAGAATAGCAAAGGCCCACACTGAGGAAAAGATGGCCAGCTTGGTTAAGAAGGGGGATAAAACCTTTTACAGGTACATTAGGGAGCAAAGAAAGTCTAAGGCAGGGATTCTGAGGCTGAATAAAGAGGAAGGTGGTTGGGCAGAGAGAGACAGTGAAAAAGCAGGGATACTGAATGAATACTTCTGCTCAGTATTCACAATGGAAAAGCAGGAGGAGATATCTAATCCAGTCAATAGAAGCACTCTGGATAGGGGGTTGATATTAGTCCTTTCACAGAAGAAAGGGTTCTGAAAGAACTCTTAAAACTGAAGGTGGATAAAGCAATGGGGCCTGATGGGATTCACCCCAGAATTCTAAAAGAACTAAGGAGAGAACTAGTAACACCACTGACTACTTCTTTTAATAAATCATGGGAGGATGGTGTGGTACCTGAGGACTGGAGGAGGGTGGCTGTGATTCCACTTCACAAAGTGGGAGCAAGACAGAGGCAGGAAACTACAGACCTGTCAGTTTGACCTCAGTGGTAGGGAAAATGATGGAATCACTTTTGAAGGAAAGAACTGTTGAGTACCTAGAGGCCAGTGGGGCACAGGACCCAAGGCAGCATGGATTCATGACAGAAAGGTCATGTCAGACACATCTAATTGATTTCTTTGACTGGGTGACCAAAGTAGTAGACCAGGGAGGGACTGTGGACATGGCCTACCTAGACTTTAGCAAGGCATTTGACACAGTCCCACACAAAAGATTAATAAACAAACTAGCACTGCAACAGGGTTGATACACAAGGTGGGGTGAAAAGGATGAAAAGGGACTTGGCAAGGTTGGAGAAATGGTCAAATGTATGGCAGTTTAGATTCAGCAAAGAAGTGCAAAGTAATGCACCTGGGAAACAAAAACCCAGGGAAAGAGTACACAATGGGGGGTGAGATACTGACAACAACAAAAATGGAAAGGGACCTGGGGGTAGTCATATCAGATGAACTAAAGGTGGGCAAGCAATGTGAGAAGGCAGTAAGGAGGGCTGGGGGGATACTGTGATGCATAGGGAGAGGCATCACCTGTAGAAAACAGGAAGTTGTTGGCCCTCTGTACAGACAATTGGCAAGACCACATCTGGAGTACTGTGTACAGTTCTGCAGACCCCATCTCCGTAAAGACATAGACAGGGTGGAGGCTGTCCAGAGGGGGGAAAGCAAAATGGTGCAGGGTCTGCACCAGAAGACATATGATGAAAGACTAAAGGAGCTTGAGATGTATAGCCTCGAGGAAAGGAGGGAGAGGGGGGACATGATAGAAACTTTCAAATACCTCAAGGGAATCAACAAAGTCCAAGAGGGTAGCATCTTTCAGAAAAAGAAAAGTGCAAGAACAAGGGGGCACAATTTGAAGATAGAGGAGGGATGGCTCAGAGGTAATGTGAAGAAGTATTTCTTCACATAGAAGGTTGTAGATGCATGGAACGGCCTTCCTGAAGAGGTCATAGAGTCAAAAACAGTGGGGGAATTCAAGAGTGCATGGGACAGATATAAGACAATTCTAGTGGGGGGTAGGAGGAAGTAGGCTGTTGGTGTACTAGGATCTGCAGCTTATCCGTTAGGTAGGGAAATGGGCAGACTAGATGGACCAAGTGGTCCTTATCTGCCATCAAATTCTATGTTTCTATGTGTTTCTATGTTTCAGCAAGTTACAAGACCATGTATTTATGGGGGGAGATCATGTCAGACAAACTTGATTGATTTCTTCAAGTGGTTGATCAGGGAAATAGATTAGGGTGGGGTGGTGGATGTGGCCTACTTAGATTTCAGCAAGACCTTCAGCACTGTATCACATAGGAAGCTCATAAGAAACCTGAGCAGTTTGGGAGTGGGACTCTAGGTGGTAAAATGGGTACAGAACTGGTTAATGGATAGGTGGCAGAAGGTGGTGGTAAAAGGCTGTCACTCTAATGAGGGAAGAGTGAGCAGCTATGTACCTCAGGGCTTAGTTCTGGGTCCAGTCCTTTTCAATGTCTTTATAAGTGACACTGCAGAGGAGCTGGAAGAGGACATATGCCTCTTTGTGGATGACACCAAAATCTTCCATAGGGTACATACTCTGGGGGGAAGGGCGGGGAGAATAAGCAGAGACCTGAGAAAACAGAAGGAGTGGTCAAAAGTATAGCAGCTGGGTTTCAATGAGAAACAGTGCAAAACCTAGGGCACAGAAACCCACAGGCAGTGTATAAAATGGGGGAAAGATATTGACAGTCAATGAACAGGAAAGGGACCTTGAGGTTATCATATCTGATGACCTCAAGATGGCGAGGCAGTACGACAAGGCAGTAGACAGGGCCAGCAGGATGCAGGGGTGCATAGGTAGAGGAATCACTAGCAGAAGGAGAGAGGCTATGTTACTACTGTATCGATCATTGATGAGACCCCACCTGGAGTACTGTGTCTAGTTCTGGAGACCACATCTCAGTAAGGATATAGACATGGTAGAGGTTGTCCAGAGGAGGGCAACTAAAATGGTATAGTGGCTTCATCATAAGCCCTATGGAGAGAGACTGATGGATTTCAATATGTACACCCTGGAAGAGAGGAGAGAGAGAGGGGGAACAGATAGAGACCTATTAGTACCTCACAGGGGTGAATATGGTACAGGAGGGGAGTATTTTCCAGATGAGAAGGTGCAAGAGAACAAGGGGGAAGCAATGAAGCTGGAAGGGGGGCAAATTTAGGAGGGATGTGAGGAAGTACTTCTTCACTGAAAGAGTGGTGTATGCCTGGAACAGTCTTCTAGCCAAGGTGGTGGAGGCAAAAACAGTGATGGACTTCAGGCATGCATGGGATAGATACAAAAGAATCTTGATAGGAAAGCTGGTAGGGGAAGTAGCCAGAGGTCAGGTAGGGTCTGTAATGACAGTATAGGCAGGGACAAAATGAGCAAACTTGGTGGCCAAGAGATCCCTATCTGCCAACAAACTCAATGTTTCTGTTTTATGTTTCTATGACTGTTTGCATGTCAGGGTTAGTCAGCTCAAAGGAGGAATGTGGTGAGACTAAAATATAAAGGGGGCTTGGACTTACCCCCGGACAGAAACTATGTAAAAATAACTGTACGTAAAGAATCCATGGGGTTCTTTGCATCGTAACTATATGCTATAATAAATGTATTGAGGAATCTACCTTCAGTGTTAGCTTTAAAGCATTAAAAGCACTGGAAAGATTCTAGATTAAGTATGGCATATTGAAAGATTTACCTTTTTTTACCCATTTTATTGCCATCACCCTGTTCAAATCTGTTATTAAGACTTTCACTACATTTTTTGAAATGAAGGCATAAATGTAGCAGATCTGCCATATAGGTTATGTCAGAGCTGTGAAGTATGGATCAGCCTACTCAAGTTATCGATAGTGAGCAGGTATGAACAAGAAGATGGCAATTCAGAGTCAAGCTGCTACAAACCAATACTAGTGTGTGTCACTTGCCAGGGAGGTTTTGTAGGTAGGAACAGAGACAGGTATTTTTATCCAGGACAGTCCCAAACTTGCCAGAAGTGTGGTTCTAGAAGCTACTTGACTTTGGCTTGCAATTCTAAAAGATGGAACAGGTGCCTGGAATGTGGCCACTCGAGTGTTTAGTGTCCCAATCCCTTAGAATCCAACCAGTGTGAGGAACAAAGGAACTCTTACAGGCAGTGCCCCTGGGTCTCCCACAATAGGAATGATGGCATGAGCCAAAAGGAGTTAACTGTTAAGAGACCAGCTCAGGGATTTGCAAAAGCCTCAACCCAAAGAATGGTTGACTCCCATAGGCCCATAAGACCAGAAGGACGGTCAACAGCTCTACTGGTTCCAAGCAAATGCAGAGGCCCCAGACCAAGAACCTGCAACAACAGAGTCCGGAGCTGAGACTCCCCCAGGGCAACTAGTACATAATGCTGTCTCTGACCTAGTAGTCCCCCAACAAGAGGACCCCCCAATTTCAGAGCAACAGAATGGTAATGCATAGAGGGAGCCTCCCCTTCCCATTAGAACCAAATAAGGACTTGGAGGTTACACAGCAAGTCATGCCCCCACCACCTTCTCCATCAAAAAGCTGATATAGAAACAGTTTCTACCAGAAAGAGAGGAAGATGGTTCCCTGTGATAATGGTGATCTCAGAATAGTGATCGTCGTTTGGGTGAGTGTACCTCACCGAAAATGAATTTCAGCGATGTACACTTGCGGCAAACTGCAAGAGGGTGCCCGAGATCTATGGTTTTCTTTTTTAGGTGAGGGGCTGCATCTCCTGCACTGCCCCCACACCCCCCCACTAAAGGATTCTTAACATCAGGAGGGTGCAAAACTTAAAAAAAAAAAAACGACCAGGCGCAAAAACACAATCACACCCAGAACCGAATCTGCACCCTCCCAACCCCAGCCTGCCACCAGCTCACCACACCACATGGCCAGCTCAGCAGCCCACCACCGCACTACACCACACAAACTCTCCCTCCTCTTCTGCTCATCACACGGCGTGGTCCCTTCTCCCCCCCCGCACATGTATACATAGCGATATCCTGTTGCTATATTCGCCTACCCCCCCCCCGTATCCAGTTGCTACCCTGCCAGGTAACCCTGTGCACAGGCGCTATGATTGAGTCACTCTTTTTGAAAGCACTCAATCGTGGTCACCTTGTACACAGGATACTGAGGAGGTTACAGGAAGGCAAAATTTAAAACCGCCAAACCCACTATAAGTCCAGTTAAAAACTACTAAAACTGTTGAAAACCTCTGGCTAGCAGAAAGAAATGGTGAGATACAGAAGAGGATAAAGGGGACTCAGAGGCATCTTCTATCTAGTTCTCTATAAGGGACCCTCTTCTGAGTGGGATGAATCCCAATCTGAAACTTCAACTGCTAAGAGAAGCGGAAGAAGAACCAGATCTCAAACAAGAACAGTGACAGATAACCTCCTCTTATAAACTACCAACATGTATACTGGCTCTTGCCTCAGACCAGTTACATTAAATGCAAATTGTATGAAAACATAAGAAAGCAAATTTCCACAATATCAATACTAGACAGTCTACTGTGTAACATCCTTTTCTTGCAGGATACCTAGTTGAAAACTAAGTTTGAAATTACAGTAGCAGAAGGGTTGTGGACACATGGTCCATTATTTTGGTCTCACGGTCTAGATAAATGTGATGGAGTAGGAATACTGTCCAGAGGTAATGCTTGTAAAGTAGAAAGATTAGTAGAAAATCGAACCAGGTAGAGCACTAATGTTGGATGTGGAATATGGAGGTAAACAACTTAAGCTCATCAATGTTTACCCCCAACCCCAGACGAATACTGCAAGAGTAGCACTTTTTTCAGGAAATTCAGACCTTTCTGCACACCAGCAGGGTTGTGGGGCTGAGGGGAGATTTCAGTTGCAGTATTTCTGTAAGGGACAGAGGGGTTGCTATGAACAAAATGTATTGCATTTCAGCATGGTGAAGATAGCTGGACTAGATGGAATGGCTAATTTTAATAATTGTAATAACACTACATTTACAAAAGGCAGACTGGCAACTCAGATTGATTTCTTGTTCATATCTGAAGGAGTTAAGGTCAATGGAGAATGAACTGTTGTGGTAGAAACTCATACCATTTGGCTGTGACTTGCAGTAGCCAGTTTGAACCACAACCCCCTACACGAACACATCAATCGAGGTTAAACACCACTATATTAGAACAGGAAGATGTTAGACTACCCATGGCAAGAGTTATTTAAGGACAGGTGCTATGTCCTATGTGCATGTGATACTATCACGGAATAGTGGGAAGAAACCAAGCAAGACTTTAAAAAACTGTTTGTAAAATTAACCAAACACAGACATACTGATAAATACCTGCATTACTTAGACCTGAGAAAACATTTGCATAAACTTACATTCAGAATTCATGAAGATAACATAGATTTAACACCCCAAATCAAAATATTAAGGAAGAAATGAAACATTTCCAATATGAAAGAGCAACCTCAGTAGAACAAGAGTTAAAATTTGGCACTCAAGCACGCTGTCAACACTTAGATAAATTCACAGAATGCCAGGAAAGAGTGCGTAACTGCACTATCATGCACTTGGCACAGAGAGAGGTTTAACTGACTGTCCACCTTAAATGAGATTATGGATAGACAGTGTACAAGCATATGTAGAAACCAGTTTTTGTACACCAGCTGAAACCCAGTGTAATTTAATATTTTCTAGCTTAGACACCCCCACAATGCCAGAACATCTGCGTAACCAATTGGCTCAGCCAATACAGTTAGAAGAAATTGAGCAGGCAGTAAAATCCATGTATAAGAACATGGGTCCAGGTTCAGGCAGTTTTCAAGCTGAGTTTGATAAAACTTTCTTACAGGAATTGGGACTAGCATTGAAAAAACGTATAATGTCACTTTGGATTCAGGGAAACCTTCCAGGGACTAAATCAGAAGCACTATTGATATTTATTTATAAAACAGATAACAGAGCAGACATCAACCACTAGAGACTGTTGTGTATACTGAACCTAGATCAAAAAATCTTATTCAAGGTGTTAGCTAACAGATTGTCTGAGATAGCCTCGATGGTTCTTGCTTATTTGCAGGCATGTGCCATTGCATCCAGAACAATTTATGATAACTTAACAAGGGAACTATTGGAGTTATCAGAGTCTATGCAGGTAATACTGTGTGTGTGTGTGTATATATATATATATATATATATATATATATATATATAGTTAGGGTTGAGTAGCCTGTCTAATGCCAAACCTCACATTTTGTACTTTAATAACTTTGTAACTGATCAATAGATTTACACAGAATTTGGCATGTGCTGTTCTGTGGGGTAGATCTCTTGATGTGGTAAGTTTTGTTCTAATTGGATGTGCGGATTCTGAGATCCAGATAGTGCAAAAACCTTAAAAGTCTCCACTTTTTGCAGTTTTTTCCTCATTGCCTTGCACTCAGATGGTGTGGAATTTTGGTGTGAATTTTTTATGGTAGAAACAGCTTGGGTAACAGAACTGCCATGGGTTTAACTGGTGAAAAAATATTAATCTGTCGCAAAGTTATTAAATTTTTAAGTTCCCATTATTTTCAATGGGAAGTTCACTCTCCAGGATACAGGAACGGATTCAAAAAAGGATTTTGGCCTCATGGAAAATAATTATTTTTCTTGAGATGCCAATCCTTTTTTGCCAGAAAAAAATATTTTTTCATGAGCCACCATCTTGTTTTCTTTTTTTTTCACACAACAGATTGTCATAACACTGTCCAGCGATGTCTTTTACAGACATCCAAACATGTATTTTGTTCATCAGGAGCTGATGAGCCTCACTTAGTATTTTTTATAGCTCCCATGGCCTCTGAACATTTTTTAACTATTTCAGCTCTTTGTCATCACTTGCTAAGATTCTTTTTTGGGAATCCTTTTTTGTTCAAGCAAAAAATGATCATGAGTCATAAAAAAGGATTTGGGACACAGAAAAAAGCCTTTTGTCAGCCTTTCCCCATAATTTTCTATTTCTGTAGTGTAGTGATCTCTTCCCTCTCCCCGGTTACAGATCCAATATAATATATAAGTTTTCCATAATGTAGTGGTCCTTCCCCCCTTCCTGGTCACTGATCCCATATGAAACATTAGTTTTCCATAGTGTAGTGGTCCCTCCCCGGTCACCTATCCCATATAAAATATAAGAAAATATAAGTTTTCTGTAGTGTAGTGGTCCCTCCCCCTCCTTGTTACCAAACCCATAGTTTTCCATAGTGTAGTGGTCCTTCCTCCCTTCCCCGATCCCATATGAAATAGTTTTCTGTAGTGTAGCAGTCCCTCCCTCCACCCTCCAATCACCTGTTCCACATTTCCTGGGGTCTAGTGGCACCTGCTGATCACTGTTGCCCATTTCCTGGTGTCTAGTGGCACCCAAACCCACTGATCGCCATCCCTGTTATGCCATGTTGTATTCCTTGGTGTCTAATGGCACCTCCCATTGAAGAAAAACAGAAATAAAGTCAATGGTCCTCTATGTTTTGTTAAACCTATAAAAGCGCCCCTCACCTATGAACCCCACCCTACCCCCACCTTCCACTCAGCACCCCCCACACCACCCAGTACACTTTGCACACCCTTAGTCACCTGAACAGGTCCCAGGTTCAAGACCCACTCTCCAATTGAAGCCACGTCTTGCTGCTGGAAACAGCGACTGCAATGTGAGACATGAAGGTAAATGTGGTTCGACGTATTTCAATGGGGGTTTCAACTTTTATGCATAACTTAGGCATTTTATAAGATTTTGACCCCAAATTTTCAACATGGCCTTTTGGGGACTCCACCACATGAACAGTATGGCTGTCATTATGCAACTCCTGCTCGAAAGGCAATTTCATGGTTGGTTTGTGAAATCACCTGTTGGTGGGATTTGAACAATTTTTCTAGATCTTGTTCATGAGGTGGGGTCATAAGAAGACTTTGTTGAAAATTTGGGGTCAAAATATGGAAAAATGCCAAAGTTATGACCATTCATTGCAGTTTCACTACACACGCTTGTAACATTGAAAATGTTAAATATTTTGATCCCAGATTTTCCACATATCCTTCTTATTACCCCACCTTATGTATGTCACAGCTATCATTTTTCAGATCATATCCAAAATGTGTTTTCACACCTGTGGTACCTAATGGCATTGCATTTACGCAGAATTACATTTTGGCAGGGATTCGAAAAATTTTCTGTACCGGGTACATGAGGTGGGGTAATAAGATGGCTATGCTGACAATTTGGTCACTGTTATCCTATACATGGAAGTGCAGGGCCCAGAGAGCCCTCTCCTTCCACAGCTACATATATTTAGGCATCTACAGAGGGGGTAGGAGTGCAGGGTCCATCAGTAAAATAAAGATACTATTATACTATATCAAAAAGTAAGGAAATAAGTTGAAAAAAACTTTACTAATGCTCCAGTTTGGGTCAAAATGACAAAAGTAGGGAAATGTGGCATTAAGGTTTCCAACCCTAACATCCCACCCCCACCCTGCACACACCAACAGGCGTTGAGGGTGTGCCTTGGGGTCATAAGCCCTAACACTCACCCCATTCTCCTATACTGTACCCATATAAGCTTATTTACTTATGGAATAAGGTAAGCATAAGGGCTGATGACCCCAAGGCACCCCCCTGATGCCTGTTGGTGAGTGCAGGGTAGGGGTGTGGTGTTAGGGTTGGAAAATCCTAATGCCACATTTCACTTCTTTTGTCACTTTGACCCTAATTGGAGCCCACATATGAATATGAACTTGTAACAATAAGGGCATACCCCGGTACTGTACCAGAGTTTGAGGCATTTTGGTTCCTTACTGTTAAAATGAAGAACGCTTTGTAAAAATGTGCATGAGTCTATCAAATGATAACGCTTACCTTCATTTTTTAAATGGTGTACTGTAGGATGGTGAAGTTAAAAAATAAGTTTAAAAAAATAAGGGAAGTGTTGGATAGAGAAGAGAAAGGCTTGTTGAAAGGTTTTTTTTACTGTCTATCAAGAAAAGACATTTGATTGTGTACCACACCTTTATTTAATGAAAATCATAACGCTATATGGCATCCCCGAGTTGTCTGTAACTTGGATTGCAATGCTGTATAAATAAGCAGTTGTAGCACCATAAATAAACTCTGTTGTAGGATCCCAAGTTACAGTACACAAAGGAGAGCACCAAGATGCCCCTTTAGCCCCCTACTGTATATTTTTTCAATGGATCTCTTAATCTGGCTCCTTTAAAATAATAAAAATATAAGAGGTATACAGATGACATACAACACCCCAGAATTACATAGTTTTATTTATTTTTATTTTATTTATTTATTTATTTATTATTTATTAAATTTTGTTAACCGGGTAATCCCGCTGGGTCCTGAGGGTCCCTTTTTCAGGGGCAACCCGGAGTTAGTTACATAAAGCAAGGCAATACATACAGGTAGTACAGTATAGGACATAGCACACAGAGTTTCAATGACAGTGAAACTCTGTATGCTATGCAGTACATTCAGATATTGCCACTTTACAATGTATACAGCCATCAAATAAAAAAACATTACAGCTTCAGGGGAGATCAAAATGGATGGACATGATTATCTTATTACAGGACATTAAATGAAAAGGGTGAGCAAATAATCAAATTAAGTTTCTGAATGCCAATAAAAAGAATTAAAAATTTAGCTTACATCGATGACCTTTGTGTAGTCCTGGAAGACCAATCATCAGGGGCACTTGTGCAACAGACCTTTGAAGCCATTTCTAGAGTGGCAGGATCTAAGGTAAATTATGCCAGAAGTCAAGGCATTAGTGTAGGGAACACATACCTCTTGTGTGTTCAGATAGCAGGAATACACATCAGGGAAGACCCCCTAAACATTTTAGGAATTAAAGGGGAAGTCTCCCATAGTTTTACACCAATATTTTACCAACTCCTTATGTGTAACTGTTGTGTGCCTCCTCCAGTTGCCAGCAGCCCTATTGCTGTTCAAATATAGATTATAAATAAAAATATACAGCCCCATAAGTTATCAATGTGTTTGTCCTCCATTTTACCATCAATGTTGCTGGAGGATGATGTCATCAGAGCAATAGATAATGGTGCTGCACTAAATGCTGTTCCACCAGTAAAACAAACCCACAATGTTTGGTTCCCCACTTGAGTAATGGATGAACCCTTTAAGCATTGTGCAAATCCTGAAATGCAGGTCTAATAGGGACTAGGACCATATGAGTGTGATGCAGCACTGATCTGAGGTATACACAGTATTCATATAAGAAAGCGCCTGTATGTGTTGTGTTACTGTTTCTGTTAGCAAAAACAGTTTACCCAATAAACGACTCTGGGTCCAACAAGAGTTTTAAGTGGTATTATACAGCCGCTGTATTATGTTCTGTGTGTGTTAGCATTCTCTGTTTTGATTGACACCAGCAGTGAGAAACAATCTTGCAAATATGCACCTTTCCCTTTGTAACTCGGCAGTCAGTGATTGGATGGCTACTGTAAGGCAATAAAGAGTTCAGCTATAACAAGGAATAGCTTGCCAGGAAAGCATCAGCTGCAGCATATGGAAGAAGGATAATCTAGTGGTTAAAGCACAGGCACAAGAACTGGGAGTTTCTGGTTCAAATCCTACTAGAGCCCCTTACTCTCTAACCCTTAACAAGTTCCCCTAACCTCCTTGGGAACTGTGATGGCCTTTCAGGTCCATGACTTTAAAAGTGCCCCCATTCCCATTATAAATCATTAGCAGTGATGTGAGAGCTACAGCACTTCACTTTGAAGGTACTGAGGATAAGCTGTGGCAGCCCCCACCCCGGCTTTGTACTGCCAGCATTTGAAGTATGATGTTCCTCACAAATCAGATGCTACACTAGGTTCAGCTGTTGTTGGTAAAGAAACTAATCAGTGTCAGTGTTTGTAGTGCTCTGTCTTTGCTTAGCTTATTCCTCCCATGTCATATGCATTCTGTGTCTTGGTATTTCCAGTCAGAAACTCAAATATAAGGAGCATTTGAAATGTAAAACAATACACTTTATAAAGTAAGTGATCTAGCACTCCACTTCCAGGCTGCTGAAAGTTGGTGTGTATCATTTGTGCAAAGGAGGGATTCAGTCTTGTGTGATCCTTTGGGAAACTGCTTAGGCCCACCTTGTAAATGAATCTTCACAAGGGTGTTCACCTGGTTCAGTACAGATTGACTGATTGACTGCTTGATTCAGTCTACTGCTCTGCACAACATGTTACAACTGTCTCATAGAGAGTAAGACACAATACAAATAAACAGATTTTGTTTCCTGTGAATGAAATACTATTAGATGTATTATTTGCTCTACACATACAGTATTAAGGCTACAAGTACTACTCCCTGTGTGAGTTGCATGACAGAACTGTCTTAAGCCATTGCAACCTTAAACTAAAATCAGGATAGACAGTATTGATACCCTTATGTTTTCTTCTGCACTGTTGCTGCAGTGACAGCAAGGAATGGGAGGGGCTGTATTACAAGTGACTCATTTGCATGTAAATGGAGGCTTGCTTGACACTTTACTACCTTGTGTCAGAGCCTTAGACTCTAGATATGTGTTGCAACAGAAGAAATGACTGATCTCTTATTGGCATATGTACAGTATTTGATGTAATGTATAATAAATGCATCATACATCTCCAAATCATATATACAGGAGTCTTCTCCTTTAAGTTTGGACCTGGGAACAAACTTTTTGTTTAGTGCAAACACTGTTGCTAACTTGCTTCCTGTTTATAAGTGCATCATATCCTCTACCAAATTGAATTAGAAGCAAAATTATATAGTCTAATGTTTCTGGGGCTTAGGGGGAGGAGGTTGAATGCCACAAAATTAGAGACAATGTGTATGGAAATAAAGGAGGAACAGATCAAAATGGTAAATCCCATCATATTACGCATGACTTTATTAACTGTAACCTTACGCCAGTATTTACTGGAAAGTTCAAATCTTGAATTCTGCTGTTAGAGGAATGGATAGTTCCTTCTATTAACAGATTGGCAGGGAAGTAACTGATCACAATTACTACAGGACCACCAAGATACACTGCATCTGTGTATATGTATATTTTTCTCCAAACTACAACAGTGGAAATTGTCCCCAGAGAACATAAAGAAATTACCCAGGAAACAAATGTGTACATTTGTTTTAGAAACACTACTAGCCAACTGACAAATACTGGCATATGATGCCAAATGTGGGATTTAATTTGGCTAGTTATACATGGGTGGATAACAGTCAGACTCATTAAAACATAAGAAAATTATGGAGACTTTGCCCCCATGCTCTTTAGAGCAGAATACACGAAACAAAACATTTCCTGTTGGCCTACTTTCGTACTTTGGATTTTTGGGACTCTTTGAGCACTGCTTGGAACAAACCCTTGTTTCAGCTGCCTGATTACCAGAAACTAGTATTATGAATATTCACAGGTCCATGGGAACAATGTGACAAGAGTACCCTGCAATTGTGTTTTGCTTTATGTAACTATTACCTCTGGCAGGCCAGATGTGCATGGACAATGCAAGAAAAATACAAGGCACCCCACGTGGTAGTGGATATAGTAACCACTGCCCTAAGGAAGATTTTTGTAGAAAACACTGTCTTACCTAGACTGTCATGCAGGGAGCTATGAAAAATTGTCACTGGTTGAGGTAGCCAAAGGTATGGCACACATCCACATGTAGTGTCAGTTGTTTTCTTTACTATACTTTGCAACATATGTAAAAGTTTCCAGTTTCTTTCTGTACCTACCACAATATATCAGACTGTTGCTGTTACCTGAATGTATGATACATTTTCTGTTAAATAAAAAATGCCCTTACTCTTTTTGAGAAGTGCCATGACGTCGTTAATGTCCACCGGAACAACCACCAGAAAAGCAGATGGGACCTTGGATTAACATCTCATTTAAAACACAGCACTTCAGGAGTACACTCCCCTCCCATGATGCACTACATTGTCAGTGTTGGGATTTACCCCAAGTTCCAGGTGTAAGGTAGAACCCAAAACCTTTTGACCTTCCAGCATCAGAGGTGAGAGTGCAGTCTGCTGAGTCACTGACACTGGTGGGCCCACAAACTTCGACCTGTTACTTACAAAGCCTGGGTAAGAAATTTGACCTGTAAAAGACACGTAGACCAACTGAGAGGTTTAGCCAGTTCACAGGTATGCAAACATAATCCTACAGAAAATGCTAAACTTGAAGAGCCTGTGCTTAATATTCCTAAAACTTCTAAACTTCTAAACTATTGGTATAAATTGACCAACTCACCAGATTTTCTTTGAATGAGTTACTTATTTTATGTACTGTATATGCTGTGATAAAAGAAGTCTCAAACTGCTTGTAGCCCACCAACATGTTGGGGTGGCCATTGACCCCCTCCTCAGGGTGGACAGGTCACATCTGTGTTTTTCATAAATAAACTTAATGTATTTCCTAGAATTTATGCATATTCTTAATTCTTTGATAACTGCATCTGAAAGTTTTACAATTTGCAGTCTCTCCTGGTTTTTAAATAGTCCTTCACTAGGGAGTGCTGTTGCATGGCCGCTGCCCACACAGCTTTTGTCAAGTCTCATATAGATGAGGTAAGGAATTGATGGAGAAGAAAATCTGGTGTGTTGGTCAATTTTTATTCCATAGTTCAGAAGTTTCTGAAATAGCCAGTATTAGAACAGACCACTGGCGCTTGACGCTGGACTGGAGTGTTTCAGAAACAATTAATATTCCTAAACCTGTGGAAACCAAACTTCTACCAATCATGTCTAACAACAAAGAGAATGTGCCACAGCCTGATGTCACAACAAATCAAGCTGCCTCAGAACCTACCAACACACCAGAAGTACCACCAGAAACCCAATTTTCTGAGATACCACCTCCTACGGTTGCAAACATGAAGCTAAGCAGATCTCAACATGTTAGAAAATGTCCTACCTATTTACAGAGCTTTAAAACACATTAAAATAGTAGGGCTTAGTCAGTCAGGCCAGAATAATCTCTTGACTAAGTCTCAGGGTTCAGACAGTCTACCCTGCCCTTGTAGTTTTCCTAATGTTTTGCTATCAAAGTTGAAGTTATTCTGTTTGTAAGAAAATGATAATGAAAACTACTGCAACTGAGTAAACAGTTGGTTTCAGAGTTGTTTGGAATTTAGAGTTTCAAATATTTAACTGTATCTGGTAGTTTGAAATTGTAAGAACCTTTTGTATACAGAATTTTGTAGATAAAGAATTTTTTGTTTTGTTTAAAGTGATTTTGTGATCTTTTGTTACTGATGCAGAACTTACTGTTTTTGGTAGGTCATGTTGGTGATAGTCTGTTTCTGTCATCTTTAACTGCACTGGAGGATGGCCCATGTGGTGCCTCTCCATAAAAGTGATCCAAAGGATGAGCCGGGTAAGTACAGACTGATAAGCCTAACATAGATTGTGGGAAAGCTGATGGAGACAATACTTAAGGAGAGGCTGGTCTCCTTCTTGGATGTTAATGGGCTCCAAGATGCTCATCAGCAGGGGTTTATCTCCAGAAGATCCTGGCTGACTAATCTTGTTGAGTATTATGACTGGGTTATGAGGGAGCTGGACTAGGGTTATGCTGTGGATGTCATTTATTTGGACTCCAGCAAGGCCTTTGATTCAGTTCCCCATGAGCGATTGGGTGGTAAGTTAAGAAATTTGGGGGGTGGGCACTAAATTGGTTAATTGGATTATGAACAGGCTGCAAGACAGGCAGCAGAGAGTAGTAGTGAGGGGAGAGCTCTAATCTCTGAGAGCTGTGGGGAGTGGGGTGCTGCAGGGATCAGTGTTGTTTGGGATTTTCATTTGCTGATGACACCAAGTTGGGGCAGTGGTGGATGATATAGAAGGTTGGCAGGGGTTGCAGGATGATCTGACTAAGCTGGCAGAGTGGTCAGAGGTATGGAAGTTGGGGTTTAATGTGAAAAAGTACAAAGTACTACACTTTGGTGCAAAGAATCCTAGAAAGGGTTACCAACTTGGGGGGATGCAGCTATGTACCACTGAAGAGGAAAAGGATCTAGGGGTGGTGATAATGGAGAATATGAACAATTCAGAGCAGTGCAGGAGGGCAGCAGTGAAGGCCAACAAGATGCTGGACTGTATAGCGAGAGGCATATCCTCCAGAAGCAGGGAAGTAATTCTACCACTCTACCAGTCACTAGTCAGACTGTACCTGGAATACTGTGTGCAATTCTGGTGCTCTTATCTGAAGAGAAATGTGAGATTGTTGGAGAGGGTACAATGAAGGGCGGCAAAGTTGATTCAGGGCTTACAGGTAATGCCCTACAAGGAGAGATTAAGGGAATTGAAAATGTATTCCCTGGAGGAGAGAAGGGATTGGGGGGATATGATTGAGACCTTCAAGTACTTAAAAGGAATGAATAAGTCTGGTACTGAAGAGATATTCAAGCTCTGGAAGGGGAAGGACATGAGAGGGCATATATTTAGACTGGAAGGAGGTAGGTATAAGAAGGAAATGAGGAGGTACTTTTTCACAGAAAGCACAGTGGCAGTTTGGAAAGCTTTGCCGGAGGAGGTTGTATCTTGTAGGATGGTGGGTAGTTTTAAGAGGGGATGGGACAAGGTGAGAGGTGGGGTATCTGGGAAGGTGGAGGAGGGGTTCAGCTGCAAAGTAGGATGTTCACTGCGCATTTGAGCAGACTAGTTAGACCTAGAAGCCTAATTTCTGCTGACAATTTTCGTATGTTCGTAAAAATTAAAAGTTCACAAATTTACAGGTCATCCTACTACCTAACTGGGACTACTCCCAGTTTACTTTCCTAAGCGTAGTGAGACATTAAGGCACAACTTGATTAGCCAGAATTTTCCTCTTTTTTTATATATTGCACTAAAATATTTTGTGACTCTTGTAATTGCCCAGTTGTCTGCTGTGTGAATTAAAATAGTTGTTAGAATATCATAGCTTACAGAGTATCTAGACTCTAAGAAAGAATCTAACCAGTAAGTTCTCTCCATGAGGTACCACGAACACTTCCATAATACATGACTGAGGTCCTCAGTCCCCCCTGAACATATACATTTTTTTAAATCCCTTGGATAAATTATTATATCTTGCCATTAGTATGTTATTTGGAAACCTTTCAAATTTGTATTTCTCAAAAATTCTTCAAAGATCAGGGTTTGTCAGTATATCAAGATATGGCTTATATCCAAATTTAAAATTATGTTTTGAATACCATCTTGAAAAATGTGATTTTTGGATAGATTCAAGATCCTTTTGATTCCAGTCATTCGTGATTTTTTTAGTTATGTATTTTTTGTACTTGCTACTGATTATAATACCTTTCTGAGCAAAAATATTCAAATTAATTAAATTGTAATCTTTTAACTGCTGGATCACTGCAGGGTATCAGAATATTTTATTAGTGTACCCCAAGCTGACCCATTTAATTTTTTCCTGAAGACAGTAGGTGGACAGATGATTTTTGGGTAATTTGATTACCCTTAACCAGAAACAATTTTTCCTAATATGTACAAGAGCATTTATATTGTTAATACCCAACTCAGCTCTGATATATGCAGATAGGCATGAAAAGCCCACTCTCAGTGTTCTTCTTAAAAGTTTAAACATGGGAACTGCTAACTTTTCTATGGCCTTACTGTCCCAAATGTATGTGTCATACAGGAGCTGTGCCTGGTATTTGGCCTCAATGGTTAGTGGTCTAATTGTCTGACCTCCATATCTGAAGTTAAATCTTTTCAAGTCTCGTGCGGTCTTATTCAGTTTTTCTAAAGTAGCTTCAGTATGTTCTGCCCAGGTACAGTTAGTCTTTATAGTTATTCCTAAATAAATGTTTTTTGTGACATGCTCTATTTTTTGTGTCCCTATGTACCATGTTCCTTTAGTTTTTCGATTTGTACTAAAGATTATGATCTTAGGTTTCTGGATATTGACTGTAAGTTTCAGTTCCTGTGATCTTGCTTGCAATATGTCCAACTTTTTCTGCAGGCCAGTTTTTGTTAATGAAAAAAAGGACAAAGTCGTGTCCGTATGCCAGGGCAAGGCAGGGAAATTGGTTAATCTTTGGGGAGACTGATGGAACTGAAATTAATTCAGTTAATACTGTGTTTACGTACAGAGTGAACAAGGTCAGGGCCAACACACACTCTTGCCTTACACCTCTGTTGCAGCAAGGCAGAGCACAGGGACGAGTCCCATTGAAATGAATAGGACTCAGTTTTCATTCCTATTTAATACATTATGATGATGAGCTGGGGATCAATAAAGGCCACTGCTATACTAACAAAGGCCTTGTCAGTCAAGCGGTGGCCTTCATTAATCTCCAGCTCACCATCATAATTATTAAGTAAGAATGTAAATTGAGTCCCATTCATTTCAATGGGATGCACCCTCTCCATCTCGCTTGCTGCATGTCATAACGTGCCTAAGTGTGGTGCATGTACATCACTCAAGAAGTGGAAGGGATAGCCAGATCACTATGTCAGGGCTAAACTATCATCCCTTCCATGTAAATATGGGCTAAAAATAAAACTTTTAAAAATTACAGAGATGGACTATCACCGTCCTAAGGTACCATATCCTGAAAGTAGTATCTTAGGATTGGAAAATCACTTAATTGGGGGCAGGTGTTATGAATATTATACACCTTGTTGCAGAAGTTCTCTCTTGAGTGTAGGTGTTTGGTCCAATAAAGCTTCCATACAGCAGAAGGTGCCATTTTGTACCAGGATTTAGGAAGTGGAAACTGATTATGTTTGTTTGTTTATTCGCTTAACGGGTAAGCACACTGGAAACAAGTTCCTTTTACAGGTGCGACCCACATATATTGCATACAGACAATACATAATCAAACATACATATACAATGCAGCAAATTGCAGACAAAAATGTCTTTGTTACGTGTAAAATTCATAAAAAAAATTCATAAAAAACAGTTACAATTAAATTGAGATTCGAAATACATCCTTAATGCATCGGCAAACTTTTTGACAGAACACAACCACCTAATATCTTGAGGAATTTCATTCCAAATAAATGGAGCAATATAAGCAAAGGATCTTTGTCCACTTTTAGATTTCATAAAAGGAATCTCGAGAAACCTACTGTCTGACCTATGTCTAGAATAATGACCATCAATATATGGTCTCAAAAACTTTGAAATACTATGTGGAATTCCAGAGTCCATAACTTTATATATGAACTTGGCCACACAGTATTGGAAATTTAATGAAACCGTAACCAGCCCATTTCTTTCAAAATCACACAATGATGAGATGACTTAGAACAATTTAAAGCAAACTTAGCTATCAAGTGAAGTAAAGTGGATTTCTTTGAAATCACTGTCGCAGAAGCAGTGTCAGTAATCATAGCTGCATAGTTCACAATAGGAAGTAAGCAGCAATTTGAAATCAACCAGCCTAGACTCAGGAATAAGAAATGAACAGATTCTGTACAAAGAACCTAATCTACAATGTATTCTTGAGGTAACCTTCAAAAATGAGATTCATAACTTAGATGAGAATCTAGTAATACCCCAAGATATTGAAATGTATCAACATAGTCAAACAGTAATCCATCAAGAGATTTAACTTCCAAAGTACCAACCTCAGATCTCAGTCTAGGTGGGGTACCAAAAACCATCACCTTTGTCTTAGATTTGTTTAAGAGTAATTTACAGGCCATAAGTGAAGACTGAAAATTGCACATTTCCTCTGATTAACCCCTTTAGTGCCCTGTGCAGTACAGCATACAGCACAGAACACAGTGCATGGCCATAAAGACATACCTAGTACGTCTTACTGTAAAGGACAGCAGGGCACTAGATCCCCAGCATACTTTCTGGGTCTGACTCAGGGGATCCTAAGAGGGTCCCCTAGTCTTTGATCCCAAGGGTCCAGAGTGAAGCAGAGGCCATGTGTAAAGCAATACAAACATGTAGATGTCTGCTTTCGCTTTCTCTGCCCTGCTACACACATGTTTTTTTGGAGACAGTGTGGTAGGGCAGACAGACGATCAAACAGCTGTGCAGCAATTTTCTTCTAGAGCAATATACAGTTGCTGAAAGTAGGAAACTGAAGATTTAACTGTGTTTAGGAAAATTGTTTAATGTTTTGGGGTCTGTTTTGGTAACTTTTATTTAGTTTAAAAAGTTAATTTTGTTTCTCTTTTCTTTTGTTGTATCAGTCTATGCTTATTTGCACATTTAAATATTTTCGTAAGTTATTTTTTTGTACAACACCTTTGATTTCGGACCCCCTATTACTTTTTATAAGTTGTTTTAGTGACAGGAATTGTGGTCTTGTGTAGTGCCTTTCATGTACCCCAGGCACTTTGCAGTCCAGGTAGGCAGCATACCATAGTTGTTAAGCACACTGAGTTGCAGCAAGCCTACTGGCACAGCAGTAGTGCTGCCACTCATGACGAAACTGGGTTCAAAAATGAGCCTTTGTTGTCAGGGGCCAGACAAGGGAAGGAGGACTGAATGTCCCATAAGATGGATATCTCCTCCTCCTCCTCCGGAGAGTGTAGTCGCTTCCAGTGCTGTACTGCCAGCTGGGTGACTACAGGTGGCAGTGCATCTGGAGTGGTATACTGGTCAGGGCAGTGCTGACTGTGACATGCTCCATATGCTTGTGTCCATGAACTTGCACACCCTAGAAAGCCTGTGACCCAGAGGGATCAGTAAAAAGCACTGTAAATCCTCAGCCCTAGCATGATGATAAACCAGTCTCTCTCAGGCCCAGCATCATGATGTCACCATCCAGAGTCGATCTTGATCTGCAGAGGGGAGGGCGAGCCCAGCTGCCCCTGCCAAAAAAGAGGAAGCCATGTAGAAACTGGAGTGATGGTAAGTCTGCAGGAAGTTGGGAGATAGGGTCGGATCTGGAGATAAAGGAATTAGGGCAGGTGCTTAGGACCATAAATAGAGTAGCACTGAACTGCAAACCTGAAGACCTGGGTTTGAATCCCACAGCTACCACTTGCATACTGCGTGACCCTGAGCTAATCACTTAACTTCCCTATGCTCCACAATTAATCTGAAAATGAGCTTCGGCTCTATGTACCTTTCCTGGCCCAAAACAAAACAATAAAATAAAGGAGGGGAAAGAGGGCAGTGCTGCCATTGTAGGCAGAGTAACACTGAGAAAGTAGGACCAGTGTGACCCAGGCTCAGGTTCACTTTTCATTCATTTCATTTATTGGAAAGCAAATTGAGAGAAAATCTCTTGTTTACAATTGCATCCACACATTAAATACAAAACATAAAAACAATCATTAAACACAATAATACATAAAATACATTACATACATTGAGTTCTAGGGTAACTTATTAATCAGGTATGCCTTATTTTTTTTTTAGTATCTTGTATTTTAGCACCGACTTTCGGGGAACTCTTTCAGGCATCTTCCAGTGCCCCCAGCTCTACCTCCATGACTGAGAGGCCTCCATCTTCCTGGCACCAACCTGGTGATCCCTCCCCAGCTCTGAGCCCCTGAGGTAGGGGGCCACCTATCCAACCCAGGGTGCCTCTATTCCACCTAAGGGCTGGGTTGGCTGGGCTTGGCCTAGAGGAGGTGACCTGTGGTGGAGGTGGCTGAGTGGGTGGAGAAGCCATTACCTGTCCCCGAGGTCTGTGATTTTTCTACTGTAAGTTTCCCCCAGGAGAGCGATGTACAATGATGGCTGCGCACGGCTTCCCTGCTGATGTCTGCTGCACTCCCGCCCCACTGTTCTAGCTGGTGATCCATCGGGGGTCTCAAGGACATTGAGCAGTCCCATGAACCCTCCCCAGGGAGAGGACAGCAGTCCTCTGGACGCTCAATCCTCTCCCTCCCTCCCCTGCTGATCCCAGGCTCCTCGAGTCAATTTCCGAACCCAGGTTGCCGGCGTGGCGTGAGGTGTGGCGTCCAGTGTCTCAACCCTCAGTGCCACCGGGCCAGCAGTCAGGTATGCCTTATATGACAAAATTCAACCAAAACAATCACAATAGCTGTGGGACATTCTAGCAACAGAAGCCTTAAAATAGGTGTAAGAGATAAGGGAACTTAAATGACATCTTTTCTTTATCCAATTGGGAGATTGAGATAATAGTCATCATAGTGAGTATGAGGAAGGAGTGGGATTTGAATGTAAGCCTAGAGGTTTTCACCAGTGCACTTTAACCACTTGGCCAAATCTTTGGTTTCAAAGAGTGTCTTTCATACAAACAATCCCAAGGTCCTATGATATCAGTGGGAAAGAGAACACTGCTTGTAGTTTAGCTGTACAGTGAAGTTAAAACAGAAAAGTGATAGTGAGGTATTGCAGAGAAGTTAAGCATGAAGTTGCTACTGGGTGAATATGTATAGTGTAGTGTATTGTTTATAACAGTGCAATGCAGGATGAACACAGTCACAAAAAGCACAAAAAAAGTGCAAGCATAGCCGGCCTTGTGGCGCTGAAGGTTGAGATGCTGGATGCCACGTCTTGTGCTACACTAGTGACCCGGGTTTGAGAATGGCCTTGGGTCACTGGGGTGCCGGCATGGGGAGGTGGAGCATGAGCGAGCATGCCGATGGGCAGCTCTCCTCTTCCGAGGGTGGTGAGGGTGGGTTGGCACCCCCCTGTACTTCCGCTCTCACTGGATGGAGGCCCAGTGGGTAGTGTAGGTGGAGAGGGGGTTGCAAACAATTACAGGAGGTGGAAGGGACTGAGCTGGCACCAGAGTGTATGCAGACTGCCTCCACATGCTCGCACAGCCGTGTGCTGCAGTCTCGGGGGGGGGGGTCCAGGGAGAAAACCTGCAAAAATCCCTATGTGTCCCCGTTGCCAGTTGGTGGGAGGAGGTGATGGGGACCAAATAGCTGAATAAAAAAATGCAAGCATCTGCCCGCAGTCTGAACAGATGTCCAATCAGTGCAAGAACCCCAGCCCCAAAAAACTGTAAATGTAAGTGTGCAGGCATTTGCCTAAGTATGACACTCTATGTACCTGAGCCTGATACCCTACCTGATCATAACTCCCTGCCAGAGCCTACTACCCTGCTTGAACCTACTACACTGCCCGAGCATGACTCCCAGCTCAAGGCTGATGCCCTACCTGAGCTTACATAGATACATAGGCAGTAATGGCAGAAAAAGGCATGTCAGCCAATCCAGTCTGCCCAACCTACCGAATCACTCTGCACTGGCCCTAGCGGGTGCCCTTCCCCTTTGTTTCTGTAGCCCCTTTTTCTAACTAATTCCATATGCCTGCCCCATCCCTGCTTGAAGCCACTCACTGATTTGGCTTGTACTAGCTTCCCTGGCTGCTTGTTTCACTTGTCTACTATGCTTTCTGTGAAAAAGTGCTTGTAGACATCCCTTTTAAATCTCCCCCCATGAAAGTTTTAGTGAGTTCCCTCTTGCCCCTGTATCTGAGCTCAGGGAGAAAAGTTCCATGGCATTCACCTTATTTATCCTGTGCAGGTACTTGTATGTCTCAATCATGTAATCTCTTGTCTTACCCTTCTCAAGGGTGTACATGTTCTAGTACTGCAGCCTCTTCTTGAATGTTTTGCTTCCTAGAGAATGGACCATCATGGTGGCTCTGCACTGTATTGCTTGATGCCCCCTCTGAACCTCTACCTGAGCCAGATATTCTTTCCCAGTATAATGCTTTCTTTACTAGAGGATGACTCTCAGCTTCGCATGATGTCCTGTCTAAGCCTGATGCAATCTAAGCCTGGCACCCTGCTAGAGTTTTCTAAGCTGTACACCCCATCCCAAAACGTTTTGGTGGATGAGGTCCTTCTGCTGATCAAAGGGAGAATAATATTTAAACAGCACCTTCCCCTGAAATGTGTCCATTATAGAATTATAGTAAACTGTGCAAACTTTGAAACCTAGCAAGAAATGAGGGTGTAGTCAGACTGACTGAACAGTATTGCTGCAGAATGACCCCATGTGCTGGAAGGAAGGCTAGATCCCCCACCCCCAAAAAGGTAGTCTGCAACAAAAAGTCATCAGGAGAAACTCAAGATATTACTGTCCACAGTGTCTCACAGAGCCAAGCCTGTGTTTGGAGGATTGTTTTGAGAAATACCACAATACCAAGCTTATTTACTGGAATGGCTAGTGGTTTTAAAAAAATGCCCATTCTATATGGGAAGAGAAGACCAAGAAAGTCACTTTCTATGTTTAAATCATATCAGGGAAGGCTATTATTTTACCTATCTGAACACCCACAAAACTTTGTTCAGGGAACATCAGGCTATGGTTTATAACCGATATACAGTAGTATGGTATACACACCCATCATATAGTATATGGTTAGCCTTTGTTCTGTATAAAAATGAGCTTGCTCAAAATCCTTGTTGTGCACATTCTAAACTGTTGTGCGCATTCCAGACAGTTGTTTAGCACAGTTCAAAGGTCCTAAAATGTTAAATTTTTATTTATTTATTGAAATGTTTCACCAGGAAGGCACACTGAGCAACAAGTCGCTCATCTCCCGGTGTGTCTTGGGAGGAAGGGGTACAATTGGAATGAGACATTAAACATTCAAGTTATGAGATCAACATTAACATACAGTTGTAAGGCAGGTGTTACAAACAGTGTTGAGCATAACATATAGAAAGAGTGGAAAATAATAAGTGATGGGTTAATAAGTAAACAAGTGCTTACGTGAAAGAAAAGGGGGAAAGAGGAGGGAAGGGTGAGGTGGGGAAGGGGGAAGAGTCATGTCCCTGGAGACCCCTTCAGGATGCGAGGAACCCTGCAAGAGGACTAGGGGGACCAGAGAGAAGGGGATAAGGCAGTGTCCCAGAGAGACCCCTTTAAGATGGTGGAGGAAGGGAGTAGATGAGAGATACAAGCCCCTTAGGGCATAAGAGAGGGACCCATGGAGAGCATTCAGGGTTCCTTACATTCTGTGAGAGATTAAGGGAGGCCAGTAAGGGGGAGCAATTTGGGGGAAGGGGAGGAGGGCTAGAGATTTGGAGGGTTAGCATGCACAGAGTAAAATGAAGGTGAGGGTAGAGGGGTAGGGTTAGTCCAGAGCTTAGAGGAGGAAATTAGGGACGGACATGGCAGTAGCAGCTAGGTGCAAGGTAATTATTGAGGGCAGAGCTGATGGAGTAGGCAGAGGATGAGTGCCAGATTTGAGGGGGAGGGAATTCCAAATTTTTGGGAGGCGGTGAGAGTAACCGGATTGGCCAATTTGAGTGGATCTGCAGGGGACAACCAGGGTACGGGAGTCGGTTGATCTAAGGGAATGGGAAGGGGAGTGTTATAAAGGAGGAGGTGAGATAGGAAGGGAGCTCATCCAACCAGTGCTTGGAGGTGAATTTAGCACAGTGGGAGAGTCACCTATTTGTAAGAGAAGAGGGAAGGATAGGGCACAATTAAGATCACAGTGATGGGTATGAGGTGGGGCATCCAGGGCAAAGCGGCAGAAGGAATTGAAGAGGGTGTCCAGTCTGGCCAGGGAGGACTTAGTGGCAGCATCATGGACTACATCACAGTAGTTGAAAATGGGCAGTATCATCTTCTGAACAAGTTCACGCCTAGCAGTAGGAGGGATGCAACTATGGTTCCTGAACAGGGCACCAAGCTTGGGGCGCAGTTTTTTCTGGATGGAGTCAATATGTCCAGAGAAGTTTAGGTGTTAGTCCAACCAGACACCTAAGTACCTGAAGGAGGATGTGTCCTCAAGTAAAGTCCCCTCAAGTGTGTGGAAAGTGGGTAGGGAGGGAAGCCTAGAGAGTCTCTGCCTTGTGCCAAGGGTCATGGAGACAGTCTTCTTGGCATTGAGGAAAGGTTTATGGTTAGCAAACCAAAGCTGAACCTTGTCACAGTCTTTCTGCAAGCTGGTTGTAGCCTCATCAGGACAGGAGCCAGATGCATACAGGACTGTATCATCGACATACATATGTATAGCGAAGGATAGGGAGCAAACAGAGGGAAGGTCATTTAAGAAGATGAAGAATAGAAGGGGCCCTAATACCGAGCCCTAAGGGACTCCAGTGCTAATCGGAAAGGGAGGGGAAGTGGCGTCCAAGATCTTAACTGATTAGGTTCTACCAATAAGGTAGGCCTTAAACCAGTTTATGGTGGAGGGAGATAGGCCAGCTGCTGGGAGTGAGTCAAGGAAAAGTGAGTAAGAGACGGTGTTGAAGACCTTGGCCAGGTTGACAAAAATGGCAGCGGTAATTTGGCCATTGTCCATCCTGGTTAGGATGGAGTCTGTGAGCCATAGGGGAGACATGGTGGTTGAGTGGTTTTTCCTGAAACCAGATTGGAAAGGGGTGAAAATGGAGGTGTCAGATAGAAAAGGGGTGAGTTTGGAGAAGTCAATGTGTTCTTGAAGCTTGGCAAGGGTAGGGAGGAGAGAAATGGGGTGATAGCTGCTAGGGGTTGATGGGTCACCCCCATTGGGTATGGGGAGGACCCAGCATGTTTCCATGAAGAGGGGACCAAAGCAGTAGAGAATGAGAGATTTAGGATTATTGAGAGGGGGTAGGCAATGGTCAAAGCAGAGAGGGAGAGGGAGAGGAGTTTTGGGTCAAGGCCATCAAGGGAGGCACCTTTAGAGGGGTTGAAGGTGAGGAGGGCACTTTGGACATTGTTTGGGGTTACAGTAGCAAAAGAGAAGGGAAGGTGGGAGGGTGGTGGAGGTGGCACACTGGTAGAGTCTGGGGAGGGGAAAGAGTAGGAGGGGAGGGATTTCAGTAGTGCAGTGGTGCAGGATGTATAGTAGAAGTTAAATTCCACAGCTACAGCTGGTGGGTCAGACATTAGTGAGTTATTTACTTTAAGTACTGGGGGTGGTGGGCAAGAAGAGGGGGTAAATAGGGTGTGGACCACCTTCCAGAAGTTTGAAGGGGAATTTATGTTGGTGATGAAGGCAGATTTGAAATATTCAGACTTGGCTAACCTTATAGCCCTGGTGCAAGCATTTCTGAGCATGCGGAACTTCGCGAGATCACTAGGATGCTGGGTAGCTTTATGATGCTTCTAGGCTCAATCTCTAGCCCTGAGGCAGGCCAGAAGTTCAGGGGTTATCCAATGTAAGAGGTTACCTCTGACTCTGGTTTGTTTGAGTGGAGCAAAGGCATTCCAGTTTACAAGAAAGATTTATTTGAAGTAGGCAAGGGCTTTATCAACTGAGGGGAAGGAGGTCAGGTAGGACCAGTCAGAACTGGCAAGGTTACTCAAGAGAGGTTCAAGGTCAAGAGACTTGAAAGAGCGTAGTTGTATGGTTTTGTGTGGTGATTTAGTTCTGTGGACTTTCCTAACTATGAATATTGGGTTATGGTCACTGAGAACATCGGGGAGGAAGCCAGAGGTAATGACGCAGTGGGGGTGGGAGATAGGGGCCCAGTTGAGTAGGGAGTGTTGTTGTGTCTTATAAATTCCTCATTCACTCAAAAGCTAGCTGATTACTAACCATCTAGTGCCCAAATTTGTCCCTTTGAACTTGTAAAAGTCTGTAAATTTAATTTCAATTATAGAACAGAACAAAGAAATGGCAAGTTTTGTTTTGTTTTCTTTTGTTTCTACATTGTGTGGAGGGAAAACTTCTTTGTCTCCTGTGTTCAAAACCATATACTACATAAAATAAAATATGGGCAACCACACACACAACTCAGCATGTGTTTCCATCTTGGGGATGAGATGACAGCATGGACCTCTCGAGCTTCGCTCTCGAGGTCCATATACTGTCATCTCAAACCCCTCGAGGGAAACACAGCCTTGTTGTGTATGGCTGACCATACACTATTCTCTATGTATGGGAAGAGCAGGCCAAAACTACAACATGATTCGTTAAAAGCCTTTGAGGGGCAGGTTATTATTTCACCTGTATCAGTAAAGTGGGAAGGGAGTCATATGCAATTATTATGTTTTAAAGGACAACACTTCACCTCCCAGCAGCCCAACATATCCTTCAATATCTCCTTTAGTGTACCGGCTGTAATAGAAACATGGCAAGAGCAGCACATTATCATTTTACATGCTCAGTGTGACAGGGTTGAATAAGCAGACCCTGTCCCTTTTGTTATGTAGAAAGTTTTGTTACTTAGAAAGAGTTAAACGGAAGGATCTGTATTATCCTCTTCTATTCTGTCTCTTGTCTGTCTGACTGCACAGTCAAATGTTCTTGTGAGATCTAGGAACTGGCCACTCCAATGGTCTCGTTATTCCTCCCCCACTATTTCGCTCTCTTTCTTCACTAGCTGTTTCTATCTTTTCTTCCCCCTTGTATATTTGAAGTTATAAAATATGTGTGAATATTTTTGTGAAAGTGGGATCCCTTGGTTTGAAAATGTATATAGTTATATCGTTGAGTGATTGCAAAAAGCTATTTGGAGCTCAAGAGGTTAACCTGACATGTTGCTTTGCAAACTCTTTGCAGAGCTGTCAACTGGAGATCAGTTTTGGGACACCATGTACTGTTTTGTTGCACCTGCAAGGAAGAAAACTGCTGAAAAAGCTAATCAAAAATTAAATTGTATACTAAGACATATTAAAAGTAGAGATAAAAAAGTCAGCATCCCCTTATACCAGGCATTGGTATGGCCCCATTTGGAGTCTGGAGCCCAAGTCTGGGCACCATACAAACGGGGCAACATTGTTAAACTGGACAGGTTCTGACAGTCTGACCTAGTCATTCTGGGGAACAGGCCTCCGGGAGACAGCATCAGCATCTGTGTGGTTCAGGCCTGCTCTGTATTCAACAGCATAGTCGTATGTAGATAATGCAGAAAGCCACCTATGGCCAGTGGCATCCAACTTAGCTGAAGTCTGCACATAGGTCAAAGGATTATTGTCAGTTTTTACTAGTATCTTAACCCCATACAAGTACTCGTGGAACTGGTCAACAATAGCCCACTTCAAAGCTAGGAACTCTAACTTATGTACAGGATAGTTTTTTTCGGATGAGGTCAGGCTTCTACTGGAAAAGGCCACTGGTCTTAGGCTATTCTCGTGCTCTTGGTACAATACAGCCCCTAAGCCATGCAGGCTAGCATCAGTGTGCAAGACATAGGGCTTCGCTGGATCTGCATAGGCAAGGACAGGGACATGGGTAAGTTGATATATAATCTCATGAAAAGCAGCTTCACACTCAGGTGTCCATCTGGCTCCAAATACTTCATTGGGATGGAAATACACTCTCTCAGGCCCAGAAGAAACTGACCTCTTGTATTTTTTGTGGGTAGGAGGGTAACCTTGAGTAAGATTAAGTAAAGGACGGATCACTCTTGAATAGTCCTTGATGAAATGGCAATAGTAGCCACAGAATCCCAGGAATCTTTGCAGTTCTTTTAGATTGTGGGGCTGTGGCCAGGTGGTCAATGCCTCAACTTTACTTGGGTCAGTCTCTATTCCCTCGGTGGATACTATGTGTCCCACATACTTTACAGAGGTTTGGAAGAACTGACATTTATCAATGGATAGTTTAGGCCAAAGTCTTTCAGTCGGTCCAACATCTTGAACAATCTGCTCTCATGTTCCTCCAGTGAGCTGCCAAACACAATAACATTATCTAGGTATACCAGGCACTCTGACAAGTTCACGTCCCCCACCGCACGCTCCATCAGTCATTGAAAAGTGGCTGGGGCACCTGAAATCCCTTGAGGCATCCTCATGAATTCATAGAAACCAAGAGGACAGATAAAAGCTATCTTTTCATGGTCTTCTGGGGCAATTGGGATCTGGTAGTACCCACTGCGAAGATACAACACTGAGAACCACTTACTACCATTCAGGCAGTCTAAGGCATCCTGAATGCGGGACATTGTGTACTGATCAGGAATAGTCCGCCGGTTCAAGATGCGATAATCCACACACATCCTTACTGTCTCATTCTTTTTCCTCACTACCATGATAGGTGAAGCATATGAGCTTCTGGATTCTTGTATTACACCAGCAGCAAGCATCTCTTGCAGATGCCGTCTCACATCATCTATGTCAGCAGGTGCCAGGCGTCAAGACCTCTCACGAAATGGCCTTTCATCATGCAGCCGGATATGGTGCTCAGCTCCTTGCATGCATCCTACATCCCATTCCTTTAAAGAAAACACCTGGTATCTCTGGGCACGCTTCCCACTGATCCTCACTTTCCATTCAGCTGGCAACTGGGAGTCACTGAAATCAAACAAGTCAGGCTAAAGCATTTCGTCATTCTTCCCTAACTCTGCTACTGGCAAAGCACCAGCAGTAACTGCACAATGCATGTTGAAGCCAGGGCAACTTCTATTTGTCAATCTCTCTATCAGACATATTATGAACTTGGACCATTACCCGTCTGGCATAAGCATGGGCTCTAGCGGGCAAAATACTTGGCTCGACCAGCAGTCCCTCTGGCAATTTCCCATCGACTGGAGCATCCAGCATGAGGATTTTATTCTTGACATCCTTTCTGATACGGACCTTTCCCTGTAAGGTACACTGAGCATTTGGCACCAGGATCAGAGACTCAGGATCCTATTTCCAGACAATTCCAACCAGTTCCTCTGGTTTCACTTTGTCAGCACCTCTCTCTCTGGGCATCATAGGCCTTCTTGATCAATGCTGGAATTCTTAAAGCTCTATCAGTCTGTGACCCCTGTTTCTCGTAACACAACTGTGCCAACCGTCCAAACATATGCACATTCATCCCAGTTAGTAGCAGAACCCCATCATACAGTCCAGTATAGGGACACACTAAGGCCAGGGTCTCTACTTGCTCTGCCACTCCAGCCACGGAGGTGGGGAAAGACAGCCAAATTCGGATATACCCAGAGTAGGGGTAGGCCTTCTCACTTAACCCCCATACATGCAGTCCTTCCAATGGTTGTAAGGTTATGTCTGACAAATGCTTCTGATACCAATCCTGGAACATAATTGTCACTTGGGAGCCACTGTCTAATACAGCTCTTGTAGACGCTCCATTCACCTTTACAGTGGTCTCCATGGAGGGACCCACTATTCTGGACCAGTCTGGAGAGGCAGTAGTGGGGGCCTGGGCAACTGACCTTGCCACAAAGGGACGTGAGTTAGCATTTTTGAGACCCTCACTGGGATCATTTCATGCACCTCTTAACCACTGATTTGTTCTCCAAAGCTCTCCTTGTGGCCTATACACAACTTTGTCTGTGTCTTTTGGGGAACGGCATTCTCTCTTCATGTGACCATCCTTCCCATAATTATAGCAAAACATACTTTCTGGAGTTTGAGCTGGCCAAGGCGTCACACTGGGAGCCAGGATGGGGGTACTACTAACTGGACACCTTGGTGCCATTTCTGTCTGCGGCATGATAAGCATTTGGAAGCATCTCGGCAACTTCCCCACTTCCATGGTCAAGACATCGAGTTTTGAGCTGTTGTCAGCAGGAGATGACTGGGTGGGTACCCCCAACCCCATAGCAGAGGCAGTCGGATATAGGTTGGGGCCTGTACTTGCAGGCACGTCCTTCATAAAGAGACTGTTTTTGAATTCCCTGATCTCTCTCAGCAGTTCACCCCATGGTGGCACACCCTCATTGGTCCCCACTTCACAAGGACTTTCCGATGCTGTGATCACTTGGGCTGTGCTCACCCCAGAATTAGAATCCCCCTCCTCATCTTCAACCTCCCTAAGTTCTTTTATTAAGTCACAATTGTCGGTGAGTTACCCTTCTGTCTGGGAGCCTTAACTGAAGGAGCAGCAATTTAGAATGCTTTGCATGCTGTGGTAGGTGCTCCAACTTTACACAGTTAAGTCACTGGCGGCTACCCCACCTTTTCGGTAAGCCTTCTGCAGAGCTCTTTCCAGATGAGTAACATATGCAGAAAAACTTTCCCCTGGCCACTGTTTTGTACCTTGAAATTTCCACATCAAGCTGTCCCCTGACTCAGTGCTCCCAAAATTGCCTTCAAGTGCAGATAGGTACTTCTAGGCAGATACATCAGGATTTGTGGACCTCAAAAATTTAATGACCTCTAGGGCAGGACCCCTCAGACTTTCTATGATTCTTTTTCATTTCTCAGCCTCTACACACTGCCATTCAGGTATCAGGGGGGCAACACAATCTATCCAGGTGTCCCAATCATCCTCCTCCCCCTTGGGGGGTGGGAGGTGCCAGAGAGATCCTCAACCTTCAGTAGGTTGTGACTAATGGCAGGTGCAGAAATAGGAGCCTGCATTGGTTCAACCACCATAACAGATACTGGAGTGGGAGAGGGTGTTGTGGGAGGAACACCCCAGGTGGCAAGAATAGTTTCTTCAAGTCCGCCACAGTTTTCCCTTCCTCCAGCAACAATTTAGAAAATTTCTCCTCAAAAGTTTCAGATAGTGGGGGGGGGCTCATTCCCCCCCCCCCCGAGTCTCTATTGTCCTTAATTATCACTCTCAAGGCAGTGAGGGCTCCCTCGGGGGTAATACCTTGGAAAGTACTCCCTGTACAGTGTCCGTATTGATACCCAGGGGGATAGCCAGGATAAGCATAGCATTTTGGGGGTCGATCTCCTCCCCAGTGCACCCCTCCACCAACCGATGCACAGTCACTTCTGTCGGGGTACCCATTTATTTTTTTTTAACAGTGGTTCCTACATGTGGCCACTAGAGGACACAAAATCCCAGTGGTGAGCCTCCAAGATGCAACCCCCAGGTGGCGCTATCCCAAGGGCTACTACCCCTGCCTGCTTGACCACTGACAGGTTGAGAGGCCTAGGTTCTATGGTGGGTGCCTCAACCCAGAGGTCAGGGTTTGTAATGGTTGGTCTAGTTTGGTCACAGCCCTCTGGGACACTGAGACCTCCTTCTAATCTCTCTAATGGCCCACATGATGCACAGGAGTTACAGTACCAATACCCTACATGTACACACTGTTCATTCATAAGGTACCACTTACCCTCAAGACTGATTTGCAGGTTCATCTCTGAGGACCCCCTGAAAAATAAGGTTAAGCAGCATACACAAACCAATACAGAGCTTGGCATGAAGGTACTGACACTTCAGACAGTTTAAAGTTTAACAACAACAACAAATCTGATTTATTTAGGGAACAGAAACACAGGAGGGGGAAATCAGGTTAACTAGTGGCATTAAATCACAGTAATGTGCACACATACAGGGTCTGAAAAGTCACACTCTGGGTACCCAGGTTGGGGGGGGGTGCTAGTCAGGTCCATTGCCCGGGGTTGGCCAGCAGGTGCAGATGGATGGGGCCCTGTAGAAGAAAATATATGCACAACACCCAATTGTAATCTGGAGCCGGATGGCTCAGTCCATGAAGCAGGGAAACAACAAGAATTAGATGACACACTTGTGACTGAAAACAGACTGCAGGGGAATACCCTGATTTGTACTCACAGTACCCAAGCTGAGGACTGGATGGTGGATTTTCTTCTGGATTGTCAGAAACAGCAGGGCATGGAGACAAGGTCCTTGTGACTGGACCCCACTGCAGTTTACAGCAAATGGATTTAGTTCGAGACAAGCTGGGGTTTAACATACTAACATACTATTTGCCAGCAGATTAGGCCTTACGGTCTATCGAGTCTGCTCGAACCTTAGATCCTTAGTTGGGTGCCGAGGCCCTCCCATCCCTTGTGCTCCAGAAACCCCTATCATCCATCCCCACCCCCCTGGGACAGGCCATCATCTGATACATCCACTTTCTGTGTCTGTCCCACCCTCTCTTGAAGCCCTCCATTGTGGATCTCTGAACCAGCTCGTCAGGCAGTGCAATCCAAGGGTCCACCACCCTCTCAGTGAAAAACCTCCTCCTCCTCTTTTCCCCCCTCACCCTTCCACCTTCCAACTTCAAACCATGCCCTCTGGTGATACCTCCCTGCTTTAGTCTAAAGATCCTCCATGTTTACCCTATTTATTCCCTTGAGGTATTTAAGGACCGTAATCATGTCCCCTGTCTCTCCTCTCCTCCAGTGAAAACAGGCAGGGCTCCTCAAGTCTGTCCTCATCGTCAAATCCTAGCCCTCGTATCATCTTAGTTGCCCTCCTCTGTACCCCTCTCCAGGAGCTGTATGTCCCTCTTCAAGTGTGGTCTCCAGTACTGTACACAGTACTCAAGGTGTAGTCTAACCAGTCCATTGTACAGCGCAGAATCATTTCCTTGCTCCTAGAGGTGATCCCCCTTACGATGCATCCCAACATCCTGTTTGCCTTGCTAGCCACTCTCCTGCACTGCTCAGAGTTATTCATACATGCATCCACCATGACCCCTAGGTCTTTTTCCCCGATTGAGGCCTCCAGTGCCTCCCCTCCCAGGGTGCACCTCTGTTTAGGGTTTCCCCGACCAAGATGCAGCACCTTGCACTTGGTGATATTGAAATTTAATTTCCATGTGTGAGCTCAGCTTTCCAGGGTGTCCAGGTCCCCTTGCAGGGCCAACCTCCCCTCTTCTCCCTCCACTACTGCTCCCGTCTTGGAGCCATCCACGAAGAGACTCATTTCACACCCTATACCCTCCCTGATGTCCGATATGTATGCATTAAACAGGATCAGACCCAGGACCGAGCCCTGCGGTACCCCACTACCAACCTCTCCAGGGTTCGAGAGCTCCCCACAGACCACTGCTCTCTGGGTGCGTCCAGCTAGCCAGTTTTCAATCCATCTGACCATCAAAGGGCCTACTCCTAACCCCATCAGTTTCTCCACCAGACCATTGTGGGGGACAGAGTCAAATGCCTTGCTGAAGTCCAAGAATAATATATCCACAGGCTTTCCTTGTCCAGTTCTGATGTTACCCATTAGAGAACTCCACAAGGTTGGTTTGACATGACCTACCTGGCACAAACCCATGTTGCCGACTATCCAGACCTCCCACCTCCTCAAGTACACCCCCAATCGTTCCTTTAGTATACTCTCCATTAATTTTCCCACCACCGAGGTCAAACTGATGGGTCTATAGTTACCTGGTACTTTCCTCGACCCCCCTTTATGGATTGGCACCACATGTGCCTCTCGCCAATCCCTAGGTACCCTCCCTGTCTCAAGTGACCTGTTGAAGAGCTCCGCCAGGGATGCAGCCAGTATGTCTGCCAATTCCCATAGTACTCTCAGATGAATGCCATCCAGCCCAGGAGATTTGTCTTTCTTTAGGGCCTTGAGGGCTAACCACACCCTTTTGGAGGAGATAGCATCATCCGTCCCCTCCACCTTACTGGCCTTTTTATCCTTATCCATGATGTGACACCCCTGGGGTACCTCTCCCTCCCTCTTGCTCCATTTCTGTTGCTCCCCTGATCCCACTTACTGCCGCTTCTATCCCCTTCATGCCTTGCTTTGTAGATATCCCATCCCCCTCCCTAGTGAACACAGAGGCAAAGTACTCGTTAAATACCTCTGCCTGGTCCCTCGCCTCTTCCACCCACCCTCCTTCTGATCTCAATCTGCTGAGATGGCCCTTAGTTTTTCTCCACTCTCCAATGTACCGGAAGAACCCCTTTTCCCCTCCATGTATCCCCTGCGCCAGTCACTGCTCTTTACTGGACTTTGCTCCCCTCACCATACGGGTGACTTTTCTAGATGCAAGATGGCACACTTGCTTATCCCTATCCCCTCCTGTTGTTTTATATTTTTTGTAGGCCGGCTTCTTTTCTCTGACTGCTACCTGTACCTCACTGGACCACCAGCATGGTTATGTGACCTTGCTCCCTTACTTTTCAACTTAGCGCAGATCCTGACTGCCTCATGAAGTCCCCATTTTATGACCTCCCATCTCCTTTCCACACTTGCCATTGATGTAATCCCCTTCAAGTGATCCTTGAGAATATTTCCCATGCCCACAAAGTCTGCCCCCCTCAAGTCCACTGCCAGTGTCCTAGATCTCCCCCCTTCTCCCCCATGCTTATTTGAAACCAGACAGTATTGTGGTCGCTCCCAGTCAGGGGGTCTTGTACAACCATGTCCCCATGGTTTGCTTCCAGCTTCAACACACAGCACAGGGGACTGGAAATAACTATTCCCCACAAGCACTATGGACATTCATATGTAAAAGGAAAGTATTATACCAGGCAGGCTGCTCCTTGATCCCGATCACAATTACTGCAAGATACCCAGGAGCACACACAGCAGCTTCAATTCCTGACAGACCGAACGCGATTCAGCAATTTCTCCAGTCTTCTACAGAGTGAGCCTGGTTTCCACACTTCTGGTGCTTCTTTCTCCTTACAACTTAGATTTAGTCCAAACTGGCACTCACAAAGACTGCAGTCCAAAACTCAGGGCCTTGCATGCACTTCCCGCGTGAAACTACAAATCGCAGAAGCACTGAGCTCCTTCTCTCTTCACAGTCCCAACTGATCTAATCTTTCCAGTCACAGAGCAGGGCATTTCCTTTAGCTCCACACCATTCTATTGGCTGATTCGGCTGTCACTCACAATAAGACTCCCTCTGTTGGTGGAAAAAGGCACCAAGGTTAAAACTACATTTTCCAGAGTCACTGCCCATACAATCCCCTTGTGGCTGGCTCAAAATTGAGAGTCCAAGTTCCGATTCGTCCACAGGCTCCATTTTAGGGTCTCCCTATCATCCTGATTGGTCCAAGTCAGCTATTCAGAACCAAAATGAAAGAGCTACACTGAAACAGTTTGTGCTGAAATGAAGACAGGTTAGACAAATTACATTTTCTCAGTCACTCTAAATGATTTCTGGCTAACAGTTATATCTTTCAACAAGGCTCCCGCTGCACATGTAGCAACGGCAGAAACAGAGCAAATTGACAGCAGCCCGGGCAGGATTTGGACATTAGAACACACAGTCACCCCATACAAACTAATTAAGTCTGCAAGCAGACAGCTCTTAAAGAGACAGTACATGGAGGCTCAAATAGCACTCACCTGGAACCACATTCAAACAGCTCAGACGCTGAACACCGCCCAGACTTGGAGCATTCAGGCAAGCTCCTGGAAGACTTTTGGGAACCCCCATTTGCAGGGGGGGTTACATATGGTATTTAATCACACTGGTATTCAGTGTGATAAAGGGGGTCACTAGTTATTATATATTAATAACATCACTGAGACCACTCCTACGGTTGCAAAAGTGTCACTTTCATTCTTGCGGTATCAGAATCGCTCACCCTCGGTTCTCGATTCTTATACCCTAAGAATGCACATGAGACTACTCTTACAACCGTAGGGGTGGTCTCCTCAGCAGTATTAACATACAACAGAAGTCAGTAGGGCTGTACAAAACGGTTACTATCTAGAACAAATACACACCATATACTGCACTTTGTTACAAACACAATACTAATAGCATGCTTCAATATTTGCATTTGTGTTAGACCTTGGTTTAGGCTGCTGTGAAACACATATGACTACTACTGCTCATTACATGAATGTGTATTTTTTTGATAACTATGCATATTTTATTGAAACCTCTCAAACCCTTGGTCTTGTGTCATCATTAACCACAGAAATAAGTCTGAAATGTAAAGTAAAACATTTTGCAAACACTGAAATACAAATAAATACAGATACGAATACAAATACCAGAGACATAGATACAGATACACACATCAAAAATCAGTCCCGTGCACAGACCTAATAGTTAGCATTTGTTGCTCTGGGTAGCTGGGTTTGCCCCTAGTGTTCAACAGGCAGTTCTCAATTCCTCTCTGATGTTTTACTCTGTATTGGCTGATTTATGTGACTTTTTTTCTCCAATACACTTCTCCAACCTCCCACCCCCCAGGTCACTCCTAGAAATAAGCATTGGCTTGGTGGGCCCTTCTGGTAATCAAATTTTAAAATAAATAAAAATACATTTTCTGAGAGGCTGTGGTTGTAACAGGGGAGGTTTTCATTCCTTCCAAGGAAGAGGACGTCAGCAGCATATGGAAGCCCTCTACAAGGCCCAGATAGAAAAGAAACCTGGTGGGTATTAGAAGCCCACCACCACTACCTCTGTCTCCTTCTGACTTACAAATGACCCTGGCTGCATTGCAGTCCATGTTACAGGTCGGGGGGCAAATGGGGTGTTGGCTTCTAGCAATTGCTGAAGAAGGCCTTGTAGTCTAGCCAGTCTGCCCTTGTGCATGTCCCCTTGGGGATCATGATGGACACACCCCACCCTCCCTGATCTCTTGGCCAGCCCTTTATGCCTACCACACCTACTCTTAAAACTCTCCTCCATTTTTGCACTAACCAGTGTTTTGGGTAGCTAATGTTCCGCCCCGTACCACCCTTTCTGTGAAGGTGAATGTCCTCATGTCCCTTTTGACCTCCCCCCCCACCAGTTTCTTACTATTCCCCTTGTATTTGTACTGCTGCTGATTTTGAACATCCTACTGCAACTCACTTTAGGTTCACTTGGAGTGCTCATTCTGTTTTTGTTTTTTTGTGGGGTGGGGGAGAGTCTCACCATTCCTATCCAAGGGGCAGGACATCACCCTACAAAGATGGCTTCAGAAGACAATCAAAAAGGATATTCCCTAGAATTCATCACACTACCTCTAGACTGATTACCTGCCCCAAGCAGTCACTCAGAGCAACATTTGGCCATTCTGAAAACAGGGCTATGATCACTCAGACAACTGAGCCATCCATGAGGTCCAGTGGATGAAATAGATGATGGCTTCTATGCCAGGTACTTCTTAATGCTTAAACGTATAGATTTCTTCCAAGTTTTAAACTTAGGGGCTCTTGGTAAGTACAGTCTACAAAAAGTTCCACATGTTCTCACTTACAATGCTGCCACCCCTTCTAGCCTTGGGAGAGTAGCTACGTTCCCTGGACATGTTGGAAGCGTACCATCATATACAATGCAAGTGTCACAGGTGATTCCTTCACTTCTGCCATATTTGGTTGAAAGTATTGCCTTTTGGGCTAGCCTGGATTCATCACCTTATACTGCTATCAGAAACCTCACTTGAATCACAGCCTTGTTAGACATGATTTTCCATCTATTTTTCTCATTTTATTCTATGTAGATATTTTTTTTTAACAGTACCTGGGATCTCTCAATGTCACCCTGGACAACCACGGTGCAGCACCTTATCATAAGTAAAATACTTATAACATTGTAAATGACCTCCTCCCCGTACTGCTTTGCGGTGTTAGTGTCAGGTTCAAGCTCAGGTTTGCAGTGTGAGACTGTACATTGTTTAAATGAAAGGCTCCTATCAACAGAGGTCTATTTTATTTTACTTGATGCAATAATATTACTACCTAGCAATTAGGTTCAGCCTTAGTTCTTTTTAATATTCCTAGCTAAGAGATTTACTTGTCCATTTTTGGCATTACATTCCGCCACTCTGCAGTGCCCAGAACTGAACTAATGCTTATAATTCCACCACATTAATGCTCCTATCTTAAATTGTTTTATTTAGTGAGTTAATGACATTTTTAAGCAGCCTACTAACTTTCCTACATTCAAATGGGATTCATTCTGCTCTTCTGATTGTATAACTTTGATGACTTTTGCTTTAATGTCAAGGAAAAGCCTTTGCTGCAACCCCAGTGGAAACAACATGTTTTCTCTGTTTGAAATTTATGTTGTTCTCAGATGCCTGTAGGTTTACTCAGTACTTTTAATTGGAAGACTCCTAGATCTTATCTATAAAAACCAATACCCAAAATAAATCCTGTAGTGGAACCTAATAAATCTGACAGAAAAATATGGAATTACAGATCAGCGAGGATTGTGCTAGCTCTCCTATTATGGGCTCCTGTGGGTTTTTTATGACTGTTTTTAGAGCTTTTGTTTATCTGGTTCCATAAATTTTACTGGCTGGCTTTTCATTACCCAGCAGGGATAAAACTTCGCATTTAAAGAATTCCTTGGTCCCATGTGTCTACAGTTTTGGGTGCAGTGAAAGACAGTCCTCAGGTTGAAAATGACAATGCCTTCTGTATGTGATGTATGCTGGCTGCCTTTGTCTTCGTGTTATAATTCTTGTTTATAAGGTGCAGCAATAATGGGGAGTTTATCCCTGTGCTGAGCAACACCATTGGATAACTCAGCAGACAAACTAGTTATTTTCAAGAGTACAAGGCGAGGAACTGTTCTTTCAGAAACATCAAGCAATAAGTTTGAGTGCTTTGTTTTGAGCACATGAATTGTGATGAATTTCGAAGGCATTTCCATAAACATGACATGACTGCGTCAGAATTGGTTTTGTAAGTCCTGTTAATGATTGGCTTGAGGTTGTGTCTTTGCTGGATGTGGAATTCTGACCAGCTAACCAACAGGATGAGGATAAACCAGGGCTGGAAACGAGGATGTGTTGTTTTCTCATGAAATTCGCTTATACCTTGTTTTTGCAAAGCACTGGGGACATTTATTTAGTTGTCATGATTTTTTTTTAAAGCAGTCTGAGTCAGGCAGATTTATAGCAGTAACTGGTACTAGGGAGTACAGAAGTTTGTCTTTGCTACAGCACATATTACAAGACTTATTGTACCATTTGCGTTGGCAAATGTCCGATTTTGGTTCTGGCTACATTATCTTGATGGTGGAAAATAATACTTGGTCACTGCAAGATATTCTTTCATGCCAAAATGATCACTTTTAAACATATATCATGCGGAGACAGTTAGTAACGAACATAAGAAAAATCCTGTACAAAAGAAAAATAAGACATAAATAAATGGACACTAAAGGCTGCTTTGTTTGGTAAAATAAAAAAATGCTGCCACCACAGGTAGAACTTGGAAAATACTGGGCCCAGTACACCATCTCAATAATCAGTGCTAAGTGGTCAATGCAACCACTTTGCGCTAGTTGCTGCTTTGCAATCTTGTCGAGCTATGTTCAAGGGCAGGTTGTGAGCCTTCCTTCTATGGAGGCAGACGTGTTTGTGACCATGTGGGGAAAAGGGCAGGAGCCATCACGCGAATGGTCAACAGGGCCATACATAAAGTATGGTGGGCCACACAATCCCTGTTACAGCCTTCTGCAACCCCACCATTCAGAATATAGAACTTTCACAGGCAAGCATTATGGAGGTGACATTGTTGTGACTCGTACTGAAAGGGGAAAGTGTTTGGTGGCAGGAAGCAATGGCTGGTCTGCTTTTGCTTTGGCACTTGGACTTGGGAGGGAGGTTCTAGTGGAGGATCGGGAGAAAGGACAATCTGGGAAGTGTGTTGGAATCTACTTGATTATCAAGGCAACATCCATTCGGCTGTGAGAAATCCAAAATGACTGGACCAGAGGGTGCCAGAAAGGTAAGGTGACTTCTGGACACACAATGTGCACTGTAACTTAGTAGCAGGCGACCCCCGTGCAATCAATGCAATTTTGGATATAGAGCAAATGAGTATCAGTGCCACAGAGCAGTAGTTTATCCCTGTTTTATGCCACCAGCCTTTGCAACTTGCAATGGGACCTACAGTATTTAAGTACCTTACTGTTTATCTGACAGGGTCCTTACATTAGTAATAAAAAGCAAGAGACAGCTCTGAACCCAAACATATCAAGTATCGGTTAGGAAAAACTAGGTTTAGACATCAGGTAGGGTTGAAGCACATGCCAAAGCCCCAGCAGTAGGACATATTGAGAATATTTTGGCTGACAAAGTCACACTGAGTCGAACTTCTTGTTTCAGGTGTGACCTGGGAGATAATTAAGCAAAAAAGAATGCCCAGTGACTTGCTCCAGGATCACACAGTATGCAAGTGGCAGTTGTGGGATTTATACCTGGGTCTGCTATGTCTTCAGGTTCACAGTTCTGTGCTCTAACCACCATGCTATACTGCTTCCCTATAATGGTGGGGTAAAGACACTCTGAATCTTAATGATTTTGTGGTATTCCTTAGGGTTTGAACGATTGCTTGAAACAACACTGTTATTACCGTAACTTTGGCAACCTCTCTTAAAACAGTGCTGAGTGAGGGCCAGCCTATGCACACAGCACTAAGGCTACCACTCCTGATGCCTGTGACCTGGATTTGGGAACAAGCCTGGGTTCTTAGGGGCAGGCCAGGGAGCAGGTTTGAGCATTCCAGAAGATGCTCTTCTCTGGGAGGGAGGTAATTTGCTCCCCTCTGCAGGAGCAATACCGAGTGAAGTCTGGGTGATGTGAATAAGTTAGAGAGGGTAGTAGGAGGGGAGAAGCAGGGCAGCCTTGTGGCACACACACACACACACACACACACACACTGGCTGCCCATGCTATTGTCCATTCCTGCCCCCTGTGTCTTGGGGAAGGATAGAAACCTGGGGAGAAAAATAGCTTCAGCAGGATGAAAACTCACCCTACACAGGCCCTGCACTGTCGACTGGGTCCTAGACCTCAGTGTTAGATTTGGTCTCGACTGGTGGTCTTCCCTCCACCCAGGCCTCTTTACACTGGGGAGTATGCCAGAGGGGCTCTTTTGGGGTCCATGTAAGTCTCAAAGAATGTTAGTAACAGGACCATGAGACAACGGGCTGGTGTGGGCTATCAGCTGGGAAGAAGCATAATGACTGTAAAGGTAGAGCCCGGAGTCAAGATAATCCCAATTCTGTTTCAATTAATCCTTTAAAACCAGAGGAACACCCTACAATACAATCATAAAGCTTCAGAGGACTTTTAACACTAAAGTTGCATTTCTCTACTTTTGTGATTATGTGTTTCAACCTTAACTGATTAGTTTTCTGCAGCTAATTTCCATATTTTATGAAAAACATTTAAAAACCAATGCACATTAATTTGTGCGGTCAATCCATTTTGTGCCATGCTATACCTGGTGGCTAGTGGGTCTCCTGTCCGCACACCATCCCACACCAAATAGTCAATGGCATCCATAACATCTCCCTCTTTCACTCCACCTATTGCCAAGCAGTCCCCGGCATCCAAGGGCACCCCCAGTCTTACCCAGTCCCTGTAATAAGCAGTCTCTGAAGTCCAGAGACACCCTGTTTCTTACCATGCCCTAAGCCAGTAACATTCCCATCCTTCACAATGCCCCAAGTCAAACAGCCCCTTGTGTCCTGTGGCACATCTTCCCTCACCCTGCCTGGGCCAAGTAGTTCCTGGCATCCAGTGGCACCCTCTCCCTTACCCTGCTCCAAGCCAAGCAGTCCCTAGTGCCCAGTGGCACCACCCACCCAGTCCCACACCAAGCAGTACCTGGTGTCCAGTGTCACTCCCCTCATCCTGCCCCAAGCCATGCAGTCCTTGGCACCCACTGGCACCCTGTCCCTTACCCTGCTTCAAGCCAAGCAGACCCCACTGTTCAGTGGTACCTGCTCCCTTACCCTACTACAAGTGAATCAGTCCTGCCATTCAGTTATATTCCCTTCCTCACTCTACCATAAGCAAGGCAGTTCATGGTATCTAGTGGCACCCCCTCCCTCACCCCATCCCTGTCCAATGCATAGTCTGGCATCCAGTGGTACAAATAAACAAAATGCTGCCAATGTGAGATGGTCTCTCAGTGCTGGCAGTAACTTTAGTGAATGCGTCAGTTATGTTGTTGTATGTGTGAAAGAGTAATTCATCTAAGATCCTGCTAAAAAGGGTGTGCAGGCCAATTTCACCTTTCATTGTCAAAAGACAGCAGAGTTGTAAGCAGCCGCAAATTGTGATGTAACATAGAAGTTCAACCCTAACTATTGTGGCACTACTGCACAACAGGATTAATTGTTTTAAAATACAGTACAATGTTTTTTCTGCATTTTCCCTGGGGCACAAGGAGCCTTTTAAAAGAAAATATAGAAAACCTGGTACTTAATGTAACCCCCCCTACAAATGGGGGTTCCCAAAAAGTCTTCGTTGAGCTTGCCTAAATGCTCACTGTCAGACTGGTGTCCTGCGTTTTAGCAGTTTAAATGTGATTACCAGAGCTTGCATAGCCTCTGTGTACTGTCTCTTTAAGAGCTGCCTAATTGCAGTTTAAGTAATCTGAGAGGGATCTCTGTTGAAAGATGTAACTATTTACTGAAAACCATTTAGAATGATAATGATAATGCAGTTTGTCCAACCTGCTTCCTTTGTAGCAAGGACTGTTTTGTTTGCCTCCACTATCTTGGTCCTGGACTGCAAATTGGACCAATCAGTTCTGGTGGGACCTAAAATGTAGCTGGACTGCAGGAGCTGTCTGAATTCAAAATCTATAGGAACTGCAGTTTGAACTTTTTGCACCTTTTTTGCAACTGAAGGGGGAGCTCTCACTTTGACTGACAGCCAAATCAGCCAACCAAATCTTTTGGATCTTGGGGAAGTCCCGGGCTGCTTGCAGTTTTTCAGTTAGAACTAAGCTGGAAGCTGAGCAAGAAGGAGCTGAAGTGTTTCTGAGCTGCTATCCTGAGTGGATTTGCATGGGAGAACATTGAAAAAGCTAAGTTTTTGGCCTGCATGCCGGTGTGCTGCTCCTGGGAGGGAGAGAAGAGAATTATTTTGGACTAAATCCAATTTTGTGTGACTAAAATAAGATACTGAAGTGGGCCAGGCTCAATCTGAAGAAGACCGAATATTTTTGCTGAATGCGATCGGCCTGTCAGGAGTTCCTGCTACCCCTAAGCTCCCGGTGTGTGCAGAGACTTTGCGAATGTACCCAGGGAGCACTTTGCCTGGTACAGTAGAATTCCCATACATGTAAATGTGCTATGAGCTGCTAGTGGGTTGTGAGTTAGTTCCCCACTGTGTGAAGTGTGTTCTGCTTGCTGGAAGCTGTATCCAGCCCAAAATGGACTGCTTCCGAACTTGTCTCCATGCGGTCTGGGCTTTGCCAGGCTGGCCCAGCCAGACTACCCACTGCACAGAGAAGCCATCGATGAGAGACCTGCCTGGGGATCAGCCCCCTGCTCCACGCTTGAACAGGAACGACGCCTCTGCAACTTGTGTTGGCCCTGCTTCTCCTGGCATTCCAGATCAACCACCTGCAGTCTCGATTTTCATCCAGCCTGTGTCCAGTCTTGGGTATCGTGAGTAAAAACCAGGGCAGCTCCCTACAGCAACAGCTTAATCTGAGTGTGTCATCTGATTGTCTTATTGTTTCGTTTCCTTTACAAACTGAGCCCTCTGGCTCCGGATTACAAATATTGTGTACTGTGCATGTTGTGTTTTCCATCACAGGGCCCCAACCAACTGCAACCCTGGCAACTGTCCTGGCTAGCCCATCTCTTCTCTACCTGGGTACCCAGAGGTGGACTGTGGGGACTCAAAGCATGCATAACTGCTGATTGATATAACCTTTAAGCTAATTAACCTGATTTTGCCCTTCCTTGTTCAAGTCCCCTAAATAAATCAGATCTAACATTTTCTGCATGTAATCTGACTGTGGTTCCAGTTTGTGCTCAAAGTACTGTACTGTTGCTGTTTGCTGTGCTTAACCTTGTTTTACAGGGGGTCCCCAGGGTCGAGGCAGAGGAACCAGCCCTGGTGGTAAGTGCAAACAGTGTGGGTGCTTGTGTGGTGTACCAGGGGTATTGTGAAAGTGATTATTGTACAGTGTTCAGGCCACTAGAGGGGAAAGAGGGGGGTTACAGTGTCCCAGAGGGCTGTGCCCAGGTTAGCTTGACCACTACCAACCCTGACCACCGGGTGGAGGCACCCGTTTCAGAACTCAGGCCCTTTAACCTGCTACTAGCCAAGCAGGCAGGGGTAGTAGCCCTTGGGATAGCGCCACCTAGGGGTTACATTAATACCACTGGTATTTCATATTTTTGAATTCTTCTCTTTGTTCATTATTACGAAGGGCAATATCAGGGCAATATCATGGAAATCGGAACTTGCCTAAATACTGTGTTTTTCACAGTTTAGCAGCTATACTGGATTTAAGTGCCTCAGGTGCATCCTAATGTCCACATTTTAAGACCGAAAGAAGTCAGACTTGAACCATAATATTCATAGCGGTTAGAGTGAAAGCAGCAGGGTCATCTTGCCAAAAGTGGCATCAGCGGGCTCTCCATTGGCTGCCTTGGTGCTGGCCACCAGTAGTTTTTTTTGTGGACACAGGTGTCAGAGGAGGTTGGAGAAGGCTTTCTCTATCTTCCCTGAACCCCCAGTCTTTGAAGAAGCTCTCCCTTTTCTTTAACTTAGTTACAGAAGTACTGACAGCCTGACTCCTATGGCAAGAGAGTTCTGGTACATGGCAAGATTTTAAAATAAATGGCTGTTCAGCTGTGGCTATGAACATGGGGAAAGGGTGCCAGGGCTGAGTAGCAGCCCTTGACACTGATTGGATGTGCTTTCAGGTCATTGATTTGTATAATCAGTCAGTGTTGCTCTGTCTTCAGCCAATCAGGGAGCCCGCCAGGGTAGCCCTGCCCCCTCCCAGCAGCATAAAACAAGACTACCAGAAGGGTTCAAGGGCAGTTAGCCAGTTCGGCAGTGGAGAGCAGAGAGGATGGAAGAGCTCCATAATAGAAATACCAGAAGGGAAGCCCCAGAGGTAAACCACCTGCAGAGGCGGCTGAGGGAGAACTGCCACTGGAGAGCCCTGCAAGATAGCCTTTTTAAGGGCTTAAAGAGCTATGTATCCTGGCAAGGCAGTTGACTCAAGTACACTACAATGAGGGGATAGTGATGTCAGACAGCTTACTCCAGAGCCTTTCAGGTGTCCCAGGGATCGATTAGCAAGTTAGCTAGCAGCAGAGAGGTGCAGCCTACCACCAGGAGCATCAAACAGACTTGGCTAGCAGGCCAGCTATTTGTAGAAGAAATGAGGTCCACCACCAGTCATGTCCCCCCTTTGAGAGGTCCAGCTGGTAATTTGGCCAGCAACAAGGGATAAAGCATGCCACCAGGTGTGCCCCTAGCGTTGTAGTTCACAGAAAAGTGGTGTGATCTGCCACCAAGCACCCCTGGGAAGATTGTGTGATAATTCAACCAGCAGCAAAGAATGGGTGGTCTGCCAACCAGTGTTCCCCAATTGAAGGACAGCTGACATGTCACTCAGGGGTGGGGGCACCAACCCAGCAGAGGCAAACCCCAGGTCAGTTCATCTAGTATATCAACCAGTGGTGAGAGAGTGGAGAACAAGCAGGGTGGTTCTGATATGTGAAAGAGACTAACAGACTTGACTGACATATTGACCAGTGGTGGGGATTCTGGCCTAGTAGAAGAAAGTCCCAGGCTGGATACGCAGGTAGATCAGTCAGCAGTAAACACGGACTACCATCAGGCACTCTTGGGAAACAGGGGACTTGCCCAGCACATTAGCTAGCGATGAGGAGCAGTGTAGACCTGGCTAGGAGGTTAGCTAGTAGGAAGGATCAGTGGTGACTTGACTAACAAATTCGTTAAGTGTACCACATCTACAGACACTAGTATCCTTTACAGCATTAGCAACAGCCAGTCCCTGCTGGGAATGTGTGGCACCCGAGGAGGGATTTCTGAGGGAAGTGGCGTGGTGCAGCAGTTACTAGTAACTAGGGTGGCTTTATCTTAGTGTAGGGATGGGCTAGCAAGGGCACTCTATGACAAGCCAATTGGCTGTTGGGACCAAAGCTCCCAAAGTTCCCCATTTCTGATTCCTCACAAAAGCTGGTCTCAGACTGGTAACTGCCCATGGTCACTGAAGGACTCCTATCTTCTACTGGTTCAGTAGAGGTAAAACCTAGCCCTTTTTCTATCTCTGTGTGAGCTTTGGGAGGGGTGGCCCTCAATTTCAGAGTACTAAGAATTGCCATATATTTTAGAGCAATAAACATTATCACAAAGTTTTAGAGTGATAAGCATTTCCATACATAGACACTGATGGTAGAAAAAGGCTCCTGGCCCATTTGGTCTGTCCACCCTACCATGATATTATGCCTTGCCCTAGTGGCAACCTTCCCATTCTTTACAGCCCCCCCCCCTTTTTAACTAAACTCACAACCGTCTCATCCTTGATTGAAGCTGCTAATTGATTTGGCCTGTACCACTTCTTCTGGTACCTTATTTCACTTATCCACTACCCTTTTCATGAATAAGTGCTTCCAGGTGTCCTTTTTGAATCTCCCCCTCTCAGTTTTAGTGAATGTCCTCTTGTCCTTGTGTTTGAACCCAAGGAGAATAGTTCATTGGCACCTACTCTATTTATCCCATGCAGGGGCTTGTATGTCTCATTCATGTCATCCCTTACCCTCCTTTTCTCCAGGGAGTACATGTTTAAGTCCTGCAGCCTCTCCTCATATGTCAGATTCCCAAGGCCATGCACCATCTTAGTTGCCCTGCAGTGTACTACCTCCACCTTGTTGTACTCTTTCCTCAGGTGGGCTGCATTACCTTGCGTGGTATTCCAGGTGTGGCCACACCAGTGACCTGTACAGAGCAAATTCACCTCCTGCTTTCTATTGCTTATCCCCCTCCCTATGCATCCAAGCAATCTGTCTGCTTTGCCCACTGCCCTACTGCAGTGTGTAGACATTTTTAAGGTCTCTTATATCATCACCCTTAAATCATTTACTTCCGGAGTACTACCCAGCACCACCCCTCCCACTTTGTATTACAATCTTGGGTTTCTTTTCCCAATGTGACATACAAAAATAGATTAGTTGCTGTATTGGTCTTTGTAAGAGCAGATCCAGAAGCAAATGGTTTGATACCTTTTATTGAACCAACATAGATGTTACAAAAAGAAAACAATGTCTGAGCTTTTGGACCAACCAAGTCCTTCCTTGGAGACTTATGACTTATGCACCTGAGATAGACTCCTTGGCATAAGTCTCTGAGGAAGGACTTGGTTGGTCTAAAAGCTCAGGCATTGCTTTCTTTTTGTAACATCTATATTGGTCCAATAAAAGATATCAGATAATTTGCTTCAGGATCTTTTCCCAATTTGAATTACTATACATTTTTTGGTGTTAACATTTAGCTGCCAAATCTTGGACCAGCTCTGCAACCTGCCTAAATTCTCCCTTCGCTCTATTCTCTCTTCTTCCATGTCTGCCCTTTCTTTGTATTGTCTGCAATGAATCAGATGTTAACCTTCATACCTTTACCTATGTCACAGAAGAAAATATTGAAAAGAACCAGTCTAAGTACCAACTTCTGTGGTACCCTGTTGGTCACTTGCTCACCTCTGAAAACTACTCATTGACTACCATCCTCTGTGTTCTATCCCACAGCCAGCTCTCTACCACAATTTGGCATTCTCTTTCTGTATCCCAAGGTCTCTAATCTTTTTGACCAGCCTTCTGTAGTAACTGAGTCAAAGGCCTTACTGAAATCAAGGTATACTTGATCAATTGTCTGCCCCTTGTCTGTTGTTGTGGTAATCCAGATGAAGAACCCAACCAGATTTGTCTGGCAAGACCACTTCCTTGTGAAACCATGCATTCTGGGGTCCTGCAGCCCATTCCATTCTAGGACGTCTATCAGGTCCTCCCTCAGTAGAAACTCCATGATCTTCCCCACCATAGAAATCAAGCTGACTAGCCTATAGTTCCCAGGCTCAGCCCTCTTCCCACTCTTGTGTAGTGGAACCCCAGCCAGTGTCCTACAGTCCCTGGAGACCACTTTGTGGCTAGCAAGCTATTGAAAATGTCTGCTAGTGGCCCTGCTACAACCCCTGCTGCCTCACATAGTATCCTCTTGTATAAGCTGTCAAGTCCCACAGATTCATCTACTTTCAACCTTGCCAGCTTTTCCGACACCCTTTTCTCTGTTATCTGGACTATTGTCCCAGTGTCTTTGCTTCTGCCCCGCCACTCCTAACCCCACAATCTGACAGTTGTCCTTCCTTCTCCTTGGTAAATACCAAACAAAAATAATTGTTCAATATCTCTGCCTTCCCACTGTCCCCCTCCTCCCACCCTCATTGCTGTTAAGTCTCACTGTACCCCTTCTGACCTTGCACTGCTCCTGGATGCACCAGAAGAATGCCTATCCCCATTCTTCACCTCTGTTCCCAACCAGAACTCCATCTCCACTTTGGCCTCCATCACCTTCTTGGTGAATTCTCTTGTTGCTTCCAGATACTTCACATTGTCTTCCTCCCTTTAACTACCATTATACTTGGAAAATGCCTGCCTTTTGGTTCTTACTGCCATCTTTATATCAGTTGTGAACCACATTGTCCCCTTAAATCTTTAACCCTTGGATACCTTTGGAATGGAGCTATCTGCTGCTTTTATCATTGCCTTTTTAAATGCTGCCCACTTTTTTACAGCGTCACCTACCTTCACCATGTCCTTCATACTATTCTCCAATTTTTTCCTCATTTTGCCAAAGTACACTTTTTAAAGTCCCATACCCTCATTCCTTTTATCACTTTACCTGTCCCCACCTGCGCCTCCAATGCTACTATCCTGTGGTCAGTGGAAGTGAGTGGTTCTAGGACTGCTACATTCTGAATCCTGTCACTGTTGGTGAGCACCAGATCCAGCAGGGGCTCCTCCCTTGTTGGGCCCTGAACTAATCACTCTAGAAATGCCTTCTAGTAAGCATCTGCCAGAATCTGATTCCTAGTGCTATCTGCCATTAGAACATCCCAGTGAAGCCCAGCATAAGGGTTACCTACCTCTCCTAAAAGTCGTAAGAGCTAATATCTCAAAGTTTTATACATCTTACCCATCTAAATTGGTGCTGCACTTCCCCAAAGGTCAACAGATGCACACTATGGTGGCAGAGGCATGCGCTGCATTAGCAGCAAAGGGCATGGCACTCCCTCAGAGTTCAGAAAAGGTGACTGAGGCTTCCACTTCCATTGCTTCTAAAATAGCCCAACAGGCATGGAGAACAGGTGAGGTGAAGAAGTAGGTGACCACGACAAACCAAGCAACACCTCAGAAGTTCCCAGCAGGTTATCAGTTCCAAGGAAGCATGCACCTGAGATAGACTCCTTTGCATTTCATTTTTGACTCGGACTGACCTGCAGCCTCCCACAGAGGTAAGATGAGCTGCGCAGTGTGGGGGGCATAGTTTCTTCCTCATGTGTGTCCTGAGATCTGGTAACAGTAAAAGTGGGACTGCCTGGCATGGTCTGGGGCCTCCCCCCTGTCATCATCTTGGGGATTAGCTTTGCCCTTCTCTGGCTTTCCTCCCCGGCACAGGCACCCCCAGCAATTATAGCAACTGAACAGCGAAGCAGGTGAAAATACACCAGTTCAAAACCTGAGCCTGTTATCTTTATGGCTGAAGGCTGGTGGCCAGCCCGAGATGGGACAAGTCGTTGAGCCCTTGTGTAGCACCATACAACTGGATGGCAGCTACAGCTGTATTAGATTATTCTGGACTTCACTGGCTAGAACTGGAGGTGCCATGGCTACATAACTACTCCTTCATAAAAATGGTGTTAAACCAGATGGATTTACTTATTGGAGCAAACATTCTACTGCCTTCCTTTCTGGCACCGCCTGGAGCAGGGGACAGCTTTAAGAATGGCATGTGGTCAGGGGGTGTACAGGGGTGGGAGGCAGTGGAGTGGTCCCTGAGTATATCAGGGGGATATTCCAGAGATGAGGGGTGGGGGAAAAGGGGACCTTAGTGATGTGCAGCTGACAAATTGCTTATGGGGGGGGGCCATACCTTGATGTGCATGAGGATGTCGACTGCATGAACATCACTGAGACTTGAGCATTGAACATGGTGCATAGCCATATTTTTGACCTGCCAATATTCTCGTTATGAACTATTCCTCATTAAAATAAATAGCCTTTGATGGAGAGGCTTGGGACTTGATAGACTTATATCAGTGCACCTGTCACGGGACACTATGTAGGAAATTATTCGGGCATTCCAGTCTAAAAGCTGGAAGCCTAAGCAATGGGATAGATAGTGAGATAGTCAAGGATGTTATTCTCTCACATTTTAAACTTGTCTGTGTATAATACTGTGGCGGGCACACATGTCTCCAGAGGTCTAGATTACTCTATGATACTACCACTAGGAGGCCCCTCTGGCTGTCAGAGGAAATGTTGGGAGGATATATGTACACCCTTTCAGTGCTGGCCTTCAGGATGAGGATCCTAGCCCTGGATACCAGTTTTCTCAGGCTTAACCTGGTTACATCACATGATGGGAGGAGCTCAACCCCCATATTGATGTCTCTCCTGACTTCCCTTTACTGTATAGTGGATACTCTACTGGGGCCTCTCTACCAATTGGACAGACACCTCCAGCCACTGTTTTTTTTCCTGTGAGCCTAGAGCCCTTTACTGGGCTTCTGCCTTGGAAGCCCACCATTGCCGCACTTATTTGGATGCCCATTTGGCGTCATAACCAGTTTTTTCATTATGATGTTCATGCTGAATTAGTTTTTTGTTTGTTGTCCCAACCATTTTCTATACTGTCACAAGGGGAGGGTGTTAAGGGTGTGGGGTCTGGGGAGTATCCAGAGAGAGATTAAGAAAGCTATACATTCATGATAGCATGGGTAATAATACTTATTGGTATTCCCTGAATGTCAATGGGCTGAACAACTCAGTGAAGCAGTCTTGGATCCTCACTCAAATTAAAAATTAGCACCCGGACCTTATTTACTCAGAGGAAACACATTTAGATGTGCAGGAGCATGCTAAACTTCAAATATTTGGGTTCAACAGTGTGTACAGCTCGGAACTGCCCAGCGGTAAATGATTGGGAGGGTCACTATTTTGATACCTCACTACACCCAATTTCAGGAATACAGAGTAATTAAGAATAGAGAGGGGAGGCTGGTAATAGTTCAAGGCATGTTACAAGAATATAGAGGTTAAACTGGCTTCTTTATACAATACATTCCACTGGGACAAACATTCCCAGAGGTCAGGAAACTATTAGATTTTGTCCTAGTGAACATTTCAGGAATGCTGTTGACTAATGTGCCCCACTCCAGTACAGAGGACACTTTCACTATGCATTCCCCCAGGCAACCCACAGCACATAACCTCTGTGCCTCTATTCTCTGGGACTTGAAGTGGTCCGATACTGGGAGAGAGTTACAACCCTGAGATAAGAACTACACACGCTGTTTGGCAGTAGATGGGGTGTATCCCAGGATAGATTATAGTTACATGCAGCAGAAATATCTACACAGAGTGACAAATTGTAAGATCAAGGACATACCTCCTCTTTTCACACTTCAGACCAAAAACGATTAAGGTCTGAAGAGTTCCACACGTTCCTGGTGGAGAAGATCCCTGAGATCCTGGAGCTTAACCAGGATGGGAACCACAGAGATGCTAAACTAGGGGATACATTTAAAATGGTCCTTTGAGGACATATCATCACATACACATCCAGGAAGCACCATGAACGGCAGCAATAGCTTAGCAATCTTCATGAAAACTGTACTTTCCTGTAGGAGCCCCATAAGCAAGGTGATAGATCCACAAAAGGCCAACTAGACAAAATGAGGCAGGAAACTGATGCTATCTAGGTGCATAAAACAGAGATGGCTCTGAGGCATAAACACTATGAGGTGGGCCCCAGAGCCACTAGAGTATTGGCCCCTCAGGTATGGAAGCAAAGGGCAAGGACTACTGTTACCTCTGGCACCCCTCACCGTCCAGATCCTGCATGAGACTCCACAAATCGTTGAAGCTTTCTGTTCATTCTATACAATCCTATATACTCCTGATGGCCCACATAGCACAGAGGAGATATATGCTTTCCTGGGCTCCTTGACTCTACTGGCTCTCACCCCAGAACAGACAGAGGTCCTCACCATCCCAATTCAGCTTGCAGAGTTGGAGTGAGTGGTTCACTCTGCCAAAAGCCAACAAGCCCCAGGTTCCGACAGTTACATAATGGAACTGTACAAGACTCAGTGAGAGCTCCTGTTACCTCCACTGTTAAGAGCATGAAACAAGGTGCTTCCAGGGGACGAGACACCGAGTACGTGGCAATACATCTTGATTTCAGTCATTCCTAAATTGGGGAAGAACCCCCCAGACTGCTCTGCATTTAAGCCAGCTTCAGTCTTTGAGCCCTTTGCCCAAGCAATTTGGGAAAGTACATCTTATAAGAGAGTTCAAATAGGAGGCAGAAAGCATCATGCAGCGCTTTATGCTGATGATGTACTTTTATATGTGATGGGCCCAGAAACATCGATTCTGGAGGCCTTCTGCATATTGGCCCACTTCAATGCTATTTCAGATTACAAATAGAATACCACTAAAATGGAGGTCCTTCCTTTTTATTATACTCTGAGCGCAGTACTAAGACAGCAATATCCATTTTGTTGGGACCTCAGGAAATAAGGTACCTGGGTATTAAGATCCCCAATAGTTTAGAAAGGCTTTATGAGGTAAACCATGGACCCCTATCTAGCCAATTAATAATGGACCTGCAGAGATGCCATACCCTACCCCAACACTCATTCATAAAACAGAGTCGCTCTGCATGGTGGTTCTGCCCCACTCCTTGTATATCTTCCCTAATGTCCCCTACAAGTGCCACAGCAAGATTGGAGGAAATGGTGGATGGTCATTGCCAGATGTCTGGAGGGGCTGCTGATTTAGAATTAGACTTTCCACCTTAATGCTCCCCAAGAGTAAGGGAGGGCCTGGGTCTTCCTGACTTGTACCTGTATTACCTTGCGGCTCATCTCTGCATCCTTTTTCATGAGTACATGCATGGTCCAGGCTCTCAGTGGCTAGAAATGGAAAGGGAGCTGTTACCCATCCACGACATTATTAGATATATGTTTGGGGAGGGTGTGGGAGGAATGGGCAGGGTTATTGCGAATCTCTGGATTGCTCAAGTCAGAGAGGTGTGTCGGGAGGTGGTGAATAGCATGGGGTTAGTATTCCAGCTGATTTGGGTGGGCCCGCTTGCATACTTAGTTGACTTTGCACTGGCATGCATAGATAACTCATTTTGAGACTGGCAAAAATGGAATATAATACATCTAAGTCAGTTGTGCTTGGTCACAGATATGAAATCCTTTGTGGAATTGCAAGAACAGTTTTTCCTGGAACAGAGAGACTTTTTCCTCTCCCTCCAGGTGTGACACTTCTATGCAACCCAGCCCATCAATATGAGGGATCCCACTAAGTGCTCTGTGCTTATTAGAACCTTGGCACTGCACATCAGGATACAGAATACATGACAATACTTAACACCTGATCTCCATCATTTATAAGGCCCTCCAAGAAACACAACGACATAGCACTACATATGTAGCCACTAAATTGGGGGAGGAAATAGGTGTACAGATACAGGCAGCTGAATGGGAGAGGATCTATTATGAGATAGGCTGGATCACATCCTTGCAAGTATGGCATGAATATACCTGGAAACATCTTACAAGGTTCTTCAGAACACCAGCCATCGCTGCCAAATATGTGAGGAATGGTGATGTGGGGTGCTGGAGGGCCTGTGGCTCCTCTCTGGCTGCCCATACACATATAATGTGGTCTTGCCCCATGCTGAAAACTTTTATTGAGCACTGGACGGGGTCATCTCAGATGTCTTGCATGTCCCAACCAGGCTAACACCAGTCACAAAGGTACTTATTTCACATTTATCCTAGGGGCCTGAAGGATAGATATATTGCAAGTCCAAAAAAGTAAGAGGATCTGATAACCCCTGGCTCTCAGGCTCACTTATTGATCTCATGCGCCTTAGAGACAACCTTTGGCATAAGGCCAAGGCAACTGGAATACTGGCTGACCTCATTGCCTATAAGGCAGCCAGAAATAAATGCATGAAACTAGTGAGGTTTGCCAAGGCCTCGTACTATTAGGATCTCTTAAACAGGAGTTGGGGCGGGAAAGGAGTTCTGGAACGCCATTAAATCCTTAACTGGTAGGGTTTCCAAGGCCCCTCCTGATCTTATAGTTACTACATCAGGGACACTTCAGGAGCACAGTGAAAATGCGAATGCGTTCAATGTAGCATTCACAGCCCTAAGTGCTGTGCATCCCAGTGACTACCTCACCACCCCTCCACCTGGTCAGCTCCCTTGTAAGAACCCACCACCTACGATGCATAATGGCACACTGCCTTTCTATTTCAGGGAAATATACAAATCCGAGACCACAAGGTATATCAAATGGGTCTTAGGTAAGACTAGGATGGGGAGTGACTCTATTGACATGAAGATGGTAGCCCTCACATTAAATGAATTGGAAGAGCCACTTACTAAAATCTTTAATGCCTTATTAAGAACGGGTGTGTTCCCAGACAGATGGAAGGCAGCACTCGGCACTCCAGTCTTCAAAAGTGGTGACAGAACCAACTTGTTGAACTATAGGTCCATTTCTATTTTACCTGCACTCTCCAAAGCTATGGAATAAGTGGTCTCTGATCAACTGATAGAATATCTTGAGAAGTACAATCTACTATGTGCACAACAGCATGGATTCTGAAAAAAACACTCCACCCTAACTGCCTTGGTAGACTATACCACCCAGCTCTATGATGCAATGGATAATGGAATGGCAGTGGGGTCTATCTTCATAGACCTCACCAAGACATTTGACACTGTCAACCATTAACTTCTACTACAATGCCTTTTATCCCTTGGCCTATCATCAAACACTGTCACCTGCTTTGAAAGCTACCTCACACACATGACACAAAGTGTGCAAATTTGCAGTATGCTCTCTGAACCTAGGGAAGTGTGCCTTGGGGTCCCTCAAGGACTGATACTGGGGCCACTTTTATTCAGTCTATTCATAAACTCCCTTCCCTCTGCCTGCCCGGCTCACATGGTGCTCTGAGCTGATGATGTGGTTATCTCAGCACCTGGCAGGGAATTGTTCACAATCACCTCTGAACTGCAGGCCAGCTTCCAAAGGCTAGAAACTTGGTTTACACAGAATTAGCTACTGCTTAACTACAAAGAAAAACCCAAAATGCATGGTCTTTACAGTGCCACACAACAGGAAAAAGCATGGCCCCCTAATGTCACTTAGCCATAGAACACATTTGAGGAACTGGGAACCTGGTAAAACATAATATTGTGGGGGACTTGTTAGGAAGGTAAGCTACGCTTTCTACAGAAAATTTCATTTTTTCTTATTGGCGTTAAGAAGAGAATTGCAGGATTCCATTAAAGTGTAGTAATTTTATAACCAGAGGGGGTGAAATACAACTGAAGTTGCTTGATTCCTGTGCTTGAGACCTAGGATTTGGAAGGATATTTGTGCAACATTTTAGAAGTGTCCTGCTGGCTGAGCAGTGAGTTCATTTTTATCCCTGGACTCAGTAGAGTGGTTTGTGTAGGAGCAGTGGTCTAGTAAATTGTGGTGTTGGTTGACTTACTATAAAGGGCAGTATTCACCAGGGTGGTGGAGCAGTGGTGTATTTGACTGTTTCTAACAGTCACCAGTGGTTGTGGCCTACCCACCCACCCTTCCCTCACCCTGCCCACCCCAGGCATGGCATTTCCATTATAGCCAAGGTTCTGACATCACTTCCTCAACAGGTCTTAGGGCAGAACTAACATATTCTTATTAACCCAGCACAGTGCATAAAGGGTAAGTACACACAAAAAAAAAAAAATATATATATATATATATATATATATATATATATATACTCATTGTATATTATAAGGAAGAGAGACATGTGGGGAGTGGTGCAATGCACTGGCTGTGGGGCAGCAGTTTTCCGGGAGACATTCTGGAACCTGCGTTGCTGCCCTATTTGCAGGCAACTGTCAGCTCTGAGGGAGGAGGTTGACCACCTCCAAGCTGAACTGGCAAGGACTGAGGAGGCCTCCCCCACCCAAAGAGCACCAGTTCCACAACCACTGCCTCAGAGGTTGCCATGTGTGAAGAGCAGATGGACCACAGTAGGTTCTGGGAGGGTGAGGGTGGTGGAACAGAGGCATAGCCCCCGAGTTGTACCTCTACACAAATCATATGTCAGTCTGGCAAATCAAGATTCCTCTATGATGACACCCTCAGTGGAGACCAAGAAGAATGCTGGGGACATCCACAAGGGAGACCCACAAAAGAGTGGCAAGGGACACCACAGGGGAAAGAAACAGCTTCTGATAGGGGATTCAAATGTTAGGGGTATAGACCTGGGGAAGGGAGAGAAGAGGGAAGTAAGGTGCCTGCCTGGTGCCATGGCTTGGAGGGACAGGAAGCAAATCCTCAGGATTGCAGAAGCAGCATCACAGGACAGGGAACTAGATATCATTGCCCACCTCGGGACAAATGACCTAGCTAGGCATGAGATCAGTGCAGTGCAGGATGAATTTGTGGAGTTGGGGAGGGCCTCAGACAGGTAGCAAGCACAGTAACCTTCTCAGAGGTGCTGCCAGTCTATGGCAGGTGAGGCTAGGGTACCGCACACCATGCAGTTTAATGAATGGTTGCAAACTGGTGCAGAGCGCAGGGCTTTGGCTTCATTGGGGACTGGGGTCCACCTGGAGAGATGAAGGTCTATACTGGCATGATGGTCTGCATCTGTCCAGGAAGGGAAACAAGCTCATAGGTGACAGGTTTAAAGGCTTCCTTGGCAAGGTTTTAAACTAGCCAAGGGGGGAGGTGCTGATAGGAAACAGGAAAGTTCAAGCCTCCCCCAACAAAACAGGGCGGGTAGTAGGGTAAACATTGAGGTACAGCGCTTGACAGAGGGCAGGACAGGGGTAAATGGAAAAATAGACAAGGGCAATAAAAGCAGGGATGGGGTAAAAAAGGATAAAGCCAACATTAAATGGAGGGCAATGAGTACCAACGCCCGTAGTCTGGGAAACAAGCTTCCAGAGCTAGTAGCCCTGATGGAAGAGGAACACTTGGATATTGTGGCAGTCACAGAAACATGGTACACGGAGAACCATGACTGGGATGTCAACATACCAGGGTACACAATCTACAGAAGGGACAGGGAGGGTAAAAGAGGAGGTGGAGTAGCTCTCTACATGAGGGAAGGGATCAAAGCTACTGAACTAAAAAGTAAAGGGGGAGGACAAGAGGTACCCTGGGTCCCCTTGGAGACAGGAAATGGCATCGCAATCCGCACAGGGGTTGTATACAGACCCCCATCTCAAGGGGAGGAAATGGACAAGAAAATGATAGAGGGCATTCTCAAAATGGTTGAAAAAGGGGAGATACTGTTGCTGGGGGACCTGAATATGCCAGATATTAATTGGACGACATGGACTGCAGCCACATCCAAGAGCAGGGTCATTCTCGATGCCCTACAGGGGGCGTGCCTTAGACAGCTAGTGGTGGAACCCACTCAGGAGGGAGCAATATTAGACCTGGTACTCTCAAATCGAGAAAGGATCACAAATTTAGAAGTCAGTAGACATCCGGGAACAAGCGACCACTGCACAGTGTGCTTCACGATAAACACAACCATGGAGACAAGCCATACAAAGACAAGGATACTGGACTTTAGAAGGGCTGACTTTGGCATAATGGGTGAATACCTGAGGAATGCATTAGCAAATGGCCAGAAAGGAGGGGTTGGAAGAACAATGGAGAAAAATCAAAACTGCCATCATGGAGGCAATAAGCCTTTGTGTGAAACAAATAAAGAAAACAAAGTGGAATAAAAAACCACTATGGTTCTCAAAAGAGGTGTCAGGGAAGGTTAAGGAGAAAAAGGCTGCATTCAAAAAATATAAGGCATCACAGAAGGAGCACGACAGGGAACTGTATCAATTAAAGCAGAAAGAAGTTGGGAAGGCAGTCAGAAAAGCAAAGGCCCAAACCGAGGAAAAAATAGCCAACTCAGTTAAGAAGGGGGATAAAACCTTTTATAGGTACATTAGGGAGCATAGAAAGGTTAAGGGAGGGATAGTGAAGATTAATAAAGGAGAGGGGAGGTCGGCAGAGGGAGACAGTGAAAAGGCAGAGATACTGAATGAATACTTTTGCTCAGTATTCACAAAAGAAGAAGAGGAGGAGTTACCTAAACCAAACAATAGAAGCACTCTGGGTAGTGGGGTTGACGCCAGTCTATTTACAGAAGAAAGAGTCCTGAAAGAACTCCTAAAACTCAAGGTGGACAAAGCAATGGGGCCTGACGGGATTCACCCTAGAATCCTAAAAGAACTATGGGAGGATCTAGTGACACCACTGACCACACTTTTTAACAAATCATGGGAGGATGGGGTGGTACCTGAGGACTGGAGGAGGGCAGCTGTGATTCCCCTTCACAAAAGTGGGAGCAAGGCAGAAGCAGGAAACTACGGACCTGTTAGTTTGACCTCAGTGGTGGGGAAAATGATGGAATCACTTCTGAAAGAAATAATTGTTGAGTACCTAGAGGCCAGCGGGGCACAGGACCCAAAGCAGCATGGATTCATAGCAGGAAGGTCATGTCAGATGAATCTAATCGATTTCTTTGACTGGGTGACCAAAGTAATAGACCAAGGAGGGGCTGTGGATATGGCCTACCTAGACTTTAGCAAGGCATTTGATACAGTCTCGCACAAAAGATTAATAATCAAGTTAGCCAGCCTAGGAGTGGGTCCCAGGGTGGTAGCCTGGGTAGCAAACTGGCTGCACAACAGGACACAGAAGGTAATAGTGAATGGAACACATCTGAAGAAAGGGGGGTTACTAGTGGAGCACCTCAGGGCTCAGTACTGGGTCCAGTCCTCTTTAACATCTTTATAGGTGACATTGCAGAGGGTCCGGAAGGAAAGGTATGCCTCTTTGCGGATGACACAAAGATCTGTAACAGAGTTGATACACAAGGGGGGTAGAAAGGATGAGAAGGGACTTGGCAAGGTTGGAGGAATGGTCAGACATATGGCAACTTAGATTCAATGCAAAGAAGTGCAAAGTAATGCACCTGGAATTAAAATCCAGGAGAAAAGTACACAATAGCAGGGAGGTACTAACAACAACAATAATGGAAAGGATCTGGGTGTCATCATATCAGATGACCAAAGGTGGGTAAACAATGTGTCCAGAGGAGGGCAGCCAAAATGGTGCAGGGTCTGCACCAGAAGACATACTGAAGAAAGACTAAAGGAGCTTAATATGTATACCCTTGAGGAAAGAAGGGAGAGAGGAGACATGATAGAAACTTTCAAGTACCTCAAGGGAATCAACAAAGTCCAAGAGGGTAGCATCTTTCAGAAAAAGAGATGTGCAAGAACAAGGGGGCACAATTTGAAGATAGAGGGGGGACAGCTCAGAGGTAATGTGAGGAAGTATTTTTTCACGGAGAGGGTTGTGGATGCATGGAACAGCCTCCCTAAGGAGGTCGTGGAGTCAAGAACAGTGGGGGAATTCTAGAATGCATGGGACAGACATAGGGCAGTCCTAGTGGGGGGTAGGAGGAAGTAAGCTGTTGGTTAACTAGGATCTGCAGCTTATCTGTTAGGTAGGAAAATGGGTAGACTAGGTGGGCCAAGCGGTCCTTATCTGCCGTCAAATTCTATGTTTCTATGAGAAGTCAGTAAGGAGAGCCGGGGGATACTGGGATGCATAGGGAGGGGCATCACAAGTAGAAAAATGGAAGTGGTTATCCCTCTGTACAGACAGTTGGTGAGACCCCATCTGGAGTACTGCGTGCAGTTTTGGAGGCCTCATCTCACCAAGGACATAGACAGGATGGAAGCAGTCCAGAGGAGGCAACTAAAATGGTGCAGGGTCTACATCAGAAATCATATGAAGAGAAACTGAGAGAGCTTAATATGTATACCTTGATGAAAGGAGGGATGAGGGACATGATAGAAACTTTTAAGTACCTCAAGGGAATCAACAAAGTCCAGGAGGGTAGCATCTTTCAGAAAAAGAGATGTGTAAGAACAAGGGGGCACAATTTAAAGTTAGAGTGGGGACGGCTCAGGGGCAATGTGAGGAAATTCTTTTTCACAGAGAGAGTGGTGGACGCATGGAACCACCTTTCTGGAGAGGTTGTGGGGTCTAAAACAGTGGGGAAATTCAAACATGCATGGGACAGACATAAGGCAATTATAGTGGGGGGTTGCAGGAAGTAGGCTGTTGGTTAACTAGAATCTGCAGCTTATCCAACAGATAGGGAAATGGGCAGACTGGGTGGGCCAAGTGGTCCTTATCTGCCATCAAAGTCTATGTTTGTACGTTTCTATAAAGGTGACATGCTGGAACAGGTCTGCACTTTTAAATATCTAGGGATTCACCTAGATGACACCCTCAGCTTCTCTTCACATATTGATCAGGTGATAAAATCTGCTAACACCAAGCTTGGTGTTCTATACCGACACAGACATTCAATGACACCTGAAGCTCTGAAACTGGTAACATGCAGCTCTGTGTTATCCAACATTGATTATGGGTTGGTGATTTACCATGCTGGCTCTGACACTCTCTTAAAAGGGTCAAAATCCTACTTAATAAAGCCTGTCGTCCGGTCCTGGGGCCTGACTACCTGTACATACATGTGCTCTATAAACTGAGACAGGGTGGCTCCCCCTCCAACTCCAAATCAAATACCAGGCTTGTCTGCTGGGAAAAAAAGCAACGCTAGGCCTCATGCCTGAGTCCACCTTATGTCTATTTAAAAACACTCCTTCTACCATGAACATCAGAAGTGCAGTTGGGGGTTCTGGTGCCCTTTAAGCACACTATGTTTGCTTAACGTTCACTATCCTACCAGGGTCCTAGGTGGCTCAATGATCTTCCTACTGACCTAATTAGATGCAGCAATATTAGTCAGTTTAAAACCGGGCTCCATTTTCACCTAGTCCTAGAGAATGTCTGCGGGTGCCTTGTATAACCTTACCATATCCTTGCTTAACACTTACCCTTGCTCCCTCCCAGTCTCGCCTCCCCCCGCCTCTACCTGCCTCCTCTCCCACCCTTTTGGCAAAACCTCTCCTGGCTGCTCCTGTTTCTACTTTTCCAATGATTTAGCCTGGGATCTGTCTTCTACACCAAGTGTGTACTAAGAGTTGAACCACACCATTGTGGTGGTGTTGTGATTGCACTGCACTTTTTTAAAGGTACTGCCAATTGTAACCAGTTGTGAATGTTATGCCTCCACTGTATACTGTATTTTCGATGTCTTGTCCTTACAGTGTTTTCTTGTAGCCATTTGTTGCTGTTTTGTATTGCGTATCTGACTTGGAACCTTTGTAAACAAGCCTTTGTCTCAAAGGTATTTTAATCCAAATCTGAAATAAATAAATAAATATCTACTAGGGATTATGACCATAGCAGCTAAGACGTGTATAACTAGAAAATGGTTAACCTCTCAACAGGCTGCATTAGACCAATGGAGGGCAAGGGTCAATGGTATTTATAAAATGGAGAAGATTATATTCATTTATTTCATTTTCATTGGTTATACTGGAAAGGCATGTGAGCATTGCTACCCATTTACACAAGCGTCCAGTTACATACAACGATCATGAGACAAACATAACAAAGAACATTAAATTTCAGTGAGGGGTAACACAATGAAACAATAGAAATCAGAAAAATAGAGACTAAAGGGCAAACTATGAACTAGCCTGGGTGAATGAACAAATGCAATAGGTGACATTAAGCATTAAGTGAGGATTAAAAATAAAGCAAAATAACAGTGGGAAACAAAATTTAAGAGTACTCTAAAACTAGCCTAGGTAGAGTGACAATATTACAAGTGCTAGAAAGAGAGGGAGGTAAGTGCCAGAGGTGGATAACCAGAGGATGAGGGGACAGAGTGCAGGAGGTGCAGGAGTAGGTGAAGGTGAAATGTCTCCTGATATTGTGTTTGAAGGCATTTGTGGAGGGACAGAGTTTTAATTCCAGAGGGAGAGAGTTGAAGAACTTTGGTCCCATAAAGGAGAGTGTTTTCTGGCCTTGAGTGGTCCGGCAGAAAGGTACAGTGAAAGAGAGAGTGGAGGACAGTCTAGTAGTCCTGGTGGTGGTGGCTGTCTGGAAGAGAGAGGTGAGGCAATCCGGGAGCAGCCCTCGGGAGATTTTGAAGAAGAAGGTGGCCATCTTGCAGTTGAGGCGTGCCTCGTGGGAGGGATGACCGGTAAGCTTATAAAAGTTACAGTGGTGTGAGTTTAGGGAGACCATCGGCGAAGCAGATAACATTGTGGTAGGAGCTTTGAAGTTTGTTGAAGTTTCTGATAGAAAGGCAGGGCAAGGAGACAAGTGAACCATAGTCAAAGACAGGAAGTGGGAAGCTGGATACTAGGAGAGATTTGGATTCCCTGTTAAGGTACTGTTTAGTTCTGTGAAGGATGCCTAGGTGTTGGTGGGCTTTTTTGATTGTGTGGCTTGTGTGAGCATTAAAGTTGAGGTGGCTATCCGGGAGTAAGCCAAGATACATGAATTCATTGACTCTTTCAATGGAGTTACCAAGGTTGTCATTCACGGAGAGGTCAAGGCCTAGAGGTTTGCGGAAACTGGAGAAAACCATAAACTTAGTTTTTTTGGAGTTGAGTACTATCTCTTTGGATGTGAACCAGGAGTGAAGTCTGCTGAAATCGAATTGGAGTTTGTTAAAGAGAGTGGTGGGTTTTTTGTCTTGACAGAAAAGGGCTAAATGAAAAAAATGGACGTATTTACTTCCAGATGGAATTCTTGAGTCATATATGTGATTCAGCATGATCCTAGCTTCCTTCCATAAAATGTACAAGGGTACTCCATGATGGTTTGCTTTGTTGGGGGTGGTCTATGTCATGCTGGAGGCTTCCCGGAAGCCAGGCATGGAATTTTGTGGGAGCCGGAGGTTGGGCAGCTGGCGCCTGTCCTGGGCTGCGGTTTGGTAAAGTCTCCTGTGGCTTCCTCCCTGGACCCCTCTCCACTATACTACCTAGATGTATGTTTTTTCTTCAACAAAAATAAAAACAAAAAAACACAGGCATAGATATAAGATGTAAAAAAGTGGCAATGCCCCCATAGATATGTTGGGAGGCAGATATTGCCTTAGTCAGTTATTTTAGAATCTTAGGAATTCCTGTAATCAGGGTTACATTTTACACCTCCTAGATACTACTGTCTGTATTGCTTGTGCAACAAGTTCTTAATAAAAAAGATATTTACAAAAATAACTTTCTGAATCACATCTGGCATGCTGAAATCCCCAACTACCACCACATCCCCTAGGCTTGCTGCCCTCTTAAGTGTCTCTCCCAGTGCCCTGTTTATCCCTTGATCCTGTCCCGGTTGCCTGTAGACCACCCTGATCCAGATTTGTTTTCCCTTCCCTGTTCCTGCTAGTACCTACAGAGTTTCCAATTCACCTGACCACCCTAGCCTACCTATTTCTATTGCTTCAGTCTCCTCCTTATGATACAGTGCTACCCCTCCTCCCCACCCTTTGCCTCATTCTTTCTCAATAGAGTATAGCCTATTATGGTCATGTCCCAATCATAGCTTGAGGATGCCCACATCTATGTTACTGCCATTAGGTTATGTCTCTCCTCTGTGACCAGTGCCTGAAGTCCCAGTATTTTGTTGCCCAGACACCTAGTACTGGCACATACCATTTTCCCAACAATTACCTATAACCCGCCCTTTTCCCTGAGTTTACTTGCTCCTGCTGAGTTCAGTGGGGGAATGCCAAATGGGCCCTTAATATTTGTGAAAGTTTATGTGTGCTTTGCCACTGTAACACTCCCTTACTAGCTTAATGTAGCTATGTATTGTGCCCTCCTTTCTCCCAGAACACTCCTGCCTTCCTCTTAGGGTGGATACTGTCTCTTTTGAACAACTTCCAACCCTTCCAAGTTGCGCCCCAGTCCTGAAGGAACTGAAAGCCCTCCTTCCTGCACCAATTCTTTAGCCATACGTTGAGCTGACACATGTGGAAATGTTCCATTTGGTTCAGGTATGGCTATGATAGTACCTTGGAGAAGGCTATCACTCCTGGTCTCTCCTTCGCTACCTTTCTCAGAGCACAAAAGTCTGCCTAAACCTGTTCCATGCTCTGCTTGCCAAGATCATTGGGGACCATGTATACAATCAGATCTGGCCTTTGCACCCACTCTTCTGTGAGCTCCACCACCCTGGCAATATGTTTCTGATGCACAAACCTGGTTCCTCAGACTTGGGCTTCCCTCTCCCCGATTTTTCTTCCCACTCCTCTCTACTGTCCAGCCACCTTTTCAAATCAGAGACGGCCTATGAGGTGACTGTGGCAGAAGTGCCCTAAGTGGTCTGGTGACTTCAGCTCTCAATGTCATATTTCAGCCTTTGCAGCTTCCAGTTCTACCCTCATGGCCTGGAACCTCCAACAGCTGAGACAGTGGCCAAATTCCCAGAGCACCCTGTTACCTAGTTACCTCCATTACCTAGTTTAATTGTTAATGACACTATTCTATTTGCCAATTGCACAGCCTCTTCTTATTGAATTATTAATTGCATAGATACATATACATAGACAACAGAAAACAGGCCCATCAGACCACCCAGTCCGCCCACCCTTCCTAACTGTTCTGCACTGGCTCTAGTGGACATCCCACCCCAAGTCAACTATTTATTTAGTTAGTAAGTCTTATTTATTCTTTAGAGTTCTGTGTACCAGTGATTATTTCTTAGCAAGTCTCGGCACACCATTTTAGTGTGTTTCTCTGGATGGTGGCAGCAGTATAGTTTCCGGGGAAACAGCAGTTTCACACTTATTAAAGTACTTTTCATGTCTGCCATTGGCTGACTCTGCACTATGTTTGTGCATCCAGCTGTCAGGTTGAACAGCCTGACGTAGTTACCTCTGAGGGCAGTTCTGCCAAGAACCCCATCTTGGCAACATTACTGACACACTTGAATAATAAATTGTCACATTATGCATCATTGAAAGAGAAAAATACAAGTTGTTGAAACGTACATTACAGGTTTTAAATGCATCTGGTTACTAGTACGGAAGTTTGGGTTTATGTTTTCATTTTTAAACTCATCAGCATAAGCCAAAATGTAACCCACTTGGTTGTCCTAGCTGACTCCTAGCACTCCACTTTTTTTCCTTTTGCTTCCTTAGCCTGCCATCCCTCTTCTGTACCCCTCTCTGACAAAGCCTACTCCCATGGCTGCAGCCTTTCACAGCAACAAAAATTAGGTCTGCCTTTTACCTCACCATGCAACATTTTCTGTCTGTAGCCCAACTTTCTTCTCCAAATGTTAGCCTTTCCTGTTACCATTGAGACTCTATTTAAATGCACTATGTGCTAAGTTTATGTGCACCTACATTATGCACTGCATTGTATAACAATGTTATGTTATTGTTTGTTGACTGTTGTGTTCACTGTATGTATTGTCTCCCACACTTGCTGATGTGAAACTTTAGAAAAAGAACCCCTTGCTCAAAGGTTATTTTCCGAATATACAAATAAATAAAAAAAATAAATAAAATAATTAGCCTAAGTTCAAAACAGCTTAAATGGATTGGTCAATAAATGACAGCAGTACTTAAAAGTAGTTTAATGCAATGAGCTGGTCAATGTCTTGATCAGTAAATAATAAATCTCTCTTCAGTTCCCTTCTTTGGTTTATTGTTCTCGATTCTCTGTAGTGTTACTGTTATTTTAGCTAATCAGAACCACAATAACCAGAGTTTGCTTGTGCCAAATTGCTCATTGAGTATAGTTATAGACTCACACTCACACACACACACACACACACATATATGCAATTTCTCAAGTCAACACACACACACACACACACACGTGCAATTTCTCAAGCCAACAGCAGTATTTCCTAACTATGTGGATTATGGCATAGCATTAAGCAGAAACCACAAACACGACAGCAGATCCTGACAGTATTAGCACAATCCACTCTTAACAAAGTGCCCAAACAATGATTTCCTGCTGCTGTGGATTTTTATGCTTTGTTTGTTAAATCCTATTTTCCTTTCTTCTTTCCTGTTGACTGCAGCAGAATAAGGTTTTGTTCAGCCTGTCTCGCACTGGGTCAGCAAAACCATTCGGAGTCACAGAGGAGATATTAACTAATTAAGCACTGATAAGTTAATTAGTTGCTCAGGTTTCTTGACATCATGATGACTAAGCTCCACTGGCACAGTTGAAGGGATTATAAATTGAAAACAGAGAGGAGTGGTGGGCTATCCTTCCATCTGAGTGTTGCCAATAAACTCAAAGTCATTGCAGAGAACAAGGGAAACGTTAGAATCTATGAGGGCATTGTAGGTAAATGGAGTTTACATCTGGATTAAGTGATGCCATTGTACTGAAGGGATCTGATTGATCAAAGTGTAGTTAGTACATCTCACAAATGAAAAGGTAATCTATGCCAAATAGACTAGAATGAATTTTTCACAAAGGAAAAATCGAATGGAAAACAACCATTGCATGATATTTGCATGTCATTTTTCCATCCTTTATGTTCCAAGTTTCTGCATTGTAATGGGGTAAACAACAGCGGTCCATCCAGAACAGGAGGTTATTAAATTTTGTCTGAAGTCCTAGAAAGACTCAATAACATATTCATGGCATACTATATAAGCACGTTGCTTTGGAAGATTTTCAAACATGAAAAAGAGAGGAAAGCAATTAGCAGTTAATAATGCTAGTAGGGGTCCTTACATGAGCCAGTGCTGCGCAGACTTACAGTTTGGGGAGTGACCGTCTGTTCCATCGCCAATTTATTTGAATGAGATCAGCTGGCAAAAAAGCAGCCAGAGGGAATTTGTAGGTTTATTTGTTAGGATCCAAAGAAAGCTCTCTGTCTGAATCATTATCAGCTGCCTATAACTCCAGTTTCTTCAGCAACATCACACGGATCACAAAATCCCTGCTTCACTTTATGTTCTGATATATAAATGTTCTTTTAGCCAGACTGGATCCCACTACTGCTTCATCATGACCACTGTGTGATCTTGAGCTTCCATGATGTGCTTAACACCTACACATACACACACACACACACACACACACACTGGCTTTCCTCAATCTCCAGCTTCCCTCCATCTCGAGTAACCTCATCTGTAAGTGTGTCTCAACCAAAAGAGAAAGGGAGATATGACAGAGAACTTCCAGTTCCTAAAAGGAATTAAAAAGATGGGCGGTGAGGAGCTATTCACCAGAAACAGAAGGTAGGATGAGGGATAATGAGCAGATGTGAGGAAGTATTATTTTACACAAAGAATGGCTGAGCCATGGAATGGCCTACCAGCAGAGGTGGTGGGTGCGAAAACCATAAATGGCTTCATACACGGCTGGAATAGAGTCAAGGGGATATTAGGTACAGTGAGGGACAGAAACATGGATGCTAAAAAGGGGGAATAGTGTAAGTGAAGACCCCACAGAGACAAGAGATCCTGGCGTATGATTGCATAATATGGGCCAACTGGATGGAGCATCTGTCTTTTCCCTTGTTTTTTTTAACACTTTTTTTCCTTACCCCCTCAGGGTACTGGTAGGGTCCTCCTTCAACCCTTGCCAATCCCAATCCTGCTCACCAAGACCTAACCATGCACCTGGCCAGTCCTCCGAGGCCCACCTGTGACACTGCTGTGCTGCCAACCTGGCTTGCCCGGTCTGCCTTTAGCCACTTTGATGGTACTGCTGTACTGTCTATTTGGCCAGCCGCAGAGGAAGTGAAGGCCTGAGTCATCCCCCCCTTTGGTGGTGGTGTGGGTCCGGTGTTGAACATTGGGATCTACGATGCCAGTTCGACAATAATATATTGACCTGACATTACAGCGATGGCACTGAGTTGACTGCAATTGCTTCTGACATTGTGCCGTTGGAAATCAAATGTGTTTTTTTGTGGGGGGCTAAGCCCCCACCTCCCCCCACGGGGGCTCTACCACCACCCCCATAATTTATGATGACCAGTTGGGGCTGATTTGAGGAGGGAGTGCAAGACCAGGGGAAGCAGTGCCAGGGTCCCAAGTGGACTTTACATCAATCTGTCGATCTTCTCGGTATTGACGAGATCGCTGTAAAGTTGTCCCTTTGGTGTCGGCATACCTGAGCATGGTGGGTGGCAGGCAAGGGCTTCATCTTCCCTTAGCCATTCCAGAGCTTTTGTCATATGTAATCCTGTCCTACTCCCAGGAGTGAATCTTGTCATTGGGTGCTGGCACGCCGAAGCACCCAGATGACTGGACGCTCACTCCAGGCTCCCTCACTGACGCCTTTCCGCTGCACCACCTCCTGAGATCACCCAGGTGGTGGTCAAGCAGCAGATCAGTGAGACCTCCCTCTATGGAGGAGGAGAGTGCCCTTTGGAATGCTCTACCTTCCTTCCCCCAGCTGGCCCTCTGATGGCCCTGGCTCATTCCCGAACCTGAATCGTCGGCATCACGAGCGATAGTGCTACTGCTGTACTGGCGGGCCAGCCATCTGTCTTTTTCTGCTTTCATCGTTTATATTTCTGTAAAGTACTTTGGGATACAGTGCCTATAAAAGTTCCTTTCCCTACACTTGATTGGTAGTTGCTGCCATGCCCAGCTGTGATTCCAGTGCAGATCCTTGCTTATATTGATTAAAACTGCAGTCTCACATTCAATACACCCGTACAAGATGAAGACGGTTAGACAGCAACTGCACTCCTACATATTTTCCCTTGTATGCCCCTGTACCAGGCTGCAATCCTGCGAGATCACCCTCATAGGGCTCCTACACATTTAGCACTCCCTTTGTGATTGCATATCAAAGGTGAAAGCTGCTGATGGAGTGAAACAGCGATGCTATTGACTAGACAAAAAATTCCCTGATCATTATACTGACTGAACAGGACATGAGAAGGGACCTGTACATGACTGGTTCAAGGTGTGGAATTATGTTTAAACTGCTGAGTTTATGTAAATAAGAACAGTTGTGGGAAACTTCCTTTGGAAAACAAAATGGCAGCCATTTTTGCCACCTCTGACTAGTCCTGGCATGGTAATGGGGTCAGGGAGTGACTGGCTGACTGAGCCTTATTAATACAGGTGCCTTTGCAGCTGCCAGTCACTTGTTAAGTGACAGATATCCCAAATTGTTAAAGTGGGCGACAGCTCAAATGACCGATTGGAGCTGCATATTCCTCAAGGAACAGCAGGGGCCATTTTGAACCCAGTTTAGTCTGTGTATATCTGCTGAATAGACTGGGAGCTGAGTGTTGCTGACAGCTAGAGTTTGCACTGCAAAGATAGACTGTGATTCTTCCTGAGATGAAGGAAAAGAAGTGAGAAGTAGAACCCTTGCTTAGAAAAAAAAGTAATTGTGCACTGATCGCTGCATGAATTTGAAGCTGAAAGCTACAGGTTACAAAGAGACTTTGCTTGTGCTGCAGCCTTAGCCTGAGATTCTGACCAAATTTTCCCATTCAGCACTGCTGCCAGCTGTTGGTTATATAGCCAGCCCTGTGGGACTGGATACCAGGATGTGCTGGGTTAGTTAGATTCTGGGAGACTGCCACAGGAGGAGCTGTCTGTGAACCAGTGGATTCGACCACCAGTTGCTGGAGCCAGGAGAGGCCTGAGCTACATCGAAGGAACAGCTGCAGCCATGCAATATCACTCACTGGTACAGGTGGAATTGTGAGAAGACCAGAGAGTAAAAGTGACACCAGCCGGGGAAGGATTTAATGTGAACTGCACCATCCCACCCCTTGCATAGTGTGGGAGATCCCCTGGTACAGCATCCATCAGTAAACTTAGGGCTTGCCATTGCAACTTCAACTTACAACCTGTAAAAAAGTTGGGATGCATTTTCTGGAACTGGCCATTTGGCCAGGAGTTATATATACCTCAGTCTGAGATCTGAAAGCATCTGGGTTGATTTCACGACGCATTGCTTATCCGTTTATTTAACTGCACCACCACCCGCCAACCATGTGTAACATCCTTGAGCATAGACTGTTTCTACTGCAGGGTACTTAGGGAATCACTGGGAGCTTCCAAGGTAGAGATAAGTGTTCTAACACTGGCACCAGAGGGTATTGCCTCCAGTATGAGAGGGATGAATCTTAACTGCACTGGGCATCGTGGAGTGGGGGCAGGCACAGTTTCTGGGCTGAACCTGGAAGGGTACTGAAGCACAGTCCAGGGATACTGTTATTTGGTGGTGTCTGGGAGGGTATTGAAGACTGGCCAGGAATTAAAGTAGGCTTGGCTTAGGAGGACATAGAAGATCGGTATACTGCGATTAGGGAGCAAGGGAAAGGGCACCAGCAATAACTGCAACCCGCTCCTCAACACATCCCTCGAGGGCTATGGTAGGGTAGGGCAGCCAGATGGGAGGGGGCAGTGAATATAGCAACAGGATGTCACTATTCATATGCACATGCGGGGGAGTGAGCACACAAAGTGAGGGGCGGGAGGGGATGTGATGGATTGTGCCATGGTGGGTTGCTTGTGCTGGTCAGCAGGGTACTGGGTTCAGGTCTGGGAGCTAGTGCATTTTTGTTGTGCCCGGCCTGAACCTTTTATTTTTTTAATGTTTTCACACCCCCAACATGCACCCCCCCCCGCAGGGTTGAGAATCCTGTAGTAGGGGGGTGCAGGGGCAAAGCCCCCCGCATAAAACATTAAAAAAGTAAGTCCTCAGCTCCATTTTGCTGTGTGCTGGGATGTCAGAGTGCCGAAAACATTTTTCAGCACTCTTGACTTCTTGATTGCGGCAATCGCCTTTAGACTTTTGCCGTTATCACATAAACCCAGAAGATCAGCCACAGGCTATTACACCATACTGTCTTACTGCTGCTCACCCCCTTTCTTCCATTTAGGGCCTGAAGCCTGGCCCTAAATAAAACTATTCTTTTGTTTGAAATAATTTGTCTGAGTAACATTTGTTTAAACTATAATTGTGCGCATTGTGGCGACTGTTGCCACATTGTCTTGGTTCATGGGTGGGGTGAGCTATTGCGGAGGTGGGTAGGAACTGCATATGAGGGGGCTGTACCATACTTACACCAGGCCCACTTTAACCTTCCACTGGGTGGAGGCAGTGTGCTATTTTATGCCTAAACCTTGGATACAGACCTCCAAACAAGCAGATAATCGGACTCAGGCCCCTTAATCTTGTTAAGCCCCCAAAGTAGGGGGTAGCCAGCAAAACATCCACGTGACCTGGTAGCATTGTAAGGCCACAGTACCCTCAGACCCTTAATGCACCCCAAGGGCATCCTGTTATTTATCTATTTTTTTTGCACTGGTGCAAGGGACAATGTAAGTAAGCTAGAGGAACTTTTCTTCCCTGAAAGTTGCCTCGAAGGCAGTGCTGCCTCTAAGGCAGCACTCTTCTGAGACAAAAGCCAAGTCCCACTCATTAACAAGGTGCAAGTGTGTACCATTTAATGCAGCACACTAGGACCCTGCCCCTCCCCCCCATGGAGATCAAATTTGTCTCCACAATGTGTCCTCTTTCCCCTGTCACTCACGTACTCACATCTCCCATGCTGTAGAATGTCTTGCTACTGCTGAACCACCAGGACAGCTCATTGGAATCTTCTCAATCTCTGACTTACTGTGCCAACCTGCAGTCCCAGAAAAAATTATGCATAGCAGCTCTGCAGCACAAAGTCTGTATCTGTCACTCCTAGCAAGTGGGTAGCTTTACCCCTCTGCTGCAGATCAAAGTAGTGGCATCCTATGTGATGCCCTCTGACGGCAGCCATAGTTTAGCAACTCAGCTCTTGATATGCAGGGTGTAAGACAGGCAGGGATCAGTTTTTTAATTATTTTTGAGGCTGTTATTCATTTTTTTTTTCTGCTTGCTCTTTTAGGCCATGCCCCTATTGCTGTGTATGGGCAATTGAGGCCCTGGCAGGGTGACACTGTGGAATTTATAAATGTTTGTAATGTCAAGCATTTCTCCTTCAGGTTTATGACTGGTGATTCCAGTGTTTCAAGATGGCAGAGTCTAGTGTCCCTATAAAGGCACATAGTGGTGACTACACTGTTTATTCAGAGATATTTCCCTTCAGGTGCAGTGATCTTTTGCAGGAATTGTGCCCATGAGATGGCCTGTCTGCCTCCCAGTGAGGAAAACAGCTGTGGCTCCTCACCAGTGAGGATCTGGAGTGCCATCACAGTGCTGATGACAGGAGGCGAGCACGATCAACTTGGTATCAATACCATGAGTGAGAAGATCAGGAACTCTTGATCTGCTCAGCAGGAAAACAAATAATTTGTCCAATGGCAGCCCTACTTAGGGGTGTGTAGTGCATGATAATTCAGTAGTTGAAGAAATCTGGTGATTTTATTGGCCATTATTAAAATGTTACTGTCTGGTTTTCACAGCACAACTGCTTCATAATGGATTTTTCATTCAATATATTAGGGTTTTAACATTTTATGATTATTTTATAAGAGGAATAACACACCTTATGCAATGGGGTGGACATAAATGGAGTGTGATAAATCAGTTTATCTGAGCAACTGTATATATAAATTTCATTTATCCAAGCAGTTCTTATGTCATCAGCCATTTATCCACACAGTTGTTATGTCATCAGCCATTTATTCACACAGTTATTTAAGCATTACAGCACAAGAGGGTGTGGGTGATGCCAGGATTTACCCGAGCTGGTGTGGTTCAGTCACAAGCCCTCAGGCTGAGTGAGTAAACCACACCAGAAGTGGGTAAATCCTGGCATCACCAACACCCTCGAGTGGGATATTGTGATTATACAATGTCCCCCCTTTTTTAAAGATTAAAATGGTTTTACTTGAAAATAAACTATTTTAATTGATTTTCTCTGTAATATCCTTCCTCTATATGTTAAATAGTTCCCTGTTGCTAGATGAATCTTTTTTGTTGGAGATGGCAACCCCTCCCCCAACACACATCTGTAACCCCACGTCTGGTTGGCACAACATTTTTTTTTCAATTTTCTATTTTTGACCCTTGCTTCCAGTTACCGCTGGGACCATCTGCCCGGTCACGGACTCCGGCTGTGGCTACTCACATGAGCCACCCTCCCTAGACCCCCTGGCTTACTCCCCAGGGTGGGGCCGTGGCACTCCGGGCCAAGGGCACCATGAACGTGAGAGAGGCGGGAGTCAGCCTGAAAGTCAATGCAGCTGGAGCGGGTGTCATTAAGGCAGCAGAAGCAGGGAGGCTTTCTTCCCCTTTGTCCCTCCCAGGAGGTGGGGACATGCAATGATGTCCTGTGTCCACCCCGTCCCTGAAAGCTGTTGAGCATCGGTAGCTGTGGAGCCCCCGGCCTCCACCAGGGGTCTGTCAAGTGCCAGATGGTATCCCCACCCTCCCCCCTGGAGAAGGAGAGCAGTCCGTGGGATGCTCCATCCTTCTCCCCTGGCCAGTCCTCAAGCGACCCGAGTCCGTTCTTGAACTCGGGTTGCCGGCGCCGCAAGCAGAAATCCAACTGCTGTGCTGGCAGGCCAGCCTAGCACAACATTTTTTTAAGCCTTTAGCAGTTTATTCTCTGTTGCTCTGTCTGTCGGAGGACCCAGTTTGTGGTTTGATTTGGCAAGCAACACTGGCTGTCATTGTTTCTGTCACTTTTCGGGGAGTGGTGTGCACACTAATGGGCTGCCATCCATCAGAGGGCAAGGCATGCTTCTGGGTTCAGATTTGCAGTGAGGAGAAAGGCTCTGATGTGACTAAGTGGAGCTTTTTTATTGATAAAATGCTGGACAAAACGGGGAGGCAGTGGTCACCGTAAAGGAGCTGGGAGGGAATTATTGTTACAGGTCAGAGCACTGCAACAGCATGCGTAGCAGCGAGATGAGAGACAAACCAACAGTGTTTGGTGATGGAGAGTCAGTGAGCGGCAGTGTTCTCCGGGCTGATTTTTTTTTTTTTTTTTTATGATTTAGACATTCGGTAACTGGCTGGGAAATTGTAGAGCACCAGTGACTTGTTTTGGGACCGGGGAGATGACCAGAATGGAAGATGAAGGGAGCGAGGATCAGAGGAGCTGACTGTTAATTTCATAGGAATAGGGGCTGGAGAGAGGTGAGGTGGGTGGTTTAAGAGATAATTGCCAGACTTTCTTTTTTGGATAGTTGTTTCTGGAGCCTATAAAATAGATCTGAGGACAGTTGTCTGTACTTTCTTTGAGACTTGCTCTCCAGCGCAGTTTACTCAGGAAGTTAATGTGGCTGTTTTCCACTTTCTTGTTCAGGGCTCAGTGAAACAGCAGTTGTGTGAGATGGCCATTTAGCGAAGATTGCTGTCTTTGCCAGTCCTGGTGGTTGTCATGGTCGGAGTGATTTCGGAGGGGGGGGGTCCTGATGCAGCTGACTGGCGGTTGGCACCTTTTTCCGTTGGGTCATACAAGGATTTACAATGGCTAGAAGGTGCCAGCCAGCCAATCAGAAGCCTGTATTTTTTTAAGCCACTGTATAATATGTCATTAGGTCCAGCACAAGCACTCAGAACTCATTTAGAATGTTCGGCCTCTGTATCAGTACTAATCATATTCAAATGCGAATAACTGTAAAATGAAAAATGATAGCATGGTACTGTGAGCATGAAAGTTCAGCACAAAAATATCTACAAAATGAGTGGTGTTTCATTTATAGATATATTTTAGATTATTTTATAATTAGCAAAAAACAGCAGAAAATTCTATTTTTTTTTTTTTTGATAAACAAATGTGAATAACTTTAAAATGAAAAATGATAACATGGTACTGTGAGCATGAAGTTAGTCCAGCACAAACAAATCTACAAAATGAGTGGTGTTTCATTTTTAGATACCGTTTAGATTTTTGATAATCAGCAAAAAATGGCAGAAAACTAAATTTTTATTAATTTTTTTGATGAACAAATGTCTACCCCCCAAACAAAAAGCACAAACAAAAGAATTGTGCATTACACTTTTTCTTTATATACTGGCCATAATGTAAATCTGGAGCATCCACCGCAACCATTTAGCCACCACTCTTCTAAACAGAGCTACACTGGGAAAACCACAAAAAGGCCATGTAAGCTTACATTATTTATTTATTTATTTCATTTTGTTAGCCGGGTAGGCCCACTGGGCCCCAAATGGTCCCTTTTTCAGGGGTGACCTGCAATTAGTTACATAGAAGCCTGTTGGGTACAAGAACATTTTGGTGATACAAGACAAGTTTTGGGTACAATCATGGTAAATCCAAGGGTCTAAACACTTGTGACTACACTCCGTGACATTTCAGCACACATTCCTATAGGCAGGAGGAAGCAGCAACAGGGAGAGAGTATTAGTACAGGTTACAATTTTCCGGGAAACAGACATAAAACTTCACTGGCCAGTTATCACACTGGTCAGTTTGTGTAGATATGCTCTTATTATGCTAGGGCATTTTGCCTCATGGTAGGGTAAGATTACTAGAGGTCTATATTGGGGATTATCCCTAGCATGTGCATTGGTTGTTTAAGTAATATAGCCCTCCAGGGTGTGGGTATACTGGTGGATTTACTAAGCCTTGTTGCTAGGTAGAGTGATGTTGCCAGCTTCCATCGCTTCATGTTGCTTTAGTATTTTAAATCCATCTGTGTCCTGCCCTGGAAGTGAGTGAAACGGCATGTGTGAGATGACTCTTTGGTGGCTTGGCATTTCGAGGTTCTACATTTGAGAAGTCTGGAGGGCATACAGGAGAAAAAAAGTGAGCATGGATGTTCGTGCTGAGTGGGGCTGTGCAGTTGGCATTTGCTATGGCCATGTTTACCGCTGCAGTAGGAGTCCGAGGTGGTGACCAAGGATGTGGAACTGTTTTATCGGGTAACATTTTAGCGTTGAATGGCTCATTTTCTTTAGTAAATGTGTTTCCAAGCTCATCCATGTGAATTAAAAGGAATGGGGTGTTGTTTTTATTTTTTTTTATTTAGCATGGGAATGTAGCGTAAGCGGCGTGTGAAAATGGCGGTGGTTTGTTTGAAGTTGGCGGGCAGCAGTGATATGTGTTAGGTGGCAGAAGAATTGGTTGGCTGACACCTTTTCCAGTGGGTACACTGGAGGATCTACAATGCTGAAAAGGTGCCAGCCAGCCAATGAAAATGCAGGATTTGGTGTGTTTTTTTGGGTCCATTGTATAATTTCCAGTAGATGGGCTCCGAGTCCTTTTCTAAGGGTGATCATCAAGCCGGCAATTTGCAGATGGCCCGGAAGGTTGTTCCAGAGAATCTGAGCTGCATGGGAGAAGGACTTATTGCGTGCTGCCATCCTTACCATAGGAACCTCCAACAGCCTCTGAACAGAGGTGCGGAGCAATCTGCCTGGTTGCTTAGGGACCAGCAGCCCAGCTAGGCTTGTTAGGTGTGAGCTGTTTACCATTTTGTAGGCGGTACACAGGAGAGGGTATTGGGGGAGAGAGAGAGAGAGAGAGAGGGCCAATTTAGGGAGGTCGGTACCTTGCAGTGGTGGTGCCTCGGGTGGGATCTGGTAGCAAATCGAGCTATGCTATTGAAAAGAATTTGCATCCTACACAGTTCCCATCCAGTGAGTGACTGCATGGCAGGAGCAGCATAGGTGAGACTGGGTAGGAGGATGCTGTAAGTGATAGCTGTCCTGGTTTCTGGTATAAGTTGTGAGTTTAGTCTATATAATAGACCTAACTTTTGGTGTATTATTCGGGTGACCTGGTCCACATGACACTTGAATGTGAGACCTTGGTCAGTAATAAGGCCCAGGTACCTGAAGGAGCTCACAACTTCTATGGGCGTACCAAATGAGGATAGTAGGGGGAGTAGTAGGGTTCTAACTGATTCCAGAGTTCTTGGACCATACAGCATGGCTTTCATTTTCTTGCCATTCAGCAGCAGCATACTGGCCCATAGCCAGCTTTCTAGGGTTGTGATGTCCACCTGTAGCTGCAGTCCAAGGGCTGATACGTTGTCTGAGGATCTGTATAAAACAGCATTATCAGCATACTGTTTTACTGAACTGTTACGACAGTTGCTACTGAGGTCATTTACGAAAAAGGAAAACAGGAGGGGCCCCAAGATAGAACCTTGGGGTACTCCCTCCTTGATCAGTAGTTGACCTGATATGGCTCCTTTCCATTTGACCTGTTGGGAGCGACTGGACAAATAGCTCTCAAACCAGGTCAGGGGGTGGTGGTCAAGGCCTGTGAGTTTAAGTTTGTCTAGTAGTAGGCTATAATTGACCAAATCAAAGGCCTTGGTCAGGTCTATGAATATGGCCCCAGCGGAGGTGCCATTGTCTGGGGCCTTAAGGATGCCAGTAGTGAATTTGATTAAAGCAGTGTCAGTTCCATGGTTTCATCTGAAACCATGCTGATTGAGTACTAGAAGCTGATTAGCCTCCAGATAGTCACAGAGCTGGTTATAGACAAGCCTCTTCTGAATCTTTGCCAGGGTGCATAAAAATTAAATAAACAAACAGTTTAAAACAAAACTCCCTGCACTATCCTAAAGGATCTATATTGCATAAATGGAATATGTAACAGGGAGCTTGAGGAATACATGATTTATTTTCACTTGAGCTGTTTGATCTTGGGCACATCACTCATGGCTTACACCACTCATGAGGTTACCCAAGGTCAGACAGCTCTTGTGGAAATAAATCACATATTCCACAGGTCCCTGTTATATATCCCTTATTTAGGTTGTCCTGCCATGCTAGATATAGGGACACATCCAGAGCTGAAACACTGCACTGAACAGGAATGTGTATCTTAGCACAACGAGATACCCTGGCCTGAGTTATTACTTTAGATAATTGGGACAATACTGAAGGAGAACTCAATACCAGCTTTATGTTCCATGACAAGATGATCAATGAAGGTGCAGGGGCCTCTGATCAGAGGCACCCACCCTACCTACTAAAACCTGAACTGAAAGATCTCCTTACCAAAGCCTTCGCCTTGAATCTCTGAGAGTGTTCCAGCAAGAATTTCTGAATCCACTGGCTCCAAACCCCATGGCTCCAAAACAACACGTTAAGTCCTCTCTGATGACTAAGGGGAAAATAAGCATACAAACACCCAAGGATAAGCACAAGAAGAAACTACACAAAGGTTGGTCCCGTTTTGTGCTGGATTCAAACTCCTCGAACTGCAGGTCCCATAAAAGGCCCAAACATATCTGACGGGGGGGGGGGGGGTGGCACAAGGTCGTCCCCAGACATATCCTAAGAACAATTCTTATGGTTCCCATTGTCCCTGGAGCCTACGTCAAATTAAACAGGTAGCAGATTCTTCTGCATGCACAACATATTTGCCTTCTCTGATTGGCTATTGTCTCTTCATGTGGCCATGACAGGGAGTGGAGTGCCTTAGGGAAACTAAAACACAACTGAGATTGTTTGTGTACTAGTGCCTGTACTCACTTTCATTGATTCTCTGTTTCTGTTATTGTATACTGTACTTTGTGTTTAATTGATAATTCTGTAATTCCAGCTTGGTTCCATGTCATAACAGTGATCGCTAAACAGCAATCGCTGTTACAGCGAGTGTACATCGCCGAAAATCAAAATGGTGATGTACATTCCCCGCCGAACCTGACAACAGTGATAAAAACCAACAACAGCCCCTCACATCCCCCTAAATTAGGATTCTCAACTCCAGGGGGGTGAATGTAGGGGAGGTGGAGAAACCCAGACATAAAATTAATTTTTAAGTGCTGCACACGTGAAACAAAACAAAAAACCTTGCCCAGCCCCTGGACCTCCCTCACTGCAGCCCGCCACCCTCACCACCACACCAGAATGGCAGCTTGGCAGCACACTGCTAAACTGCAGCTCATGTACCTTTAACTTCTTCTCTCTTCAATTCTTTTTCCCTCCGGTCACGGTTCTAGGAGCCTCTCTCAGGCATCCAACCTTATCCTGCCCTGCCTGAGGTCTCCCCTGACCGAACCCTCCACTCCTCCACCCCCGCCTCGCAGCTGGCACAACCCTGTTTAACCACTCTGGGTGGGCTGCTCCTCCTACCTTGGGTGCTCTTAACTTTTGTAGACTCTTGCTGCTGACGTGTGCCCTGGGTGGAGGATTTTGAGAAGGCCGGCTGAGTTAGACTCGGTTGTGGGCATGGGGATTGGTGCCATCCTACTCCTAGAACCGGGTTTTCCTGTGTTCTGTTGTGCCCACCCCCTTCCCCATGCGTGTGCACTCCCTGACGCATTGTCACACGGCTACCCTGCCAGTGTCAGGCACGCTATTACGTGCAGCTCTGCATCTCTGCAGCACCCCCTCAGTCTCCACCAGGGTCCACCAGAGCGCAGAGCTCCCTAATGCCCTCCCCCCGGGACAGGAGAGCAGCCCAGCAGGCACTCAATCCAGTTCCTCCCCTGTTGACCCCCGGTGCCCGGAGCTCGCTCCCGAGCGGCAGGTCGCCCGGCGTGTGGCAGGCGTGGCATCCAGTGCCTCAACCCTCAAGCCACCCGGGTTCAGTTACCTTTAACTTCTTGAACCCTCCACTTCCGTTTCTTCACCCTCATAGCACCTCACTATTTTTGTCCCTAATCTGGCGCTATAACTGCGCCTCGCTACCCTTTCAAGGAATAACCAAAGTACTAGTACCTCTTTTGTCTACTCAGTGCAATGGCCCCTGCCCAGTGTTGTTCCCTTCAGCATACGTATACCCTTGCCCTCTAGAGACCAACTCTGGAGTCCAGCCTAATAATGGCATTTTCTCATCCCCTATTGATAGTCACAGTCATGCATGCTGGAGCCCACCTCTGGAGTCTAACTCTGATGCTATGCCCAGTTGTGGCAGTTTTGGCTTTATTTGCACTCATGCACAGTTAATTTTTGTTACATTCTAATGCTTTTGCAGGCATCATTTGTAAAAGTATAGGAAGATTTGAGGTTACTCAGGAAATATGAAGATTTAATGCAATGTGATTAGACCACTTTGAAAATGCTTAATCACCCATGCCCAGGTTTACGTCACTACTATTTAATTTTTATAGCAAGCTGGTGGAGTGGGGGGAATTCAATTCAAGAAGACTGAGGAAGTTTTTCCTCACTGAATGGGTGATGGACGAATGGAATGACTGCTCAGAGAGGTGGTCAAAGCCGATGCTGTAACAGGATTTAAACCAATGATGTGCTGGAGCTGGCTCACTGAAGCTGGTAGTTAAGTCACTTAAGTTGTTTTACTGGCTCGTGTGAGCCAGTAGTACAAAGTCAGCAAGTAACTGGTATTTTACCCCTCCACTGCTGATGTGGTGCACAGACTCCAGCTCGACTTTGACCAAGTTCAGCTCTGGTTACACTCAAACAAGCTATTCCTGAATGCCAAGGAGACCGTCTCCATGTGCTTTGGCACGAGGCAGAGACTCTTTAGGCTTCCCTCCCTTCCTTCCCTCTTTCTGCACCCTAGACATGTCCCCACTGGAGGATGTCACCTCCTTCAGGTATTTAGGGGTTTGGCTTGACCAACACCTCAACTTCTTTGGCCATGTGGATGCTATTGTCAAAATACTGCACCCTAAGCTCTGTGCCTTGTACAGAAACCGCGACTGCATCCCTATGCCAGCCTGCCATGCTATTATCCAGAGAATGACCCTTCCAATCTTTGACTATGATGATGTGGTCTTCAGTGCTGCTCCTGGTACTTCTCTTGCCAGATTGGACACTCTTTTCCATTCTTTTTGCCACTTTACGCTTGACTGTCCCCCTCACACTCACCACTGTTCTCTGTACCAGTCTCTATCTTTCCCCTCTCCTGAGGACAGGCACTGAGCACACGGTGTCAACATTGTTAGCAAATTCTGGTTCAGATCCCTCCCACCCCTCTGACTCCCACTTTCTATCCCCTCCCTCCTCCCACGCCCTAAGGAGCTCCAATGTTTGGACCTTAGCTGTCCCATCCACTTCAATGCCAATTAGCCAAGCTGCTTTCAGCCACCATTTCCCATAGCTCTGGAATTCCCTCTCTCATGCCATCTGGAATGTCCCCTTATCTTGAGTCCTCTCCTGCCTCCTCCATGGCATCACCACCTCCTCCTGCAACAGCTCTTAATTTTTCCCCCCTCCAGTGCTGCCTCTAAACCCCTTGAATTCAAGCTCTCTGTGATTTCAGTGTATTTCACCTAGTACCTATGCACTTTTGCAACTCTGGAATGCACACAATTGTATTTTTTTGTTATACTGATATTGTATCTGATGTTGTCTATCTTTCATGCCTGTACTGTATCCACCTCCCCCTTCCCTCTTGGACGCATCTGGAAATGAGCAGATTGCTCAGTATGCCTTTCCTGGTGAATCTTTTAAATAAATACATTTCAGCCAGCACCATGTTTCATTTTTTTTGGTTTTTGTTTCTTCATTCATTTCTGCTAATGGGACTTGGGACTGGGAAGGAAGTGATGGGATCACTCTGCATGAATCAACTGTAGCATGGGAGTAATGTTACTACAGTCAGTTACTAAGCAGACTGTAGCACACTGCTGATTTCATTGCAGGCAGGGCAGCCATGGACCCATGAACAGAGTCCAGTTTAATTTTGTGCTACTTCAGTCCATTTGCCCACACTTGTATATGCTCTCATGTGCTGAGCCAGCTACCCAATCCAAACATATCACAGACCGACTGCTCCCAGACCATCCCCCAACAGTCACAGGATATGGATACAATTGTCTCAGTGCACTGCACTGGATTCAGGATTTGCAGGCTGGTAACAAAGCACCATTTAATTTTGCTTGTGGTCACGATGTGTTAGGGGTTAGACTAGGCTGGTGGGGCAGTGGCAATGGCAGTGGCAATAGTTGTATTCAGGAGGCAGGCAGGCAATGGCTAATGAAAAAGGAATGGGACAGGCCATGAGTCAGCAGCAATGCCGACTACTTCACTTCACTGCACTTCACTTCAGTCACTAGGTGCTCAGTGAGATCATCAGAATCAGTATGTACAGGTACACTTCTACACAAACAAACCTAAGTAAAAAACCCAGTGTCTGTATTTCTTTACTTTGGAAGTTCAGCTTTCAGTGTGTGCTAATGTGTTTATTGCCCTATTTTGTTTTCTGCTAGCTGGTGTTTACTGCTTGGTGCTCGAATATGAAATGTTATTAAAAAGCATATTGCCTGGGCCTGGGCTGTTAACATTGTTGTATTTTATTTTATACTGGTAGGTAGAGCCATCATGCAATGAGACACTGGGAAGGGGAAGGGTATATTATGCCATATATAGGTCAACCTGGCACTCTCCAAAAATATGATATAATAAAAAAAAATCCTTATCCTGCTGTTGCCTTTGGGCTACCTAGTCGAGCATGGGTTACCTGGGGAAGGGGGTGATAGATCAGATCAGTCACTATGGCTATTAGCTCTATCCAGCACAGCATTATGCCAGGCATGGAGTCAGGCAGGGCAACTGGTAGACTGGATGGACCTCTGGATCTTTTTCTGCCAACAATTCAATATATTAGTGGTTGTTTTATTCAGCTGGAAGTGCTCAGCCAAAAAACAGCAGGAAAAGCAGCTCTACAAAATCCAACATTTCAAGACTGGTCATTCTGGATATGAACCAAAAAAATCAGAAAATGTTTAAAAAAATATTTTAATTGATGTACTCTACTACTGTAGGTGCACTGATGTATTATTTTTACATCAATATCGACACAACAGTACATGCTATCAAATAATGCTATATGGGACTTGAAAGACAAGAATCAGGCCTTTCAAACAGTATATTGCATGATGTACTAGCTTGTGCAGTATGAAACAAAACATTGGCTTGTAAACATTGCCAATAGCTACATAAAGACAATGTATTAATATCAGAATAGTGTAACTACACTGTACTGACAATACATTACATGGCCATGTCTTATTATTTTTGTTTCATTTATTACTATGAAAAACCCATATTTGAAAACCAAAGCTTAACAATTTTAAATATGTATACAAACATATACATAAAAACATGAATGCAAATACACATTCTGTCTTGAAAACCACACTGCCTGTGGAATAAAACTGGAGCACTCAATTTTTATTTTTGATGAACAATGGCTGGTGCTGCAGCCATGGGGGGTGGGGGTTGTGGCAATGGTGTCCACGTAACCAGCTATGGCGGTGTCTGGAGGTCTGTCTGTAACTATACTGGCCACCTTGGGGGGACAACGCACCCCTTTACATCAAAGAGGCAGGCCTGAGTTCTTTAGCAAACAGTTTTCAGGGTACAGGGAAAAACATAATTAAAATTAGTGTGGTACCTTCATCTGGGGAATATTACAGAGAGTGCCTCAGGGCACTCGAACGTTGGATCCACTGGGCAAAGGAGCAGTAACTCTAGATGGTGCACAGGCCTAGCATAGAGGTATCCTGGGGGAGGGGGATTGGGCAGTGCTATGGAGAAAAGGTTCGTAGTCACTTAGCAACAATTCAGATATTTTTCTGTTTACTCTCTGTATACTGATGCATGGAAACTGTATTAACATGACGCAACCATGTTTATATAAAAAATACTAATTAAATAGTTCCATTAGCCTTTTTAAAAAAATATCTTTAGGATAAGCTAACTGTGGAACCATTATGGCTATAAACATAATCTTATTTTTAAATATACCCCCATAAACATAATATTCCTCAATTCCTGCTCCAGTAGAATAAAGGATTAAAATGTTCATCCTAACAAGGGAGAAAATGTATCTGTTTCTGTCCTGCTGCAATTTTGAAAAGACTTCAGTATTCTAGGAGCTTGTCAATATCCTGGGTACATCCTGCTCTTGTTAAGCACCTGCAAAGCCCTGTGCTGTCTAGGCTGCCTGCACTCAGTGGTATAAATATGGGTATCCAGGCAGAAGTGTTCAGTGGTCAGAGGATGGACTCAGAATGCAGTAAAGGACTCTGTACAGGAGAGAAGGGGTTTCCCCCGTCAAAACTCCATTTGCAACCAGCTGGAGTGGGCTGGCCAGGCTCGGGGTTGTGGCATGTTCCTGAGTCTAGGAGTGCACTTGTCCTCTTTGAACAGAATCTCCAGAGGCTGGACTCTGGCTGAGATCCGAAGCTGGGATGGTGAGGGCCTGTTGACAGCTCTCCCTAATCCGGTGAGCCTGATGGAGATCCCTGGTAAATCTATGGGGCCAAGAAGATAAACGAAACATTTTTCAATGTATCAGGCTCCAAGAAATGGAATGGGGGGGGCTGTAGCTTGAAGATGGGGGTCATTGCTGTGACATCTGTAGTATAATGAAGTAACAGTAGGTGGCACCTATAGAACATAGAATGTCATGTGGTGAAGCACATGTTCCTGCACGTGAGTGGTGCACATGTTCCTAAGTGCTTGTGCAGTTTAATAAAAGAGTTTAAGCAGCAAGCAGTCTCTGGTGGTTTCTCATTCCTAACATAGTGTCAGAAGTGAAGAAAAAAGCTTCAGAAAGAAGGAAAGAAATGGAGCAGTTTAAACCTCCAAGCAGTTTGTGTCTAGAAGGCAATTAGGAAGAAAATTGGAGAACACGGATAGAGAAAGTTAAGCCGTTCATGATGGTAAGTGGAATAGCAGAGTCTGAGAAGGTACAGTGCACCATGTGTTTGCATGTAGCTGGAGAAGAAATGATAAAGGTACAGCATTTAACACTTTTGAATTTACAATGCAGAGGACAAAGACAAGATAGTAGTGTTAAAAACAAAGTTTCAACAGTACTGTGAGTCGCAAAAGAATATACCATGTATTAGATACATGTTCTTTACCAGAGTACAAGGGCCATCGGAAAAGAGAGATGTGTACTGTATGAGACTGATCTTAAAAACAAGGCCAAGAGTTGTGAGTTTGGGCAGCTAACCGAGTCACTTATAAGGGACATAATTGTATGTGGCATTAAAGATGATTAAGTCAGGGGCAGACTTCTAAGAGAAGCAGACCTCACATTACAAAAAGCTGTTGATATATGCTGTGCAAGTGAGGTTAGTCACAGCCAAATGAATGTGCTTAATGATGAAGCAGAAATGCAAGTCTATAATCTAAAGAAAGTAACACCAGACTACAATAAATTCAAAAAGAATTGCTCAAGAAAAATAAAAGAAAACACAAACGATGAAAGCAAATGTGGCAGCTGTGGTTTGCAAACTAGTTACTTACTCAGGTCACCAGATGATTCCAAAAGGGCAAGAAGAGCTCACATGTGAATATAAAGGCCAGAAATATGACATCCAGTTCCAAGTAACTGATCAAGATGCACCAGCAATATTGGGTCATGCAACATGCTTGCAGTTAGGTATGCCATAAAGGTATCCTGTGACATGCACTATTGTGAAGTGGGCACCTACCGAAACGGTGACCCACTTTTGGCGCATTTTGACAGAGTGACGGCATAGGGAAGATGACCGAATGGGGGGGTACGTGAATGGTGATGGGAAGTCGCTGTATGTACAAGCACGCAGGGGGTGGGAAGCTAGTATGCTGAGCGAGCGGTGGGACGAGAGGGTGGGTTTGTCAAGGGTGGTGCCGTGGACAACTGCTGAGCTGGCTCCATGGTGTTAGTGGGTGGGTGCTGGCGGGGTGGCCGGGATGCTGGGTTCAGGTCCGGGAGTCATGTTATTTTTATTTTTTAGAATTTTCACACCCCCCAGACATGCACCCCCCCCGGAGCTGAGAATCCTAAAGATAGGGGTGTGAGGGGCACAGCGCCCTGCATGAAATAAAACTGCCATGTCCTTTGCACTGTTTGTTTTGCACTGGGGGTGTACATTGCCAAAATTGAATTTCGGTGATATACACTTGCCATGATGACGATCGCCTTTTGGCAATCACCCTTATGACATAGAACCTGCCGAAAATGATTTTCAGTGTAGATAGCAGAGGAAGAGACATATTAACTATGAAGACTTGTTTACAGGTCTAGGATGCATACCAGAACTGCACCCTATCCAGATAGACCTCACTGTTAAACCTATAGTGCACCTACCCAGGAAAGTATTAGTAGCATTGAAAGATAGAATCAAAGCAGAACTTGAAAGAATGGATGGAAAAATTTGACATTATTGCAAAACAAACTGAGCCTACAAACTGAGTTAACAGCATAGTAACAGTAATAAAGCCTGATAAGCTCAGGATCTGTATTGATCCAACAAAACTTAAACCATGCAATAAAAAGAGAGCACCACCACCTGCGAACAGTAGAAGAAGTAGTAGCTGGGATGCCAAATACTAAGGTATTCTCAGTACTGGATGTAAGTCAAGGATTTTGGCAACTTACAGCTTGATGAAGAGAGCTCCAGATTGTGTGCATTTAATATGCCATTTGGGAGATAAGATTCAAGAGACTTCCATTTGGCATCTTGCCATCACCTCAGGTGTTTCAGAAAGTTATAGCACAGATGCTTGAAGACCTAGAAGAAGTAGTGAACATCACTGATGACACTACCCTACACTAACTTGTTTTTTCTCTCTTTTTCTCTCTTTTAGATATTTCCTGAAGAAGACCTAAGGTCGAAACGTAGATTTTTAACTCTATTTTCTATTTTCAGTGTGCATTTAATATAACCATTTTGTTTTGCTTTTAGACCACATGCTGACGCAGCGCCTTGTCTTTGTTTTTTTACAATCACTGATGACATACTCATATGGGGTGAAAATGTGAAGAAACATAATCAGAGACTGATTCAACTACTGGAGAGAGCCAGAAGTATAAATCTGAAGCTGAACAAAAGTGCAAAATCAGAATGACTGAAATAAGCTACATAGGACATCTTCTGTGCAGTGAAGTATTAAAACTGGACCAAGAGAAAATGAAAGCTATTCAGCACATGCCAGAGCCAGAAGACAAACCAGCTCTGATGAGGTTCATGGATATGATTTGGTATTTAGAGAAATTCATTCCCAATCTGTCTGAAGTAAGTGCACCACTTAGAAAATTGCTGGAGAACAAGGTCCATTGGCATTGGGAACAACAGCAGAAAAATAGCTTTCAAAAGCTTAAAAATCTGGTAACTCAAGCACCTGTTCTCAAATTCTATGATGTAACCAAACCAGTTATGCTGTCTGTGGATGATGCCGTTTCAGAAAGCCTGGGAGCAGTGATAACACAAGATGAGAAGCCAATAGCGTAAGGTTCCAGAGCCCTCACTAATTGCCAGAAGAGATAATCCCAGATTGAAAAAGAACTCCTAGTGACTGTCTATGGATGTGAGAAATTCCACCAGTATTTATATGGGAAACAAGTGCAGGTGGAGTCTGATCATCATCCATTGGAGGCAATATTTAGGAAACCTCTCTTTCAAGCACTACAAAGGGTTTTTATGCAGCTGCAAAGGTACAGTCTACAAGATAATTACAAGCCTGGCAAAGAAATGCACATTGCATATGCATTAAGCAGAGCTTATCTTGGAGAGAAGACTGAAGACTTGGTAGATGAAAAGCTAGAAGTAAATCTGCTTAGTAATCAGCTACCCATTTCAGCAAAGAAACTACAAGAGTTCCAGTCAGCAACAGATAAAGACATAACACTACAGCAGCTTAAAGCAGTTGTACTAAATGGGTGGCCTGCAGAAAGGACAAAGTGCCAGTAGAAATCAGAAACTATTGGACTTTTCATGGAGAAATCACGTACTTTGACAAGGCACTGTTCAAAGGACAAAAACTGATAGTTCCACAACAGATGAGAAAACAGATGCTCTAGAAAATATACAAAGCCCACCTTGGCATTGTAAAATGTAAATAGAGAGCACAAGATATTCTATACTGGCCTGGGATGTCAAAACAGATTGAAAAAAAGGTTTTACAATGTGCGGCTTGCAATGCAAAAAGAAACAATAATACTAAAGAACCTCTGTTGCTCCATGACATACCTGACAGACCTTGGGCTAAAATAGGAGCTGACCTCTTTCAATTCAATGAAACAGAATATGTTCTTTGTGTGGACTATTACTCCAGATATGCAGAAATAAATACAATCAATGAATCTACAAGCAAGACAGTTATCATGGCCATGTAGTCACTGTTTCTCAGATATGGCATACCAGATGTGAGAATGTCAGATAACGGTCCACAGTTTTCTAGTTTGGAGTTCAGAATGTTTGCGGATAACTGGGAATTTAAACATTCCACATCTAGTCTGGGATCCCCAGAGTCCAACGGACAAGCAGAGCGGACTGTGCAAATCATAAAAAACTTACTGAAAAAGGTCCAAGAAAGTGATGGAGACCCCTGTCTTGCACTTTTAGAATACAGGAACACACCCATGGAAGGAACTCTATTTTCTCCTGCACAGTTACTTATGGAACACATATTAAAATCTAAGTTGCAAGCATCAACATTGCTTTTAAAACCTGAGAACAAGATTAATGTGAAAGACAAACTGAAATCAAGACAGTTTACTCAGAAGCACTATCATGATAGGCATGCTCAGGAATTGCCAGTCATTCAGAAGCAAGACCTAGCGCAGATTAGGCATGAGGAGAAGTGACAACCTGCAATTGTTGTGGCCAATCATGATTCTTCCAGGTCATATATTGTACTTACACTTGATAGTAAAATGTACAGAAGAAACATCTAAGGAAGACATAGGAGGAAACATTCCCTACGATGACCCCTGATTCCTTTGAAGTGCCAAGCCCAGCCACACTAGATGAACATTCAGACAGCAGTGAGCAAACTAATGTATCCGTATCTGCTGAGCTACCCGACATTCACAAGGAAAATATACAGCCGGAGCAAACACCAAGAAAAATAACCAGAACTACAAGATGTGGAAGAGAAATCAAAGCTCTGAGAAGAAATCAAGATTATGCTTAGGACAGAAGAACCACAGGCTTAAGCCTTTTAAAAAGGAGAATACTGAGTTGGGAGGGCAACAAAATTAATTTATTTCAAGATTACTCTACCAAAATAGTGGAGAAGCAAAGGGCTTTCTCTGACATCAGACATTATCTGCAAAATATTAATGTCCAATAGTAGATAAAATACCTAGCAATTATACAGATACAAAGAAATAGGAGGTTTCATAAGTTTAATACAGTAGAAGAAGCTTGGGACTTTGTGAAAACATATTGGCCCAAACATCCAAGAGACTCCATCAGCTAACATTCAAATGGTACTCGTGCTATTAATTCCAGTTCTGGTGTTGCCCATTGTTACATCCCACATGCTCAGGTGGGTGCATCTTATATCAGAAAATACAACCTTGATGGTGCCCAAAACAATAATACAAAAAGTACCAGTCTAAATAATTCTAAACCATCTGGCAAACTGTCTGCCTACAAAACACATTCTAAAGTGAGTCGGATAATAAAGTCCCCCCCCCCCAGAAAACTACATATCTCCCTGTTAGTGTACACTTCAGTATAAATTCTGCCTATAAATGATGTGGTAGTGGTAGCAGCAAAACCTCATCAGACTTTGCTCCTGACTCCCCAGACTGATATCCCCTTACTGATGATCACTCTCCTGACAATTGTAATCCAAAAAAATGGAGGAAGGAATTGTACAACATGTACCAGAAACCATGGGCCAAGCAGACAAATAACTTACACTTATTCACTTGTATTTCTAAATTCTTATGTCATAATACGAGACAATGGGCCATACTACTTTGGCCAGTAGTGGTCTTTTTATCTCACTGCCAGTCTCCAAACCAACCAAACGTATCTGCTACTCACAATAGCAAACTATTTACTCTGCCTTTATAAGTAAAGGGAAAGGAAAAACACACCAGTACCATCATTACCATCAAACTGAAAATAATATGATGCTACTGAATGTTTGTGTAAGGAGTGATTTCAAGCACACTCCTAATCAATTCTAAGGACTACATTGTGAATATTCAAATTACCCTTAAGTTATCCACCTGTATCTGTTATCAAACTACAGTTGGTGGTTACAAATAAATGTAGTGTTCTCTGTCATTTCAAACTACACAATGCATGTGTGAATTAGGGTATGCCTTACACTACACTAAGCAGGTCAAAATATTATTAAATGAATAGCCAGAGTGTTCCCTGTCTGTTACTCAGTGGTCTAGGTGCAGATGATTTTTTACTTTCAAGTCATTGAATTATGTGTTCTCATACAATTCATCCTGTGATCTTTCATAAATATCATATCCACAGACTTACATTCTTAAAGTTCATTGCAGCTGATGTTATACAAGCCAATTGATATGCTTTTGGAGGAAGGTAGGGAAGCTAAGCTGACCTCCATAAACCATATTCTGACCAAATGAATATAGATAATGGGAGCTATGGGTGGGGATCCTCACAATTGGAGCAGATTAATAACACCTCCTTCTCCAAGGTACTGTACCTCCCACATATGATGTCAATTGCAGACTTAACATAAGCTGAGGCATTGATTATTACTGCTCAGGACAGGCGTATATTGCAATACTTGTTATACACTCTAAACTTACCTGCTAGAAGGACAGACAATGTGCAGCATTTAATGACATATTTGAAAATATGCTTAGTGCTAGGCAAGACTCCTCTATTTCATACAACCATATTATACAAGGCTGTAGCACAAACAGTTTATTAAATATTGAAACAAACTGATTTTAGATCATATGTGTGGTGTAGATAATGGGAAGAGTAAGCCATCTCTACTGTGGAAAAGTGCTATACATAGCAGGTATTAGCATCCAGGAACTGTTCAATGTTTGATGCTTCTAATGTCTGTTCTCACTACAGGTACCTGTATAGCATATAGAAGAGAAAGTTTTGTTAAATTTCATTGTCTTTTGGTTGGTAGTTAAATAGTTCATGTAGCCTTAAGTTGCAGTTTTTGCTTAAGTATAAATAATATATAGTCATATTCAGGCTTGTTTGGTTCAAATGTCTAACATCGGAAATATTCTGAAATTTGTGTCATGGAACATCAATGGATGTCATAATCCCATCAAACAAACTAAAGTATTAGCATATTTAAAATCACTTAAAACAGATGTTGCCTTTTTACAGGAGACACACCTTACAGAAGAGAATATCAAACTTAAAAAATCTAGGGTGGGTAAAGTGTATAGTAGCTATCACAACTCAAACAGTAGAGGTGTTTGTATCCTCATTCATACATGTGTGGCAATGCTAACTGAATCCATCACTACAGATCCAGAGGAAAGATAGATAATAGTGACAACACCTTTAGACAGACACAGTCTAAATTACTGGCTAAGGTATATGTCCCCAACAAAGCACCAACAGAATTATTTGCAAACGTGGCAAGTAAAATTACTTCAGTCAGCAACATTGATGTAATTACAGGAGGATATATGAACTCGATAATTAATATCTTCCTTGACTATGGTGATGGGATAGACACAACATATCAGATGTACATCAGCTTTGAATAAACTTTGTAAAGAGTTTGATCTTGTAGATGTGTAGAGACTAGTTAATTCTAAGGGAAAAGATTTACCTTTCAATTTCAGAAGGCATAATGACTTAGACTAATTTGTGTCTAACTCCATAGTTCCAGTTGTAGCCTCTTCTAATATCGGTAACATTGTAATCTCAGACCATGCCTCAGTGTCTACTTGTATACATGTAGGAGATAACCCTGGAAGGGATGAAAGTTGGAAATGTAATTGTTCCCTTCTTAGAGATCAAGAATGTGTTAAATGGCTTGGTAAAGAAATTGACACCTACATTGAATTAAGTGACAATGGATCAGTAACAGACACTATTTTGTGGGAAATATTCAAAGGCTTAATTAGAGGTCACATCATTTCTTATTCAGGTTGCAATCAAAAAACTAGAGAAACAAACTCTCATAGAATTTGAGGCTTCCCTAAAATCTAAAGAAAAAACAATCCATTGAATCTAAATATAACAATCTAACCTTAAGCCAAGAAATAATAGGATTAAAGTTTACAATTAATTCCAAACATACACAGAAGTTGGCATACAGACTTTTCAAACTTAAGCAAACATACTGGGAATCAGGAGGAGCACAAGGGACATTGTTGTACGCAAATTAAAGAAGACTTCTGGAAATGCCAAAATTAAGTCGATCACTAACAGTACAGGCAAAATACTTCTAAACCCCAAGAATATAGTCACAGCATTTGAAAATTACTACTCACAACTATACAAGCCAGATACATAATCTGATCAAGATAAAGTATCTTCATTTTTATATACTATTAAAGTAACTTCCATTAAAGAAGGAGATAAACTATTCCTGGGAAATTATTTTTTTTAGAAAAGATGAGATCATAAAAGAAATCATATTCCTGCATGCCGAAAAGGCCCCTGGGGCTGATGGATTTTCGGGTGAATTCTGTAAGTCAGTTATTCAAACTATTGCACCAAAACTTCAAAATGTACTCACCAGGGCACTCTTAACAGGAATCCTGCCTGCATTCATGAGAGTAACAACTATATTAATGATTCTCAAAAAGGATAGAGACATCACTAAATCTGAAAACTACAGGCCAGTATCCATTAACGTCAACTGTACAGTGATTGCCAAAATATTAGCCAAGAGAGTAAAGTTATTCAACATATGATCCATCCATTGATCCATTAAGATGGATTTGTAAATGGGCGCCATAGCACTGATCATATTAAAAGATTACTTCACATAATACATGCCACAGGGACATCTCAAGAAAGCCCAATTCTTCTTTCATTAGATGCTGATAAAGTGCTTGATCACATAAATTGAAATATTTAACTACCATCTTGAATAGATATGAATAAATATAACTTTAGACCTTCAGTTTGTAAATGGATAAAAAAGCTATACTCGGATGTATCGACTAAAGTTAAAGTCAATGGAATCCCATTCCAGAACTTTAAATTATATAAGGGTAATAGATAAGGTTGCTATTTGTTACCGCTCCTTTTTATCTTTGCCCTCGAACCTCTCTTAATCAAAATCAGATCATCCCCTGACATTCATGGAATTAAAATGGGAGGAAACTACATATTAGTGGTGTATGCTGCTGATATTTTGTTAATGTTAAGTAAACCAAGCTAATCGCTTCTTTTGCTACAAAGAATTATTAATGACTTTTCACAGTTTTCTGGATTTAAGGTTAACCTAGACAAGACCGACTTAGCGCCTCTGATTGACAAACTAGAAAATATCAATAATGATGACAAATGTATTAAAATTTCCAACTCTGGTATTAAATTCTTAGATAATCTACTTAATAAAGATCTGGGGACCTATTCAGAGATGGCCAGATGCACACGCACAGTGTGTCACGCACAAAAAGATGCACTGGCTGGCTCTGTTATGATATTCAAACAGAATGCGCAATGAGAACAGAATGTGCATCCTGTATGAATACTGGACTCTGGATGCATGGCCCATGCTATGGCCACCATACATGGCATGGTGCATCCAGGGTGCAGGGGCTGAAGACCTCACATAGGGGACTGCGTGGCACATACTGTATGTGCCGCAGATCCCATGGGCAATATTCTGATAAAATAGGCAACGAGCCCATTGCACATGCATGGCACAAAGGGGCCATTTGCATGCTCATTATGGTCTTATTAGCATTTCTGTACCTGGTTGAATGCGCCAGCCCCACCTCCCTCCTGCCCCATCCCCATGGAAACAATGTACACCGAGGGATCACCCTGGTAGTCTAGTGTACCCCCCCCAGCCTGATCACTGTAAATGGTCAAAGAAACTCTGCTCCCCTGTTTCCATAGTGTAGGGACCCCCTCACCCATGCCCGATCACTGTAATGAGGACAACAAACTCCGCTCCCCTGTTACCATACTGTAGGGACTCCCCCCAACCCGACTGATCATCGTAATAATTAAAATAAACCCTGATCCCCTGTTTCCATAGTATAGGGATGCCCCCCAACCTGGCCTGATCACCATAATAATAATAAAAAAAGACCCCTGTTTCCATAGTTTAGGGACTCCCACCCCCACCCTGGCCCTGATCACAGTAAGCAATGAAACAAAAATTGCTCCTCATTTCCATAGTGTAGATGCCTCCCACCCTGATATGCAATAGCCCACCACCCTGCACCCCCCCATACCAACCTATGCCGGTGACTGACAGCCCTCCTCACCCTGCCACGGCCAGCCACTGACTGATCTATACCTGAGAGCATATGGTAAATAGTACGCACTCATTGGTCAATGAGTGCTTACTATTTACTGTACATGTTCGGGTACAGATTATGGTACAGATTCGTGTACATATTATGATGATCGGTCTGGGGTGGGGTGCTCCCTACACTATGGAAACAGGGGATTGGGTTTCTTTTAATATTACAGTGATTGGATAGGGGTGGGGGGTCCCTACACTATGAAAACAGGGGATCTGTGTTTCTTTGATGTTTTACAATGATCAGGCTTGGGGGGGGAATGAGTCAGCGGCCCAAGACTGTGCACGGGGCACCAACAGCCTTGTGCATATTTAAAGTAACATCTGACAATCCAGACTATTTACTGACGCATCCAACCATAGTTAGGCTTGGGGGGGGGTTGAATATTGCGATGTGGGGAGTATGCATGAGGGACCCCTCATTTGCATTCCTACATCGAAATATTCTGCGTGGTGGTACAGTCAGGTATGTGGGGCACATCAGGGGATTCTGAATATTGCCATGCCCCTGATGGCCCTCACAAGTCGGGAAAGTGCAGGCGCATCTAGGGATGCACCACACATCTCTTTTGAAAATGTGGGCCCTAAAGAATATTCCACTGAAAAACTTCCTATCTATGCTAGACAAAATTGAAAAAAGATGGTATCCTACAAACCTATCTATCTGGGGCAAAATACAGTCTATTATTATGATGGCTACTCCAAGAATTTACTATATGCTCAGACACCTTCCAGTTCAAATACCTTTATTTCTATTTTAAAAACTTAATCTAATACTTAAGAAATTCATCTGAGGTAATACACTGGCTCACTTTTCCTGGGCTCAGCTACAGCAGCCAAGAAATAAAAGAGGCTTTGCCCTTCCGAACTTAAGATGGCTTAGGTTTGAGAAAATGTTAATGAAAGGGAATGTCCCTAGAACAGTACTGTTTGAAGAATAGGAGGCTGCAAATCTGACAGCCATATTTAACAGATCATTGGATACTGGAGTGGTTCTGGAGGATTAGAGGAGGGCAGATGCAGTCCCACTTCACAAAAGTGGTAGCAGGGAAGAGGCTGGAAATTATGGGCCAGTCAGCCTGACATTGATGGTAGAAAAGGTAATGGAAACACTGCTAAAGGAAAGGATTGTGGCATATATTGAATTCAGCTGGTTACAGGACCCAAGGCAGCACAGATTCACAGGGGGAGGTCATGTCAGACAAGTCTGATAGATTTCTTTGACTGGGTGACCATGGAATTAGATCAGAGATGAGCAGTGGATGTGGTCTACCAAGATTTCACTAAGGTTTTCAACACCATTCCACATAGGAGACTAGTGAGCAAGCTGGGTAGCTTACGGGTGGGTAAAGAGGTAGTAAACTGGGTAAGAAATTGGTTAGGAAGTAGGCAACAGAGGGTGGTGGTAAACAGAGTTTGCTCCGAGGAAGGGAGAGTGACCAGCAGGCTACCACAGGGATCAGTGCTGGGACTGGTCCTCTTTTTTTTTCTATATACATTTTATGCCCCCGTTCACCCTCGGCTTGCCCCTTCCATCTGGTCCCCCCCCTGCCCCATCATGCAGGTTCTCCAGGACTTACCTTCCCACCGATGTCCCAGCTTCTGGACTGTGGTAAGGTGCTCATTCAGTGGTGTAGGGCCTGCAAGGGACTGGACTTCATCCTGCGGCCAAGGGGATTTTTCCACCTTGGTTTGTAGGTTTCCCCTAGGGCCCAGACTGTGTAATGCATGTGGCAGACAAACTCTGCCTCCAAGGAGGTGTCCTAACACATTTTGCCGTGGCCCTGCTTCATGACACACCCACACCTGCACTGCCACCCAGACATCTCCATGTGGCAGTGTTGCAGCAGTTTGCAGTGACCCCCTCCCCCTAGGGAGGAGAGCTGTCCTTTGAATGCTCAATCCTCCCTCCCCAGCCAACCCCCATGTGAACTGTATCCATTCCCAAACCCAGGTCACCAGTGTGGCAGGAGGTAAAGCATCAGTGCTTCAGGTCTCCACACCACTGGGCCAACTGGAGGACTGCTCCTCTTTAATGTTTGTATAAGTGACATTGCAGGAGAGCTGGAAGGGAAGGTCTGCCTCTTTGCAGATGACACCAAGATCTGCAACAGTGTGGACACTTGGGAGGGTGGAAAGGATAAGCAGAGACGTGAGAAAACCTGAGGAGTGGTCAAGGGTATGGCAACTGTGTTTCAATGTCAAAAAGTGCTAAATAGTGCTCTTGGGGCACAGAAATCCAGGGGCAAATACAAAATGGGTGGCGTGGTATTGACGAAAACAAAGCATGAACGAAACCTGAGGGTAATCATATCTGATGACCTAAAGTTGGCCAGGCAGTGCGACAAGGCAATCAGGATGACTGGTGGGATGCTGGGGTGCATAGAAAGGGATATCACCAGTAGAAAGAGGGAGTTGTTGTTGCCTCTGTATACACTGCTGATAAGACCCCACCTTGAGTACTGTGTCCAGTTCTGGAAGCCACATATCTGGAAGGACATAGACAAAATGGAGGCAGTCCAGAGGAGGGCAACTAAACTGGTGCTGGGACTCCATCAAAAGTCCTATGAGATGCTGATTCCATAGCGTTAAGTGATGGGACATCACTCTGGAACGCTGTCAATCTGGGATTATGCCCCAATCCCAGATGTCGGGAGTGAAGGCTGACAGGGAGCTAACAGCATCTTTTGCATGCTTGCCTCCCGCAGGGGTGGGTTATTGTGCACCACAGCAATAGCGGCTGCTGGTGGCTCCTTAGCAGTGGCATTCTTAGTGGCATGGGTGACCACATGCTACTGAATGCCCCTGCCCATAGGACACCACTGCAGCCACAGAAAAGAGGGAGGTGGACGGAGCACCAGAAAAGTGGAAAATGTCTGCCTGCAGCACCAGACGACAGCCTTGGCTGGGCTTCCCTATGCCACCTGGATGTACAGCGCACCATTCCTGCCCCTTCTCCACCCAATGAACTCAGGCCATCAGTAGTTCAGGAATGTGCCTGATGGGTCATCAGCTCAGTGAGCCCCTGATGGGTGACATACAGTAGTGGGTCACTCAGCAGGTGCAGGAGGCTGGCATGAGAGCCCAAAGTAGTGGGGCTGCAGAAAGCCCCAGGTAGGAGCAAAAACCAAAAGTCCTATGAGGAGAGACTAAAGGACTTCAACATGTACACCCTGAAAGAGATGAGGGAGAGAAGGGCTATGATAGAGACCTTTAAATACCTCACAGAGGTAAATAAGGTTCAGGAGATAAGTATTTTGTAAAAAAAAGGTGCTCAAGAACAAAGGAATATGAGGTGAATCTGGAAGGGGGTAGATTCAGGAGAGATGTGAGGAAGTACTTCTTCACAGAAAGAGTGGCGGTTTCCACAGGTGGTGGGGGCGAAAACAGTGGTGAGGTTCAAGAATGCATAGGATAGGCACAAGGGAATCATAGTGGAAAAGAAGGGGGGGGAGGGAGAAAGAGCTGTAGATCAAGTAGGGTCTGTTGTGAGAATGTAAGTAGGGAAAAATGTGCACACTGGGTGGGCCAAAGTGGTCCTTATCTGCCATCAGATTCTATGTTTCCATGTATACATCCCTGCACTGCCCACTGTGGGACAACAAGATGCTTCAAACTGATGGAGTAACCTTGCACTGGGACACATGAAAGATGAAAGGTATAAATACCATTGGAGACATAATGGACCCCACATTCAGCACCATTGCTCCTTATGCTGACATAGCCAAAAATACTCTATATCCAGAATTGAGTTCCATAGATACCGCCCACTTAGATATGTCCTGAGGAACTGTATCATTGATGAGCTAACTTTGCCCCCTCCTAGTATTCTTGACAAAATTCAGTATCCCTAAAGGTCCTAAAACAATATATAATCTAATGATACAGCCATATCTGAATCCTACACAAAAAAACACAAGCGAAATGAGAGACTGAATTACAGATGGCACTCTCAGATGAAGAATGGGATGAAAGCTGGAGTAATATGCTCAAAGTATGTTGAGAAGCAAAGGGCAGACTGGTTCAGATTAAGATCTCACACGTTTGACGATATTCTCCATGCAAACTGGTTGATCTGGGCATCACATCCGACAACAAATGTTGGAGGTGCATGCTAAACAAAGGTACAGTTCCACACATTTTGTGGACATGTTCTAATGTAACTGAATACTGGGAGGCTATATGGTTAACAACTGAGACAATTTTGAATTGCAATATAAATTGCTCTGATAAGTTGGTTCTGTTGGGAATCTTCTTGGATATACCAAATTTAACTTTGCATTAGAAACTGTGGCTACATGCTGGTCTTATTATGGCAAAGAACATCATTTTATGAAACTGGAAGCAAACTACTTCTTGTTTAACGAATGGCTGCAAGACTTACCAGCAAGAGCTAACTATGAAAGAGTAGCCCATATCAGACAAGTTCTATGCCATTTGGAACTCTAAGATCAAAATTTTGCAGATTTTCCCAAAATGGTCATACAACTGAATTATGTGACGCACAAGACTAAGAACATAGTCTATTTTAATTCTAATATTTTAAAACATAGTTATTTTAAAGTGTGTAATAAGTAAGTTAGAAAACCGCAATTCTTGGAAAACGTGGTCTAGTTGGTCCTTTATTTCTTCACTGCATGATTTCTCTCTTTATGTGTGATATTGTGATATTAACCACATACTAAACAAGCGTTGTAACTGTACAATCTTTTAATTTTAATAAAATATCAATTATAATAAAAACAAAATATTAGTGTCAGGCTGTAATAGATTCAACTAGGTCTAAATTGAATATCTAGGACTTGAAAGGTGAACAGAACTGCTCAGATCACCAGCAGGTTTATGTGGTGATTCTACATTCATGGATGCCAGCCCAGTTGGGTCTGAACTCATGACAGTAAGCTTCCCATGCCACGAAGAACAATCTTGTGTTAGGGTTATGTGGTGCTCTGCATCTGTGATGGTGACAAGCACCGAGGTTCAAAAAAGTAAGGATAGATGAAACTTATCCAACAAGAAGAGGCAGGAGTCATCCAATGAGTTTGATGCCTGCTGGGCTTTAGTCAACAACAGGGGTAGGATGACATGGTCACTGGAGGGGTAAACAAAACACTTATGAACAGACAATTCTCATAAAACGCTACTAAACAGTTTCTGAATCTCTATGAACTCAGGTTTCGGAACCAGGTAACTAAATCATATGCTAAAGAGACAAAAATGTTCTGAGATGCACCTCTGCCTAGTGCCACTATACACTATATTACTCTTAGAAGCACTTATGGTATAGTAGTACAATACTGTGTCACGTTTAGTATTGCCTAAGGTATCGGAATACAATAACTACCCGTGGAAGACCTTACAACCACTGATTCAGGTAGATTACAGTAGTGTACATACAAAGTCACCACAGAGTTCAGTCATAGCTGAAGTCTTCGTGCGCACCGTCGAGTAAAGTTGGTAGCTACAGAAAATGAGGATAAAGGAGTTTCCTAGGACACTCAGAATATGATCCCAGCACAGACCTAGCTAAGGCCACTGGGGTGGTGAGAGCTTTTTAGACAGACCATATGTTTCTCGGCATAAAACCCACTCTCTCCGAGGCTGCCGGCATAAAGGAACAAGAGGGTCAGATTCCTGGGATGAGCCCACTGGAGGGCTATCAGAATCAAACTAGATGAAGAAGGCTTCCTGGCCAAAACCCACTTTGGGGCCGCCAAGGATGGAAGAGAACAAGGAAGATATTTGGTAATGAACCCACTGGAGGTTTACCAAGTACTGGACGATGCTGTGGAAATTCTGATGCAACCATGAACCAGAAGAATCTGAGATGAAGACAGATGATTCTGAAGCATCAACACAGGAGACTGGAACAAAACAATAAAACGGTGGACATGTCCTGCACTGGGCTTCGACGGACTCGACTTGCAGCAAACAACCAGGGGACGCAGGCAAGATTCTTCCAGGATGGGCACACTCTTCGGAGGGCAGCCAACCTTTGGACATCCAGATCAGGAACCAAGAGATGATACTGGAATGGCAGAAGCAATGCACTTGGACTTCGGCGTACTTGACTTCAAATTGAGGAAAACAAGAAATGGAGGGTGTGACTTACAGTGGCTTAGACGTACTCGACTTTGGCAGATGACAGGAATGTGGTCGAGGATCTTCTGGACGGATACCTTCTGGAGAAGATAGACGTTGAAGGACATCTTCCTCCGGGTAGAGACTGATTCCGTAGGAGTAGAATGGCAGGCAACACCAAAAGCAGTATCGTGGCAGAAGACTGAGTCTATACACATACATTGGCAACACTAAAGCTGGCAGATTCACTTTCACACTGCACCAAGAGAACTATTCGTTGCTGGGGTAATTTGCCAGGAACAAGGGCAAATTACCAGAATCTGAGGTAACTGTTCTTTGCAGGGGCAATTTCCCAGAAACAGGGGCAAATTACCAGAATCCAGGGCAATTGTTCTTTGCAGGGGCCAATAACCAAAGTTCTAGGGCAATTGTTTATTGCAGGGGCCAATAACCAAAGCTCCAGGGCAATTGTTCATTGCAGGGGCCAATAACCACAATCCCAGTAACAACACAGTCTTGGTACTTTGCAATCAACACAACAGTTCAGATACACATTTTCAGCACATGACAGTCACTAGATAGCAGCTGTGTGCTAAGCACTTTCTTTTTGCTGACCCTTCACAAAAGAACTGTACTTATGGATCCCTTTTGTACTAGGATCTGGCTGCCCCTGACAAACCTCAGGATAAATGCCCTCTTTCCAATTTCTTCCCTTGTTCTCTTAACTACTGGGCCCCTCTTGACTACTATGGGCTTACTTGACCTCCAAAATGTTGCCCTTTTTAACCTGTCCTCAACGTGGGGCCTTTGTTACCCCTCTGTTCACTGTGGGCCTAAGGCTGCCTTTTTAGTGCTGGGGTCCTTTTTCTACCCCCTTCAATTATGGGCCTAAGGCTGCCTCTTTAATGCCTTAAATTTGTGGTCCTGGTCAAGGCCTGGCTGTCACTTATCAGGGCTGCTTGCCCCTGATCCGCCCCCTTCATAAATATTTATAGGTCCTCTATGGGCCTTTCTGAGCTGGCCCTTCCCCATGGGCATCACCACACCCTGAATATTTAAATATTATAGGATGGCCCTCCCTGCCCTTGTCTAACAGTGGCGCTCCAAACACCCACCAATTAAAACTTTTTTTTTTAATTTAATTACTTCAGGAGGTCAGCACTCTTCTGTTGTGCTGCCACCGACTCACCACACTGGCCCAGGGTGCAGGAGCTGCTTCAGGGAGGTGGGAGGTCTTCTTGGCAGAGGGAGGGAACCGAAGCAGAACGAAGCAGGCGAGCGGTGGACAGCAGGAGGCCTTCAGAGTGCCGACAGCCCTTTACTCAGTTGTGATGCAGCTCTTCTCTGCTGCTGAAGAGGGACTGAAGAGAAACTGGCAAGGGAGCAACAAAATAAGAAAAGGGGCCATACAGAGCCCACACCAATGACCAGGATTCACACTGGGCACCACGCGCTGGCCAGGGACAGCGGTCGGAGTGCATGGGGGGGACACTACATGGGGCCCCAGAATACAGGCCCTTATGCCCCACAACACCACAAGGACCCCAGGGCAGTTTAAACTCCTCTATTTTTCTGTGGTGCCCCTTTTCCTTTACCCCTTACTTTGGGGCACTACAGTTGTAAGCTCCTCATCTTACATGGTAATTAGGGAGAATAATATCCTAAGGTTTTGTTATCAATAGACTGTTTTCTTGAAACATACTGAGACATTTTAAAATTTATGAGATGAGAACTCTCTGCTTGTTGCTATTTTTGATAACCTTTGACCTTCAGGGGCTTCTCAGCTAAAAGCATGCTGGTGTTAATTAGCTTCTCTGACGTAATCTTCTGTTATGTTTGGAATGAGTATGTTAAACCTATGATAATTATTTCTGTTTTTTGTTCATTATCTGGGTGTTAACGGTATGGAATTTTCTAAATAACTGTCATAAAGCTTCTGAAGAAGGATTTGGTTGGTCTGAAAGCTAGAGCACTTTGATCTTTTGTTGTAACATCTGTGTTGGTCCAATAAAAGGTATCAAACCATTTGCTTCTGAATCTTTTGTCATTGGCACATAAGGACATAGACAGGAGGGGTAAAGCCCTGCAGAGAGGCAGTTTCCATCACAACACTGCCTGACTGCCTCCTGTGTGGGATAATCTGGCAATTGTGATGCTTGAGAATAGTTGTTATTGAGCAGTCACCAGTAGGACTCCTGCTAAGAGCTGCAAGAAGAATTCAACAATTGCCCTGAGGCTCTCCAGAATTGCAGTCCCTTAACTGAGACTAAAGTCATGTTTACATGGCAGCATTTGCACCGTAGCAACCTAAGCATTCGGGTTGCTGTGGTGCAAATTTCACTAAAAATACCACCAACAGCTTAATCTGGTTCAAGGTCGGTTGGCATTCATCTGTATCCCCCTCCCCCGGGTCGTGCCTGAAAATAGGCAGGATTTGTCTAGTGCACTTACCCGGTCAACAAAAACTAAATAAAACTAAAATAAATAAATAAAAATAAAAAATGCTCCCATGTGGATGCTTACCAAATTGTGATAAGCCATCCCCTTGCTCTGCGTTCCCAGAAAGTCTGGGGACACATTCGGGAGTGAGCGGATTAAGAGGCTATGTGGACAGACTGCACTGCTTGCTCCCATGTGAAACACTTTGTGGGCGCTTCCATCAGCCAACTGCCCGAACTCCCAGCCCCTCTTCAGTGCATCTTACATCTGTGCTGGGGGGGCTGTGTAGACATGTGAGATAAGCGTCCTTTGGGTCGGGGAAGCTCTGCAACACTCCACTGAAGGAGCGAGGTCAGCCATGTAAACATGGCTTAACTGAGGCTTGACAAACTCAGAAGTACTCTGCTGGTTTCCATGAAAGAATGAACTACCTGAACTGCTCCCCCCGCTTGGAGCTCTGGATGGGTTAGTATTAATTAGTCTGTGGGTGTTAAGGAAACTTAGTGGGGAGCTTGCTGCACCACTGACAGCCTTAACAAACATATAACTGGAAACAGGACTGGTCCCAGGGGATTGGAGAAGAGATGATATATTTCTGTTCCATAAAAGTGGCAGCAAGGAGGAGGCCAGCTACTATAGACTGGTCAGTCTCACATCAGTTGTGGGGAAATTAATGGAAACCCTGTTAAAAGAAAGGCTAATGGAATATCTTGAATCCTGGAGTTGCAAGACCAAAGACAGAATTGATTCATGAGGGGGAGGTCATGTCAGACAAATCTGATTGATTTCTTTGACTGGGTGACCAGGGAAATAGATCAAGGAAAGGCAGTGGATGTGGCCTTTTGGACTTCAGCAAAGTCTTTGACACTGTACCACATAGAGGACTGATAAAGAAATTGGACAGTCTAGCAGTGGGAGCCACAGTTGGAAACTGGTTGAAAAACTGGCTAATGGATAGGTGGCAGAGGATAATGGTAAACAGCACTCACTTAAATGAGGGAAGAATGACTAGCGGGTGTTAAAGGTTTCAGTATTGGGCCAATCCTGTTCAGCATCTTCATAGGTGACATCGCAAAAGAGCTTGAAGGGAAGGTATGCCTTTTTGCAGATGACACCAAGATCTGTAATAGGGTAGATTCTCAGAAGAGGGTGGAAAAATGAGTAGGGACCTTAAAAAACTGGAGGAGTGGTCAAGGGTATGGCAGTTGGGGTTCAGTTCCAAAAAGTGCAAAATCATGCACCTTGGGCATAGAAATCCAGGAGTTGAGTATAAAATGGGAGTTGGGGAAGTACTGTCTGGCACTGAACAGGAAAGGGACCTTTGGGTTGTAATATCTGATGTCTTCAAAGTCACAGGGCACTGTGATAAGGCAGTAGGCAGGGCCAGTAGGATGGTGGGGAGCATAAGGGGAGGTATCCCATGCAGACAGATTAGGTATTAGGTGGTATTATCATTGTATAGATCATTGGTGAGACCCCATCTGGAATATTGTGTATAGTTCTCTTCAAAAGACCTTGAAATTGGATACCCTCATTCCTTTAACATCCTTCAAAAAACTGTACACTAGTCTTTTCCCAGAATCATGCAACTGCTTCCATAAGGCCTAGTCCTCTCACGCCCCCTCCTTCCCCTACCCCCTTTTATACTACCCCCTATTTCTTTATTGTTCTTCTAGCTTGTTCTCCAACCTACTTCGTAAAATGCCCCCCCCAAGTCCCATTACCCTAGCTTTATCCCTACAATACTGTTTGTTTCTTTCCTTTTAATATGATCTAGGTCCAATGTCATTTTGCCTTGTATATATGTAAATATTTGTATATCTGTCTCATTCATAAATCTTTGTATTTGTGTTCATTCAGTACCATGTTTTTGTGTAAAATTTGTAACGTTATATTGTTATGACCACTCAGGTCCATCTTGTAAATGAGCTGTGCTCAATGATGTTCGCCTGAATAAATAAAGATTTTGATTGATTGATTGATTGATAGTTCTGGAGACCACATCTCAGAAAACACATAGACAGGGTACAAGCAATCCAGAGGGGGCAACACAAAATGTTACATAGGTTACATGAGAAACCATCTGAGGAGAAACTGTGATCTTAACATGTACAACCTGGAGGAGAGGAGGGAGGGGGGCATGATAGAGGCCTACAGGTATCTCACGGGAGTGAGCAAGTTACAAGTGGGGAGCCTGTTTAAAAAGAAGTGCAACAGAACACGAGGGTGTGCAACAAAGCTAGATGGGGAAAATTTAGGAGGGATGTGAAAAAATACTACTTCACTGAAAGAGTGGAACAGCCTGCCACCAGAGGTAGTAGAGGCGAAAATTGTGAGGGCTTTCAAACATGCATGGGATAGGCATAGGGGAATACTGGTAAATAAAATGGTAAGGGGGAAGGTCACCAGAGACCAGTTAGGGTCTGTTGAGACAGAATAGGCAGGGAACAAATGGGCAGACTGGTTGAACCAAGTGGTCCTTGTACACGTGGGAACAAATGAAGTCCAGCACAAGCTCAGGATGCAAAAATTCAATCCAATATTTATTGTTACAGCAGGAAAAATAAACGGTCTGGATATGGAAAATAAAGGAACAGCAACCAAAACAAAAGTCTATAGTGATTCCAAAGTTAACATCACTAAGGAAATCGGGGTTCACCTAGAAGAAGGCTAGGTAACTGGTAGATTCGCCTCCCTACCACCAACTGACTAAGGACATTCTTCATACACCTTTTCTACTGATTTAAGGTCACATGTCAAAATAAGCTCCTCCCACAATGAAACAATTCTTACATTCAGAAGATATAAGCATTATATATTAACTCGGTTTACAGTTTACACATGTTTTAAAAAGGTAGATTGCTTTTTCATCCCTCAAAGTTATTAATTTCTTGTATTTCATACTTTTTACCAATTTTCACAGTGAACCAGACTCCTCCCATCAGCTGTTGTCATAAACTCTTTTTTCAGCCCAAGGATCACATAACCCTTCTGATATTCAAATAAAAAACTATTATTCAGGGGACCTGGAATTATTTATAACAAAAAAAAAGTAGGAGGCAGACAGCCTCATCACAGTCCTTTTCTGACAACAAATTCTGTGTATGTATGTATGTACTAACGTAATCAGTCACATACATGGGGACCCAGTTTCCAAATACTATCTTGGTTATCATTGTATAGACAAGATCAGTTCTGGTCCTGACCTCATACATGTTATAGTTGTATAGATTTCACCCTCCACACTCAATTCAGGAGCCACACAATTCCTTCAGTCCTCTTTTAACACCAATGGGTGAGGTTATACGTTGGGTCAGAGGCCATTCTACTCTGCACAGAATTACCAGAGTCTCCCATCTTGCTATACGCTTTGGGTTTATACAACTTTTACACATACCTTACCTTGTAACACCATTGTGTCTTGTCAGTAAGTAGAGCAGGAGGCATCACCAGTGTAGGGACTTTACTCTGACTGCTCTGGTTGATGGTATCTTGGGGGTACCCTGGTTCTGTCAGAGCCGCAACTCCACCAAGGCTAGTCTGCACTGCTGAAGCTCAGAGACCATCCCTGGGCTAGGCACCTCACATCAGCCTCCACCACTCACTGACTGGTGTATGAAGTATGATACAGTAGCACTTATCTCACCCTGCCATGTAGTAATAGGTACGTGATTAGAATAGTGTTACCAGATTAGCGCCGCACTATATATGACGCTAGTCTGGTAAGTGCTCACACGGACAGTGACCAGGGATTAACAACGCTTGCTATAAGTGCTCCCCTGGTCACTGTTCATGGTTCTGAAGAGAGGACAAAGGCAACAGGGATCCGGTCGTTGGCTGAGCTGCTCCCATTATGTGGAAGGCTGAGGCAGGGAGCAGCTCGGCTGGCAGCAATGGAGACCAGGGTTCTAATCCTGGTCTTTTGAATTTTGGCAGCAGCAGGACTTGTGTTTCTTTTGCGGGGCTGTGGAAACACTTTTCCACAGCCCCACACATTTTAACTTTCCTCACGATCTGCTCCCCACCGGAGTGAGAATCTATAAGTCTCGGTGGTATGGGGGGCAGAGCCCCCTGTGTTAGAGGGTGCAGGGGGCAAAGTCCCCTGCAAAAAAGGTAATCGGTGCCTTTTTTCCCACGTGCACCTTGCATGCGCTATTTTGACTGGCACTGTTTGGACCCAGTGCCATAGTAATTATTGAAAATTGCTCCAACCCCACTGCCAGAGGCAGTGTCTCCAGTATCCATCCCACTTTAGGATCTCTCTTTTTACACAATTTGGGCATAACTCCTACCTTAGTCCACAGCTCAGTCTCTATCATCAGGTCTACCTTCATTAACAGCTTAGTTGGCAACATCTCTGGGGCACCGGACCCCAAACGCACCTCTAAAAGGTGAACACCTCATCTTGGGGAGGGGGGGAACCTTCTTGCATCACAATGCTGCCAGAGACTCACCTTGAGCAGCAATCTGTCAGGCTTACCATGCCCTACCAGTGTTTCCGTTACATACTTCCAGGAATTAACGGCAAGACAAGGATGCCAGAGCTCTGGAATCTTCAGTGCTTTCACAGGCCTATTCCAGGACTCTAACGGGTGTCTGGGAATCAAGATGAGTTAGTCTCAAAAGCTGGATCCATTAACAACTGCTTTATATGAGGCCCTTGCCACCTGAGGTAGTCTGGCAAGCAACCAGAGGCATGGCACCTTGAAGAAATAACTGATACTATTCTTTCACAATGGCATTCTAAACTTCTCCCTCTGGACTCCCCAGTTAGAGACCCTACCAACTGGTATTTTCTGGGTCAGGCATTCTAGTAACCAACCCCCCACCCTGTACTGTCAGAAGGGGGTTGTTGCACAGATAAGGGAATTCTTTGGTCTATAGTTTTGTGAGATGCGCCACTAGAACTGCAGTGCACTCCATAGAGACATGGTGCTGGAGCAGGTCTAATGGGTATCACTTTGACTGAAAGCATTGCATGCCGACACAGAGTTCAAGGCACTTGCGATTACTGGACTGAAGTGGTATGCCCTGGTATACATCCTTCATGCTCGTAGCCACTATGTAATCCTGTTCCTCAGGTACATAAGGAGGGTACAACTGGTATGAATTTCCCTAACCAGCCTAGGCTGGTGGTGAGCACAGAATCCCCTCTTGTGAGATGAATACCTGGATATCAAAAATATGGCACCTGCTTGCCCACCATACATAGGGAACTATTGCCTGTTAGGCATAAGTGATGAAGGCCAGAAGGTGCACATCATAACCTCATCTCTGGCCCAGTTACTTACTGACTTAAACCACAAGATGTAAAGAAACTAACCAGGCAGCCACCAAACAGAACTCATTTGTATCTACAAACTTAACAGACTGAGCCGAAGCTGCATGTCTGAGGGCACTGGTCGCTGAAATGTTGTTATGAAGTGCACATTTACAAGCTTGTTCATGCATTTTATATGAGCTATTACAAGCGCAAGGCTTAACAAGAAAAGACACCTGGAAAAACTGGAAAGTAGTACAGATTATGGCAAGCAAAGACAAATGTAAAAAAGTACAAGGTGATGCACATTGGTAGAGACAATCAGAAAATGGACTACCGGATGGGGAGAGTAAGGGTGGTGCAGACTACTGAGGAGAGAGACCTGGGGTCATCATTAATGATAGCTCCAAGTCCACTGAACAAAGTAACAAAGCATATAGGAAGGCAAATGGGATGCTGGGATGTATAGGAAAGGGATATAATAGCAGGAGGAAGGAGGCAATACTGTCCCAGTACAGGATCACACCTTAAGAAATACAGAGACCGCATAGAGAAGATACAAAGCAGGGCCATAAAAATGATCCCGGGGCAGCAGGGGAGGGTGCATGGGGAAATGTTGGCAGACCACAACATGCATAAACTAGTGGCCAGGAGGGAAATCAGGGACATGACTGAGATATACAGGTTCTTGTGAGGAATCCAAAGGGTTTATTGTAAGGACTTGTTCACTAGGAATGAGGACACAATGACCAGAGAACATGGGTGGGGACTGGTGGGGGAGAATTCAGAAGTAACGTAAGTATGTTCTTCACAGTGGGAGTGGTGAACAAACAGAATGCTGTGATGGGGTTTGAACATGGGAGAGACAGATTTTAGGGAATAGTGGGACCTACAGCCAGGAGAGGGGAAGGGATACCTGGGGAAGGGGGTAATGGCCAGCCACTGGGGTGATTAGATCTTTAAATCCAGTCCAGTGTTAGAGAGAGAATGGAGCTATGCAGGGAAATGGGCAGACTTGATGGACCTCTGGGTCTTTTTTCTGCCGACACAATCTGTATTTCTATACACTGTGCATTTACACTTCAGACATGTTTTTAGATGAGTAAGAAAAGTATTGCAACTCTGCCTTATGTGGAAAGTGTCTACACTGTAAAGCATTCTATAGCAAGATGAGAAGGAAAGTCCAAAAATGGACATGCTGTGATCACGCAGTGAGGAGAACCAGTCTAGGGAAAATAATAATGGTCTCAGGGCCTGCCATAGAATTGCACAATACAAACAAAAACTTGTACCTTCAGGCCAGAAATATTGTAATCCTTGGCCATGGCAGTATGTTACAATGCAGGTGGAAGTCATCAACTGTCCAATGTTAGGAACAGATGGATCTATTTCAGACTACAGACGTGGATGTGCTTTCAAGAAATAGCCCTTGTTCTGCTACCCTTCATTCCAATGCTAACAGAGACAGGTGTGCTGTGCCAAGCAGAGAAAACCCATGCAAAATTGAGTGAAAATAGTACAAAATAGCGCTATTTGCAGAAAAGTAGAGTGACTTTACATACAGCATTTGCATGGAAAATAATACAAGAGTATGGGGGCATACTGCAAGTTGCATGAACATCATGCAAAGCTGTGTGAAAATAACACTTAGCACAGAGGTTTTCCCATGTTGCGATGACCAGAAAAAACATGACTGTCATTAGGGCGCAAGCACAATGCAGATGGCAAACATCATGCCTGGCAACTGTACCACCCGACCCTCAGCATGCCCAATGCCCCGGGGTACATTCTGCCTGTTTGTGGGGAGCTGTGCCCCCACAACCCACACTGTGGGAAGCTTTGGCCCCCACACCCCCATATCTAAAAATTGACACCTCCTGGTTGGAGGTCTATGGGACAGGGGGTGCAACACCTGGACAGCGCCGTCCTTGCCAGGTGCCGTGAAATCCAATTTGCCTGCATGATGGGTGAACTGATTGCTGCACCCTAATAGTGTCACCCTAATTGTGGCATCCATATAACAGTATATGTAACATAGGTGCCATAATAGCAGTGATGACAGCACCATGTTCAGCATCGATAATGACACCATGCTTGGCAAAAATGATACTACGCTGAGCACCGATGACAGCACCCTACCCAGTGCTGACATCAGCATAGTTGAATGAAGATGTCACAGGTCTTCAACATCGGTACCATCTCAGCACCAAGCCTTGATGTCACTACCACAGTCAACATCGATATTATGGTGTCGACATGGAGAAAGATGCGAAAGGGTCTCTGTCCTTGGTGGACCTTAACAAAACCTCAACCAAGTCCTCTTCTCTACTCATGGATGGTTCTAGAAAGGTCCCATCTTAGACCCTGTTCTATCCTATCCTGCAGACATTTTCTGACAGCCAGAACAATATCCAACATTTAGATAGGCCCAAAACACTCAAAACTTAAATGCTGGTGTGTAAGGGACATCACTGCCAAGGTGTGACAATGACAATACTGTTAAAAATAGTGACTGTGTGGACAGGAAGATCTGTGACATAATGGCTACAGAGATGGAACTGAGCACCACCAGGCAAAGAGTAAATTGATTTAAATTAGCAAAAAATGATGCCGAACTAGTAAGTACAGCTAAATAGAAGATGTAAATGGGGCAGAGCCAGCAGGGAAGCTATGTGGATGTGTTCATAGGCAGCTCCTTTGTTTTTTAGGCTTTTTGGGGTTAAATGTGCTCTTTTTCTGATGTTCCTTCCTGGTTTTCTCTGCTTGGTGACAAATTAAAGTTAGAGACAAGGATGGTACCGATAAAAAGGTGAACTTGGGAAACTAATTGCTTGGGGCTGATCCTGCCATTCAGAGAATTTTGTCTAAGCACAAAAGACAAGGTGGATGGCATCAACACACGGCTGGTGGCTCTTGACCAAAAAGTTACTGAGGTCGAGAGAGTTGTAGCACAACATAAGCAGGACTTGTCGGCGGGGGGAGGAGGGGGAGGCTGGATCATGAACGTGATTGTGGTGTGGGAGAGCAAAATCACACTAAGGAGGCTGAAGATGCCAGAGAACGAGCAGCGAGTGGGCAAGTGCTTGATGTTCCAGACTCTATTTCTAATAATCTGGTTCCACTCTTGCAGGCATTTCTGGTGAAAGGATTACTGTTATCAGTGGAACAGGTGGTGGTCCAGAGAGCATTTTGGGTGCCTGTGGGTGCCTGTGGGTAGCACAGAGATGGTGGTGGAGCAGGAGCAACAGTTGTGGTGCAGATAAGATCTTCTGAGGGGTAGCTAATTTTGTTGGTGTTGGTCAGTGACAGAAAAGACACTATGTTTCAGGTTAAGAAACTCTGATTATTCCCTGATGTTTTGGCCCGCACCCAACTTGGAAGCAATTGCTGAAATGCAAAAATCAGTTTATGCAGCTGGGATTGTTGGCCCAGCTTTTTTACCCTGCTGGACTGCGACTTTCACATCAGGGTAAGGCATATGTGTTTACAGATGCAGAAGTAGCCTTTCACTTGTTATCAGCTATCTTGCAGCAGTGGGATAAAGAGCAGGAGGCATTGACTGGCTGAACAATTGTATTGCCTATGAGACAGTTATGTCAGATTTGATACAGTGCAGTTTATTTTCTTTCTTCTACTTTAATTGCAAAGTTGTTCTAATTACACCACTGTTGCCAGGACTTTTGTATGTTGGTTGAAAGTGTTATGGGGGTGGGGGGGAATTTTACTTTATTTTAGAATTATGTGTGGCAACAGTTTCAGTTCTGATATATGGTGATTGCATTTCCATTTCTATGGTTCTGTGTGGGTAAGCGCAGTGGTTAGCTGTGAAGTGCATTAGAGGGGCTTGGGATGTATCCATTATGGAGAAAGATTTCTGTTTTCTGTTATTATATTTCTATTGTAGCCTTACCAGATGGATAGTTTAGGGGCACTGGGGTAGTGCTGAGGGTTTTTGAATAGTCCTGTAATTTCCTTGGGGGATCTCCCACTCCACAGCCTGAAAAAGTAGAGTGCCTAGCTTAGATTAGTACTGCAGACTGTTAGGGAGTTTAGGAATTTGGGTTTTACTCTAGATAGCTCCCATACGTATGAAGCAATGTTACTAATCTGATTAAAGGTACTAATCAAAAATTGGGTATGCTTTTTACATTTAGGACTTCCTTGATGTTTGTGTCCTGAAAAATTGTTGCACTTAATTACTTGTTTTCGGCAATTGACTATGGAATTGTCTGATGTTCTTCAGCTGGAGAGGGATTGATGACTAGAGTTAAGGCTCTTTATAACACTATTTGTCAATTTGTTACGAGTCTTCCAGTAAGAACGCATCACTGTATTTTATATGATAAAATGAACTGTTTATCCTGTAGGGATGATGTTAAATTTAAAAAGGCAATCTTTGTTAATAAGACTGTCCTGGGGAAAGCACCAGCTTGTACTGAACAACTTTTCTCCTTTAATAAAAGAAGATTGGGTACTCAGCAAGCACATACTTTTAGCATTAGTCCTCCTTTTATGCATACTTCTTTAGGTCGGAGATGTTTGGTTTATCAGGCATCGAATATTTACAATAATCTCCCCCTGAAATCACTAAATGTAGAACAATGTCATTATATAAGCATAAACTGTTTGCTCATTTTAAACTATGGTCGATCTGTGACTGTTTTAACGTATAATTTATTGTTCTTGCTTATTGTATTTGTTTTTTACATTTTAAGTTTGTTAAATGTGACTGGTTGCTTGTGAAAATGGGCAATTATTTGCTCACAAGGTTTACCAATGTAATAAATAAAATGAATGAATGAATGAATGTTACAGTGAGAGCTTTTAGTAGTTGGGTGGGTATGCTTTAATCGGTTCTCCAGTTTTTTCCCTGCATCATGGTATTTCATGCTACAGGCACTGTTTTGATGACAATGTCATTTTTTGATGTTAAATATGTAAACTAATGGAACAGAGAGAGGATTTGTGCATGAACATATGTAAATCTTAGTAAGAAATTAAAAAAAAGAAGTAAACAATTAAAACTATAATGAACCAGAGAGGAACACCATTTGGAGCAACAAAAAAAGTTCTGATCTCCAGCAGGATGATAGCTGTGGAAAAAGGAACTGGGTCAGTTATGGAAGGTGCTGCTTTATATACTGACAGCACACGCATGGTGCCATACATTGGTGCTGTGCAGTGATATTGCCAACTCAAGATGTTCTGGTTCCTGTAGGGTCCTAGTGCCTCAAGACCAAAGAGTGGCGACCTATGAAGGAGACTTACTCTTAGAAGATCAGAGAAGTTTTGTTAGATCTCTTTTTATTTTGACTTTGAACTTTAGTCACAGTCAGTGCTTCTGTATGACTGGACCATAATTAGCAGCAGACCATGCTGGCCTGCTAGCAACTTTACAAGTTGCAGGGGAGCCCCTTGCTATCACTTGGAAAGCAACCCCTTGCAGTGTAATGGGGTCCAGATACATTTTCATGGTTGGGCAATGGCCAGATGGTATGATACTGTGGCATTGTCATTATTATTTACAAGGAGTGGGGCGTTCATATATCTGAAATACAGTTTAGAAGTGAAAAATATTTTTTATGACTTCTAAATTGTATGTTGCTGTCACCTTCTATGTTTCTATATCATCATTATCATAATTATTATTACTAATAAATAATTATACAGATTAGAGATGTGGTATTTCAACTTGTTTTGCTGAAGGTGAAAATAAAAAGCATGTTTTTCTTTCAAGCTTTTGCAGCAACATGTCAGCATGGCTCAGTTTGCAGCACATCAGCCTCTCGTCCAGAAGGCATTAGGTTCTAGTCTCACAATATAACTTGGGCTCATACCCCAAATGCTTTGGGGGAGATGTTAAGTTGAGGTCTCTTCAGCCCAGCTCTGGTACTGTTTAAGTGGAAGTAAAAAAAAAAAAAACACTGTTCATAAGTGGTGGCATTTTCCCTGGTGTTCTGACCAACATTCTCATTCTCAAAGAATGGTTAAGGCAATTGCCCATGGCTGTGTGTTTTTTGTGGATTAATAGAATGGCTGTCACTGCACATTTACAGTCACTTCACTACCAGTCTTTCTCATTGTTTGTAAAGCACTTTGGGATATATTGCATATGAAGGCACCATAGAAATGTTAATTCTTTTTCTTCTTCTACATTTAGTCCAGTATGTAACTTTCTTTAAACTATTGTATGCTTCTCCTTGGCTTTGCAAAGTCTTCTGTGTTAAACGACCGTAGTATCAGAAATACAAGTATAGTAGGACAGTCTGCATGTCCAGCACTGTTTGAGTAGGACATGGAGTAGCAACATGTTTTTAATCAAGCTTTTCCTCCTTCTCCATTTCATCCACTCCACCTTATCATCTACCCTGTCATGGACTCAAACATATCCAGCACTTGCCCAAGACCATTGTGTGGTACATGGTGCACCATGTCAGTAGTGCTTGGGTCTGCACGGGGGGGAGGGGGAGGCACTTCATCCTCAGCAAAGCCTGTCCTTTTTCTCCTTCAGGTTTTCTCCTCACAGGGAAAACCAATCATGCAATGATCTGCAGCTGAGCGTACTAATGTAAGGCCTTGCTGGTGTCTGGTGGCTTCCCTTCCCCTTGCAATGGCCCTGACTGTGATCTCCCTAGCCTCTGTTAGGATGTGATCATACTGCAGGGCACACATCCCTCCTGCTTTGAAGGAGGAGAGCTGTGCCTGGAATGCTCAATCCTCCTTCTCCTGGCTGGATCTTGATGACCTGAGCTCACCGCTGTACCATTATACCAGACACAGCAACAGCATTTAACTGGTTGCCAATACATGAAGTGAAAAGACTGTAATTCTAAGAAGAGTCAACATTTGTTTGTAATTGTCACCAGTCTAAGATATTTTCATTTTTTTCCTGGTAGTCAGAAATGATCATATATTTGATATTTCACTCAGAGTGATCTTATTTGAGTTAGACAAAGCATGAAAATGTAATTTTTGCTATTTTCTGTATACATTCTATTTTCGCTTTTGCCCAGTTACACCCAAATCTCTTGTACATCTGGCAGCCCTTACCTGCTTCTATGGGATCCTACCAAGGCCTCTAAGTACACTCCATCTGAGAGGGGCCCAACATGCATCCTCCAGCACTTGCATGGGAAGAGACTCTCCAACCTGAAGTGTTGCGTCTTGCTAAACTAAACTTCCGCTGTGCCTCCATCGTGCATCTTCACTATTTTGCTGGTTAGCTTTGATAGGCTGTTGGACCAAAGAGAGAGAGAGAGAGAGAGACCAGGAGGTGGGGGAGGGGGTCTCCTGTCCCAGACAAATAACATTAGGTGATGGAGTATTCCAACATTTGGCATATGCAGATGGCATAGTACTTATGTCAACAAGTTATTTGGGTATGAAAAGAATGTTAAATAAATTTCAAGCTGAGTGTAAAAAAGCAGATTTACAAATCCATCATGATAAAACCTAAATTATGATTTGCGAAGGCAACAACAGAAAATGTAAATACTACATGGAAAAACATGAAATAGAGGTAGTTAACAGCTTCTGTTATCTATGGCTTATAATAACTAATGAAGGCACTTGGAGAAAACACTTAAAGGAAACAGAGATGAGAACTAAAGAATTCCTGCCAGCAATGAGAAGTTTCACATATGAATATGGGGGAAACTCAATAAGTGGATGTTTAAGGGTAATAAATGCTAGAATAAAGAGCCAAATACTTTATGGTGCAGAAATATGGAGAATTCAAAACAAAATTAACATGGATAGTTACCTCAATAAATTAATAAAAAAATTACTAGGGCTTCCAAAACATTCCCCATCAGCACTGGTAAGAACAGAAATAGGACATCTTCCACTGGAATGTCAAATACAGGAGAGGCTTATAATATACTGGCTAAAAGTGTATACAATTAGGGAGAGCAGGTTACCAAGAAAATGTATAGAGGAAACAATTAGTTATTTACATCAGAGTATAATCTTCTCCAGCGTTTGTATTATAGATAAAATATTATAAAACCATATGGGTTATTGTGGTATACCCACCCGACAGCGACAGTTCGACAGTGGGGTCACCCACAGCGACTACAGCACCATGCCGCTGTAGGGAACCCACTGGAACTGGGCACTGTCTGTCGGGGGTCCTGCACCCCCCTGAATCAGCTCCGACTTGGAGCTGATAATCCTTAGTGAGTGGGGGGGTGCAGGGGGCACATGAAGCCCCCTGAAGAAAACACTTTGTGTGGTGAGAAACCGGCAGCTGACTGCTAAATGCAATCGACTTGCTGGTTTCTCTGTCGGAGCGTTCAACGAGAAATTTATCGAACACCTGTCATCAATCCAGTTATTGTATTGTCTAGCTGACATCTTTAGGGCACCGACAGAAATGGTCAATAGTGAGGTCAAGAAAAGAATGAAGGACATTCATATACAAAAAGAAATGGCATTGTGCAAACAATACAGATCATATAAATGGATAATGAAAAACAAAAGAAGTCATAACCTTGAATATTATCTGAAAACAATGAAGAACCCCAGTAGGAGGAAATTAATCATGGGGTATAGATTTGAATTTTTCGCTAGCCAGTGGCTTACTGGACAATTTAGGAGGGGACAATCGATCAAGAGTATGTGCAGATGCCTAAAGGGCGAAGACAACCTTATGCCCACTTTACGATAGACGTAAGAAAAAAATCCTGGGGGAAATATTAGAATCTCTGGAATTGGAACCAAAGAACATGGTGACACATTTATTGAAATCTTGTTTTATAAATATATTTTCATCTGTGGCTTCCTTCCGCAGCATTACAGAGAAAAAAAACTGCACATGGAAAATAAGAAAGGTTTAGATAACATGACCCACTAATAATGAATTATAGGAGATTATTGTACCAGATGTAGATTAGTCGGATAGTACTATATATTATATTTAAAGAGAAGTATTTATTATGTAGTGTCTAAAGTTTACTATAGTGAGAAAGGGAATATGTATTTTTATGTTTGCTTGCACGCATGTGCAAGAAACATAGTGCCATCATCCGAGTTTTCGGAGGTGTGTCAGCCCTCTTCCAATTCAGTCAGTGTGTTTGCAGGCGCAGCCGCAGTTCTGCAATGCCTGCTGGAGCTGTCTATGACAGCTCCAAAATGCAGTGGCTTACAGTTGAAAGGGGGAGCTACGCTTCAGTGAACAGTGATCAGATATCGCCTGCTCATGTGCACTCCCCCTACACACACACACACGCGCTGCATGCTGCCCCACCAACGCACACACTGTATAGCCGACGTGGGTGCCCAATCCCCGCTGGCTGTGCTGCACCCCCCGCCTCTGAAACATCGATCCATATGCCATGCTGGTGCCCACTCCAGCGGGCTAAGACAGTCATATAGCCGACGGGGTGCCCAATCCCCGTCGCCGGCTCCACTGTCCCCCAGTACAGGGTGCCACGCTGGGAGCCCACCCCAGCATGGCAACAGATGCCATGGCTGAAGGGTGCCCAATCCCCATCAGCTCCACGCCCCCCCCAGCTGTCCTTCTGCCACACTGGGAGCCCACCCAGCGTGGCAAATGTCCGTGTCGCCCTCATTCAAAAAACAACCTGAAAATCAAAAACGGTCCTCGCTGTGACTGCCCCACCCATGCCCACCCACTGCGCACTCCTGCCACCCCACACCCCATACTTACCTCTGGACCTCGGCGCGACAATCTTCGGCGGACTGGGAACACGTCTGCACTCTTCAAAGCTGACTGCGAACTGAGGAAATGCCGGTAAGCTGTATAATGGGATAGATAGGGTTTTTTTCAACTTTATTGCATATCTCAGGCATTTTTTGGAATTTTTGCACCAAATTTTCAACACGGGGTTTTTGAGACCCCTTCTCATGAATGCTGTCACTGTCATGGCATTTCTCGGGCCCAAAGGGTGATTTCGCAGCCACTGTGCAAAATCACCTTTCTGGAATGACTAACGAAACAACACTGCCAGTGTTCATAAGGTGGGCTCTCAAAAAGCCTATTTTGAAAATTTGGTGGAAAAATTCCTAAAAATGACTGTTTTACGACTGTGCATTGCGCAGTTCCTACGCATGCTCGTAAGTTCGCAAATTTTCAATATTTTCACTCCAGATTTTCAACATTGCCATTTTACCACACCTTCTTATGAGCAGTACAGCTGTCATTTTTCACATCTCAATTCAAAACAAAGCTTCCTACCATGTAGTGCAATAATGGCACAGTCGGTGCTAAAATCAATGTATGGGACACATTAAGAAAATACAACATGGTTCATGAGCAGAGGTCTTAAAATGGCTATGTTGAAAATTTGGTGAAAAATTCCTAAAATTACTGTTTTACGAGCGTGCTTTAGCAGTCTCTATGCACACGTGGGTCTGTAAATTTCACATTTTCACTCCAGATTTTCAACATTGCCATTTTACCACACCTCCTTATGAGCAGTACAGCTGTCATTTTTCACATCTCACCCAAAATGTGTTTCCGCCCATGTAGTGCACAATGGCGCAGTCGGTGACAGAAATCAATGTACAGGACACATTAAGAAAATCACAGTGATACTGTTCATGAGCAGAGGTCTTAAAATGGCTATGTTGAAAATTTGGTGAAAAAATTCCTAAAAATGACTGTTTTACGAGCGTGCGTTGCAGAGTTCCTACGCACGCTTGTAAGTTCGCAAATTTTCAATATTTTCACTCCAGATTTTCAACATTGTCATTTTACCACACCTCCTTATGAGCAGTACAGTTGTCATTTTTCACATCTTGCCCACAACATGTTTCTGCCCATGTAGCGCACAATGGCGCATTCGGTGTGCGAAATCAATGTATGGGACATGTTAAGAAAATCACAGTGACACTGGTCATGAGCAGAGGTGTTAAAATGGCTATGTTGAAAATTTGGTGAAAAAATTCCCAAAGCCGGCTGTTTTAGGAGGCGCACATTCTGCGCAGTTCCTACATACGCTAGCAGGATTTCGCGAATTTGTAATTATTTGCACACCAGATTTTCAACAGTGCCATTTTACCGCACTTCCTTATGAGCAGTACAGCTACCATTTTTCACATCTCACCCAAAATGTGTTTCCGCACATGTAGCGCACAATGGTACAGTCGGTGTGTGAAAACAATGTCTGGGACAGATTAAGAAAATCACAGTGACACTGGTCATGAGCAGAGGTCTTAAAATGGATATGTTGAAAATTTGGTGACAAAACTCCATAAAATGACTGTGTTACGAGTGAGCATTGCGCAGTTTCCACACACCCTCATAAGTTCATGACTTTGTAATATTTTCAGTCCAGATTTTCACCAGTGGCATTTTTCCACACCTCCTTATGAACAGTACAGCTGTCATTTTACACAACATGGCGAAATGTGTTTTCACACTTTCAGCACAGAAATGCATGGTCGCTGTGGGAAATCATTGTTCGGGACAGATAAAGAAAATCACAGTGACACTGTTCATGATCGAGGTCCCAAAATGCCTGTGTTAACAATCTGCTGTAAAATCCCCAAACTAGTTACATTACGGGTGTGTTGCACAGTTTCTACACACGCCGTGACTTCACCAGTTTTTAAAGATTTCATTAGCAGATTTTCAACATTGCCATTTTTTACACCTCCCCTGACAACAGTACCGCTGTCATTTTCACATCCTGTTCGAATGTGTTTTGCACCTGTGGTGCCAAATGCCATAGTCGCTGTAAAAGCAGTTTTCGCCAATAAACTGATACTGCCACTGTTCATGAGGTGGGGGTCACAAAAACCATGTTGAAAATTTGGAGTGAAATACCAACGAATGCCTGAGGCGTAGGGTTTCCACCTATAACGCCTCACCCTCAGAGAGAATGACAGGCATCAGGGTGTGACTTGGGATTCTTGCCTGTCATGCTCATACCATTCCACCCCCACCCACACCCTGCAGCCAGTGAGAGGCATCATGTGCCTCGGACTCTTCGGGCCCAAACTTCACCCCATTCTCCTATACCGCTCCCATCTCACCGTATTTCCTGATGGAATGGGGTGCACATAAGGGCCAAAGACCCCAAGGCACACCATGACACTTGTCAGTGTCTGCAGGGTAGGGTGTGGTGAAATGGCACGGTCGTTATGCCTGATGACCCAAAGGCACACCCCAATGCCTGTCACTGTCTGTAGGGTGGTGGTGGGGTTGGCTTCAGTTCAATACTTTGCTGCCATTCCTATTATGTAGCTCTGTAACTTCTACACTACCAATGTCAATGCCAGCAAGCAATCATTTGGCATTGACAAATGCTTGTATATATACCTTTTTCTATTTTTGATATGTATTTTTTTTAATATTTAAAGTATAAGTTTGTAATTAATATTTAAAGTATAAATTTGTAATGACAAAAATTGTCGATCCATAAACTTGAACTGGAACTGAACTTGAGGTGATGGAGACTGCTGTGGAAGGCTCACATGAAATGCCAGGACATGCCCACTTGACGTTGGAGTGAGGCCTGCTGTCAGTGCCTCAGTGCCCTCCACCAATGGATCCCCTTGATGGCTAATGTTGAGGAAATAGGGGTGAGACTATTTTTCATTTCATTTGAAACTTTTATTCAAAAATTGAATAGGATAGCTCAACTGAGACTGGTTCATTTTCAGTGAGGTCCTTTGTGCAAAATTAAGCAATTAGATACAAATAGTTATAAAATAACAAATAAGAATAACAACAACATTACCAAACTTCCTACACACATTTACTCACAAATAACTAACATCACAATAATCATTTAATAACAATCAATACATAATAAGTATTATAGCTATAAATATAGCAAGTACATCAGACCGATATTTGCAAAAAAAGGGCAGGAGAAACAATGAGATAACTCTCATATTATATGTGCAGACTAAGGATCTTATTTTGCTGAACAGCTGCCCATGTCTCTGGGACATCAGGGAACACCTGTTTTGCAAGGACTGTAGGAGGTGCATTCAGGAGAAGACTCGTCTTCAAGTGAAATCGTAATCCTTGGTCTGAGATATATCCACTTCCCAAGCAACAAATTGTGATATCTTAAAGGGTTATGGCATCAAATGAAGCAAGAAGGAAAGAGAGGGCAAAGTCCAAAGGGCCGATTCCTTTATAAAGCAAATTTTCTGATATATAAAGGAGAAGGTGTGAGAATACAGAAAATATAGGACATACGTGCTGCATTGTGTCTATGTATTATTTATTTATTTATTGAAATTGTTTCACCAGGTAAACAAATGCAACTGTGGGAGAGGGAAGGGAGTAAAACGTGGTAGAGCATACAAAGTGAAAAACGGAATAAAATACGGCAATAAAAATCTTCTATAGGGATTTACATATATACCTGAAGAGGTGTAAACCAGCAATTTGAAAGAATTACAGTCCTACAATATACTACAGCATTAACAAGTGTATAGGAAGCCACCAGGTGCAATCACAATAAGTTGCAATTAGAAACCTGAGGGACTATTGGCAAAGGTAATACCAGTGGGTGAACTGCTACCCAGGGCAAGGTTATTCATTACCTGAAGGAGTCTGTAGGCATGTTTAGATGGCTGTAATTGCACTGCAGCAGCCTGACTGCTCAGGTTGCTGCAGTGTAAATGCGGCCATGTGAACGGTCATTCGATCATGATAAGCTGTTCCCTGGTCTTCTTCCCGACCTGCTGCTGAGTTGTGGATGCATTCCCAGTTGAGCGGAGTAAATGACCATGTGCACAGCCTGCATTGCTCACTCTGGCACGCAGTCAATGGTCCCTGCATCCTTCCACCTGGCTCCCATACCTACAGCCCTTTTCCAGCATCGTTTGCATCAGCATTGAGAGGGGCCATGTAAACATGTACAGACCGAGGTTGGAGGTCGGGGCAGCATAGGAGCTGCCAAAAGAATCACCATGGAGCAACCATGTAATCACGGCTTATGACCAAATGCAATCTGACCAGAATTCTGTTGATGATGATGAACCTGTCCACAGTGTGGGAATAAAGGTTGTGACAAGGCTGTGGGGTGGGATTGAGCAGGGTGCTTAGATAACTTGGAAGTTAACTGCTTTGTTTTGCAGGAGGTGTCAATAGCTTTTTAAATTTTTTTTTTAATTGAAAAAGCTTTATTATTCTCATACTAATGCAACCAACCATACAGATGTAATGCAACAGAATTAAACATTAGGGAAAAAATTAAAAACAAACTCCCCTCCCCACTCCTGCCCCCTATCCCTAACCCTCCCCTTGCAGAGTGTGCCAAATATCTCTTTAGCTATTATCACAGTGAGTAGTAAGCAGAGTCCCGTTTAAGTATAAGAAATTCTTGTGGGAGGTACCAGAGAAAAGGTAAGGGTAGTTAATTTAGATAAAGGGCAAATTTTTATTTAGTTTTTTTGTTGACCGGGTAAGTGCACTAGACAAATCCTGCCTATTTTCAGGCACGACCCGGGAGAGGAGGATACAGTTGAATACCAACTGACTTTGAACCAGATTAAGCTGTTGGCGGTATTTATAGTGAATGAGGGAAATTTGGCCAGGACACCGGGGAAATTCCCCTACTCTTTTCGATAAGTGCCATGGGATCTTTAACATCCACCTGAACTACCACCAATCCAGGCAGATGGGACCTCGGTTTAACGTCTCATCCGAAAAATGGCACCTCTGAAGTGCAGCACCCCTCTCATGCTGCACTACAGTGTCAGTACTGGGATATTAACCCAAGTGCCAGATGTGGGAACTTAACCCACAGCCCTCTGATCTCCAGGCCTCAGAGGCGAGTGTGCTACCTACTGAGCCACTGACACTAAATAATTTGCCCCATTTCTTATTAAATAAGGGTTTGTGATTATGTATATTGGCAATCATGTGTTCTGTCTGTAGGGAGAAAGACAGCTTATGCAGCCATTCAGTGTAAGGAATGGAGACCTGGTCTAGCCAGTGTTTCAGTACTAATGTTTTAACCGCCAAGGAGATAAGAGCCATATGGTATCTTCTCTCTATGACCTGAATCTGTGAGTAATCTCCAATAATACACACTTCAGGAGAGAAGAGACCATGTAAGCCCAAGAGGAGGTCCAGACGTTCTTCAATGCTCACCCACAGGGAAGATACCTTCTCACAGAACCAAAAGATATGTAGTAAGGTGCTGTCAGCTTTGCCACAACTAGTACAACAGGGAGAGGGGAGACAGCCCATCTTAGCTAAATTAATAGGGGTATAATACATATTATTTAAGATCTGGTATTGGGTAAGACACAACTGATCCTGGGTTAGATAGATGTAAAGATCCTTCCATAAGTGTGACCGGTCAAAGACAGAATCAGGCATTAAGGATTCCCAGACCTAGGAACCACTTAAGATAGGAGGGTGAGAGAAGGTTAACAAATATTTACATAAGGCTGAAACCCCATGAGGTTAGGATGCTGTATCTTGAATCCATTGAAGGAGCTCCCCCAGGTTCGATGGCTGTGAGACAAGGCCAAATTGTCATGCTAGAAGGTGTCACAGTTGGTAGATCCTAAAGATACCAGCAGACCTCTGCTCTGACTTGTGGACCATTGACTAGGATCCCATTGTCTCCCTCCCCTCACTTGACGAGGCGCTTGATTACTTTACCAATTCATTCCTGTCTGTGGCCAATCTGCCCACCCCACGAAAGAAGCTCAGGGTACAGGGAAAGTGCCACAAATGGCTGATCCCTAGCCTTAAGCAAATTATGCTACTCCGCGACAGTGCCTGGGGACTCTATAAATCCTCAGGCAGTAAATCTGACTGGGAGAAGTACAGGGAACTGAGGAATCAATGCAAAAAAAAACCAACCAAACAGGCCAAGTCCAAGTACCTAAGAGACCTCCAAACTAGTCACCTACGTGACCCTAAGAAATTCTGGGGTCACATTAACACCCTTCTTAAGGGTACCACAAATGCACAAGAAGATGCAGTTCTGGTTGGGGATACCTTGACCAATGACCACTCCACAGTTGCTGAAGCCTTCTGTGCCTCCTTCTCCAATCCTAGTGGACCCTCTCCCCCTGCCCTCTCTGGGATTCCTTACAAAGCCAGTATGGACTGGGTGCTTCTTCGGCCCCAATTCCACCTGAAATGGGTCAAACCGTCTGCTGTACTTCCTCTTTTACTCAAAATAAACCCTAACTCTTCCCCAGGACATGACCTGCTTGAACCTCGGCTGCTGAGGGCCTCTGCCCCTGCTATCGCCTACCCTGTCACCCTGCTCATCAACAGGTCCCTCCATGATGGAACAGTCCCAAGTAAGTGGAAGGTATCAACTATTGTCCCCGTCCACACAAAAGGACCCAGGGACAAAGTGGAGAACTATAGGCCTTTCTCCCTACTCAGCCCTCTCGGGAAAGTGCAGGAGAGACTGGTATACAATCAACTGTAGGATTACCTTAAACAGCACCTACTCCTTGCCGATGTACAACATGGCTTTAGGAAAGGCCATGGCACTGACACTGCCCTTATCTGGCTCACATCCGACATCCTCAAGGCCATGGACCAAGGCTCCCTGATGGGTGCTCTATTCATTGACCTGTCCAAGACCTTCGACCTGGTCAGCCACAAACTTCTCCTTTCCAAACTCCACTGACTAGGACTGGATGCGCACTCACTCTCTTGGTTCGAGAGTTACCTGATCAATAGAACCTAAAAAGTCCGTTGGAGAGGAACACAATCTGGCACTCAACCCATGGTCTCCGGGGTACCCCAGGGCTCAATCCTGAGCCCCCTGTTATTCTCACATTTTCTCAACGATATTGAGGGGGACTGCAGACTGAGCAATCTCATTCTATATGCAGACGACACTGTTGTCTACTGCAGTGACCCGCAACCCAGTGTCATCTCTGCCAAACTGCAGGCCTGTCTCTCAGCTCTCAAGGTCTGGTTTACTTCTAATTCTCTAGTGCTGAATGAAGAAAAAACTAAGGCTGTTCTGTTTGGGACTAGATGCCTGGGCACTGACAGAAGTGAACTACTCCAGCTCAACACAGCCCAAGGGAGGACAGTAGAGGTCATAGACAGGTTCAAGTACCTTGGGATCCTTCTTGACCATGAGCTGGCCTGTAAACCCCACATTGACTCCTTAATACGATCCATCCACCAGATGCTTGGTCTCCTCTACCGGCTGGGCAACTCCCCCTCCGGTGAGGCGCGATGAGCCATAGCCAACTGCAACCTTCTCCCTTCCATCCTATATGGTGCCCCTCTGCTACAGTTCCTCCAAGAGATGGAGCTCAGCAAACTCTCCGTGCTCTATCGCAGAGTGGCTCGCTTTGCAACAAACTCCTCCCCCAGGAGGCATCACTGTGAGGCCCTCGCAGACCTAAACTGGCCCACCTTACGGCACAAGTTGGCCTGCTCCTCTGCCTGCCTAGCCTTTAAATTCACCTCCTTTGGCCCTTCTCCATACCTGTGTGGGCTGCTCACTCCAAAAGTGCAGCACCGTACCTTGCGATCCTCAGCAAGTCACCCCCTTGACATCCCCCATGTTCGCACCAACCAAGGCAAGCGCTCCTTCCAGTATGCTGCTCCCTACTTTTGGAATGCCCTCCCAGCAAGTCTGGTTGACAAGCTTACTCTCCTAGGGTTTAAGTCAGGCCTCAAAGTGTATCTTCTGGAACTTAGTCTCTGTGGTTGTAATCGCTAGCCCCCTGCCCGGGCCTACTGTCATGCTATCACCAGCTTAGCCAAGCCTACTTACCCCATGAATCTCTTATGAAAAAATTGTTAAATGTACTGTGCACCTGTCTTAATACTTGTGAGCCTTGTGATACCTGCTGTCTCTGTGCTAAACGTTTGATACCTACTCCCCAATATGTATCAGCTGAAATTACTGTATATTGATACCTATGTATGTATTTACTGTAACTAACTCCGGGTCGCCCCTGAAAAAGGGATCTCTGGTCTCAGTGGGTTACCAAAATCTAAATAAATAAATAAATGTTATTTGAACTCCGTTTAAATTTAGCTAGTAACGCTGGAGAGGTAAATATGGCGGTCGATGTGTAAAAGTCAGAGACTCTAAGGTCAGGAAGAATGGAAAGTCAGGTAGGAGATATTAGGAGATCACCAACCTTAATATTTAAATTGGAAAAGATGTGTTGGGAGAAATCACTGGAAGGGGAGACTTTGAGATGGGAGCAAAGTTGTGAGAACACTTTGGCAGCTATATTAATTGGAGAAGACCCCAACACATCTGGGAGGGATTTCCACAGAGAAAAAAGGATGGAGGCAGAAGTTAGATTGTGAGTAGAGATTGATTGAGATTCTATTTGCAACCAAATTGGAATATGCTCACTGCCTCCTGAGTCTTGGGACACAGAAAGCCGTTTTCCACATTTATTAAGGTGGCTTGCCCAGTAGTATAACAGGAAGTCAGGGAGCTGCAGGCCACCTGATTCCTTGGATAAACTCAGTTTAGAGTATAAGCGCCTGGGAGATTGATCCAGCCCGATGAATGACATGATACAGGAGTGGACACATCTAAAAAAGATATAGGAAGCCAGAGGTTAAGCATATTTAAGGGGTAGAAAAGTCTAGTGAGAACATTAATTTTGATGATATTTATTCTGTCCCATAGGGATATTGGGAGGTCCCTCCAGCGTGTTAGGTCTTGTTGTATTATATTTAGGGTGTCTTCTAAGTTCAATTTCCTAGCCAGAGATGGATCGTTCGTTAAATGAATGCCAAGATATTTGATACTACGGGGAGACCATTTCATACCAAAAGAGAGAAAATCTCGACTAAACACTAAATGATTGAGAGGGTATATTTCTGTTTTATTGAGATTCAGTTTGTAGTTGGAATATGGCCAAATTGTTCAATAATCCCTACGGCTGTATTAAGAGAAGATACTGAGTTCAAAAGGTGAAGCAAGATACCATCAGTATAAACAGAGAGAGGCAAACTAAGATTACCAGCAGGAATGCCCTGAATAATAGAGTCAGATTTGAGAAGTCTAATGAGTGGTTCCAAATATAGATTAAAAAGAAAGGGAGCGAGAGGGCAGCCTTGACGAGTACCAGTATATAGAGGAAAAGAAGAAGAGAAGACTGTTATAATTGATTTTGGCTGTAGGGGAAGAATAAAACACTTTAACCCATTATATAAACGAAGAAAGGAAGCCCATTTTCTGTAGAATTGACCACAGGAAGGTCCAGTCAACTCTATCAAAGGCCTTTTCGGCATCGAGAGATATCAGAGCCATGGGGGAAGAAGAAGAATTGGCTACCTTAAAGAAGTGAGATACCTTGCGAAGATGATCTGCTGAGGATCTCCCAGATACAAAGCCCACCTACTCTGGGCTAAGGAGACATGATTACACTTTCTTGATTCTTTTAGCTAATATCTTAGCTAAAATTTTGATATCATAGTTCATTAAGGAAATGGGGCGGTAACTCACAGATTGAGTAAGTGATTTATCTGGCTTGAGAAGCAGGACTATAGTGGCTTCCAGCAAGTTAGGGTCTAAAGATTCTGAGGACAACATGAATTGATATAGACGGATCAAGAAAGGGGCTAAGTCCTTAAGAAAAAGTTTGTAAAAGTTTGAGGGAAGACCATCTGGGCCAGGTGTTTTGTCAAGAATCAGATTGTTTATAGCAGATTCTATTTCTGCAAGAGAAATGGGAACCAAAAGGGAAGCCCGGTATTGTTCTGAAAGATAAGGTAGGGACATAGAGTCTAGGTATATAGAGATCTCCTCCAGACTAGGCAGCGATGGGCATTGACTATATAAGGTGGAATAAAATTATTCAAAAGCTAGTGCTATCTCTTGAGGAAGTGTCTGAAAGGAGCCATCTTTGGCCGATATGGAGGATATGAGTCTGGAATCTTCTAGTTTCCACAACCAGAGAGCAAGGAGCTGCCCAGCTTTTTTGCCTTGTTCTATATATTTGGATTGAGTTTTTAGAATTGCATACTCCGCCTTTTCCTGTAGTAAGATGGACTATTTATCTCTAAGGGTCATCAAGCATTGTAAAGAGTCTGGAGAGGAACTGGGAGAGAGAGAGAGATTGGTCTAGAATATGAATCTGTGAAAGGAGAGAAAGGGCTTCTGATTCTCTACAACATTTTTGAGTAGAGGCCAATCGAATAAGTTCTCCTTGCAGGAAGCATTTTAATGCACACCATTCATGGTCTACTCTTGATACAGTATTTTGATTTGATTGAATGAAGGATTGAATGAGAGAAGAGATTCTAGAGAGAACATGGGAATCTTTAAGAAACTGAGTATTCAATTTCCAAGTTGTATCTCGCTGTGAGTTGGAGTCGGAGCGAGCACAGTCCATGTAACAGCATGGTCAGAAAGAACTATGGGTTCTATACCAGCATTGCAGAGACCAGGGAGAAGGGAATGACTGATAAGGAAATAGTCAATTAGAGAAGAGGTCTGATGGACTGTGGAATAAAAGGAGAAAGTGCTGGACAATGGGTTAAGAATTCTTCAGGGGTCACATAGTCCTAATGTGTCCATAAAGTTTTGCAGTGCCCTTTGTGCAGCTGATAGGGGCTTAAGGGTTTAATTGGATCAATCCAAATCTTGGGTGGGAGGAAGGTTCCAATCCCCCCAAAAAAACTCAGCGGGAGGGAGAGGAATGGGGATAACTTATCGACTAGTTCCATGAGGAAAGGCCGAATACCCTCCCACTGTACCATATATACTGCCAAGGATTACTTCCTTCTGGTCGAGAAGGCCTTCTGCAATAATGTATCTTTGCTGTGGGTCAGCAACAATTTGGTCAGCTTGCCAGGGAACTTCATGATTTACCAGAATAGCTGCACCTCTACTAGAGGTGAAGTTCCCAGAGGCAAAACTTGGCCAATCTCTTGGCTAAGGAGAGTGTTGGCTTCATGGGGAAGAAGGTGGGTTTCTTGGATAAATGTAATATGAGCATGAAGAAATAAAAATTTGCTTGAAAACCTGATATCTTTTACACTGATCTCTAGTACCTCTTACATTCTAGGTCAGGAACTTGACTAAGTTATTTGCCATTTATGTAACAGGTAGGTAGCAAGCTATATCACATTAAGCAGTAAACACACTCTCCGCACCCTCCCTCCCCAAACTCCTTACCCCTAGACCACCCAACAGAATGCATACTATGAACCAGGAATAAGTGAGTAAACATGAAAATCCAGGAAATGCAGAATATATAATAAGAGATAACATTCTCCATCTTTTTATCCACCCTCCCCAAGAAATCCCCCTCCCCCCTTCCTTTTATTAGCATACAGAATGACAAAAGGTAAACTGAAACTACCAAATTTGTTAAATCCCTAATAAAGTTTTCCCAGGACCAATTCCCTTCCCTTTCCTCCACCCCTCATTCCGGCAACCAAACAAATACAATCCCCAGTAAGGATGCTGACAAGAACCCCCCCCCAACCCTGCTCTTCTTACCCCCAAACTATATACACCAGTCCGTCTAGCCAGTAAACTGATCTAGAGTCGAACAGTTAGAACGAGGGTTAAGGACCGGACCCCTAAGACCCTGTAAGCCCTTACCACACCGTTCAGATGTTTAAAGTATAAGGTAGGTAGATAGCTGTTACAACGAGCCCCTATAATTGGAGAATGAATGCTCTTCTCTCCAATAATGCCAAGACAGCCCTGGTCTTTCCCTAATGAAGAACTAAACCTGTGTAATAGGATCATCAGGGTCCACCCCCCCCCACAAACCAGAACATGAGGCTTGTCATCCACAAAATCCATCTCTTTCCTGCCCCCTCCCCACGGCCTCTACCTAAGAACAACCACTACCCAACATTGTTAATATTGCTCCTAGGTTTGGAACCACAAAAGAAATGTCCAGAGAAATAAACTGAATAACTGACCTGCCCGTTGTTGAGTGACTACATCTCCCGGGGTGGAGCTCGAGTCCAGTAGAGTCACAGAAAGGAGAAGTAATAGGGGAAAGCAGAAAGCAGTACAGCTAGGGACATCCAGTCGAGAAGAAGAATTGAGACAGGAGAAGGGATTTAGTAACCCATGAGCAGATCGCAGGAGGCGCCTGAGCATATCATAGAAACAGACAGAGAGTTCTAAGAATAATGATGCCCTAAACAATAACAACTGCTCTCCTTCCCAGAGTTGTCACTCAACAACACTTATAATCTAACACTAAATTAAGTAAAAAATAACTACAATAGCAAAGCTTCCCATGAGGGGAACTACCCCAGTGTAGGCTAATAGATGGTATAGTCCAAGGGGATCCAAAAAAATGAACAGACCGGTCTGTCACTGAATCGGTCTTCTGGGAACCGAGAATATGTCTCAGGAGTTCCTTAGCCCTTGGTGTCCTCCAGAAAGTTCTGAGCTGAAAAGAGAGGGGGGAAAAAAGTCAAATCAGTACACCGAAGCAGTTCCGAGGGGGATTGACTCCACCAGACTCCTCAACAAAACAGTCCACGGGGGAGAAGATAGAAATCTGAAGTCAAGCCCCAAGTCCAGACCTCGAGACTCCATCCCACGGTCAGTTACATCAGGCAATGTTAGGTACAAACCAGCAATCCACACATCCTGCTAATCATTGTAATTGGGAGTTGCAGGTACAAATTTTTCAAGGAGCCTTAAATAAAGTCAGTAGTTCGGTCTATAAATCAGAGAGAGCCTGAGCTGGGGAATCGTAGGCATGCCAAATGCCCTCTAAGTAACTTGCAGCCACGCCGGGTAAGCCATTTTAAATTTAAGGCCTGCAGCAATAATTTTACTCATGACTGGGTAAAATGCTGCCCTTTTCTGGTGGGTTTCAAGAGGAAGGTCTTGAGAAAAACGTAGACGCTTCTCCTCTCATTGAATAGATTGGAGCTCCCTTGTCTGGGCCAGCACATGTTGTTTCTCAAGATAACTCAGAAATTTAATGATAATAGGCCTAGGAGGAGCAGTAGCTGGTGGCCGGAGTCAGAGGGATTGGTGGGCTCTTTATTTATTTTTTTATTTAGTTTTTGTTGGCCGAGTAAGTGCACTAGACAAATCCTGCCTATTTTCAGGCACGACCCGGGGGAGGGGGGATACAGATGAAAGCCAACTGACCTTGAACCAGATTAAGCTGTTGGTGGTATTTTTAGTGAATGAGGGAAATTTGGCCAGGACACTGGGGGAAATTCCCCTACTCTGCTTCCTGTGAGCAGGGGGGACCCTTTTGCCTGTGACTTCAAGATGGCTGCTGTTCCAGATCCTGGTGGAGGTGGTGGAAATGCTGCTCTCTGTCCCCAGGTTCCAGCTCCTGCTCTTCAGCCTACTTCTCCTGCTATGGATTACAGAAATGGTCTCTTAGACTCTGCCTCCTGTCGATGCCTCAACTGTGGTGCTTCAGTCTTCCACTGCTGCTCTTACCGTGGATGTTACAGTCTCCTGTGAACCCCTCTACAGCACTGATTCCTGAGCCTAGTACTGCTTCCTTGTCCCCTGCGCATCTATGCCTTCTCTGCCAACAGCATCGCTCTCTCCTGCGGCCTTTTGTGCATGAAGATGACGCCTCTCATCCAGCCCCACTGCTGATTTCCACTCCGACTGGGGTCTCTACTATGATCCTTCTACTCTGTCACCTATTCATACTGCGAACCCTACCTGCTCTGCTGAGACACATCAAGGTTCCTTTTCTCCTGCTGTTGTCTGTGGAATTAATGCCTCTTCTGACTTAGCCTGGTCCCCAGCTTCTGCTTTACGGGCTGTGGGCTGGAAGCAACCGCTTCCTGGTGCATCATGGTCTTCGCCTCATGCAGTTAGCGCAGAGGACTTTATTCAAGGTGCCTCGATTTCTATTCCTTCCACTTTGACTGTTTCTCTACCATCCACACCTCCTCAGTTGCTCCCACCCAGGACTCCAATGTTGGCCAACCACCTCTTCCTTTAACGACTGCTATGCCGGCTCAGGACCATGGTTCTGCTCCTCAGCTCCTTGCTTCTGTACTTTCTACCTCAGACGATGAGTCCCAACTTGGCAAGAATGACATAGCTCAGCCTCCTCTGCCTACAGATGAGACATTGAAAAATCACTTCTTTCGCCTTAGCGATCTTTTTCAGAACTTGGGTGCCCCAGCTCAGTGTAGAAACGCTGTCTGCCTGAAATTTTTTGGTGACCTTTCTGATGCTCCGGATCGTAAAACTGTCTTACAGTCAATGTTAAGGGGCTCTTTGGGCATCTCTGCTAGCGAATTGTTTGCTTTTATACATGTTAAGGGGGAATCTATATATGACATTAGTTTTAAAAATGTGTACACCTTAGAGAGATTTTGGACTAAATATGAACTGGTGAGTTCTCAGCCTTTATGGACCCCCTTTATGCTCATTCCTTACTAAACCTACTATTAAACTTTGTACTCTTCTGTTTTGTAATGAAGGTAGGCATATGGATGTCAATACTGGCTTAAGCAGCGCTGCGATATCCTTGAGGCTCCTCGACCTATCTTGGATGAGGACCTTGCTTGGACTGGGGGTTGGAAGGTTAAAGTACAATTAAGACAAACAGACCAGGGTATTACCCACTTGCCAGGCAGCTTTTACATTGGTCGGAACAGGGGTTTGTGTTTTTAACCGGGCCAGCTTCGTACCTGCCATAAATTCGGGGCTCGTAGACACCTCAGCCACACCTGCAATAAACCCCGCTGCTCTCTCTGTCTGGCCTATGGTCATGTCAGCCTTGGATGTCCAGATCCACAGAAATGTAACCTCTGTGATGAATCCAGCCATACCTACCTCCTGTGCTCTTGGGCAGACCACAGTAGACTGGATCATACCCTCAGGACCTGGTGGCCCTTATTTCTGATACCCAATCTCAGATCCTTCATCAGCGTGCAGAGGAGCACCGGGACGAAGTGCCCCCCCCCACTGTCATTAGCTCCAATTCTCCTCCTGCAGTTTGTACAGCCGATCCTTTGCCATGGGACCAAGTCCCACCCAGTTCGGACCTGGATCTACAGATTTTTACCCCGTCTGACCCTATGCCCCCTCCTCCCCCTCCAGACCAGTTTCCCTTTGAGGAGGTTTCCCAGGGTTAGCGGGGCAAGTCTAAAGGCAAGCGGAAGGCTCCCAGTACCCCTCTGAGGCAGTCCATTCTGACTAGGAACTGGTACCAGGCGCTGACAAAACGGAAACAGTGGCGTGACATAATGGAAGAAGAAAATTATTTGGAGTCCTCGTAAGCTTCTTCTATCCACATGGATTACTCCTCTGATTCCCAGCGAGATCCCTCCCTCACTAGACCCGACACTGGACAGCGGTCTGCAGTTACTTGATTTCCTAGTTTGCCCTTGCATTTTTTTTCCCCTAGTTTTTCATTTTCTGCTCTTTTCCTATGTCGGGGTGTTTGAGCCTCTGCTGTTTTACGCTTAATGTATACAGCATGAAATCCCATAGAAAACTCCTCACCTCTTTACAATACCTTTGGGATCTCCCTCATGATTTTTATTTGCTCCAGGATACCAGATTAAAGACCCATTACGAATTGTCTCGGGGCTTCTGCGGGTTGGACATGGGGCCCTTCTTATTGGTCCTCGGGAGTGGATTCCTGTGATGGTCTGGGCATTCTGTTTTCTGGTTTTGATTGCACTGTTACCCGACTGGTTGACATTGTTCCTGGTAGAGCCCTTATGCTTGACTGCACTTTCCATTGCCTACGGCTCCAGATTCAGAATGTTTATGCGCTCCAAAGTATCGCTGCACACTCTGACTTGTTCAGATCTTTACAACCTTACTTACATACCTCCAGTCATCTTTACATGGGGGGCGGATTTCAGCTGCGGTCTTTCCCTGGTGGATAGAGGGGGTTCCACTCAGAAACTTTTTGGCGACTCTACTGCTCTACGTACCATTCTTCAGACAACCTCTCTTAAGGACAGCTACTGTGAGGTACACCCCGCGGGAGCTAAAACCTATCACAGAGGACTTCTGGCCACTCGTAATGATTTTTTCCTTCTGTCACAGAATGTCAAAGTTCACCAGGCTAAAGTTGTTCCCTGCGAAACCTCAAATCACATGGCCATTTCCATGCTCTGCTCTCCTTCTACTGCTTCTCACCCTCTGGTCGTTTCATTGCGTTGTAAATTGAATAGCTCCTTGTTGTCTGATGTTAGTCTTGTTCAGGATTGTTGGGATTTTTTGTTGGCCCGAGCCTCAGTGCTAGATGCTTATACCTCCCCCCTTCCATGGTGGGAAGACACCAAACTGGATCTCAAGCGTTTCTTTCTTCGGCACGCTAGTAGGAAATCGGCCTCCTCTTATCATCGGTACTTACTTTTACGCCGACATTTACAGGATACTATCTCAAGAGTGTCTGAGTCTGGTTTTGATCTCTCCCCTCTTATTGCTTCCCTGAAGATCCAGATGGAAGTGTACCAGTATGATAGAGCCCGCTCCTTGCGTCTAGAGGCCTCTTGTGGCACTGGGTCTTCCAAAGTTTCATTTGACATCTATAAGCGTTGTTCTGACAGAGTGTTGACCACGCATATTGACCGTCTTGTAGACCCTGACTCTGCATCTGTTTATGATACTATTACCTCCCTTCAGGGTAAGGTTTTTTCACATCTGGAAAGTGCCTTTGGTACCCCTACAATGACTTCACCTCTGGATTTTTCTTTTCTTGATTTTCCACTCCCTTCTCCCCCTCTAGATCTCTGTACCAGGTTGTTTGCCCCAATATCCTTGTTGGAGGTCCAGACTGCCATCAAAAAGCTAAAACGATGCACTTCTCCAGGATCAGATGGTCTAACAGCGGAGCTTTACCACACGTTTACTGATATTCTTTCTCCTTTCCTTACCGTGCTTTTTAATGCTATTATTTCTTCTCATTCTCTCCCCCTACACTTCTTGGATGCCATCATGTTTCTTTTGTATAAGAAGGGGCTAGGGCAGATATTCGGAATTGGAGACCACTGAGCCTTTTGAATGTAGACTACAAGATTTCTGCCTCTGTTTTGCTCCATAGACTTCTTCCTGTTGCATCACATGTTATCTCTGAAGTTCAGACTTGTGCTATTCCACATCGCTCCACCATTTCAAATCTTTCTCTTCTAGGGGATGTCTCTGCTTTCAGCGCTTCTTCTTTTCCCTCACTTCTTCTTTCTCTAGATCAGGAGAAGGCGTTCGACAGGGTGAACCATGATTATCTTTTCCATTGGTTTTCTCACTATGGTATTCCATGTCGTTTCATCCAGTGGCTCAAATTGCTTTATTTTACTACGTGGATCCAGCCTTATGTGAATGGCACCCCTTGTCCCTCATTCTTGAGTAGGACTGGAGTTCAGCAAGATTGCCTATTGAGTCCTCTTCTCTACATTTTTCATATTGATCCCTTACTTCGCAGGATTTTGCATCATCCTTCTATTCCTCATCTCTCTTTTTTTTCTGCACCCCCTGTACCTCTGGTGTTAGCTTATGCAGATGACCTATGTATTCTCACCACACCACAACTTCAAGAGACGGCCTTACTCCATCTCCTCTCAGACTTTGAGTGAGTATCTGGCTCTAGGTTGGACTTCAGTAAAAGTTCTGCTGTATACCTCCCATTGTTGCCTCTTCCTAGTTCTCCTGCTTCTACTCGTTGTATTGCTGGGGTACCGGTCTGTTATACCCCCATCAAGATTTTAGGGCTGTCCTTTGGTGCACCGGATGATGCCCTCGCCAACTGGACTATTGTTTTGGACAAGGCTTTTCACACCGTTGCTTCCTGGAAGGGTCATACTATTTCTAAACGGAAACGAGTTTTGCTGTTGAAAACTTTTGTCCTTCCTCTATTTCTTCACTAGGCTTCTGTTTTTCCGGTTCCCTTTTCTTTGGAAGCTCGTTTGTATAATGTTTTCTTTCAGGGCTTCTGGGATAGTCACTTGAACCTGGTGAAAAGGAATTACACGTATCTTGATTATAGCCATGGCGGTGTTCAGATGTTGAACCCTTTGGTGTTCTTTCACTGTTTGTTTCTCAAGACCACTTTTCCTTCCTTATTGCAAGCCCAGCCATTTTTTTGTTTTTCCCATCTCCATCATTGTGCTGCTCCATTGTGTGCGGCGTGGCGTCTTCCGACAAAGGAGATTCCCCGGAATTTTCAGAAATATAATCGCCCTCGTTTTATTATCCCGACTTTTTTAAAGATTCGTCAATGGTTTTTGACTCCTACAATGCTTCTTTCTTCCTGCAGGAAGCAACTATATCAGTCTATTCTGGGATCATCCTTTCTGGACCTCCTGGTGTTGCGGAACCCTCTTGGCTCTGTTCTGGACTCTTCTTGTGTCTTTCGCCAATTGACTGATCCTCACATTCCATAGGCAGGTTTGGGATATGACCTGGCTTTCATGTCACGGCAGGCTAGGTGTTCAGGATAACCTGAAACATAAATCTCAGGAGGAAAGAACTTGTCCTCGTGACTCGTGCCTTTCTATTCCTGAAACCATGTTTCATTTTTTTATTGATTGCCCCTCTATGTGACCTGTTTGGACCCTTCTCCTTCACAAGTGGAAAGACAAGACCCTTTCTACTCTTACCTATGATATTTTAATTTATGGCGTCTATCCTTCTGGTCTGAGTAGCTATCACCCCAGTGCATTGCGTTTGATTTTTGCCTTTTGCTGCTACTATTTATGGCAGGCCAGATGTGCGTTTTTGCTGCAACAAAAGGTGTGTACTCCCACTCAAATAGTAACCCAAATTTTGCAGGGTTTGTATATTATCTATAGCTCCAAGCAGGCCTCATTACCATCTGGGGTTTTCCAACGCTACTGGGATTTCTGCTTCTGGATTTTTTCCTGAGTTTATTTTTCTTTGTATTGTGATATCCTCTGCCTTTTCATTTGGACTGGGTTGGGAGTCAGGGATTGTTTTTATCTCCTAATGTAGATATTTTCTGTTTGCGGTTACTGTATACTGTAATACTTCTTTATGTTTTGATTTTCCTTTATTATGAATTGCATGATGTAACGTGTTCTTGTATGTTTTCTTTTCCTTATTGAACTTCCCTACTTTTTAATGGGGATGAGACAGGTGTTGTGTACAGTAACATCTTATTTTTGTTTGTAGTTTCAAGTATACTGTTATTCCTCTTTTTGTTTTTTCTCTTTATGGTTTATGTATGAAGCAATACATTTCTGTATATTTTGTTTTCAGTTTTTTGAATAAAAAATTCCTCTACTCTTTTCGATAAGTGCCATGGGATCTTTAACATCCACCTGAACTACCACCAATCCAGGCAGATAGGACCTCGGTTTAATGTCTCATCCGAAAGACAGCACCTCAGAAGTGCAGCACCCCTCTCATGCTGCACTGCAGTGTCAGTACTGGGATATTAACCCAAGTGCCAGATGTGGGAACTGAACCCACAGCCCTCTGATCTCCCGGCCTCAGAGGTGAGTGTGCTACCTACTGAGCCACTGACACTGCTAAATCAGGTACGATGGGTTATGAGGTGATGGACCAGCAATCTTTGTTAACAGCCTCTGGATGAAAGGTATCATTGAGGGAGCACTCTTTTCGGCCTCCGGAGACCAAAAATCAAGATATTATTTTGTCGGCTACGTCCTTCAAGGTCTTCCATTTTGAGCTGCATTTTAACAATCTGCTGCCTTAATTTATGTATTTCAGGCTCCATTTTGTCCCTCCAGGTTTCAATGGAAACTGCGCGCTTCAGCATCAGTAATTCTGTGGCCTAGGTCGTTCATGTCCCCACGAATAGATTTCAATTCAGCTGCAATGTCCGTTAACGACTCTTTAAAGGGCAGTAATTCCTGCAGGAACCTTTCTTTGGTAAGCGGTACGGCCGAGGAGGTAGGAACAGACTGTTTAGTCGACTTTGACTTATTAGGCTGTTTCTCAGTGACGTTGGTGGGGTATGCTTTGGCAGGGCTTGCTTCATTTCAGCCTCCACTGCAGCTTTCAGCACCGATTGCGATGCACCAAAACAGAGAATCAGATGCAGCAGGCAGTTATTGATTGATCCCCTGGCCAAGTTCAGTCAAAATTGAAAAGCAGACCACAGATTAAGGCGGATGGGAGAGGGGTTCAACGTGAGCCAGCTGGAGAGGCTGCTATGAAGTAGAGCTCATCATGTGATCTCCCAATAGCTCTTTAATGTGTTTTTCCAGTTTCCTGCAAAAACAAATTACAGTCGGCATTCACAGGATACAAATGTCGTCATATTCCTCCCAAATGTAACTTGCTAAATATTCCATTATTTATTACTAGGGCTGTAAGTTTGGTTCTGCCAAAGAATCAAACACCTTGAACTTTAGCTGTACGATTCTTTCAGATCGTGGTGAACTTTTAGGGGCAACAGGCAAACTTTTGATTCGGCTGGTTCGACCTGGTCTAAATGGTGTAGACCAGTTGAACCAGTCTAATCAAGAACAGCAGCTTGCACCTGAAACAGTTAACTAGGGCATGAGCCGGCAGGAAAGCTCACTCAAGCACTCATCATCAGGGTGTTAGGTAGCTCAGGCAGGGCTATAATTCATTTCTAGTTAGATTAGCTAGGACCGTCTTTAAACCAAACTGAAAATCTTCAACACTTCAACCTACTAGCCCTGCAACAGCAGGGCTGCTGAAGGGGTATATTTAAGAGGAAAAGGAAGGAAAAATAAAACAAAACATGTAAGCCCCCCTCTCCCCACATCTAGGTGTATTCCAGGTGGTAAAATGGGGAGGAGGCACTCCACAACACAGCAACAATGTCTAACAGGAGATGAAAGTTCATACCTGGGTACTGATGGTGCCACCGCACAGGCGACTTCGGGGGAGGGGGGAGTGAGTTTGAAGCCAAGGGGTCGACTTCACAGACAGGGCAGCGGGGTGCAGTAGGTTCTGATGGAAAGCTAGTGTCTAAGCTGGTTAGACTAAATAAGTCCACTGTACAGGCGCAGATAAAGAATAAACAACAATTGATTCGATGAATAAAAAGGGCAATCACTGCTCCATGGAGCAGTCAGGTACAGCTTCTGTGTAGCCCAAATGATCTTCACGGTACCAGTCTTCAAACCAGCTTTCCAGGAGCCAAGACTCCCTCACCCAATAGCAGATTCAGCACAATCCCTGAATCACTCTACGGCCTCCCCTACTGTACCACTCTCTGCGGTCCCAAAGGCTACATGAATGTGCGAGGTGCTTCTGGTCTCTCTCTCTCTCTCTCTCACCGCCCTGGCCATCCTGCTCCCACTTAAATTTCCTGGGAACAGCGACCCCAATGCACATGGTGTCCCACACTATTGCCCCCCCCAAACTGGCCCAGAGGCCAGGGGGTAAGCCTGCAGTGCCACTTCCTCCTCTTCACTGTACCAGAGCCACTGGATATGGGCTAAACACAGGTCCCACAGAAGCAGGCTGCCACCACTACCCCCCAAGATGCAGTCTCTCACCCCACAGTGCACCTGACCTGTAGCAGCCAGCGGCCAAAAAAGGACTCCACCCCAAGGCCTACCCCAGTGCCGGAGACCATAAGGTAGGCCACATCTTACAAAACTGGGCCCCAGATCCCATCTGCTCCTACCCGGGGGGGGGTCCTCTCATGGCAGCCCAAAATGGCTCCACACCCGACCACTCCACTAACTCCATTGGGCTGAGAAAGAAACAGGGGGTGGACTGGGATGGCAATCAGCCCAACCTGGCCCCGAACCTTGGTTCTGCAGCCAGACTTGCCCTGTTAATTGGCACCTTGGTGGCATCCCATATTAAATGTTTTAAAAAAAAAATGTTTTTTCTTTTTGTGGCAGTTTTCACATTGAAACTCTTAGGGCGGAATATTCACACTGCGCCAGGCAGGGGCGCAAGCCTGGGGGTGCAGCGCAAGTGGGATGAGCCAGGGCATGGACCAGGCGATATTCAACGGTGCTGCACAATGGCTCAGCATCATTGAATATGGGCAGACTGGATGGGCCTTGCAGTCCTTATCTGCCGTCAACTTCTATGTTTCTATGTTTCTATGTCTTTGGCCCGGGAGCCCTGCATCCTGCTCCCGGGCCATTCCCTTCCTAAAGCTTGCCAAACCACCCCTTGTAAGAGGGAATTCCCAGCCCCAGCTCCACCCACCAGCAGGCAGACCCAAACACTGGCCAGCCCCCAAATTAAAGGGCCCTAGATTGGTAAACTCCCAGAGGGGGCTTACACCCGAAAAGGCAGGCTGAGCATCAGAAGTGTTGCAAGACTGCAGCAAGCCTCAGGGACCAGGAGCAAGGCTAAGAGGGGAGAGTGGAGAAAGGGACCGGACTCTGGACTAGAGGGATAGGCAGTGGGCAGATGAGGCATGAGGTGGCAGTTCACCAGTGCCCACTTGCTGTCTAATAAATTTAATCTCAGTGCAAATTTAATCTCAGCAGTGCAGCACACCTTTTTTTTTTTTTGAAGAACTTGCATTTTAACAGGACATTACAAATACAAACTGACTTTGTCTGATACCCCTAGCAGAAGCCTGATGTAATTTTTTTGGGAGAGTTTCTCTTACGTAGTAATTTTACTGACAGTAAGTATGTGCCAGCTGGCAGCAGGACCAATGCCTGGCCACTGGTAGTTGGCACCTTGATGGCATCCCATAAAAAACCTCTTTATTCACATTTCTTTTTATGGTAGTTTCAAACTCTGTATAATACATTTGCCCAAGTTGCAGGCTTGCTTTCAGCAGTTACTACTCCTTCTGAGTCCCGAAGCAGCCTTTTTCAGTGTGATCTAGGCAGAGGGCAGGGCAGCAGGTCTGAGCCAGTTGGCAGCATGCTGATGCTAGACCCCTGTTAATTGGCACCTTGGTGGCATCCCATAAAAAATGTTTTAAAAAAAATGTTTTTTCTTTTTGTGGCAGTTTTCACATTGAAACTCTTAGGGCAGGATATTCAGACTGCGCCAGGCAGGGGCGCAAGCCTGGGGATGCAGCGCAAGTGGGATGAGCCAGGGCATGGACCGGGCGATATTCAACGGTGCTGCACCATTGCTCAGCATCGTTGAATATGGCACTGAGGGTGCACGCACTGCACACGGCGCAGTGGCACTGCACCAGTGCAAGTGGCAGCAGGGGAGCAGGGTGCTGCGCCAGCACAAGTGCGGTTGCGCTAGGTGCAGCAACAGCGATTCAGCCGTCGGCATGAAAATGAGGCTACTATGCACGCAAGGCACAAATGGGTCCATTTGCATGTCATTATGGCCCCATTTGCATGCGGTGCGCCGATCCCCGGTGACTTGCACCTGGCGCCCTGCCAGGCTGCAGTCGTCCGGAACTGACACCCCGCTGCCCCTCGACGGCGCTGCTCCCATTCGCCTGATCATGGGCATGTGTAGACATATTCTCTGGTGGTTCAGTGTACCGCATTCCATTGCCCGATCGCGGGTATGTGTAATAGTAATCCCTGGTGGTCCGGTGGACTGCTATCCCTTGCCTGATCGTGGGCATATGTACATATGATCCCTGGTGGTCCAGTGGACCGATCCCCTTTGCCCACTCATGGGCATATGTCAGAACTCCCTGGTGGTCCAGTGGACCAATCCCCAGCACCCGATCGCGGGCATGTGTAAATTTAATCACTGGTGGTCCAGTGGACTGATCGCAGGCATATATCAGAACTCCCTGGTGGTCCAGTGGACTGCTTCCCAGTGCCTGATCGTGGGCAGAATGTCCTATGGACACCTTGGTGGTCCAGTGGTACCCCTCCCACCCACCCACTGAGTCCCCTGCCACCCTGCACCCCCTTGTCAGTGGTGGGCGGCAGCACCCTGCCCGCGAAGCTGCCTGGCTGCCCGCCAACTGACAGTATAAGGTAGTGCTGTACACCTATTGATCCACTGCATGGGCCAATTGGCGTGCAGACCATACTGTTCTACACAGTCCCGCATTGTGAATGAGCGTTCAAGAAGCGTTTGGAAGACCTAGAGGGGCGAAGTAGGAGAAATAAGGTTGCAATCCTGGGTTTACTGGAGATGGTGGAGGGTACTGACATTCTTATGTTTGTCCAGAAGCTATGTGAAAAATTAGAAGGACTCTTCCCCAATGGTCCAACATACATTAGCAAGAGGGTGCATCTTTCGCTTCTCCCTATGACTGCGGATGGCTCCCCTCCTAGGCTGCGCAACTTCAATTTTTTTAACTATTTAGATTGCCAGCATCTACTTCCCAGGGTTAAGGGCGTCAAGGAAGTCTCCTGGGAAGGTAGTCACCTTCGAGTGGTACAAGATCTCCTGGCCTCAGTCCGACAGAAACGAGCTGCATTCCACCCAACCGTCAACAAGTTAATAGCAATTGGCATCAGGTTCCGAGTTCGCTATCCAGCCACCCTTCCAGTTCAGCATGGTGAAGAATGGAAGAGCTTCAAAACCTCAGAGCAAGCCACCGCTGAGCTTAAAGTTCTGTAAACAGACTTATTTAAGACCTCATGAATCATTGACGATTTCCGCTATGTAAGTACTGAAATTTGCTGGGTTAGCCAATCTTTTTTTTGCTTGTTGGGTTGCTTCTTTTGATACTCTGCACGTGCTGATGGACATTTAATTCATGTGCTTGCTTCCCTTGCTACACTTAAGGCATGTGCGCTGGGATCAAGAAGTTTAATGTGTGGTCGATCCCGCTTCATTTGTATTTTGGACTTTCTAATTGATTTGCCCTTCCCTGGATCTTCTTTAACTGAGGGTTGCATTCCTTGGGCATTTACTGGTCCCTTGCCCCTGGAATTACATTATGTTTCCTTGAGATTAGTTAAGGGCATTGGACAGTTGGAGTTGATGGTTAGCCAACAGCGGCAGTCCTGAGCTTTGCTATTATAGAGTCGATTATCCAGTTTTAAGATTCAGTCTGCACTGGAACATTTTTGGGCTGCTGCCAGTTAACAGCGCAATTGTCGTTGTGTGAAGACAACAGGATTTGATCAAATATTCCCACGGCACAAACCTTTATGTTCTGGCATTTTGCCAGTATACAGTATTATAGTATTATGTGCAGTGGATATCTGGTCAAAAGGTTTGACTGTGGGAATGGATTAGTTACATCCTTGCAAAACACTAAAGTCATATATGCTGGGACCGGGAAGTTACATATGTGACATATCCTGCTTCATCTGTACTCCACACTTCCCAACTGCTATGACCTTCTTTGGACCCTCTTTAACTGAGTGCTGCATTCCCTGGGCATTTACTGGGCCCTAGCCCTTGAGTTACACTATGTTTCCCTGAGCTAATTTAAGAACATTGGGACTGTTGGAGTTGATTCTTCTTCTGACAGCAGATGGTTCTGAGTTACGTTATTTTAGAGTTGGTTATTCAATTTTATGATTCCGACTGCACCAGAACATTTTTGGACAGCTGCCAGTTTAACAGGGCAATTGTCATTGTAGGAAGATGACAGGTGTTGACCGAAAGCTTCGAAGGCAAGAACTATTATGTACTGGCACTTTTCCAATACATGTTATTATAGTGTTTTAGGCGCAGTGGATGTCCAGTCCAAGGGTTTGATTGTGGGACTGGTCCTGTTACATCCATGCAAATTGTTCTGTTCTGTTCTAATGCTAATTGAGTCAGCCTAATTTCTTCTAATTTGCTGCCCATGGTCATTACGATAATTTTTTAGGCTGATGATAACTGCTGATTTATGAAGCTTATTACTGTACGTGCTTTCTTTGTGGCTGTAGCAGTTCATCTAGATACCTGTTCCAACATTTTGGTCCTAAGATTGCCTCAGGCATGCTAATTTATTACATTTTGCTCCGTTATCAGACTGCTGGAGCTTATTAATTTTTTCTTTCTTTCTTTCACATGGTAATTTTACACCTTTATTTAGGCTGATGACACCTTGTTACATTTAGGAGCTGGCTATTATGTAGGTGGTCTTACTTAAATGTTTAGAAAATGGGTAAAAGTAATTGAGGTTTCTGATTGGCTGAGGTACTTTTCTAGCTGGGCATCTATCAGACAACAGATGCCCGGCTATTAAAAGTACTAGCCCAGCCAGCCCCATCACCAGACGCCTGCTCCCCACCCTGCTCCCTAATTGGCTAAAGCCCCCTCAATTTCTTTTCAAATCTCTGCCATTTTTCCTCTCTCACTTAGTAAGAGCTCACACCCAGCCTTGGTCATGCAACCATCCCCCTCCCATATAACCTACTGTTATAAGCCGACATATTTTTTTTTTTCTCATCCTGTATCCCTATGCCAGTTTGACACAAACTGCTATTTTCTCTGCTCGGTAACACTGACGAAACACTGACTGGCTGCAATAGACAAATACAGCAGAACCCTGCCCACCACTGAAATGGCAGTTTCATTGCCACCCACACAAACCCTCTTCATATCTTGTGCCCCCCTCCTGTACGTGGTCTCCCTCTTTCCAACTTATAGTATAAAAAAAAAAAAATGAAGAGGAAAGTTACAACGAAGCTCCTCAAGTATCTATAATGCTGTTGTTGCTTCTGGGGGGACAGATTGTCAGCGCTGTATTGTGCCCCTTGTTCTGCAAAAAGACTCAACACGGTGAGGGTAGCTCGGTGGGGGGGGGGGGAGAGAGGGGGAGCAATGGATCAAAGCCAGGACCAATAAGTCAACAATCCAAAAAAAATAAACATTTGTTTTCTGCCACTGCTGCTGCTGTTAGTTTCCACTCACCTTTATCTCGCACATGCTCCTGGACTATCCGACTACCCTCAAACTGAAAACTACCAGCCGCCCTTCATTGACGATGCTCAATGATAAAAAAAAATAATTCGGTCACAACTCCTCTTTTCTGCGGCACCTAGACAACATTCACAACAGACGCATTTATACTCATAATATTGTATTTAGAATTTTAAAGAGAAACACCGGCACTCTATGCTGCCCTGCCACATTGAACTTCTTGCTCTGCACTTCATGCTTTTGTATGGCAGGGTAGCCCAAATTTGCAACTTCTGGGGTGGGGGTGGAATCTGGCAAAGCTATTTCTTTTTCAAACAACCGTAGAAAAAAATATAAAACAAACTTCCTATTTTGTTCTCAATGTGGTAAGGCTGGGGGGAGGGGAACAGAATAGCTCTGTCAGGGGGCATTAAGACATAGAACAGCACAAAAAAAGAGGGACTACTTTACAACATAAAGTCTTTAACTTAATAGCTCTCATTTTTTTTTTATTTCTTCATTAATTTTATTAAGTGTCATAAAAATGCCACAGGTAGCCCATTTTCTAAGCACAATAATACCCTCCAGGATGGGAGGTATGGGCTATACCCGCCCTTCCAGGGGCTATAAGGCCCTCTGCCTGTGGCATCAGGCCTCATTACACCCCTGGGTGGGCCGGTATAGCCCAATACCGCCCACCCTGTCGGATATTATTGCTTGCTTATTTTAGTTAATAATTGGGGCAGGTATCAGCTTTTTGTCTATAGCTCATTAAGTTTTTTATAATTACAGTCTAGTGCTCATCAAATATGACACTGTTCTTGTTATTTGGAATTTAAACTTAGTAATAAGAACAGATGGTTTTCTGGGGGTGGGGTGGGATGGTCATTCTTGGGAAGATGATGGTTAACATCATGGACCAGGATCTTTTGTTAGGACTGTCAACTGGACTGAGGGTGGTAGATTTTTATAGGGGGTTTTGTATATATGGGGTTGTTTTGTTTTATTCTTAGTTTCTGGTGGTTGGTGTTCATTGGGTATGGTTACCTGGATTTATTGTACTGCAGTATATTCAAAAGATCAGGTTGGGTCAAATATTTTTGTTTTATTTGGGAGGGCTTGGGGCACACCTTCTGTGTTTTGAATGTTTGCTGTTCCTTTCTGAGTAGTTGCAGTAATAGGTAGTTTGTATACTTTTGGAACTTGGAATGTAAAAGGTGCTCGGGATAGCCGGAAGTGGAGTATGATACTCCTACATCTTAACAAACTTCAAGTGGGTGTTGCATTTTTGCAAGAAACACAACTTCGTAGAGAAGATATTCCTGGTTTTAGGAGAACATGGGTGGGCCAAGCTTATAGTACAGGCAGCAGGACAAAATGTGGAGGTGTGGCTATTCTGATAGCTCTAGGGACTTCTTTTTAACTACATCAGGAGGTATGGGACCCTGAGGGAAGATATATCCTCCTACATGGCAGGTTGGGGTTAACCGAGGTAGTTTTGGGATCAATTTACTGCCCTAACGTGGATTCTCCCTCCTTTTTTATGGAGTTGTTGGTACATCTAGCCCTTTTTCTCCTTTACCAATATTTTTCAGTGAGGACTGGAATTTGGTGTACCAATCTGAATTGGATGGATCTGGAAACGTTTGAAGAGGGCTATCCCCAGGGCAACAGGGCCTAAGGGATTTGATGGACTCTATCAGATTAGTGGATACCTGGCACATCCTCCATCCCTTGGAGCGCCAATGCACTTTCTGTTTATTGCCACACTCTTCTTTTTTCCACCTAGATTATTTTTAATCAGTGCAGAAGCACTTGCAGGCCTTTCTTATTGTGAAATTCAACTGATGGTAACCCCATAACAATGATTCACTCTCTCCATGGGCTGGAGGAGCGCGACATGGTCTGGTGGTTTAACTCACAGCTGCTAAAAGAGCTGTCAATTAATTCGGTTCTACTAGAATATATACAATCCTTTTTTATTACAAATGATAATGCAGTTCCACATCTGGATATTCTCTGGGGTGCCGCTAAATGTACATTTAGAGGGGCGTGTATTCGATTAGCTTCTAAACGCCATAAAGCTTGTACTCAGCAGCTCGCACATCTGCTTCAGCAGATCAGAGACCTAGAGCTTCGTTTTTCCCCCACTACTCCCGATGCCAACTGGTGTCGTTTGTAATTCTTAAGAGTGCAATATGCTCATCTTTTGGCAGAAAAAGCAGAACTATCACTATTCCGAACTAAAGTGCGGTATTTGGAGATGGGGGAATGAGCTGGCAAATTGCTCACACTCTGATTGTGGCAACTTGAATCAAGGAAGATTATACCAAGCATTCATGCTGGAATGTGCAACACACTGGCCACCTACCCCCACGAGACTGCTGAAGTTTTCCGTCAATTCTATAGTTGCTTATACAAGGTGAACCTCCCTCCGGATGACTATGATAAACTAATGCACGAGTACCTAGATGATCTTTCCCCCTCTTCAGTTGTGCCTACAACAGTGGGAAACTCTAAAAGGTCCTATTCTGTTGCCTGAGGTCAATCGGGCGATACAACAACTTCCTCTCGACAAAGCTTCTGGCCCGGATGGCTTTATGAACAACTTCAACAAAGCCTACTCTGCCGAGCTTGCTCCCTTCCTAGTCCGTTTGTTTACTTATGTTCTTCTGGCTTCACTGACTCTACTTTAACACAAGCCTGGATCACGGTAATAAGGAAGCCAGACAAAGATGAGAATTCCCCGAGTAGTTATCACCCCATCTCCCTTCTCAATTCTGATTTTAAAATTTTAGCTAAGGTACTAGCTAATAGACTCCGACTAGTATGGGATGGTTTAATTAGTTCGACACAAGGGGTGCTCATGGCGGGGCCATTTATCAAGTGATCATCTGTGAAAGCTCCACTGTTTGATGTCTGCAGCCACGGAGAGCAAGATACCTTCTGTTTTGGTTCCCCTGGACGAGGAAAAAGCCTTTGACCAGGTTTCCTGGTCATTTCTATTTAAAGTTTTAGAGAAATCAGGTTTCCTCCTAGAGTACCAAAAGTGAATTAAAGTGTTATATAGTGAGCCCACTGCCCAAATCTGATGCAATGGGGTGCTGTCTTCTCCACTTCATTTGCACAAGAAACTAGGCAGGGCTGCCTGGTTTCCCCTTTCCTGTTCAATTTATATTTAGAACCCCTTATCGAGCACCTCCTACTAAATCTGACCGTGCGAGGGATTCTTACCAGAAGGAGTCAATACAAATTGTCGGCCTATGCCAATGATTTGCTTCTGCATATCGAAGAACCTCTTACTTGAATCCCAGTGGCTCTAGAAGAAATAAACCATTTTTCCCTCCTTTCTGGTTATAAATTGAATTTGGCAAAAACTAAAGTACTTCCTCTCAATGTTTATGTCAATAAACAGGAGGTTCTGGACTTGGGATTAGAGTGGTAATCAAAGATGTTGACATATTTGGGTATCTATCTCACTTGTAGCCCTACCACTCTAATTAAAGAAAACCTTATGCCCCTATTATAAGAAATTAAATTGGATCTACAGCGATGGGTGGCCCTGCCTCTTTTCTTATGGGGTAGAATTAGTACAATTAAAATGAATATCTTGTCCGGATTGCTATACCCCCTAGGTACGCTATGCCCATATCTCCCTAAGTCCTGGTTTATCCAGTTACAACAATTATTTAATACTTTTCTGTGGAAGGGGAGAGCAGTCTGACAGGTATACTTAAAACTTACACTCCCGAGGGATCAAGGGGGCTTGCACCTCCCTAATCTCTTTCTCTGTTATTGTGTCCTCCATGCCAGCAAATTCTTCCTATGGGCCACCCGGATTTACTTACAGAGGAAACCAGATATATTCCCTTGTGGCTGCTCATTGAGAAAGAGATATGCCAGAGAGTGGTGATTCACTTACATAGTCTGCTCTATTTAAATCCGTCCCATCTACCCCCTAACCCAAAGTCTACATCCCTTCTTTTGTCTGTAAAGACTGTCAGGCAACTACGTAATTATTTGGGTCAAGACTGGTTGAAACTTACCTGTCTGCCTATACTGTTTAATCTCAATATCAGGATTGATCATGGTCCTATACCTATGATTTCTTGTCCACAACTCCAAGGTACTATCTGCGGTTTTTTAATGCTGAATGGCAAATTCCTTCCCTACTATATTATTAAAGATTGTTTTCTACTTCCTCCATCCTCCGAGTTTAAATACCTCTAGATGAAGCGTGCTATTACTGTACACCTTGGTCCGAGCCCTTTGATGGACAACCAGAATCACAATTTCAGTCATTCCTGGCTATTGTAATGCAACCCCACTTGATATCTAAATATTATTAGCCCATGCACACACTGTGGCATGCTGCATTGTTGCCATCAGTCAGCCTTCTTTAGATTAATGTTTGGTGAATTTCTGGCAGGGATACACAAGCCGAGTTAATAATTTGGGGGCAGCATTGTCCATGAAACCAGTATGTGCAACACTCATCCATGGCATAACGGGAAGCCTTGTCCAGGTGTAGCACTGTCCCATTCTACACACAATTTTTGGAAGCAGTAGTCTTCACTGTGGGATGCTGTACTGCTGTTTTCACTCAGTCTTCTTCAGATTAATGTTTGGTGAATTTTTTTGCCAGGTCTACACAGGCTGAATAAATATTTTTTTGGGCAACATTGCCCATGAAACCAGTGTGTGCTATACTTATCCACGGCAGATCCAGAAACCTTGTCCAGGTGTGGCACTGTCCCAATGGCACAAAATATTTGGAGCCAGTAGCCCACATTGTGGGATGCTGCACTGTTGCATTCACTCAGTCTTCTTCACATTAATGTTTGTGAATTTGTTTTTGCCACGTCTACAGATAGAATAAATCATTTTTAGGGCAGCGTTGCCCATGAAACCAGTGTGTACAGCACTTATCTGTGGCAGAACCAAAAGTCTTGTCTATGTGTGGCACTGTCCCAATAGGCACACAACTTCTGGAACCAATAGCCCACCCTGTGGGATATTGCACTGCTGTTTTTACTCAGTCTTCTTCAGATTAATGTTTGGCATGATCCCAATGGGCACACAATTTTTGGAACCAGTAGCCTATGCTGTGAGATTTTGTATTGATATTTTGTGGGCATACATAGGCCTTGCAATTACAACTGTTTTATTTTTTCTTTGAGCGTTGTTACTTAGCCACATACTCTTGTTTATTACTACTAGCATTGTCCATGTTTAGCACTGACTGAACATACACAATTTTGGGACTGGTACTCCTCAGTGTGGCCCATTGTATTATCCTGCAGTTTTGGGTGCTTCATCACTCAGTGCATTATGTTATTTCATTCTATCACATTTCCTAATGCTTTTAAATGGTTGATCCAGCACTGACTAGTCCACCGTTAAGAGAATTTTGGCAAACGTTATATGGTCTGACAGTCAAAGTTTGCACAGTCAAACTTCAGGAGGTTTGCACAGCCCTGTTTATTACCAAAGACATCTGCATGAAAACAGGCTCTTTGCCCTTTAGAAGTCATCTGTTCCTGCTGCTTTTCTTGCCCTGAAGTCACAATCCACTGCTTCTGGCATCAGAATAATTTCTGTGGAAACAGAGTGTGATGTCACAAGCAGATGACTGTAATGTTACAACAGGAATATGCATCAGGAACAGTTGAAGTCTAAGGGAAAATGATCCTGTTTTATTGAAATGTCTTCAGTAATAATCAAGGTACTAGTGGTACTGAGAGGCATCTAGCTGCAATAAGCAGAAGCAGCACTCCACTGGAAATGAGAATGTGACATCTCAGCTAGGCTATCCTATGCCAATAAATTGCTTGTAAGCTGATAGCATATGCATTTGAACTCCTTTTATTGTCATAGTGAGTGGAAAGAAGTGAAGTAATTTAAATTCTGATCAGAAAGAAGAACAACAAGCAGGCCCATTGGCGCAGCGGTAGCTCTACCACTGGTGATGCTGCTAGCCTGGGTTTGGGAACAAGCCTGGGTCATCGGGGCTGGCTGAGGGGAAGGAGAATTGAGCATTCAAGGGGGCACTCTCCTCTTCTGGGGAGGGAGGGAGTGCCGTCACACCTCTCTGACACTGCACTAGTGGTAGTGCAGGGTTAGTGGTGTTGGGAGGGGGAGGATGCCATTAGATGCTTGGCTGATAAATGCATCACTACATCACCAGCCTGGACATATGTCCTTGTGTTGGAGTCCTCAGGGGAAAGGGGCAAGGAGAAACTAAGGGGTAAATCCCCCAACACCACAACAGCATAACGGCCTCAACCACGCAAGTCCTGAAAAGACAGTATATCTGTCAACCAGGCAGGCAACGGGAACAAAAAAATATTAAAAAAAAAGAAAGAAGAGCAGTGGCCTGCCTATCAGTGCAGTGGTAGTGCTACCTCCGTGCCAGAGAAAATATCCTCCTAGAAGCTTTCCCGGATTGTTTCCTGGTACAGAGGGGCCACACAGCTGGCCAAAAATGATGTCATACTAGATCTGGTACTGTCAGATGGCCGGTATGTCCAAGATATAGCCGTGGAGGAACCCCTTGCGGATAATGGCCACCGTAAGGTATGGTTTTACCTCAATATGGGTAAAGAAACAGCTAAGACCAAGATCAGAGTGGTGTACTTCAAGAAAACAGACTTTAGATGAATGGAGGAGATACTTATAGGGCTTCTTACAAAAATCAGGCTGGGGATGGATGTGGAGCAGAAATGGTCCATTATTAAGTTGAGTCTGAATGAGGCCACAAAAGACTGCACAAAGTCCCAGAGTAAAAAGTATACAACAAAGAGACCAAGCTGGTTCGACAAAGACATGGCAGAGAAGGTGAGGGAGAAGATGGCAACCTTTTCAGAAGTACAGGCATACTATGAGTGAGGAGGACAGGGAGGTTTACTCAGGGAAATCACGAGAGGCAGGGAGAGTGGTCTGAGCAGCTTAAGCTACAAAGGAACTAAGGCTGGCACAGGGGATCAGGGAGGGGGGAAGCGGACTTCAGATATATAAGGGAGAGAAGAAGTAGTAAGGAGGGGATTGTTAGGATTAAGAATGAGGGGGGATGGGTGGAAAACAGCGAAGAACAGGTTGAGGTACAGAACGAATACTTTAACTCTGTATTCACTAGGAAAAAGGACAGACCTATGCCACAGGGGACTATTGGGGTAAGAATGGGGGAGGATGAAACAGATGGGGAGATCAAAGTGGATAGGGTCTTAGAAGGTCTCAGGACTCTTTGGGTGGAAAAGGCACCTGGCCCAGATGGCATACACCCAAGGGTCTTGAGAGAACTGGGGGAGGTATTGGCTGCCCCCCGGGTGGATCTGTATAACATCTCGCTAGTGACAGGGTGTGTGCCTCAGAACTGGAGAATGGCTCATGTGGTGCCACTCCACAAGAGTGGTCCCAGAGATGAACCTGGCAACTACAGAGCAGTCAATCTAACGTCCATTATTGGCAAATTAATGGAGACCATTCTAAAAGAAAGGCTGGTAAACTATCTGGAGGTTAACGGTCTCCAGGATGATAGGCAGCATGAGTTTGTCAAGAAGAGATCTGGAGGCCGGCCCAGTGGTGCTGAGGGTTGAGGTGCTGGAAGCCACATCTCGCGCCATGCCAGCGACCCGAGTTCGGTGATGGACTTGGGTTGCTGGGGATTGGCAGGGGAGGGAGAAGATTGAGCATCTGGAGGACTGCTCTCCTCTCCCTGAGGAGGGCTCCAGGGTTGCTTGGTGTCCTGGTGACCCCCAACAGAGATTGGGGGTACTGCAGGTACAGCAGCCAGAATGCAAGGGGGCAGAGTGCGACAGATGCCAGCAGGGTAGCCATGTGCAGGTGTCATTGTACACTGTACTCTGAGTGGAGAAAAAAGAAGTTCCCCTGATGACCGGGTGAGGTGACAGCTGGTCTCCGGGGGCCGACCCCCACACTCTGAACGCTGGCCACAATCCAGACCTTACCCCCTGGGGATCCTCGTCCTCCTCCTGTATGGGTCTGGAGAGGAGGATCCTAACCTGATGTCTCGGTTGGGGGATGTGTCTGTAAGGCGCGGTTAGGGGGAACACCATGAGCCAGCCTGAGATGTCCCGGATCACCAGATGAATAAATAGAATTAAAAAAAAAAGGAGAGATCCTGTCAGACGAACATGATATAATTTTTTGACTGGATCACATGGTCATTAGACAAAGGCTAGGCAGTGGATGTACTACACCTGGACTTCAATAAGGCCTTTGACTCCATGCCACATGGAAGGTTGCTTAACAAACTGAGTAACCTGGGGTTGGAGACAGCTGCTGGGGTGGGTCAGGAGCTGACTGCAGGAAAGGAAACAGAGAGTGATGGTAAGGGGTTACCTATCCAAGCCTAGATCTATAACCAGTGGGGTACCACAGGGATCAGTACTTGGTCCAGTGTTATTCAACATCTTCACTGGTGACATAGAGGTAGGGGTCAAAAGTAAGGTCTGCCTTTTTGCAGATGATACTAAGATCAGTGGGAGGGTGGACATAGAGGAAGGGAGACAGGAACTCAGGGAGGATCTGTCCAGACTAGAGAAATGGTCTGGAATCTGGCAGTTGGGGTTTAACACCAAAAAGTGCAAGGCCATGCACCTGGGAGCTAGTAACCCAGGGGCCAGCTATTGGCTGGGGGGCGTACAGGTATCCAACTCAAAGGAGGAAAAAGATCTAGGGGGTGATAGGGGTGATATGAAACACTCTGTGCAGTGTTGTAAAGTGGCAGCCAAAGCAAATAAAACACTGGGATGCAGCACCAGAGAAATCACCTCCAGGAGGGAGGAAGCCATTCTGCCCTTATACAGGTCATTGGTTAGACCACACTTGGAGTACTGTGTGCAAGTGCCTGTATTTGAAGAAGGACATCAAACTACTTGAGGGGGTCCAGCATAGGGTGACCAAGATGATCCAGGGCATGGGGGACAAACCATACGATGTGAGGTTAAGGGAGCTCAATATGTATTCCTTGGAAGACAGAAGGGAAAGGGGGATATGATAGAAACCTTCAAGCACCTAAAGGGTATAAACAAGGTTGGAGTGGAGGACATTTTCAATTTAAAAAGGGAGAGGACCACTAGGGGCCACAGTTTGAAACTTGTGGGGGAGTAGATTTAAAAAGGAAATGAGGAGGCACTTTTTCTCATCAAGTGTGGTATCAAAGTGGAATGAACTGCCTGAGGGGGTGATATCACTGAAAACATGGGAAGTTTTAAAGGGGGTGGGACAGGGTAAAAATGAGAGTGGCAACAGGAGGGAGGAAGGGGATGAGGAAAGGGAGAGTCACTCTGGGGGGGCAAGTGAAGGGTGGGGCAGCTCCAGTTAAATAGACTGAGCTGCACTCTTGAGCAGACCACTAAGGTCTTTTCCTGCTGGCAATTTTTGTATGTTCGTACTGCTTGTCACACCAGCGACCTGGGTGTGGGAATGATCCTGGGTCATTGAGGGCTGGCTGAAGGGGGAGGATTTAGCATTCTAGGGGACACTCTCCTTCTCCTTTGGGGAGGCAGGGCTGTCACATCGTTCTGGCACTGCCATGCGTGGATACACTGGTGGTAGTGCAGGGTCAGTGGTGTAGGGAGGGGGAGGACACCATTAGATGCTTGGCTGAGGCATGCATTAGCATGCCAACAGCCTAGATGTACATCCTTGTGCCAGCATTCTCAGGGGGAAGGGGGCAAGTTAAAACAAAGGGGTAAATCCCCCAACCCCAAAACACCATGATGGCCACCAACCAAGGGGGACCTGACAAGGTGGTACATCTGTCACTAACACCAGTGAAGGGTTCAAAAATTATATCTGAAAAAAAAAAGACAAACAATATGTTGGAAGCATAAATGATGCAAGAAGACAGATACTTTGCAATTTGTAGTTTCTAAAAACACCTGCACAGTCAAAAGCCTCAAACCCAGAACAATGCACCATGGGTATGCAAATCCACATGTGTTGATTTATTAATTTTTATGTATTTGTAATTTCTTACCAAAGGCACACTAAGCTGTAATAGCTTGTGTTCAGATGCATCCTGGGAGCATGGGTTACATGGACCTGTTTTCTTGATGAGGGAATGTTAGTCATTACACTAAGGAAACTCCCCTACTCTTCGTTGACATGTGCCATGGGATCTTTAACTTCCACCTAGACGGTGACCGAAGATTGGCAGAAGGGACCTCAGTGTTAAGTCTCATCTGACAGATGACACCTCATCAGTGAAGCACCTCACTCATACTGAACTACAGTGTCAGTTATGGGTATTACCCTAGATATCTGGTCTGGGGCTAGAACCCATGACCTTCTGATCATCTGGCTTTAAAAAGCGAGCATGCTAACTTCTGAGCCATGAACACTGCTAAAAGTGTATAGGAGGGAGGATAAAGTGACTAGAAAATGTTTCAACGGGCACTGCATTGTGCTTTCCATTTCAGTTTTCAAATCTCACCACAGCTAACGCACACTTAATGAGACCATAATCTTTAATATATTTAAGGGACAGGAACCAAAGAGTGGTGGTGGTGGTGATGGCGGGGGGCTGTCCAAACCTAGGCCTGTGACCAGTGGTGTCCCACAGGGTTCAGTGCTCAGACTTGTGCTTTTTGATATATTTATAGGTGACATAACAGAGGGGGTCAAGAGTAAGATCTGCCTGTTTGCAGATGATACTAAGCTCTGTGGGAGGGTGGACATGGAGGAGGGGAGACAGGAGTTAAGGGATGACCTGGCTAAGCTGGAGAAAGGGTTGGGCATCTGGCAGTTGGGTTTTAATACTAAGAAATGTAAGGTGATGAACATGGGAGCCAGGAACCCAAAGGCTAGTTACTGGCTGGGGGAATACAGGTGACAGTATCAGAGGAGGAAAAGGACCTGGGAGTAGTGGTCAGGAGTGACATGAAATACATGGCGCAGTGCCAAAAGGCAGCAGCCAAAGCAAATAAAATGCTGGGCTGCATTGCCAGGAGAATCACCTCTAGGAGGGAATAAGTTATTCTGCCACTGTACAGGTCACTGATGAGACCACACCTGGAGTACAGTGTTCAGAGCTGGTGCCCTTACCTGAAGAAGGATATCAAAGTACTGGAGGGGGTCCAGTGGAGGGCAACCAAAATGATTCAGGGCACTGGGGACAGAACAAATGAGGAAAGGCTGAGGGTGCTAAACATGTACTCCCTGGAGGCCAGGAGGGAGAGGGGGGGATATGATTGAAACCTTCAAGTACCTAACGGGCATAAACAGGGTTGGTACAGAGGGCATCTTTAACTTAAGAAAGAAGGGTACAACAAGGGGGCATAGCCTGAAATTGGTCGGAGGCAAATTCAAGAAGGAAATGAGGAGACACTTTTTCACCAAAAGGGTGGTGAAGGGATGGAATGAGTTGCCAGAGGAGGTGATGGCGACAAAGATGGTGACCAGTTTTGGGGGAGAAGGGACAGGGTAAAGAAGAAGATTAGGACGAAAGGGGGCACTGCTGGGAAGGGGATGGGGAGGGGATTGGGATGGTGGGGTATGACGGAGAGTGTGTGTGGGGAAGGCAGCCCCAGGGTATTAACCATGCTACTTTCTCGAGCAGACTCGATGGACCATTACGGCCTGTTTCTGCTGGCAATTTCATATATGTTCATATGTTCGTAATATCTGCACAAAGAGTATTTATGACTGTATGAGGCAATGCAAGCATACAGTAGCTAGCTGCTTAAAACATGGAAGTTCCTGAAACATAAATATTGGTGGCATTTTGTGTAACTGTGTTTTGCTAATACCACCAGTGAGTTTTGTGCACAGCATGAAATGACAACCTGACAGCTGGCACTTACCTTTTGCAGGCCATGTTTTGCCATGTGAGAAGGCAGAATTAAAACTGGCCTGCTGCTATTGTTTGAATACTATATTAAAATGTTGACCAGTTGAAATGGATTTTGAAACCAACCTCAGAGTTTGTCTGGACAGACAATGCAAGACAACAAAAAAGTATTATGGATTTATTTAGGTATTGCATCTCCGAATAATAGTTCCCATCCCAGAACTGGACTTGTAACAGTCTCTGATCCAGCTCTGTTTTTTTTTATCTTTAGTCTTTGGAAGTGGGATTTTGTTTCTTCAGAAATGGTCGAATAACCCTTCTCTGGTCAAGAAGTGACCCTGACCCTGCTGAGAAAGGAATTCCATTGTCATTTTCTGGTGAGTTAAGTAGCTGGAGCCAGGGCCATTCCTAGACCTCTGACGGCATATAACAAAGATCTGTTCCCTGCTGACCTGCCATTGACTTTGACTTTAGCAGACCCCCCAGATAAAAACACAGGACTTCCTTGTACTGCTGAATTAAAGTTCTGATAAATACAGCACATGTCAAGCGATTAGAAGAATAGCCACTCCATAAAAGCCCTATCACCCTTTACTGGAGTACTTCTGTAAACATGTTAAATCAGAAAACAGGCAACACTGCTCAAATTGCATGTTATCAGTAGCTGAGTATTATTACTTTCTTTAAGTGCCTAATCAAATCCAGGGACACAGTCACGACCTCCTTAGAGCTTTTATTGCTCCCACTTCCCCTGTGCTTTCATGTACAGACAACATACAAGTTCTTATTGGAGCAAGACATTAATATAGCAGGCGCAATTCAGAGCTGTAGCAATTCAAGCAAGTAAATTTCTATGTTACCTGTATTAATACAAATTTAAAATACATCAAGCGATATAATAATGTTATTTTATAGACTGGCCCAGTCTAGAGAATACTGTGCAGTTTGGGCATCCTGGTTTAGGAAAAACACAGATATTCTAGAAAGCATTCAGAGGAGAGCAGTAACAATAGTAGATGACAGTGAGGATTTAAACTATGAAGACAGACTATTTGTCCTGAGGTTGTTCTCAGTTCCATCAGATCACATAAAGTTGCTAAATATATTGGAAATTGAGAGCACTAAAGCATATAACTGGGTAATTAAGGGAGAAAGAATTCAAAAGATATTTGGAAATATTTCATAGAAACAGGTACATTTTTTGCATATATAGTCTTGGATATGAGGTATTATTAATTTGCCTTGAAAACAAGTCTAGATAAGTATCCTCAGGAGAAGGGAATATATAACTATATCCTTAGACACATACTGTAGAAACACAGAATTTGTCCACAGAAAAGGACTGCATGGCCCACCCAGTCTGCCCAGATGTTCCCTGCCTAATATGTCTCCACAGACCCTATCTGGTCTTCAGCAACCCTCCCTTCTCCCTCCTCCTTGCCTGTTTTCTAATACACCCATGCCTATCTCACACATGCTTGAAGCCCCTCACCATTTTTGCCCCACCATTTCTGCTGGCAGTCTGTTCCAGGCATCTACAACCCTTTCAGTCAAGAAATATTTCTTCACATCTCTCTTAGACTCCCCCTCGGCTTCGGCTTCTTGGTCCTGGTGCTCCTTCTCATTTGAAAGAGACTCCCCTTCTGCACCCTGTTCACACCTGTCTGTGAGGTAATTGTAGGTCTCTGTCATGTCCCCTCTTGCTCTCCTCTCCTCTACTCCAGGGTGTATATGCCTCAGTCTCTCCTCGTAGGGCTTCTTGTGCTACCCCAGCTCTATTTTAGTTGCCCTCCTGTGGACTGCCTCCACCCTGTCTATGTCCTTTCTGAGGTGCAGCTTCTAAAACTGGACACAGTACTTCAGGTGGGGTCTCAGCACTGAACGATACAGTGGCAACACCACCCCCCTCCTCCTGCTGAAGATACCCCTTCCTATGCACCACAACATCCCACTCACCCTACCCAATTTGTCACACTGCCCTGCCACTTCATGGTCATCAGATATAATAACCCTAATGTCCCTTTCCTGTCTAGTGACTACCAGTACTTCCCCCATCCTTTACTCAGCACCTGGGTTCCTATGCTCTAGGTGCATGATTTCACACTTTTTGGCATTGAACCCCAACTGCCATGCTATAGAAAAACTTAATACTGTAGTGCTCTCTAATAATACCAGGTTGCACACAAGGGGCTCTATTTGAATTTCTCTATATTGGGATCAGTTAGGCAGGGGGTTGGTAACGCTGCGTTTACTCAGCAGTTTTATTCTGGTAATTTCATGGTGGTGTTAACACTGTTGCTGTATTCTTCCATTTCATGTTATTGAATATGATACTTTGCATGGACACCAAAGTCAGAGCTTGGTGCATAGAATGATGACGAGAGATTCTCAGCAACAAAAATGAGAGTAAATAAAGGTATGGTGGCATCAGTGACCCTGGCCTAATTAACATCCCTGGCCTAATTAACATCAGAGTATTGAGATTTAAAAAGGGGCCACAACAATATTCTGATCCATATTACTGCCACAATCTGGAGAGCAGATGGTCTGGAAGACATGAACATTTCAGAAGTTTTGTTGTTGAAAATTAAAGTCTTAATTGATTCCACCCTGATTAGTGGGAAGTCTAAATTTTAAAGCGTGCTTTTTTGTATATAAACATTTTATTAATAGACCAAGAACATACAAGAAAAAAGAACAGAGTATAGCACAGATACCAGCAAGGACTATACATTTCCATAGCAATAACCAGTCATAATCCACAGGTTACAAGAACAGGCAATAAAACCATAACACACAGGGCCATCCATCATCCCCCCGTTAAACAATAATTCATCCCGTGTACAATTTAACTTGAAGGATATGCCCCCAAATCCCCGATACTTTTACTCATAGAGGCCACCCACTTGTCCCACCCCTTAGAGAAACCTGACAGGCCATTCCTCCTCCAATACATCACTTTGTAAAAGGAAGCTGCCTTCGAGAGAGCTTGTTTCCATCTCAGAATAGAGGGAACTTCTGAAGGTCTCCAGTGTAATAATCAGAGCCTTTTTGCTTCCAGTGCAGCTTCAAAAAGAAATCCTTTGTGCTTTGAAGGAAAATAACTGCTTATAGTCTCAAGGTAAAGAGTTTATAACTATTGTAAATTCTAGTGATGTCCCCTAGGAATATGGGACAGGCAGTTTTTCTTGTTTTTTTCAATTAGTATGTTGTCCATCTCTCTGCCCTGACTACCCAGCTCAGACTGGCTTCTTTGGGGATTACCTTCCTCGGTCATCTTCTGCCACTGGATTTGTGGTTGTACCTGGTTACCAATGTGGGCGTGTGTGTGTGTGTGGGGGGGTCGGGTCCTCATTCTGCAGTTGGGATGTTTTCCCAGTTTCAGTTTTCTTCACTTGGGCCCACATTGTGTGCAGTGCTGTGATGTGAAATCTCTGCCTCCATGGTGATGCCACCCCCCCCTCACCTGCAAGTTAGGTCTGTTCTCTACATGGCCCCCTTTGCACTGCCTCCCAGATTCTTCTAGGTAGCAGGCAAGCACTGAAACATGTTAATCCTCCTCCCCAAGGGAGGAGAGCAGTCCTAGGAATTCTCAATCCTCCCTCCTCTGATCAGCCCCCAAACACCTCATATCTGTCCCAAACCAGTGTGGCAAGAGATGAGGCAGCCTATGCCGCAGCTCTCCATGCCATTGTGCCAGTGAGTTTTTCTGCCTAAAAAGTATTTTAAACTTTGAAGGAGCAACCAAACTTACACATGGAAATGGTTGGACTACCTGGCCCATGTATAAATCAAAGGCAGTCCCGAGTATGTATTCAACAAAAGTGGTTATTGCATAACTAACTACTCCTGAATGTATCCAAAATGCAGGCAATGCTATTTGGCTCACCCTCCCTAAATTAAGAAGCTGTATATAGCCAGCCTGGTGGTGCTGAGGGTTGAGGCACTGTATGCCACACTTTGCGCCACGGTGGCGACCCAGGTTCGGTGACAGACTCAGATTGCCAGGGGTTGGCAAGGGAGAGAGGGGATGGAGCATCCGGAGGACAGCTTGATTCTCCCTGGGGAGGAATCTGGGGATGCTCAGTGTCCTGGCAGCCCCCGATGGAAGGAGGAAGCTGTTAGCAGGGGTTCAGGCAGGGAGTAGAGGCCTTGCCGAGAGAGCACCCCAGAAGGATGACCAGTCTGCAGGGTGCATAAATAGAGTTAAAAAAATTAAAAAAAAGAAGCTGTATGTACTTCATACAAGTATCCTGCAATGATAGTACTTTGCCTGAAGCGGTACAGGCCTTTAACTACCTTGGTGTTACCTTGGATCCCTCACTTGACACCCATTTGCACATTATGAAGACTTGCAAAACGGTAAATTCTTGACTTAATTTGGCCTACAGAATTAGAAATAACCTCACAATATATGCCTGTCTTTCTGTTGCCAGAGGATTATTAACTCCCTAAGCTTATATATACAGTAATGTAGTTGTATATGCACCCTCTACCTTAAAGATGGTACTCAGGAAATGGGATGTCACAATAATATTTGTTGCTTTGCTCTAGCAACCAACAAACTTGTGCATCACTCTACTTTGTACTTAAACTTAGGATGGCTCCCCTCAAGTGAAATGCATGAGCTAGCAAGCAGTAGGTGAAACCATGTATAACATATTGAAAAAACAACAGCCCCTATACCTGGCTGAATTGCTCCAACCACAACATAATTCCTGTCCCTTAAGATCTTTGAATCTTGCCCTGTTCACCATACCTAAATTAAGGAATAACCTTGGGATAGCTGCCTTTCATAATTTTGCTCCTGGGCTGTGGAATGCCATCCTTCCTGAGATACGTGCTTGCATAGCGTCTGTGGGTTTCTGGCATGTCTATTGCAAACACCCTCTGATTGTAAATGTTCTTATACAGGGTAGTCGGACACCTAGGCACTGCTACTCTTGAAGCTACTTTATCTGCTATTTCCTTGACTGAACTTGCCTAATTGTGGTAAATATTTACTGATGTAGACACTGTATGGCCCCTTGTGGCCTGCATTGCTATGTCTTTGACTGTGATTTTGTCCTCACATCTGTATTTATTATCTATGTAACTGCTTCTTTTATATACTGACGTGATGTTCCCACTCTGATTATTGTTGTATATGCTTACATTGTCTACCCTTACTCTTGTACCTAGTTAATACTGTATTCTATGTTTTACTAGGTACCAAGTCAGTCTGCCATATGTATAACAGTGAAGTCAAAAACTGCGCACCACATACAATGCGGGGAACTACAGCAACAGGGTACAAAACACCACAAGGCGCAAATGTAGTAAGCACGGTTTTGTACCCTGTCATGCATGGCTGGTGGGGAGGAGTGACGCAGTAGTCAAGACCTCTGCTGGGGAGGTGGTCTGCCAAGCAGCTGCCATGGCTCAGAGGGATGAGCCGCGGCAGTGCAAGGCAGCCATGTGTCTGTGGACCGGGGCTCTAATCTCGATCCCAGACGCTTGCAAACCACATTGTGCATTTTTTTTTGCCCCCCCCCACTGGTATGTCTCCTCATCCCCGTGTTGAACTCCCCCGGCCAGAGTTCATTATATTAATGGGGGAGGGGATTCAGGAGTGCAGCTACCCATAACGGAGGGTGCAGGGGGCAGAAGTCCTTTGCGTTCTTCGCCAATTTTGCTTTCAGCATTTTTTATTCAGCACTGACAATGTATCCACTGTATTTACAGCACGGTACATTGCTGCACTGTTTTTGTTTACAGCAACATGACCCTGTGCCATTTTTTTTTATTTTTTTTTTTTATTTTAGTCTTTGGTAACTGGATAAGTCCCACTAGGCACAAGTGCCTGTTTTCAGGGGCGACCTGGGAGCACAATGACCTGTATGCTTGACCTTGCTATACTGTGATATGTATGTTTGACTGTGTTGTTATCTCCCAGGTCATACCTGAAAAAAGGCAGTTTCGGCCTAGTGTACCTGTTTTTTTATTTAAATCCTGGATTATAAAACCTTTGAACTAGGAGCTCTTTTACAAAGGTTCTACATCGAGTATACAAGCAATATTAACAATGGATACAATATCAACAATGGAGTGGTAAAACATTTATACAACTAAGCAAATGCACAGACAGTTTGAAGCAATTGTTTCAAAAAAGCTATGAGCAGCCAGTGGCCTTGTCGGAATAGGATGGGAAGAAGGTAGGGTGGGTGAGGTGGGCATCGGGTGGGGGGTAGGGGAAGATAAGGGGAAGGGCAAAATAGATAAAGTATATCCACCATATATTGACACATGCATCCCTTTTGGGGCAAAATTGGAAGCCAAAGTGCTGCAAATTGTAACAATTGTGCCAGGAAGTTAGGTGTCCTTTTAAATGGTTTAGTTTTTTGTTACAAGTTGCGTAATAGCACTACAAAAGGGGTGCAAATCCTAGGCCATGTTTTGAAAATCTGTCCTGAAGTGTTTTAAAGTTGAAAATGAAACTAATTTTAGTTGGTCCATGTGCAGGTGTAGGGATTTAGTGATGAAATGTGGTTCGCTGACAAAAGGAGTACCACAATGTGGGTTGATATGACATAATTAAATGAGTTTTAGTGACTGACCAGTCAGAGTGCAGCATTTTCCCAACTCTTTTTATAGATATTGTTTAAACAGTTGATGGGGAGGAATGAAGCAAGTCTGGGAAGCAAAATGTCAAAGAACAACATATTTCAGTTAATAAAGTGTTCTGCTTACGAGAATTGGCAGTTTAACACAGCCTCACTTTTCGAAGTAAGTAAAAGCTTTTTTTGTAGCAGTTCATAAGTCTAATTCATTTCAGTTTTGAACTGTGCCATCAGTAACTATGATTGCTGACTAAACGTTTTTTGGACAATAAATAAACTTTCAAGTGGCACATTTAGATCATAAATGGTATTGGTGTAAAGTAATGCAACCAAAATGACTGCAAACTGCAACACAAAATAAAATATTTCAAATCTAATCAGCAGTCATCACACTCTGCTTTTGGATTCATGCCTAGGTTCTGTTGTAACAAGGACTGTGGCTTAAAGAGATACTCTGAAGGTTTGGGGCATATTTCAGAAATTGCCTACCGTGCTCCAAACTGAATACAGAAAAAGAAGGAAATGATTGAACATTCCTATGGACGTTTTAAAATGAGGCTTGCATTTTTGTTTTTCATTTTGTAATAAAAGTAGTTTACAATGATGATACGAGTGTGAGCCGCTGAGCGGGATGGAAGGTTGAATGAAAGCTATTAATGACATGACAATCCGACCTTAATGCATGAGCGTTCATGAGGAGTCATATATGATGCGGAATCTACAAATAATAGCAACAAGAATAGCAGGGCAACAATTTAAAAGGAAATGGGAAAATTCGGCCTCACCACCCTCTCCCTTGTCCACCATGAAGGCTGTGGGTGCCGTGTCTAGTAACTGTGTGGATCACCGAAACAGATTACAAATCCATCTGGCAGTTTATGTGAGACATTAAAAAGGATCTTACATGCATTAAGATAACTTTTGATGACCTCCAGCAAACAACATCCTCACTTATCCAAAGAGTCACAGAGTCAGAGGAATTATTTATTTATTTATGTATACATTCAGAATTACACCTTTGAGCACAAGTGCTCATTTACAAAGGTTCCATGTCAGTATACGAGATGAGACATAACAATCAAGACATATACTTAGGCAGCACAAAGTTTTCAAGTTAAGGCATTAACAATCAGGACATAATTTTAGGCAGCACATAAAGGAGCATTGTCTCGCAGAAGGGGCAAGGTGTGAGAGCCTTTCTAATCTCTCTCTCTCTCTCTTGAATAGCGATAATTTGGGGAGATCCAACAAGAAGTCTGACAGCTCATTTAACCATTGTGGGCCCCGATGGCAAAGGAATGCATGGCCAAGCTGGTTCCATGGTATGGGACGGAGAGAACATTTCTGGTCATGCTCCTAGCAGTATGTTGATTTATTAACAGGATTGAGCAAGTTTCTGATTGCACGTGGGGGGCGAGGCCCAGAAGTGCTTTTTTCTCCATCAGGTATATTTGATACTTAATCCTAACATGGAGTGGGAGCCAATTAGATTGTGCAAAAAGGGAGCAGGTATGTGTGAGCCTATCAGCACCAAGTATGAAGTGGCACTCCTTATTGAGGACCAACTTGATCCTTTTAAAAACAGTGTCAATAGCCGCTCTGCACACTATGAGGCTATAGTCAATTATGAAAAACAAAAACAAGGCACTGCATCAGTATGCGGTCTAAAAACAAAACAAAATGGTTATATTAAATGCATGCTGAAAATAGAAAATAGAGTTAAAAATCTACATTTTGACCTTAGGTATTTTTCAGAAAGTATCTAAAAGAAAAAAAAAAAGTTAGTGTAGAGGGGAGATAAAATGAGGGATATATATATGTGTGTGGGGAAAGAGAAAGGGGGAGGCTCAGGGAGAAGAAGTGATAAATGGCAAGATTAAGAGAGAATCTGTGAAACGAAAAGGTGATGATGGGAAAGATAAAGCATAATAGGAGTGAAAGAGCTAGAGAAGTCCCCAGGTGGGGATTAATTAACAGGGCCTAGTAAGAAGGCTGAAAGGTGACAAATGTGTGGGAAGGAGACAGAGATGGAGACATATGGTGAAAATGAAAAAGAAATTAAATGTACAGTATACAGATGCAAACAGACTTTAGGGAAAAGAAGGGATGGCTGAAAGATGTTAGTGGAAAATAAGTCTATCATTTAAACCAGAGGGCTGCTGGTTGCCAAGGCGGATGATCAGTTTGGCTTCCATGTTTTTTCTATGGTCAGAATCCCAGAAGCCCTGCTGAAGGACACAGACAGAAAGGTCATTGACACTGTGGTCTCTGGAGATAAAGAGGGATTCAATGCAAGCAAGCAAACTTTATTTATATAGCGCCTTTCATAGTCAAGGCGCTGTACAAATATAAAAATATAAATACAATATAGATCACTAAAATAATAAAATATTTAAAAATCAATTAATTAGTCAACAAATTAGGAAAGGCCAAAGAAAATAAATACGTTTTCAGCATAGATTTAAAACTGCTGACGGTCAGGCATTCTCTTTACCAACGAGGTAGAGAATTCCACAGGGTTGGTGCTGCAAATGAAAAAGCATGGGCACCAGATGTTTTAAGATGAACCCTGGGAATCTCTAGCAATCCCTCGTTGGCAGATCAGAGAGGACGACTGGGGGAGTAGGGAGTCAGGAGATCTTTCAGATAGTCTGGTCCCTGTTCATGTAGGGCTTTAAAGGTGAGCAAGCCTACCTTATAGGTGATCTGCCACTGAACTGGCAGTCAGTGCAGTTCACACAGCACAGGCCTAATATGACTGGTCCTGGAGGTACCAGTCAACAGCCTGGCCTCAGCGTTATGCACTAGCTGCAGGCAGCGGATGTCAACCCTAGACAGCCCTAGGTAGAGGGCATTGCAGTAGTCAAGACTGGTGGTAATGAAGGCATGGACCAATGTTGGAAGGTCACCTGGAGGAATCAAGTGTTTCACCCGGGCGATATTCCTCAGCTGGTAAAATAAGGATTTGACCACAGCTGACACCTAAAACTACAGGGTCAGACCATCATAAAAAATAACGCCCAGGTTATGCACCCAATCTGAGGTAGAGAGCTTGACACCATCAAGCCACAGGCCTGACATGAGCCCAGCTCCAGAACCCGCCCCCCGGGCAACCCGGATCCACAACCAACACCTCAGTCTTGTCCGGATTTAATCTCAACCAACTCAAGCTCATCCATTCTTTGATCTCAGAAAGGCAGCTATTTAGCATAGAGACCGCATCAACCTGTCTGGACACAAAGGACATATACAGCTGAGTATCATCTGCATAGCAGTGAAAACTCAAGCTGCGTCACCCGATGATATCTCCCAATGGCAGCATATACACTGTGAACAGCATGGGTGCTAATATGGAACCCTGCGGCACCCCGCAGGACAGGTGGAGGGAGTCAGAGGAATACATTTTGGTGACCACCCTCTGAGACCTGCCTACAAGGAAAGATCAAAACCATTCGAGGACTGTACCTGACAGTCCACAAAGGAACCACAGAGTTTCCAAAAGCACCTCATGGTTCATAGTGTCAAAAGCTGCTGAGAGATTGAGAAGGACCAAGATGGTATGAGCCTTTCGATCTCTAGCCATCAGGAGGTCATTTAATACCCGAACAAGGGCAGTCTCCATGCTATGCTTCTTCCTGAAACCAGACTGGAGATCTTCATAGACATTGTGAGTTACCAAATGATCATCCAGATGCAGCTCAACCACCTTCTCAATAACCTTCCCCACGAAGGGAAGGTTAGAGACAGGTAGGTAGTTAACTGGATCGATGGGATCCAAGGAGAGTTTCTTAAGGAGTGGTCGAATGACCGCCTCCTTTAGGGGGTCCAGAAAGATTCCCCTCTCCAAGGATCTCCATACAATTTCAGCTAGGATCGGGCAGATAATATCTATACAACCCACTAATAGGGAGGTAGGGCCCGGATCCAAACTACAACAGGTTGGGCGCAAAGTCTGAATAATCTTCACAATGTCCATGAATTCCGGTTGGCTGAAATCCATTCAGACAGACCGGGTGTTCACCACCTCCCATCGACCTCCACAACCCCTCATAGAGAGAGCCGGGCCGATTCCAGACCTGATGCTGGCAACCTTATCTGCAAAAAATCAAGCTAGCTTATCACACTCAATTTGTGAAAAAACTCTTCCGGACTGGAGACAGATTGGATTGCACAATCTGTCAACAGTTTGAAAACTTTGAGCCAGTCGGTTCTGTGCAGCAGAAATTGCCCTGGACAGGAACTCTGCCTTCTTACGGGTGATTTCTGATTGATAGTCCTTATAATGTTCCATCAATCTAAGCCTGTCAGCATCCAGGCCAGACTTCCGCCATGCTCTCTCCAGCCTTCGACCAACCCACCTCAACTCCTTCAAGGACCCATCATACCACGGGGACCTTGGGCGAAGAGTGAGTGGTTGAACATGAACAGGAGCAATCAAGTCCAGGGCCTTTCCCACTGCCTTATTATAGGCAAGTACAAGGTCCCCTGGACTTGTGCTTTCACCCAGCAATCCCAATAGGTCCAGCACCACTGATAGACCATTTTGGGTAACTGGACCATCTCCAAAGGGGTAGGTCCATTTAGGGGGGTCCCAAAACTGAATCCTATGGTGTGATGGTCAGACCAGCTGACTGGTTCCAGCCTCAAATCAGTGATCTCCATGCCCAGAAGGAACAGCAGATCCAATGAGTGGCCTCCTATATGGGTAGAGGATGTAACTACCTGTGTAAGTGGGTTTAGCAGTGTCACCATTTCTGACTGCTCTGTAATGTTACCTGAAATGGTCAGCATGGTGCCTACCAGTCTCTCCGATGTAAATAGCTGTACACTTCCTGCAAAGAATACAATATACTGCATTAGTGGAGGTGCATGAGAACTCCTTTGTGATATGAAAAACACCTGTAGGCCCCTGAATTTCGGTCACACTGTAAATAAATTTGCAGGTGCAGCAGCAAGTCCTGTTACATGGTTTGGTACCTGGTAGGGAGGAACTGTTAGGAGTAGGTAGGCTGCTTTTAACCAGGAGATTCCGCAGGTCAGGAGGCTGGCGGTAGGAGGTACTAGGTGGTTCTGTAAAGGAAGCACCGATGTTAGGGTCAGTTTGCAAAATGGGGAAGCTACTGGTGATGATCTTGTGAAGAGAAGGTGTGCTCTGATGGAAAGGAAGCACTAGTGGAATTCACCATTGTTCTTGCTTGACAGTATCCTTTCTGCGGGGGTCTAGGTTACGGGGCATGTTACTGACCCGGGAGAGTGCTCTGTCCACTGTGCTTTTAGGGTATCCCCTGTTGTTAAAAAAACTCTGCATTATTTGGGTCTGCTGAGCAAAATCATCCTCTTCACTGCATAAACTGCGAAGTCTAAGAAACTGTGACTAAGGCAGGCCATTCTAGTCAACTATAGTTGGATATGCTGGTTACAACAATGTGCTTAGCATCAGGAGTGAAGTTATGCCTATTTCTATATAGCGAACCCAGTTTTCTATTAACTGAGCTGACGGTAATGTCAAAGTGTGGGTGGAAGGAGAGTGTATCATCAGTGGTGACTCCTAAACATTTAAAAGAGGTAAGCTGATCCAGGGCAATCCCTTTTCATTGACAGTGGTGAGGGGACAGAGCTTTTTTCTAGCCTGTGCACTAGCAAACAGCATAGTTTTGGTCTTTTTGTAGTTCAAGACCGGTTTATTTAGTTTGACCCACACCTCCAGGAATGGATCAGATTCCAGACAACACTCAGTGCTCTTCACACAGAGTAGAGTCATATTAAATGTTTAGGAGTGCAGACAGCAATGACATGATCAGCTACCTGTAGGGCCTTCTCCCTGATCTACTTTACATTGGTCTGCATATCCAGATAGAGTGGGTGAGTGCAGCACTGAGGCTGCAGTCAAAGCCACATGAAAAACCAAGACCAATGGTCATGTGCTCTATCCATTTCCCATGCAAAGAGCTAATAATCCATTGGGCCAGGGAACAAGGAAAATGACACCAGATGGGGCCTGTCTCATATTCCTTCCTGACTTTCCAAATTCACTGCTGGACAAGCAAAAGAAATTTGATCTGGCCAAGAACATTCTCAAACAACACCAAATCAAACATTTGATCCATTTTTCTCCAACCCTACGTGTTTGAGTTAACAGAGCAACACATGTTCTGCCAACTGCAAGAGTGCTTGTAGTTTGCTCAGAAGGGGAGAGGACTGACACATGCATCGAAGCTGACAGATGCCACAGCGCCATAGAAGATGGACCCAATGGCACCACCCCGCTGGACCTAAAATCTGCATTACAGCTTCATAAATGCTACAGTACAAATTCTGCACTTTTTTTTTTATGTAAGATTGACCATCCTAATGGATGACAGACCTCGCCTAAGATGTTGCCTTCAATTCCTGCACCTGGACTAATATGTAGTTTTACTCTGCCACCCAGCCAAGGTAACATTTCTTCTTTTCAGTTGCCAGAGCCATTCTTTCTGCCTGTTCTCTGGGACCATTCCAGATAACCTTATTAAGGATAACGCAGCTTGAGGCTGCTTCACACATTGGCTGTGATATTGGGAAGCAACCCCTCTCCTCCCCAATATCCTTGTTGCTTCTAATTCCAAGCAACTATGAACTCTTTCCTGGAGTGGGACTGTTAGCATTTTTCCTCCAGTAGCTCCAAGTCTAGACTCACCAGCATCATAGTGTAGTAGATCGAACATCAGATGGCTCTCACCCTTTCGAATTTCAAAATAATTAATCAGGGTGATGTGAATGCAGGGTCAATCCTGATGGTCAGTGCAGACCAGATGCTACTCTGTCATGTTTCCTGCCCTTTCAAGTGGCATGGAATTTTGAACCTTGGTTTGTGTTACTTTCCTTCAAGCAAGGTGGCTGGTCAAGCTATCTGTGCAAAGGGCTCAATAAACTTAGGAGCGTGGTGCAGCTGGGGGTTAGGGGTTAGGAATCTGCTGGGTGTCCCTCCAATTCCATTATCAATGGATGAAGAGAACAGTTGGGGGGGGTCACCCTAGACTATATCCTGTATCTCCTCTGCCACCCCCTTTTGGCTCTTCTACTCACCTACTATCTGTTAGAGCACTGCATCTTTTCCTCAATTTGTTGTTTCAGAGGAAGGCAACCCATCTAATTTACAGACACAGTTCATGCAGTGTCTTATTATAACTTGATCTTCACTATTTGGCCTTTTTTGTTTGTTTTTCGCTCCCATCCAATGGACTGGCCCCCATTGTCCCTACCCCCATGCCCAGTCCCATCATCCGCTGCACCCGTAACTCATCTTCCCCAGTGAGCACCCTGGCTTACCCCCCAGGGCAGGGCCTTCAGGAGGGGGCCCTTTCCTCCTGGTGGACATCTGAACTCAGTGTCTGGGGGTGCCATGGGTCAGCGGTGTGGGACCTGTGGCATGAGGTGGGCACCATCCTGTACAGCCCGAGTTGTTTCCATTTTTCTCCTCTGGCAGGCAGGGCATGTAATGACATTAGGGGTGTGCACACCAGCATTTGCCATACCTCCTGAAAATGCCTGTTCAGGTTGTCAGACCCCTGGGTTGTATCAGAGGTCAGGCGAGCACTGGGTGCTCCCCCTCCAGACAATGAGAGCAGTCTGTGGGATGCTCAATCCTCCTTTTCCCCCTGGTCAGCCCTCTGATGCCCAGGCTTGCTTCCAAATCCAGGTCCTTGGCATCGCAGGTGGTAGCACTACCACTGCAGTGGCAGGCCGGCTCACTATTTGACCTTCTTATAAGTCAGGAAGTGTTTTCTGTGCTAGGTTATTGTTCACGTTCTGGTTTTGTGACTTAGAAACAGAATATGTCAACAGTGAAAAAAAACATTGGTCCATCCAGTTTACCCTATTTTATCCTATCCTATCCTACTCTGGGACTTACTGTCTATCCGAGTTTTTATCCTCACCCCCTTGCCCCTGCCTTACTGCTTTCCCACTGTGTAACTATTAAGCCTTTTACTTGTTCCCAGCCATGTCTGAAACCATTAATGGTTCTTGCACATACCACCTCTGCTGGTGGGCTTTCCATGGCTCAGCCACTCTCTGTAAAAAAAATTAAAACTCTCTCACATAGAAACATAGAATTTGATGGCAGATAAGGACTGCTTGGCCCACCCAGTCTGCCCATTTTTCCCTACCTACAGTATCAATCACTGCAGATCCTCCTTGATTTCTGACTCTTTCTCCCTCCCCTCTTCCTTTCCACTAAGATTCCCTTATGCCTATCCCATGCATTCTTGAACCCCACCACTGTTTTCACCCCACCACCTCTAGTGGAAAGCTGTTCCAGGAATCCACCACTCTCTTTGAAGGGGTACTTCCTCACTACTTTCCAGAATATACCACCTCCAGCTTCATTGCTTGTTCCTTTTTCTTGAACACCTTTTTTTCTGAAAAATACTTTCCACCTGTACTTTACATTCCCCCGTGAGGTATTCAAAGGTTTCTACCATATTCCCCTCTCCCTTCTCTCTTCCTGGGTATACACACTGAGGTCCCTAGTCTCTTCTCATACAGTCTTTGATTCAGACTCTGCAACATTTTAGTTGCCTTCTTCTGGACTGCCTCCAATCTGTCTATATCCTTCTGGAGATGTGGTCTCCAGAACTGGGCACAGTATTCTAGGTGGGATCTTAGCAGCGATCTATACATAGGCAACATCACCTCCCTCTTTCTGCTGGTGATGCACCCCATCATCCCACTAGTCCGCCCAACTGCCTAGTCACACTGGCTGGTCACCTTTAAGTCATCAGATATGATTACCCCCGGTCTCTTTTTTCCGATTGGTGGTCGTCAATGCCACTCTTTCCATTTTGTGCTCCATCCCTGGGTTTCTGTGCCCTGAGAGCATTATTTTGCACTTTTTGCATTGAAACTCAGCTGCCATACTCTTGACCACTCTTCATGTTTTCTCAGGTCTCTGCTCATCCTTCCCACCCCCCTGGAGTGTTCACTTTATTGCAGATATTGGTGTCATCTACAAAGAGGCAGCCCTTCCCTTTCAGCTCCTCTACAATGTCACTTATAAAGTGGACTGGTCCCAACGCTGATCCCTGAGGCATCCCACTGGTCATGCTACCTTCCTTGGAGTTGAACTCTGTTTACTACTACCCTCTGTCGCCTATCCCCTAACCAATTCTTTACCCAGTTTTCCACCTTTAGATCTACTCCTAAGCTAACCAGCTTGCTTACTAGTCTCCTATATGGAATGGTGTCTGAAATCTAGGTAGACCACGTCCAGTGCTCCACCCTGATCTAATTCCTTGGTTACCCAGTCAAAGAAGTCTAGCAGATTTAATATGTCCCTCCCCCTCCCTGCAATGAGTCTATGCTGCCTCGGGTTTTGCAACCCATTGGATTCAAGATATTCCACAAGCAGCTCCTTCAGCAGTGGTTCAATTAACTTCCCACCCCCAGTGCTGTCCTAAGTCATCTGGGGGTTCAGTTGGAGGACTGACTCTCTGGGTGTCTGTAGCTACTGGTCACAGGTTCAGGGGTGAACAGTGGGTCTCCTGGTAGGGTGGCCAGAGGCATTCGATCCCCGGTTGCTTCAGCATTTTATTTTGAATCTCTCTGACAGTGGTCAGAGTCACTGAGGATAGAGGATAGTGGAACTTGGACTTTGTTCTCTTGTGGACTTGGATTTATCGGATTGTTGGATTACCTACAGGGCTCTTGGACCCCGGAGGTACCAGCTTGAATACTCTGTTGGCTGAGCTCCTCTTTCAGTCTGCCAGGAGCACCAAAGTGGCAGAGATTTTGAAATCTGCTGCCAGAACTAGGAACTTGATGAGAGCTTTTTCCTTTTGTCTGGAGCTTCATTCCTATTTTTGTGGGGATGAGTTCTCATTGAGATTCTCTACTTGTGGAAGCAGGAGTGTTGCATTAAATTTACATTCACTACTGGCTCTTTAAGACTGTAAAAATCTTGGATTTTGGGTTTACTGGCTACAAGATTTATTTTTTTCTTTTTTTATTGTGGAAGTCGGAGAGTCGGATCCGCTGGAAAACTATACTGGACAAATCTCATAGAGTTGGGAGCTCTGTGAATTCCCTAGACTATTTTGATATTATGTTAAATGCCATTATCGAAAATTTCTTATGCTGTTTGTCATTTAAATTTAGGCTTGGGGTATATTATATTTGGGTGGGAGGGTGGGGAGGATTGGATTGAATGTGTGTTTGTAAATAAGAGTTTTTTTTTTTATCATTCTTTTTTAACTAGTGATGTTCCAGGGTCATTTGGGGGGGCTGAGGAGGGCCAGGACAGTGTACAGGGCATCCTTCTGTGTGATTTATGGCCCGTCATCTGCCTCCTGGTTTCTGATACTACTGTAAGACATTGCTGGGAGGTGGGGATTTGGAGGGGCTGGGGTGATCTTGGGCAGTGGGGAGCCCCGGGCAGAGTGTGGTAGGATAGAGATTGTTGGGTCCAGAAGGTGCCCTGGATTATGACGGGCACAAGAGAGAGGCCAGACGTGTTTGGTGCCTGTCTCCAGGGAGTCCACCAGACCGAGTGGCCAGGTAACCTGAGGGGCTGCTTTGCCCACCAATCCCCTGAGGGCAGTGCTATTCAATGAGTGGTTGAAAAACTGGTGCGGAGCTCAAGGTTTTGGCTTCATTGGGGACTGGGGAGCCACCTGGAGGGATGCAGACCTATACTGGTGCGATGGTCTGCATCTGTCCAGGGGGAGAACCAGGATCCTAGGTGAGAGGTTTAAATGCTTCATTGGCAAGCATTTAATCTAGCCAAGAGGGGAGGCACTGAAAAGGAGCAGGGAAATCCGAGCCTCCCCCCACAAAACATGGTGATTAGTGAGGTTAACACCAAGGTACAGAAGTTATTAGGGAGCAGAACAGATTTAAATGTAAAAAAAGGCAAAGGCAGTAAGGACAGAAATGGGGCTAAAAGGGGTAAGGCTATCAAAAAGTGGAGGGTGATGAGTACCAATGCCCGTAGTCTTTGTAACAAGCTCCCTGAACTAGTGGCCTTGATGGAAGAGGGTTGCCTTGATATTGTGGCAGTCACAGAAACATGGTACACAGAGAACCATGACTGGGATGTCAACATACCAGGATACACAATCTACAGGAGGGACAGAGAGGGTAAAAGAGGAGGAGGAGTAGCTCTTTATGTAAAGGAAGGGATCAAAGCAACAGAACTAAAGAGTAAACAGGGAGCAGATGAGGCACTTTGGGTCACCCTGGAGACTGGAAATGGCACCACAATCCGCATGGGGGTTGTATACAGACCCCCATCTCAGGGGGAGGGAATGGACAAGGAAATGATAGAAGGCTTTCTTAGAATGGCAGAAAAAGGGGAGATATTGTTGATGGAGGACCTGAATATGCCAGATGTTAACTGGAGCACCTTTGCTGCAGGCACATCCAAGAGCAGGGTCATTCTTGATGCCCTACAGGGGGCATGCCTCAGACAGCTAGTATTGGAACACACTCGGGAGGGAGCAATCTTAGACCTGGTACTCTCAAATGGGGATGGAGAAAGAATCTTAGATTTAGAAGTGGGTAGCCATCTGGGAACAAGCGACCACCAAACAGTGTGGTTCACGATAAACACAGCCATACAATCAAGCCATACAAAAGCAAGAGTACTGGACTTTAGGAGGGCTGACTTTGGGAAAGTGAGAGAGTGCCTCAGAAAAGCACTAGCAAACAGGCAAGAAGGAGGGGTGGAAGAACAATGGGGAGTGATCAAAACAGCCATCACAGAGGCAACAAGCCTTTGTGTAAAGCAAATCAATAAAACACAACGAAGGAAAAAACTGCTATGGTTCTCAAAAGAGGTGGCAGGGAAGGTTAAGGAGAAAAGGACAGCATTCAGGAAATATAAGGAAACATAGAAGGAGCAGGACAGAGAACTTTATCAGTTAAAGCAGAAAGAGGCTGGGAAGGCAGTCAGAACAGCAAAGGCCCAAACCGAAGAAAGGATAGCCAATTCTGTTAAGAAGGGGGATAAGACCTTTTATAGGTACATTAGGGAGCGAAGAAAGACCAAAGGAGGGATACTGAAGCTTAATAAAGGGGAGGGAATGTGGGTAGAGGGTGACAGTGAAAAAGCAGGGATACTGAACGAATATTTCTGCTCAGTATTCACAAAGGAAGAGGAGGGGGAGTTACCTAAACCAAACAAGAGAAACACTCTGAAGACGGGTCGATACCAGTCCATTTACAGAAGAACGGGTTCTGAAAGAACTAATAAAATTGAAGGTGGACAAAGCAATGGGGCCTGATGGGGATTCACCCAAGAATTCTAAAAGAACTAAGGATAGAACTAGTGACACCGCTGACTACTCTCTTTAACAAATCATGGGAGGATGGGGTGGTACCCAAGGACTGGAGGAGGGCAGATGTGATTCCTCTTCACAAAAGTGGGAGCAGGACAGAGGCAGGAAACTACAGACCAGTTAGTTTGATCTCAGTGGTAGGGAAAATGATGGAATCACTCCTGAAGGAAAGAATTGTTGAGTACCTAGAGGTCAGTGGGGCACAGGACCCAAGGCAGCATGGATTCACGATGGGAAGGTTGTGTCAGACGAATCTAATAGATTACTTTGACTGGGTGACCAAAGTAGTAGACCAGGGAGGGGCTGTGGACATGGCCTACCTAGATTTTAGCAAGGCATTTGATACAGTCCCACACAAAAGATTAATACACAAGATAGCCAGCCTTGGAGTGGGTCCCAAGGTGGTAGCCTGGATAAAAAATTGGCTAGACAACAGAACGCAAAGGGTAGTAGTAAATGGAGTACACAGTGAAGAAAGGAGGGTTACTAGCGGGGTACCGCAGGGTTCAGTACTGGGACCGGTCCTTTTTAATGTCTTTATAAGTGACATTGCAGAGGAACTGGAAGGAAAAGTATGTCTCTTTGCAGATGACACAAAGATCTGCAACAGGGTTGATACACAAGATGGAGTGGAAAGGATGAGAAGGGACTTGGCAAGGTTGGAGGAATGGTCAAATGTATGGCAGCTCAGATTCAATGCAAAGAAGTGCAGTAATGCACATGGGAAACAAAACCCAGGGAAGCGTACACAATGGGGGTGAGATACTGACAACAGTAAAATAGAAAGGGACCTGGGGGTAATTATATCACATGACCTAAAGGTGGGCAAGCAATGTGAGAAGGCAGTAAGGAAGGCTGGGGGGATACTGGGATGTCATAGGAAGAGGCATCAATAGTAGAAAACAGGAAGTTGTTATCCCTGTACAGACAGTTGGTGAGACCCCATCTGGAGTACTGTGTGCAGTTCTGAGACCCCATCTCCGCAAAGACATAGACAGAGTGGAGGCTGTCCAGAGGAGGGCAACCAAAATGGTGCAGGGTCTGCACCAGAAGACATATGAAGAAAGACTAAAGGAGCTTAATATGTATACCCTTGAGGAAAGAAGGAGAGAGGGGACATGATAGAAACTTTCAAGTACCTCAAGGGAATTAACAAAGTCCAAGAGGGTAGCATCTTCCAGAAAAAGAGATGTGCAAGAACAAGGGGGCACAATTTGAAGATAGAGGGGGGACAGCTCAGAGGTAATGTGAGGAAGTATTTTTTCATTGAGAGGGTTGTGGATGTATGGAATAGCCTCCCTGAGGAGGTCGTGGAGTCAAGAACAGTGGGGGACTTCAAGAATGCATGGGACAGGCATAAGGCAGTCCTAGTGGGGGGTAGGAGGAAGTAAGCTGTTGGTTAACTAGGATCTGCAGCTTATCTGTTAGGTAGAAAAATGGGCAGACTAGGTGGGCCAAGCGGTCCTTATCTGCCGTCAAAAAAAAAAAAAATGCCAGATCGATCAGGAACAAGACTGCGATTATTGTGGACTTGATTTCCTTGGTTAACCTGGCTTGCATCATGGAGACCTGGGTTGGGGATGATGCTGGCCCAGTTTTTGAGGCTGCCGTCCCCCCCCCCCAGGTATACCATAGTGCACTGCCCCAGAGAGGAACGTAGGGGCGGTGGGGTAGCCATCTGTTTTAGATCCGACTTGGGCTTCACCATGCCCCCAGTGAGAACCCCAGGTTCTTTTGAATGTGCGGCCATTTATGGGAGTCCGGGCACAGGCTGCAGGATTCTTCTTATTTATTTCCCCTCAGGGCAGAGGGGAATTTCCTGCAGGAGGTTGCCGCATTCATCGTCGATGAAACATTGGAAGCCCCCAGATGTATTGTCTTGGGGGATTTCAATGTTTAGGCCAACAATGAATCCTCTTGGCTTGGTCATAACCTCCTCTAGATTATGTCATTGCTGGGCCTGTCACAAGTTGTTTCTGCTGTGACACACCAGGGCGGGCACACTCTGGACCTGGTGTTCTCACTAGGGCTTGAGATAAATGATCTCAAAATTGATTGGGTGGTATGGCCCGATCACTGCATGGTGCGGTTCATGTTCGGGGCTCCCATTGGATGCTGTCCCCCTACAGAGATGATGAGCTGTTGTCCTTTGTGAGGATTGACCCCGTAGTGCTTTCTGGCAGCAGCTAATCCATCTGGTGTGGGTAATGCATGCGTTGGAGGCTTTGGTGCCGTGGTGGGCTCTTATAATAGAGTGCTATCTGATGCCATTGACTCCCTCGCACCTGTCCGTGTATGACCCAAATCTTCCTCCCTGAGATCCACATGATTTGATGGGGACCTCAGGGAGATGAAGAGAAAGGGTCAGAGGTTGGAGTGCTGCTGGAGGAGGTCTGGAGGAGGAGGAGGACAAACCGGCCCTGCGAGTGCATTATAATGCATACCAGGGGGCAAGCAACCATAAGAAGGCAGTGTTCCTGTCCAAAGAGATTGCTGCTGGGAAGAAACGACCAGCTATACTCTTTTGGACTGTGGGCAGACTGCTTCATCCAGCCTGTCTATAGCCAAAGAAGGTTTTTTCTAATGCTGAATGCGAAGAGTTTGCTCGGTTCTTCTCAGACAGTGTCCGGTATCTGGCAGGGAGTTCCCCAATCAGCAATGCTATAGCTGGCAGTGGTCACGCGAAATGTTCTGAGTGCACTCCACCTGGTTGGGGGGAGTTTAGACCAGTGGAGGTAAGTGAGGTCATTGGGGTGGTGACCAATCTGAAGCACACTTTTTACCAACTGGATCCAGTGCCGATGTGTTTCTTGATGAGATGCATCAACACCATTGGCCCAGTGTTTGCTCTGATTGTCCAGTGTTCCCTATCTGAGGGGTTCTTCCGTGATGCCTTGAAGGAGGCATTGGTAAGACCACTCCTAAAGAAACCATCTTTGGACCTGGAGGTTAGGGCAAATTACTGACCTATCTCCAACCGTCCCTTTTTGACGAAGATCATGGAGAAGGTAGTGGCGTTCAGTTGGAGGAGCACCTTGTGACCCGTGAGTTGTATGAACACTTCCAGTTGGGGTTTCAGGTGAGGCATGGCACAGAAACTGTGCTCATTCGGGTGCAGAATGATGTCCTCAGGGCTAGAGATCAAGGAGAAAAGACAATTCTTGTTCTCCTTGATCTCTCGTCAGCATTTGACACTGTGGACCATTGTGGTTGCTTGACCTCCTTAGGGAACTCTGCAGACTCACCGGCACTGTCATCTGCTGGTTTGAGTCCTTTTTAACCAACAGTAGGCAACGAGTTGTGATGGGGAATTTCTCCTCCACCCCTAGCCCCCTATCTTGCGGAGTACCTCAGGGGTCGGTGCTAGCCCCAATGTTGTTCACAGTGTACATGTTACCCCTTGGAGGGATCATTAGGAAGTATGGCTTGGGTTTTCATTACTATGCTGAGGATACCCAGCTACACCTATCCTTTGCCCCAGGAACATCCAATGCAGTAGATGTGCTAAACAGCTGCCTTGCTGAGATCAATGACTGGATGGCCTCTAGCTGGTAGCGACTGAACCCCGATAAGATGGAGATATTGGTGGTGGAGTCAAACAGAGTGTGTGATAGGATAGCCTCTGAATCAGAGACTGGACTTGTTCTGGGATCTGTTCCATTGAAGGTCTCCTCTAGGGTGGAAATCTTGGTGTCATTCTGGATAGGAGTTTGATAATGGAGGTGCAGATGTCTTCCACCATCCACTCCTGTTTTTTCCATCTCAGAAATGTTGCCAGGATAAAGCCCCTTGTTCTGCCTCTGGACCTCCCCAGTTTGATGCATGCCTTAGTTCCATCAAGGTTTAACTACTTTAATGCACTCTACCTCGGGGTCATGGGAGGATCGCCTCACAGACTGCAGCTAGTGCAGAACGCAGGTACCTGGTTATTTTCTGGGCAGCCAAAGTTTTGCCACATTACACCAGTTTTGCGTGAGCTGCACTGGCTGCCAGTCAGGTGGAGGATCCTCTTTAAGGTGGGTCTTCTCACCTATAAGGCCCTACATGGTCAGGGCCCTGGTTATCTGTTAGACCTTCTTGCACCTGCTCTCTCGGTTCGGCCCCTCAGTTCCTCCTGTGGAGGCTCCCCTGGTGATTCTCAGGTTGAGGTTGAAATCGGCTGGCGACAGGCCCTTCAGTGTCGCTGCTCCTGTCCTGTGGAACTTGCTGCCCCTTTGGGTTAAGGGGCCCCCACCTTGGAGGCATTCAACGCCCACCTTAAGGCCCTCCTATTTGCCCAGGTCTTTTTGGATTAAGCTGTCAGCTCATAGATTTGGTTATAGTAGTTGGCAATCTGATGTTTAGTTTATTAGTTATGAAAACTGTTTTTATGAGGAGTTAATTATTTATATGCTTATATTTATTTATTTTGTTTTATTGATTTGTTTTGAAATATGTGTTTATTTATCTGTACAGTGCCCAGAGCCTCTGGGATTGGGCATTTTTTAAATAAATTTTGCCTTGCCTTGCCTTGCTTACTGGCCTATAATTGCCAGCCTCCTATCTGCTGCAACTTTTGTCAAGTGGGACCACATCTGCTGTCCTCCAGTCCTCTGGAACAACTTCTGTTTCCAGTCAGCTGTTAAATAGGACTGTTAGAGGTGCAGGCAGTACTTCCTTGAGCTCCCTCAATACCCTTGGATGTAACTCATGTGACTCCACTGCTTTGTCAACTTTCAGATTAGTGAGTTCCTCCAGGACTCTCTCCTCAGAGAAAGAACTAGTGTCCGCCTCCCTGCCTCCAGAGCTCCTGTTACTTTTTTGTGGCCCCTACCATTCTCCTTCCTCTTGTTTGTTCATGATGTCTGCCTTTTCCTGGCCCCCCACACAGTCCTCCCCTGCCCTTTTTAACCTTACAATCCCTCCCTTGGTCTTCCTCTTTTCACTTACAATGTCTTGTCCCCTTTAGTTACTGCCTGGGCTATTCTCTCTTTAGTTTGTGCTTTTGAGCTCCTTACTACTTTCCCTGCTTCCCTCTGTTCCCCTGATACACCTCCCTATCCTCCTCCCTCTGCATCTCCTTATATCTTCTGAATGCTACCCCTTTAGCCTTAACCTTGTCAGCCACCTCTTTTGAGAATCACAGCAGTCTCTTTTTCCTCTTGCTTTTGCTCACTTGCTTGACGCAGAGGTTTGTTGCCTTCACTATGCCCCTATTAAGCGTCACCCACTGTTCCTCCACTCCACCCACGTCATCCCTCTCTGCTAGCTCATCCCTGAGGCATTCACCTCTCATTATAAAATCTGCCCTCCTGAAGTCCAGGAATCAATGCCCTTGTGTGGGCTGATTCCACTGCCATTCTTATATTGAACCAGTCTGCACAGTGATCACTGGTCCCCGGGTGGTATCCCCCTTTGATATTTGCAACACTGTGCTTGTTAGTGAGTACCAAGTTCTATATTGCCCCATCAAGAGTGGGTTCACTGACTAGTTGCCTGCAGGGAGTCTAGGATGTCCCTGCTTCTAGCTGAAGCTGCTGCTAGGAGGCTCCAATCTACATCTGGCAGACTGAAGTACCCACCAGCAGCACCTGCCCTTTTCTGCCATCTTGCCAGTGTCTTCCACCAATACCTTATCTAACTCCTCCCCCTGTGCTGGAGGTCTTTAGATTATGCCAGTGCGAATAGTGGCTCCATTATGTATCTCCAGTGTGACCCACAGTACCTCTGCCACCCCCATATTCTCTGTACATCCGTTGCAGTTGTGCTTTCCATCACATAAAGCACCACACTCACTCCTTTCCTTCCTACCCTGTCCTACCTGAACAGAGTATAGCCTGATATGGCCTTGTTCATGTCCCAGTCATAGTTTTCCATGCACCATGACTCAGTAATGGCCACAGTATCCAGATTGGCCTCTGCCATGATAGCCTTTAGGTCTGGAATTTTATTTCCTAGACTTCTAGCATTTGCACACATGGCCTTCCAGATTTTATTACCACTCTGTTTGTTACTCCCCTTTTTGCCCTTCCTCCTTCCCCTCTCTTTTTAATGCTCTCATTACCATCCCCATTCACTTCTACCACCCTGCATCTTTTATTACTTTGCACCCTGAAGGATTCCTCTCCCCTCGGGTTCTACCTCCTCTCTACTTCAGCATGTGGAGGGGCAGTTTCTGCCTCCCTGATTTGTTCTGCCACACTCCTCTGCTAGTTTAAATGTTCATCAAAGTAACATTTCATTTATACCATCTATTGGGAACTGTGGTTCCCCTCCCAGATGGATGCAGCCCATCACCCCTGTATAGGCCCTTATTCCTCCAGGTGGTTCCCCAGTCCCCAATGTAGCCAAGCCCCTTCTCTCTGCACCATTCCTGCAACCATGAGTTGAAGCTCCTGTTGCATCAATCCCCCTCCTCCCCCCATTGTAGACAGGAGGCATCTCAGCGAAAGCCATGGAGCACTCTTCCTAAGACCCCTCCCCAGCTCCCTAAATTCTCTTTGCACTATCCCAGCCCTGTCACTAGCCAGGTCATTAGTCTCTGGGTGGACAATAACATCTGGTTCTTCTTCCCGTCCTGCTGCCCTAGCAATACTCAGGATCCACTTCCCATCCCTCAGGGCCACAGTGTGGTGTAGGCATATAACCTCCGTTCTCCCCTTCCTATTCTACCCCCTCACAATTGAGCCCCCAACCAGAAGCTGCTTACTCCTCTTCTGGGGTCCTCTACCACCCTACTTGGGGTCTCCACCATGGAGGACCCCCACATCTTCCCTGGTCACTACCACAGGTGCCTCCTCTCAGCAGTCCAGCCCCATCAGAGTGGTGTAGGAATTACGTAGTGGTGCTGGTTAAAGAATGTGCCTCTGACCCACCAACCCCCACCCTTCCAGAGCCAAGCATAGTCTAGCCGCTTCTTCTCCCCTACATCCTCTGAGGTAACGGTGGCAGGCTTGCTGGCCTCTGGGTGAGGGAAGAGGTCCCCTGAATCCTAGCCAACTCAACCTGAATCCTGTTGACCTCTTCCTTCAGCCAAGAGAGGTGCGTGCAGGTGGGGCAATGCCTCAGTCTTCGGAAGGTCTCTGAAAACTGCTGCCCTACAGCCACTGCAATGCACCACTTTCAGCATTCCCATTTCCTTCTCTCTCTCGATGTTACCAAGGAATACTTTTGTACCCTTACCCCAAATAGGGTATTTTTAGTTTTTCCCTCTTTTGTTTGCTATGTCCCTTTGTACCTTTACCCTAAATAGTTCCCCCTTGTCTAAAGTACTGTATTTCCTCGTTCCTTTACCTCTTTACCTTTCTTTACTTTCTCCCATTGTAGTAGCAGCACTTTCACCTTCCCCTAACCCTTTGCTATCTGATCCTAGATAGGTTTCTAATAATGTGCCCCTGTACCATGTTTAAATCCCTATAAATCCCAGGTAAGGAAAAAGGTCCGGCTCCCCATATGACACGAAGAGAAATGCCGGACCTTGCCCAACAACTAACGCACCAAAATCTGGCCAATGGAAAATCATGTACACAAATGCCCACAGTCTGGGAAACAAGATCCCAGACCTGCAGGCAACAATAACTGAGGCTAAACTGGACATAGTAGCCATTAGCGAGACATAGTTCACCAGTAACCACACTTGGGAGACTTCAGTACTCGGCTATGTACTGTTTAGAACAGATCAAGGTGCGAAAAGGGGAGGGAGTGGCCCTTTATGCCAATGAAAATATCAAAGCTACAGAAATTCAGAGTACAGATAAGGAGCCAGAAGAACTGTGGGTTACCCTGGAAACAGAAAGTGGGACAGTCATATGAACTGGGGTTGTCTACAGGTCTCCAGACCAGGGGGAAGGCATAGACACATTACTGTCAGAAGATATACAAAACATGACAGCTAATGGGGAGGTTCTGATAATGAGAGACTTCAATATACCAGGTATAGATTGGTCAATACCAGAAGGAACATCTGCCAGAACTAGACACACAGTGGATTCCCTGCTGGGGGAAGGCCTCAAACAACTGATACAACAACCTACAAGAGATAGGGCTATCCTAGATCTAGTACTGACTAATGGGGAAAGGATCACAGATCTCCAGGTACAGTAGAAGGTCACCTGGGGGCCAGTGACCATCACATGGTATGGTTCCATTTGGCCACTAGAACTAAATCATCCCATTCCAAGACAAAAATATGGGACTTCATAGGAGCTGACTTTGATAAGATGGCCAACAGAGTTAAGCTAGCCCTGGCAAGAAGAAATACAGGTGAGGGTGTACAGGCAAAGTGGGCAAACGTTAAGGATACAATATCTGAAGCAACATCCCATTATGTTAGGGAGAAAAGCAAAAGCAAAAGAAGGAGGAAACCACTTTGGTTCTCAAAAACAGTAGCAGAAAAGGTCAGAGCCAAAAGGTTGGCCTTCAGGAAATATAAGGGAATGCAGCGGGACGAAGATAGGGAGGCATATCAAACTTCCCTAAGGGAAGTAGGGAAGGCAGTAAGGCAGGCAAAGGGCCAAACTGCAGGAAACACTAGCACGAACAGTAAAAGAAGGGGACAAGACTTTCTATAGATACATTAGTGAAAGGAGAAAGTCTAGAGGGGGTTTTGCTAAGATCAAAGGGGATAAGGGGGGGAGTGTGTGGAGGAGGACCAAGGAGAAGCATCTATCCTAAATAGATACTTCTGTTCAATATTTACTGAGGAGAAGGTAGAGCAGGGCCCACAGCTCAGCACCATGGACACGGGGGGAGGGAGGTGTGCACAAGTCCCTTCACAAAAGAAAGGGTCCTACAAGAGCTCACTAAGCTTAGGGTGGCCAAGGCAACAGGACCTGATGGCATACATCCCAGGGTACTAAAGGAGCTAAGGTTGGAACTAGCCGAGCCATTATCAGAACTGTTTGGTGCGTCTCTGAGCACAAGAGAGGTCCCAGAAGACTGGAGAAGGGCTGATGTGATCCTGCTCCACAAGAGAGGCAGCAGGGAGGAGGCACGGAACTACAGACCAGTCAGTCTTACCTCAGTAATGGGCAAGATTATGGAGGCACTCCTTAAGGAAAGGTTAGTGCGACACCTGGAATCCATAGGAGCACAGGATCTAAGACAGAATAGGTTTACAACAGGAAGGTCCTGTCAAACTAATCTCATAGATTTCTTTGACTGTGTAACCAGAGTGGTGGACCAGAGGGGTGCAGATGATGTCACCTACCTTGACTTCAGCAAAACTTTGATACTATTCCACATAGAAGATTGATTAACAAGTTGGGTAGGCTCAGGGTGGGTCAGACGTTGTTCAACTGTGTGGCAAACTGGTTGGTGGGCAGAAAACAGAGAGTGGTGGTAAATGGTAAACAGTCAGAAGAGATGCAAGTCACAAGTGGGGTACCTCAGGGATCTGTCCTGGGGCCAGTCCTCTTCAATATCTTCATCACTGACATTGCAGATGGACTGGAGGGTAAGGTTTGTCTGTTTGCAGATGACACCAACATCTGCAACAGAGTAGATGATCCAGATGGGGTGGGCAGAATGAGAAGAGATCTGGATAAACTGGCAAAATGGTTGGAAGAGTGGCAACTGGGGTTTAATGCAAAGAAGTGCAAGATCATGCACATAGGGAGGAGAAACCCTGAAGCCACCTATAGGTTGGGAGGGGAGTTGCTGGCAATCACAAGGGAAGAAAGAGATTTTGGGCATCATCATCACAGATGACCTGAAATCATCCAAGCAGACCACTAAAGCAGTAGGTAAGGCTAGGGGGATGTTGGGGTGTATTAGTAGGGGTATCACAAGTTGTAAGAGGGAGGTAATAATCCCTTTTTACAAGACACTGGTTAGGCCCCATCTGGAGTACTGCATGCAGTACCGGAGGCCGCACCTGCACAAGGACATTAACAAAATGGAGGCAGTCCAGAGAAGGGCAACCAAAATGGTGCAGGGACTGCATCAGAAAATGTATGAGGACATGTTAATGGAACTCAATATGTATACCCTAGAACAAAGGAGGGAGAGAGGTGATATGATTGAAACATTTATACATCTTAAGGGCATTAACAAAGTTAAAAAGTCTAACATGTTTGAATATAAGAAAAATATAAGGACAAGAGGACAGAGCATGAGATTAGAGGGAGGCCGATTAAGGGGTAATGTGAGGAAGTTCTTTTTCACAGAAAGGGCGGTGGATGCATGGAACAGCCTATCTCAGGAAGTGGTGGATATGAATACAGTGCAGGGCTTCAAACAGGCATGGGACAGGCATAAGGGAGCAATACAGATTAATAGGAATTGATAAGCCAGTGACAGAGTAAAGGTCAATGGCACATTCATAAGGTAGAAAAAATGGGCAGACTGGATGGGCCTTGTGGTCCTTGTCTGCTGTCAACTTCTATGTTTCTATGTTTCTATATACTTTTACCCTATATAGGGTGTTGCACCTGTTCCCAGTTTTGGCCTACTTTTGACCCTCCGCTCTTCCCAGCAGTGAATGTTTCAACAGTAGTGAATGGGTACCTTATCTTAGGCAACTGGAAGAGTCCCCTGCTTTCCTGCTAACAGAAACATAGAATTTGATGGCAGATAAGGACCGCTTGGCCCACCTAGTCTGTCCATTTCCCTACCTAACGGATAAGCTGCAGATCTTAGTTAACCAACAGCCTACTTCCTCCTACCCCACACTAGAATTGCCTTATGTCTGTCCCATGTATTCTTGAATTCCCCCACTGTTTTTGACTCTACGACCTCCTCAGGAAGTCCGTTCCATGCATCTACAACCCTCTCTGTGAAGAAATACTTCCTCACATTACCTCTGAGCTGTCCCCCCTCTATCTTCAAATTGTGCCCCCTTGTTCTTGCACATCTCTTTTTCTGAAAGATGCTACCCTCTTGGACTTTGTTGATTCCCTTGAGGTATTTGAAAGTTTCTGTCATGTCCCCCCTCTCCTTACTTTCCCCGAAGCTATACATCTTAAGCTCCTTTAGTCCTTCTTCATATATCTTCTGGTGCAGGCCCTGCACCATTTTGGTTGCCTGCCTCTGGACAGCCTGCACCCTGTCTATGTCTTTGTGGAGATGGGGTCTCCAGAACTGTACACAGTATTCCAGATGTGGTCTTACCAACTATCTGTACAGAGTGCCAACAACTTCTTGTTTTCTACTGGTGATGCCTCTCCCTATGCATCCCAGTATCCCCCCAGCCCTCCTTACTGCCTTCTCACATTGCTGGACCACCTTTAGGTAGTCTGATATGACTACCCCCAAGTCCCTTTCCATTTTTGTTGTTGTCGGTATCTCACCCTCCATTGCGTACTCTTCCACTGGGTTTTTGTTTCCCAGGTGCATTACTTTGCACTTCTTTGCATTGACTTTAAGCTGCCATGCATTTGACCATTCCTCCAACCTTGCCAAGTCCCTTTTCATCCTTTCCACCCCACCTTGCATATCAACCCTGTTGCAGATCTTTGTGTCATCTGCAAAGAGACATACTTTCCATTCCAGTCCCTCTGCAATGTCACTTACAAAGATCTTAAAAAGGACCGGCCCCAGTACTGAACCCGGCAGTACCCCACTAGTAACCCCCTTTCTTCACTGTGGACTCCATTTACTATTACCCGCTGTGTCCTGTTGTCCAGCCAGTGTTTTAACCAGGCTGCCACCCTGGGACCCACTCCCAGGCTGGCTAATTTGTTTATTAATCTTTTGTGCGGGACCGTGTCAAATGCCTTCCTAATGTTTAGGTAGGCCATGTCCACAGCCCCTTCCTGGTCTACTACTTTGGTCACCCAGTCAAAGAAATCAATTAGATTTGTCTAGCATGACCTTCCTGCTGTGAATCCATGCTGCCTTGTATCCTGTGCCCCACTGGCCTCTAGGTACTCAACAGTTCTTTCCTTCAGAAGTGATTCCATCATTTTCCCTACCACTGAGGTCAAACTGACAGGTCTGTATTTTCCTACCTCTGTCTTGCTCCCACTTTTGTGAAGGGGAATCACATCTGCCCTCCTCCAGTCTTCAGGTACCACACCACGGTTTACCTATAGCACTTCGACAGCGCTAGCGCTGACATTCCCTACAGCATCAGCTACAATGCCGACCATCGGCATTGTAGCTATGGGATGTCGGCACTCACAATCGGGGGACTGTGCCCCCCGAACCACCCCCACACCCCCCGGTCTCTAGGATTCTAAATCTGAGTTGGAGTTGGACCGCGGTGGGGCAATCACTCAGCGAGGCAGTCCCGATCGGCACACTGACCACCACAGCGACAGGCCTGTTTTGCCCGATTCCTGCCGCTGTGGTGGTGTTCGCCGTCGGGGTTTCGCTGCGGTGATGGTACACCCCACACCGTCCTCCCATGATTTATTAAAAAGGGTAGTCAGTGGTGTTACTAGTTCTTCCTTTAGTTCTTTTAGAATTCTGGGGTGAATCCCATCAGGCCCCATTGCTTTATCCACCTTCAGTTTTAAGAGTTCTTTCAAAACCCTTTCTTCTGTGAAAGGACTAATATCAACCCCCCTATCCAGAGTGCTTCTATTGACTGGATTATGTATCTTCCCCTGCTTTTCCATTGTGAATACCGAGCAGAAGTATTCGTTCAGTATCCCTGTTTTTTCACTGTCATTCTCTGCCCAACCACCTTCCTCTTTATTCAGCCTCAGTATCCCTGCCTTTGTCTTTCTTTGCTCCCTAACGTACATATAAAAAGTCTTATCCCCTTTCTTAACCGACGTGGCTGTATTTTCCTCGGTTTGGGCCTTTGCTAATCTGACTGCCTTCCCCGCTTCCTTCTGCTTTAACTGGTACAGTTCTCTGTCCTGCTCCTTCTGTGTTTCCTTATACTTACTGAATGCTATCTTTTTCTCCCTTACCTTCCCCGCAACTTCTTTTGAGAACCATAGTGGTTTTTTTCTTTCATTTTGATTTGTTTATTTGCTTCACACAAAGGCTTGTTGCCTCTGTGATGGCGGTTTTGATGTTTGCCCATTGTTGCTCTACCCCACCTTCTTGCCTGTTTGCTAGTGCTTTTCTGAGGCACTCTCCCATTTTGACAAAATCAGCCCTCCTGAAGTCCAGTACCTTCACTTTTGTATGGCTTGACTCTACAGCTACGTTTCTCGTGAACCACACTGTTTGGTGGTCGCTTGTTCCCAGATAGCTTCCCACTTCAAGATTGGAGTTCCTCTCTCCATCCCCATTTGAGAGTACCAGGTCTAAAATTGCTCCCTCCCAAGTGGGTTCCAAAACTAGCTGTCTGAGGCATAACCCCTGTAGGGCATCGAGAATGGCCCTGCTCTTGGATGTAGCTGCAGCAAATGTCCTCCAGTTAACATCTGGCATATTCAGGTCCCCCTTCAGCAATATCTTCCCTTTCTCTGCCATCCCAAGGATGCCTTCCATCATTTCCTTGTCCATTTCCTCCCCCTGAGATGGGGGTCTGTATACAACCCCTGTGCGGATTGTGGTGCCATTTCCAGTCTCCAGGGTGACCCACAGTGCCTCCTCTCCTCCCTGTTTACCCTTTAGTTATGTTGCTTTGATCTCTTCCCTTGCATAGAGAGCTACTCCTCCTCCTCTTCTTCTCTCCCTGTCCCTCCTGTAGATTGTGTACCCTGATATGTTGACATCCCAGTCATGGTTCTCTGTGTACCATGTTTCTGTGACTGCCACGATATACAGGCATCCCTCTTCCATCAAGGCCACCATTTCGGGGAGCTTTTTACCTAGACTACGGGCATTGGTACTCATTACCCTCCATTTTTTTATGGCTTTATTTCTTTTTACCCCATCCCTGTCCTTACTGCCTTTGTCTTTTTCTCCATTTACCCCTGCCCTTCTCCCTATTGACTGCTCTATCTTGTTGTTTACCTCACTAACTACCCTGATTTTTTTGGGGGCTAGGATTTCCCTTCTCCTTTTCAGTGCCTCCCCCCCTTACCTAGTTTAAATACTTGCCAATGAAGCATTTAAACCTATCACTTAGGATCCTGGTTCCCCTCCTGGATAGATGCAGACCATCATGCCTGTATAGGCCTGCATCCCTCTAGGTGGAGCCCCAGTCCCCAGTGAAGCCAAATCCCTGAGCTCTGCACCAGTTTTTCAACCAGTCATTGAATCCCATGGTTCAGAGTACCCTAGCCTCATCCATGCCATAGACAGGTAGCACTTCCGAGAAAGTTACTGTGTGTGCTACTTGTCTAAGGCCCCTCCCCAATTCCACAAACTCCTGTTGCACTGCTCTGATCCCATTCTCAGTCAGGTCATTTGTCCCTAGGTGGATAATGACATCCAGCTCACTCCCCCTTGCAGCTACTCACACGATCCTGATGATTGGTTCCTGTCCCTCCAAGCCATGGCGCTGGGCAGGTCCTTCCTCCCTTTCCTCTCCCCCCAGTTCTTCCCCCCTAACAACTGAGTCCCCCACCAGGAGTTGTTTCCTTCTCTGTGGGGTCCTGTGCCACCCTCCTGTGGGTCTCCATTGTGGAGGTTCCCAGCATCCTCCTTGGTCTCCACTGCAGGTGCCTCCATAGAGGAAGCATGCTCTGCCAGAGTGGTGAATGAAGTGTGGAGAGGCACAACTGGAGGGATGCGCCTCTGTTCCACCACCCTCACCGTCCCTTAGCCCACCGTGGTCCAACCACTCCTCTTTCTTGGCAACCTCTGAGGTAGTGGCAGTAGCCTGGGTGGTCCCTGGGTGGTTGAGCAGGTTTCCCAAATCCTTGCCAGGCCAGCATGGAGACAGACAACCTCCTCCCTCAGACCAGAGAGGTGCCACTGGGCAGCAACGCAGTATCCAGAATGTCTCCCAGAAGACTACTTCTCCACAGCCAGTGCATTGCACCACTCCCCACATATCTGTGTCCCTTCCTGTTACAGATGCTTTTCCTTTTTTTTTTTTGTCGTTCTTGTTTTAGTGTGTGCAAGCTTGTAAGTGTCTCCACCTCCTATTCAGTGTGCTGCGCCTTTAAGGATATGAACAGGTGTATGTTGTTAGCAGTTTTGGGGAAGTGACTTCAGAACCCCTGCTATAAAGGAAGTTATGTGCTTGGGGTGAGTGGGGTGAGGGGCAAGGTGGGTAGGGGTAAACCTATGCCCTCCAGAAACAATCAACTACAACTCTGACGCTTCACCCGGGGAGTGCCTTCCTTCCTTTCAGACACCTATTTCACAGAGGTTAAGTAACTGGTCTAGTCACAAATGACTAGAAATATCTTCCAGCTACAGTTCCTCCATGGCATATTAAAGTTAAACTAAGAAAAGTCAACCCCAAAAACAGAATCAATACTAGTTACTTACACAGGCCCAAAAAAGCAATACTTCAATTCAGTGTAGTGTAAAAAATAACCTCCTTGATTTAAGGAAGCTTTGGCTGCTTTCTCTCTCTGTCTCAGCAGGAAGGATGAGAGAAATAGCTAAACTGGAAAGGGAACATAGTTTAACCAGGAGTAGCACACTAAGCCGGAGCTTGTTTCCAGATGCGACCTGGGAGCACAAGGAAGTTAATTGACTTGCTCAGGATCACACAGCATACTCTTAAGTGGCTGTGGGATTCAAACCCCGGTCTTCAGATCTGGAGCGCAGAGATTTAACCCACTGTGCTATACTGCCTGCCAGCCAACATCTAAGATGCCAATCATATATCTGTCCCACTCCTGTACTGGGACATGAACAACTCTCCTGACTCTCTCCCCTGTCAGCTTCTGCTCATACCCCCATGTTCTTGATTGGCCAGTGCTGTTGAATATCTCCATGCAATCTACCATGTTCATTCCTTTCAGAAACTTGAAGATCTCAATCATATTGCCCCCTCTACATTCTGGTCTCCAGCGAGTACATGTTCAGGTCCTTAAGTCGATTCTTGTAGAATCTGCCCTGGTGGTTCTGAATCATTTTGGTTACTCATCCTGCACTATCTCTAGCCTGTCTTTGTCTTTTCTTAGCTGGGGACTCCAGAACTGGGCATAGTATTATAGATGCAGCCTCACCAGTGATCTATAGAGAGGCAGTATCATCTCCATCCTTCTGCTGTCAAATCCCCTCCCTATACACCCTAACATTCTGGTTGCCTTGCTGTAGGTGTTACAATGACAGATTGTGTTAGGGAGTCATGTATGATGACTCTCAGGTCCCTTTCCTTAATGGTAGTGTCCAATATAACCCCTTCCATTCAGTATTCCATCCTGGGGTTCCTGTTCCTTATGTACATCACTATACACTTCTTGGCATTGAATTTCAATTGGAAAACTTCTGGATCACCTCTCTAAACTTTGTAGTTTGCTCTGCAGTTCCCTAACCCCTTTCTTCCTGTCCATCCTGCCACAGATTTCAGTGTCACTGAAAGAGACACATCTTGCCATGTATAACTTCTCCTATATCACCGATAAGCATATTGAAAAGGACTGGCCCCAGGACTGAACCCTGTGGCACCCCATTCTTGACCTCCCTCATGACCTCCCTCTCCCCTAACTTGACCCCCTTTACCACCACCCACAGGTGTTTCTTCCCCAGGCTGCTTCCCACCCATCTAACTAGATCCTTTCCTGTCCCCAGATCCTCTAGTTTCTTCAGCAACTTTTTGTGCGACACAGAGTTGAATGCCTTGGTATAGCTGAATTAGAGAAAAATTACTGATTGTCTCTTATCCACTGCCTTAGTTACCTAGTGAAAGAACACTATCAGGTTGGTCTGACAATACCTCCCTGCCATGAACCCATTCTGGTTACTATCGTGGAACATATTTCTACCCAGGAAGTCCACTCGATCCTCTTTGACTAGTGTCTCCATTAGTTTACCTGCTAAGGAAGTGCCTCCATTAGTTTACCTGCTGAGGAAGTAAGACTACTGGGTCTGTAGTCACTGGTTGCTCTTTGTCTCCTCTTTTGTGATGCAGATCTATGTCTACTACTCTCCAATTTTTCAAAACCACCCCTGACTGTAGGGAGCTATTGAATATTCCTGCCAGGGGTTCAGCCAGTTCTGATGCCAATTCTCTGAGCACCCTTAGGTGCATCCCATGTGACTCTGCAACCTTATCTATTTTCAGGGCTGCTAACCCTTTTCTGACCCTTTCTTCTGTAATTACCAACTTTCCCATTTCAGCCTTCATGCTGCTTTCAAGTAAAGGGCAGCTATCCTTCACTGTGAATGCACAGTGCAAGTGGTCATTAAGAACAAGTGCCATCTGGCCCGGTGGCACTGAGGGTTGAGGCGCTGGATGCCACACCTTGTGCCATGCTGGTGACCCATGTTCAGGAACGAGCACGGGTCGTCAGGGGTCATCGGGGATGGGAAAGGATCGAGTGTCACAGGAACAGCTCTCCTTTCCTGGGGAGGGGGGTTTGCACATGCTGCTGTGCTAGCGGCTTCTAGTGGCTATTGGGGGTCTCGCAGCATAAGCGACTGCAGACTAAAAAGGGAAGAGCTGTGGCAGACGTCCGAGTGTGCGCGGGTGTGTGTGCACTTCAAGCTGGATGTCATTGCACGTCTGAGCTCTGGGGAAAAAAACACCAATAGAAAACCCCCCTTGGCTCTGGAAGGTGAAGGTGGGGCCAGGGACCTCCCCCCCATATCCCAATACCGAGTGCGGTGGCTGCCTCCGGAGATCCCTCCACTCCTGGATTGCCTGGCCAGATTTCAGAAAGGTCAGCCAGGGAGAAGGCTGGTCCCGCCCCAGGGGGCCTAAAATCTGAGGGACCAGGTATCGGGTGAGTGGCAGAGGAGCTAGGGCAACTGGATGGCAGGACTGAGTCTACGGCAGGATGGGATGGAGATGCAGTCAAGTGCCCACACTGGAGAGAGCCTGGGGCAAGGGAGATAAACAGAATGGTAAAAAAAAAAAAGAACAAGTACCTTCTGCTGGTCCTCTATTACCCTACCCCCTGCCCTCAATAGTCTATAGTTCCCTTTCTCATGTTATTTTTTTCCCAAATGTATTTAAAGAACTGTTCCCCTCCCATGACCCCATCAACACTATGCAGTTCTGTGTCTGCTTTCTTGTCCCTGACTGCCTTTTTGGCCTCCCTTATCCTTAACTGGTAGTCACTCCGGTTCTTGTCCCCCTGTTTCTCTTTGTATCTTATGAAGGCCATTTTTAGACCTCACTGTCTTCCTGACCTTCTTTGAGAACCAGATTGGTCTCTTGTGCTTGTTACTTTTGGTAACCATGCTCAGGCATGTCTTAGTTGCCTCTAGAATGGGCCCTTTAATTACCCTCCACCTCTCCTCCACCCCCTTGATTTTGTCCACTTCCCTCAGCTCATCCTTGACCTCATCTGGTCAAAGTCTGCTCTTCTGAAATAAAGAACCACAGCCTTTGAAGAGGGTATACTGGCACCCAGGGCTAGTTCAGACCATATGGTGTTATGGCCACTGGACCTCAGTGGCTCCTCAGTCCTCATGCCACCTACCATTTCCAATTTGGTGAGCACCACATCAAGAATGACAGTGTGCCTTGTGGGTTCTCTGACCAGCTGTTCCAGTAGGCAGTCCTGCAGTGTGTTGAGCAGGGCCTGATTCCTGGTACTCGTAGCTGCCAATCTATGTCTGGCAGATTGAGATTCCCAACACCACTACTTCCCCCTTTGCTGTCCCCTTGTGAATCTTTGCCTCTAGTTTCCCATCTCCCTCATCCTCCTGTCATGGCAGTTTGTAGACCACCTCCATGCGTAGCTTCTTACCTGAAGTAGTCTTTAACTGCACCCACAGAGATTTTTCCCTTCCCTGATTGATCCTCCACTACCATCACTATGCCTTCCTTGACATAAAGGGCTACCCCACCCACTTCTTCCATACCCACATCTGGTTTATGCATGGTGTAGCCTGGTACTGCTAAGTCCCAATCATTTTTCCTGGTGGCCCATTTTTCTGTGATGGTTATGAGGTCTAATCCTACATCTACCACCACTGCCTGGAGCTCACTGATTTTGTTCCCCAGCCTCCTGGCATTGAGACAGACTGCCCTCCGGCATGAGTCTATGCACCTCCCCTTCTTGTAAGCTCATCTCCCTTTGTCTTCCCCTTTCCCTCTGAATTTCCTGCCCCTTACTTTTTTTTTTTAGTTTTTGTTGACCGGATAAGTGCACTAGACAAATCCTGCCTATTTTCAGGCACGGCCCGGGGGGGGAGGGGGTTACAGATGAATGCCAACTGACCTTGAACCAGATTAAGCTGTTTGTACATTTACTTGTTCTGTATGCCCCTGCCATCTGACTCCTTTTCTTGCTTTATTATAGACTTGCTGTGGCTATTTGCTTGATACGCTATGTACCTGAGGTGTCACTCATTAACCTCTCATATTTCTGCTGAAATGACAGGTCTTTGTTTTGACTGTTCTAAAAACGTTATGTTTTCTGGATGGGAAGGTTAAAGTGAGCACTATAGCAGGTCATTCGGGGGTCAGTCGGGGAGGGAGGGAGGAGGATTAAACATCCCAAGGATAGCTCTCCTCCCGGGGTGGGGGGTACACGCGTTCCACTTGGAAGCTGCCACCTACTGGAATCTGGGTGGCAGCACATTGGGACACAAGGGAAAGGGATGCCACCTGCAGGATGTTGGAAGGCATCTCCATGGAGAGGAGTACGCACTCTGTGTCATTGCACGTGCTGTGGGCCCTAAGGGACAAAATGGAGGAAAAATACCCAACTGTGACTGGATGATGGCCCTGTCCCCCGCTGGCCCCACACCAGTGACTGGGCACCTCCAAATGACCTGTTGCAGAGGACAGACCAGAGCAAGAAGGTAAGACCCAGAAATGCTGGGTGTAGGAGGGACTGGTTCAGATTGGGGCAGATTGAGTGAAACAAGAGATAAACTATTAATTGAAAATAAAATAAACAAAATGTTCACTAAATCCTTGGCAGCTTAGCTTGGGCAGGTACTCCTGAATCTTATTCACCCTGACCAGGTATGATTCATTCCTGGGTAACATTATGCAGGCACCCTCCACAAGGTGGTTAACATCCTGAATTCTGACAGGGGTCTTACTTCCCAAGTTACCTTTCTTTCCCTAGATGCTAAAAAAGTGTTTGACTGGGTGGACTGGGACTACCTAACAACTGGCTAAAATATTTTCATTTTGGTCCCTCATTTTAAGACTGGGTTAAGGGCTTGCTATATACCATAATGCATCAGCCATGGTTAAAGGAAACAATAAGATTGATTCTCCTTTCTCACTCAGCAGAGCCATCCATCAGGGATGTTCCCAGTCCCCATCATCCTCCTCTTTATGCTTATGCTAGAACCTCTGGCCTTTAAATATAGAAGTAACCCAAGGATTAAAGGAGTTGGCCCATGCAGCTACAAAAAAATCATTGCATATGCAGATGATCTTCTCATATTGATCTCTGACCCTGCAATGTCCTTCCCTCCTCAGATGATGACCATACAGAACTTCTGCATCATATCCAGTTACAAGGTTACCTGGCCCATGTTAGAAGCAGTTCTGGTATCATCAAACTGCCCGCTGGCTGGCATTCAGAGATGGAGTAATAGTATTTGTCACAATGCACTTAAATACCCGGGCATCCTTCTTATCACTAAGTTATATCAACTTGCGGATCTTAGCAAAAACAAAGGCGATGCATTTCCTACCTGCATCCTCCTCAACCCTACCTCACATGCAGTGTACCTTGGTCCCATTCACAACCTTATTAGGTGATTCAATAGAGGTTGTAGATAAATTTAAGTACTTAGGCGTTTGACTGGACAATAAACTCTCCTTTACAGCTCATATTGAGAACCTCACCAAAAAATTGAAAATGAGGCTCGGCTTTTATAGGAATAAATTGCTCTTCCCTGTTGATGTCAGAAACAAACTTGTTCAAGCCACCTTTCTCCCCCTTCTTGACTATGCAGACATCATATATAACAGCTGTTCAGTTACTTATCTGCATAAATCAGATATCCTTTTCCACATGCTCATTTGTTTTATACTTATTTCCCCTCGAGGACACATCACTGTGCCCTCTATTCGGCTGTAGGCTGGTTGTCCCTCTCCACTAGAAGGACGTTTCATAGCTGCCTATGGGCACTTAAATCTCTCTTGAACAAACTCCCCCTATATATCTCATCTTTGTATAACTGCTTGCACAGTTGTCACACTCTTAGAAAAAATTCCATTATCCTATTAGATGTACCAAAATTCTGTACCCGCTATGGCAAAGCTGCCATCAGTTATGCCATCCCCTCCATTTGAAATAAAGTACAATCCTCCCTCAGACTCGCTGAACTGGTCTCATTTAACGTGGCCAAAAACCTAATCAGCCACTCCCTCAAGGAAGAATGTCATTGCCACAACAAGTAGCTTGCCTTTCTTGTCCTGTATGCCAACATTACTCAGCAGTTACCCCTTCCCAATCCTTCACCTTTCCCCTCACCCCCACTCAGCACGCTTAGCTGCCAGTCCAACCCACCCTTTGTCCAATGTAATATAGGCATTTCTTCATATTGTACCACCACAGATTTAATTTGAATGTTAACTCTCTCCTTGTACAATGCCTGTATCACATTGTTCTTTATTTTATTTTACAAGAAATTTTGACCATATCTGCTGTGTTGCTTCCAGTATTATGTGTTGTTTTTCATTGTAACATGGCAAAATTAGTAGCAGTGTAGGGAAGAAAGGTGATAGGTTTAATGGCGTCACCTGGTACAAGAGCAACACAGCATTATGAGACGATAATGCCGTGTTGCTTGTGAAATATATCAAGTAGCCATGGGAGCAAAACGAGCAGTGTATGAAAAACGAGAAGGTACAAAACATAAGACAGCAAGTTCTGAAAGAGCAAGTAGGTAGGCTAGAGCAGAAGTAGGAGAAATGTGAGAGAGACACTGGGAAAAAAGTAGTACGAGGGAAGAGGGAGAAGGTAGAAATGGACAGAAGTAGAATAATGTTAACTTTATGTGGGCAGAATCAGCAAGAAGTTGCCACATACCACAAATCGAAATATTAAGAAGTACAGAAAAGAGAGCAGGTGAGAGAGACACAATTGAGGAACCTGCTGCAGAAGCGAGCGACACGGGATGCAACCGACCCGAACACACAGTAAGAGACCGAAGAACCGGAAGCCCATTTCATTTCAACAACTTCTCGGTCTATGGCATGGGAAAAGTTTAATTATGCAGCAGCAGGCACAGAGAGGGAAGAGATAAGACACAGTGGGGAAATATGAGCAGTTGAATTGACTGACCACTAGAAACAGATATGTAGCAGTTAAACAATAAAAAGTATGCGGAGTACACGAGCATAGTTCTATGCAAATGACACAGAGAGCTACACGGAGAAGCACTAATAGACCAACCTCGGGGTCCTCCTACGAACAATAGGAAATGAACAGCCGTTAGAAATTGTACAAAATCTATACCAGTCGTTAAGAAATAGATGATTGTACTACTATTCAAAAAAAAAACCAAAACATATGATAATAAAGAAATAATGCATGACAGGGTGTGTGTGGTGCTGGGATAACACCATGCCTGGGGCACTGGATGCACTCAGCCTGTGGCCTCGTGCCCAACCCCCCAGGCGTGGCGTTATCCCAGCATGATACACACCCTGTCATGCATTATTTATTTATCATCATTTATTGTATTCATTGTATTGTATCATCCTAAGCAGGACCTCCTTGTAAATGAGCTTGCTCAACAGAGTCTTTGTGATGAAATAAACTTGAGCTTGAACTTAATTTCACAGTGGTTTTGTCCCTAATTTCCCAAGACATAACCAGGAGGAAACCTATACCGCTTTCCCTTTGGAGCAAGGCACTGGCCTTAAATCATATGTGTGCACCCAGGAATAACTACCTTCTACAACACCTCTTCAGCTCTTTTCGCCCCTGCCCTCTTCAAGAAGTGTTACACTTTGGTGCAAACATTGCAGTGGGATAATAGCAGACATAGGCTGTGGCTGCAGAAGTTACAGCAACCACATTTCTGAGGAGGATTAGCTACTCCTGACTTCCAACTCCTCTATCTGTTCTTTATAGCCTCACAAGGCTATCAGAGTGGTATGGCATACTCCACTTGAATCAGCGCCGGGTTGACTGTAGCTGGAACAACACTTCCTGGGATCTACCCTCTTTTTCTCTAGTGTACGATGAAGTCTGAGGTTCGGTAGGGCAGTAGGCAACATACCCTGTGCTCCCCCATCGAGCAATATTTAACAGTGCATGCCCCAAGCACCTTCTGGATGCTCATTTCTCTGCTGTCACAATCCTACCCTCTTCCTCTGGTGGCTCACTTCTCTCCTTCTGGGTTTCTTCTCTAACATGCCTTTAACCAAAGGATCTGCAGTCCTTCAGCACCTCTTGGGTGGGACCCTCCTCAACAGGGTCCCTGTGCCTCCGATACCCTGAAAGGGTGGTAGTTCCTTGAAACCAGAGAGCATGAAAGACAACAGATACTTCAAATCCAATCATGTTACTATTAGTACCAAGCTACCAACAGCTCTCAGCAACTTCACCCCTTCAGCTGCTTTAGCACCATATTCTGTTGTAGTCACACACTACAAACATTGAAGGAATCAAACACACTAATTACTCCTCACTTTGTTGCTTGCTGAATCAGTGAATGTCATTTTTTAGTCTTCCATGGCCTCCATTTGGTCACCTAACATTTGATTGCTCCCGGAAAGCATGGACATGACTCTCTCTAGCTTCTTAGACAGGAATGGGAGCTGTTCCCAGCACCTCCCGCCATGGTACAGCCATCTGACAGCAATCCAGGACAAAACAATTCACTATCAAACATGGGAGTCTGCAGGTATCCATTCATTAAGAGATGGGTTAGTGGCAGTTCAGTATTCACTGAAGAAGGGGAGGGACAGGGACCACAGCTGGGCATCAGAAACAAAGGGGAGAGGGAGGTGAACACCAGTCCATTTACAGAAGAGAGGGTGCTAGAGGAGGTCACAAAACTGAAGGTGGACAAAGCAATGGGGCCAGAAGGCACACATCCCAGGATATTAAAGAAACTACATATGGAGCTGGCAGCACCACTGGCAGCCATGTCCAGTGAGTCGCTCAACACAGGAGTGGTTCCAGAGGACTAGAGGAGGGCACATGTAGTCCTTCTTCACAAAAATGGCAGCAGGGAGGGGGCAGGAAACTATAGGCAGGTCAGCCTTACCTCTATAGTGGATAAAATTGAGGCACTGCTTAAGGAAAGGATTGTGGAACACTTGGAATCCAACAGAGCACAAGATCTGTGGTAGCATGGATTCACAGTGGGAAGGTCATGTCAAACAAATATGATATATTTTTTGTTGACTGGGTGATGAAGGAGGTGGGCTGGGGGGAACGGTGGATGTCTCCTGCCTCGATTTCAGCAAGGCCTTCGACACTGTTCCTTATACTAGTTGGGCAGAATAGACGTGGGCTGCAAGGTGGTGAACTGAGTTAGAAACTGGATAGGGGACAGGAAGCAGAGGGTGGTGGTAAATGGGATTCAATCCGAGGAAAAGTGGGTGACCAGTGGGGTACCTCAAGGATCAGTCCTGGGACCAGTCCTCTTTAATGTCTTCATTAGTGACATTGCAGAAGGGCTGAAAGGAAAGGTTTGCTTGTTTGCAGAGGACACCAAGATCTGCAACAGGGTATACACTCCAGATGGGGTGGGGAAAATAAGGAGGGACCTAAGAAAGCTGGAAAAATGGTCCAAAGTGTGGCACTGTGTTCAATAAGAAGAAGTGCAAAATCATGCACCTGGGGCACAGGAACCCTGGGGAGAGCTACAGGATGGGTTGGGGAATTGTTGACAGTCACCAGGGAAGAAAGGGATTTGGGGATTTTTATCTCAGATGACCTAAAGGTGGCCAAGCAGAGTGCAAAGGCTGTAGGGATGGCCAGTGGCATGTTGGGATGCATAGGAAGGGGTATCACTAGCCGAAGGAGGGAAGTAGTGATACCACTATTTATGAAATGGGCTAAAAAATCCCAAGGCACTGATTGGCTACAACATCATCTGAGCCGTGTCCTTATCAGATGATATTGTAGCCAACCGGGACTACTGCCCACCATGATGCCCCATAACGACAAAAATCAGTGAGCTCTGCCAAACCTAAACACAAACCCTCATTACCAGAGCTCACTGAAGCGGCAGAAATCCACCACAACGGCAGTCGCACCAGCACAGTATCACAGTACTGTCACCATATATAACTCAGATACCACAAAATCCCCCTTCTGACACAAACTGCAAAACTATACTTTTGTTCCTTTTCATTTTTGTCAGTGTCCATCGTGGTTTAAAAAAAAATGAAGCAGTATTCTACGGCACCCAGACATGCTCGCTCCTAGCCTCCAAAAACGAACACGCTCTCTACTGACACTACTCGCAATTCGTCGACTTCACTACCAAAAAAAAAAACCCCTCAAACTAAAACACACACTGCTCCCAATTCGTCGACTTCACTACCGAGAAAAAAAAAACTCAGAAAATCTATTTCTCCCTACGCAGTTTCCACAGAACCAAGAAGCTATTCTATTGTACCAATAACGGACACTCTCACTCCCAGCGCCAGCTAAGAACACGATCGCAGCCATTTATTTCTCCCAATATTTGATCACACAGATGCAGTCACATACACAGACACAGTGCCACCTGTCAGTAAAACACATACTGGTTCTCAAAATATACTGCTTAAAACAGGTAAACATAACCTAAGAAAGCCATAGAAACCCAGTAATTCAAATGAAACATTTTTAAACTGACTTCACAAGGGACTATTTTTCCTATTTGAACTATTAAACCTTCTTTTTTAAATATTTTTTTACTTTATAGCTTTTCTTTTTATTCATTAAATAATCAATAGATAAGCCCATTTATAAGCGCAATAACACACTCCAAGGTGTGGGTTGCGTGCTGATAAAACACGCCCTAGGGCATAAGGCACTCGGCGCTAGGCGCCTCGTGCCGTAGTACACCTAGGTGCTCTTATCATGCGTAACCACCTCGTGCATCGCTGTTGTGCCACAAAACAGTGGTGAGGCCTCATCTGGAACACTGCGTACAGTTCTGGAGGCCGCATCTTTGTAAGGACATAGACAGGATGGAGATGGTTCAGAGAAGGGCGACTAAGATGGTGCAGGGCTTACGCCAGAAGGCATAAGAGGAGAGATTAAAAGACCTCAATATGTATACACTGTAAGAGAGGAGGGAATGGGGGATATGGTAGAAACCTTCAGGTATCTTAAGGGCATAAACAAGGTGCAAGGGGTGACATCTTTCAGTATAGGAGAGGTACAAGAACAAGGGGGCATGATATGAGATTGGAGGAGGCCAGAATAAGAGGACATGTGAGGACGTTTGTTTTCATGGAAATGGTGGTGGATGCATGAAACAGCCTACTCCAGAAGGTGGTGGGAGCAAGTACAGTGAGGGGATTTAAACATGCATGGGATTGGCATAAGAGAACCCTACAGGTGGGAAGGGGAGGCTACAGCCAATGACCAGATAGGGTCAGCGGCTGCTAATAAAAGCAGGGTATGCAAGCAGACTAGATGAGCCTGGCAGTTCTTATCTGCTGACAAATTCTTTTTTTTTTTTTTGGTATTTTATTCTCCCCCGGTCAGGGTCAGCCCTTCCTCCTGCCATCCAACCAGCCCAGTCCCCCGACCTTCAGGCACCTATCTTTAACTCCCATGGGTTACCCTCCCTGGCAGGTGGTGTGGAGCCCCCAACTCGACCACTAGGACTGAATCCAGTGTTGGGATCTGCCTTCTTGGGGGAGGTGCCTGCGGCAGATGGCCATCATGCTGCTCATCCCAGACTGCTGTTTCTGCTTTTCTGTGGAGGGGAGTGTGCAAGCCAACAATGGCCAAGCCACATGCGTGTCCGCAAGCAGCATGCTGGTTGGCTGCTCTGCCTCCGTGCCCCACTGTACAGGACCTGGCATGCCAACTCCTAGCCTCTGCTAGGTGTCAGGCAGGTGCCAGTCTCTGTTCCTCACCCTCCCTGGGAAAAGAGATCTGTCCTCCAGATGCTTGATCCTCTCCCACCCTGGCCGACCCCTGGTGACCTGCTCGCACTGTGAACATGGGTTGCCAGTGTGGCAGGAGGCAAGGCATACCTGCCTCAGCCCTCCACACCACTGGGCTGGCATCTGCTGACAATTTCTATGTTTCTGTGTTTCTATTGATACAACCTCTAATACTCTGATGTCTTGCACAAATTATACACATATTTGGGCTTCCTCATGCAAACTTCTGGTGATATTTACAATTAACAAGCACCCTTATGATTGCCATTAGCACCAGGTACAGTCTTCACACATCTCACATACTGGACACTATCATAGGTGCTAGAGGGAACTATGTTAAATTATTATATTTAAGAATGAAGGAACAACTCCTTATCCACTAGATAAACTTAGGAGAGATCGGTCCACTGAGCTTATGACTAACATCTCCTCATCTCAGTGGGAATGATGCTGGACCTCCACTATTCAAGCCTTCAGAAAAATAAAGGATCAGTTTGTTCAATTCACAATCCTACATTAACGGCACTGCACACCAGCAAAACTCAAAAGACTCAATGTTGCTTATAAAGATACTTGTTCACTCTGCCATTTCTCAGTAGGGCCCATATCACACATTCTCTGGAGCTGCCAGCTACTATCCCCCTTCTCATTAAAGTTTTTTTTTATTATTCTTTGGTAACCAGGTATAGCCCACTAGGCACAGGTGCCTGTTTTCAGGGGTGACCTGGGAGCACTGGGGTGGTTAAGTGACTTGCTTAGAGTCACATATCATGTAAGTTGAGATTGTGAGAATCAAACCCAGATCAGTGTGTGCTGGATATACCAAGCTCTTTCACAGCTTGTTATTCTAACCTCTAGGCTATATTGCCAGGTTTGACAGGCTTGTCAGCAAATCATGCAATGCTCTATAACCAAGGAGGCTCTAGATTCTTTCTTGGGACCCTTTTTATATAAACCCACCCCTCTCCAAGATTCAACAACTCTGACTGCACACCGCTGTTATTGCTACTGAAAATATAGTGTTAAGAACTGGCTAGCCACTGACCCATCTGAATTTGCTGAATGGGTACAGTAAATGGCCACCAAGGCTAGCTATGAATGTGTGGTACACTCCAATGTGGAAAAACGGAATCATACTTTCTGGTCTCCCTACATGCAATCGTCTTACTGCAAGCTGCCTAGGTCTCTTCATTAAGGAGCTTTTTACTGTCCCAGCCAGTCCCATCACCCACCCGAAGACACAAAAGTACCTTTCAAAACTACTTAGGTTAATGATACTACACTGGTTTCATCTTACAGTTTGTTGCTAGCTAGCCTAATTGTATGTTTCTGTTATATAATCTGTTATGTATGAGATCACTTTTATAGCCTCTCAGTAACCGATATCTGTCTGTGTTGGGCTGATGAACTGTTTTATCTGCTATTGCATTACTACATAATATGATATTACAATGTTCTACCTTCACTATGAGCTTCATGGATATATTTTCTTTTAAAACCATTTTTAATAAAAAGTTAATTGTAAAAAAAAGTTTTTTCAGCCACCCCTATTGCGTCATAGATTTGGATACACTTGCTATGCTGTCATTCTGGGTTCATGAGCCAAGCTTAGAGGGATATGACAGACCAGCAGAATGAGAGCTATGCCTCCACATGGAGTGCAGTGCCAGCAGAAATGTGGAGAGTGTTTACCAGCTGTGCTGTGTGAATCAGAGATTTTTGACTGTGCCCATGGAAGGGGGAAGGAGAAACAGCAGAAAAAAGGAGAGGTATGGCTGGGTGGATGATTACTCTGCATTGCCTATATCTGTCAGAGCCACTGTGTCTCTTCTGGAATGGATACCCCTCCCTCCCTCCCTTCCTCCTCACAAGATCATGAGCCTCAGCTGGGAGGCACAGTATCACTGAATCCAAATATTGGGGGGTGGAGAGTCAGCACAATGAGACTTACCTGAGGGTCATAGTGGTCCCTCAGAGCAGTAGACAAGGTAACCCAGAAATTAAAATGGACTTAATTTTGTCTGAAGAAGAATCTGGACACCCTGAAGAAAAAGATATGAAGAAAAAATATGGGCCCAGATATTCAAACTGCGCCCAAAAAGTGTGCAATAGAAGGAGCAAGTGCAAGTCTATTGCACCCATGCACAAAAGACGCGATATTCAAAAACGGAGCAGGCCAATTTGAGCCTACAGCCGACGACTGAATATCGCACCACCTACACCATAGCGCAACTAGGGAGGGGAAGCTGAGCAGATCTGATGCGCCATAGCGCAACATGGGATGTTCAGCTGAGCAGTCCAGAGGCGCCATAGCGCAACCAGGGAGCCTCCCAGCTGCAGAGCAATGTAACTGCACAATCAGGGAGGTAGGGGCCCACCACCCATGCCACAGATCGGCACAGGAACACACAGTAGAACAGACATTGTCCCCCCACACCCCAAGCACAGCACAACTGGGGGAAGGCTGGAATAACCACTGGCCCATGGAGACAAGCAACCAACCCACAGCCTGGCCATGGTGCCCCATCACACCTACCGGCAAGCTGTGACTGGCACACAAGGAGGGCAGACCACTCTGTGCCACACCATCCCCCCCAGTGCACAGCATACCCTGCACTGTGACCCCCAGACACCCCCCCATGATCAGTGACCACCACTGCAGGAAACCCCATGCATGTCACCACCCCACTGTGTCAATGCAACCCTGTGCACCACAGAGCCATGCAAGCCAGCCCCACCATGAGCACCCATCAGTGGGTTTGCAGCACATGGCAATGCAACAATGGCAGACACAGTGCCACCATGCACAGTCCCCCCGAGGTACTGCTGAGAGACCGACCATGCGTTGGCACAAGAGGTACCCCACATGGGACGGGTGTGCCCTTGACACCACCACCAGTGGTACAGCGCCCTGCACAGTATTCCAGTGACACACCCCGACCCACCACTGGTCACAACAGCCAGCACAGACACCCACAGTGGTGCATGGAAGCATGCACCACACCGGATGCCACACAGGGTATGGACAGACACCCACCCATACGCAAGGGCACAACAACACAGGGATGCAGCGGTGGGGCAACCAAACCTCCATTGTGGGCCCATGTAAGCGTGTACACACAACCGCGGTCCACCATGGCACTGGGTGCCAGCCACCCTCGCAGGCACTGTGGACCCGTACACCACCAGTAGTCACCCGGAGCACAAGCCACAGACAGTGGGGCACATCCCCTGCAACACACACAAGCCACAGCATGGAGGTGAGACAATGACCGTGTTGCCCACAGTGCCACCCGAGCCAGGTATGCACCACAACAGTGACGGGGCAACCCAGCAAAGTGACGGGTACAGTGTCCGCCCTGCAGGGAATGCCACCACTGACATGCCAGTGGACTGTGCAGGTCACAGACAGGCCTGTGTGTCAGCTGCACAAGCCATGGACGGGCCGATGGGTGTGCCATGGACACAGAGCATGCGCCATGGACCACTGCACACAGTCATCCAGTGCACAGGGAACAACACACACAACACAGACACTGACTGATATCTACCCCCACACCATAGTCACCTCCACATGGACACACACACACACACACACACACACACACACACACACACACATACCCATGACTGCACCACCCCTGATGTCATAACACCACTGCAGATGAGCACCTATAGCCCCCTGCAAATCAGAGACCACCACAGTATTCATATCAAATTCAAATGTATTGTAAATATAAAAGTGAACTATGTACAACAATAAAAACTATATACAAGTTTGGGGGGGGGACACAAACAAGGTGGGGGTGGGTAGGGAGAAGGGGTGGACAAATGGGATGGGATAGGAGTGGTGTGAGGGTGGGTCCAGAGGGGTAGGGGAAGTCAGGGACTGAAGGACTGTCATCTGGACTGCCGTTTCTGGCTCTGGGACCTCTGGCCTCTGTGCCTTTGCAGCACCCCCATTGTGTCAAGCCTCCTCCAGATGTCGAGGGACTCGCGGGCTAGCTGAAGGAGCTCCCGTAAGGTGTCCCAAATGTCCCTGAGATGGCGTGTACCTAGGACAAGGGAGCACAGTCAATAGGTGTGAATGCATAACCCCATACAGCCCGCCCACTGTGCATGGCATACGGCCATGGGACATACCACTGTGATGGTGTGTGACCACCTGCAGTGATCACGTCCACAGGACCTGCCCACCCAGGCGCATACAGCTATGCGGAATGCTGCACACACCCACCGGCCAAGTCATGCACAGCACCACCGTGGCTGTTTAGTGACATGGCTATGTGGTGCAAAGGCAGTGGCACAGCCATGCACCTGGTGCACGCATGGACCACCAGTGACGCACACCCAGACATGCATTGCCACTGGACAGTGTTGACTGTAACAAGTGGTGTGCATGGCAGTGATGTCGATGAATGGTGGCCATGCCCTGCTGCCCACCCTGTCACACAGCATGCAGTACTAATCATGGATGTATGACACTCACCCTCATCGGGCCGGTCAGGTGGGCATTGATGGCCCTCGCCCCGCCTGGCTGCATTGTCCTCCCCCTTCCGCCGCTCTGCCTGCAATCTGCGGAGTTCATCCAGGCCTGTGGGAAAAAAAAAGGGGAGAAGAACATCAGTACATTCCCGAAGCAAAGTCCCCCTGCCTCAAGGTGTGTGCCCTCCCACCCAGCCAGACCCACCCACCCACCCTGTGAACACCGCCACGGCCAACCCCATACGGTCCCTCCCTATGTGTTGGACACATACAACACTGTGACTCATATGGATGATAAAAGTGTGTAGACAGAACCCCTACCTGGACGTGGCACCGTGCCCCTCCTGGCATGTGCCAGCAGTTGGGCCAGTAGCTCCTGCTCCCTCCTGCGCAGGTCACCATAGTGGTGCCTGCACTGCTCAGCACTACGCCCCCATCCTGTGGCCTCTTCCAGGGCAGTGGCCACCTCCTGCCACACCTGGGTCCTGGCCCTGTCCAGGGGGGCCTCCCCGAAGAGAGGCCCATGGTGTGGCTCAACAATGGCCACCAGATTGGCCAGCTCAATAGCTGTCCACTGTGCTGCCCATCTGTGCACCATTCTAGCAGCTATAGTAGGCAATATGGTGCTCTGCAACGTGGCTCCCCACGTGCAGATGCTGTGTGGTACAGTGCTGCCATTCCCTATCGCACTGTTCAGTAACAGCGGGATAGAGGTGCACCTATGCCTGACGCATGGCGCCAAGGGGGCAAAGGTCGGGCACAGGGTCAAGGGTCTCTGGCGCAAGGCCACGCACAGCACCGTCAGATGACAATGCGTGCAGCGTGATTGGCTGCCTGTGTGCCAGCGCCATAGCAGACTACCGGGCAGTTGGGCCGTTGCACCTATGATGGCCCAGTGCCACAGTGCCATGTAGTGAGTGACCATCGCTATAGCACCACTGACACAATGATGGCCATGCCCTACATTGCCTACCGTGCACAGCACATCATCAGCACGGCAGACGCCTGTGTCAGCAACCCGGGCATGCACAGTGAGGTGTACTACGCATGTCACAGGACTGCGCCATTGCTCAGCACATTTAACACAATTGCGCAAAGTGCAACAACGCGATATTCAGCCGTCATATGCAGATCATCTAATCAGCCATTCAATGGCGCAGCACTGCAATTTGCATCTACTTAAAGTTGCTCCTCGCCTCATTTTCATGGATTGCTCTATAAAGGTGCGACAATGTGCTGCAGTGGCCATAGTCGGTTACTGCAGTTTATTGGTGAGTTGCATGCTGTTTGGGAGTGTGGACTGTGGATTCAGGGACATGCATGGGACTGCACAGCCACAGGTAACAACTGCCATTCTTACAGGCTACATAATGACTGAGCAGGTTGTTGGAGAGGAGGAAAACAGTGGTGGAAGGAGGCCAAATTTTACAAAGGCTGAAACCGAGGCCCTGTTCGAGGCCTACCTGGATCAGGAGCCACTGCTCAGTGGATGGCGCGGAACCCCTCAGGCCCGTGCTGCTACATGGAAGGAGGTGGCATGTGCCGTAAACCTGCATGGCAGCCACCAGCGCTCCGTGCAGGAGTGTAAGAAGAAGATGGGCATGGACAGGAGGAGGGTAAGGGAGAAGGTGGCTGCGATCTGGGCAGCACATGCTGCAACAGGTGGAGGACAGTCGGAGGTGGTACAGCTGACCCCAGTGGAGGACAGGCTTGCTGGAAGCATGCAGCGCAGTGCCATTGAGGGTGTTCTGGGTGGTGGCCCATCACTGTATGGTAAGTCATGGTCAAGGCCCCTAGAATTCTGCGGCCACAGAATTTTGCGCAGAACTTGCAATCTACCGCAGAACTTCTGCAGTGCCGCAGAATTCACTCTTCTTGTTGATTTTTTATTAATATTTCTGTTTTTCCAAAGAATCTGATTCCCTTCCCCTCTTTTTATATCCTAAACCCCCTATGTGCTCATAATGTGATGTTATCAATACTATAACATCATACATTAGCTAATGAAATGGCAGCAATCTGCAACAGAAATGAACAGTCACTTATCTACCACAGCTCCCACTGTCAGAGACGGTGGCACAGCACATCAGGCATGGTGATATTTGCTCAACCTGCACTACAGCCTAATCCAATTTTCAGTCTTACATTATTGCACTAAGGCCAACTTAAACAAAACCTTGTCAATAGCACAGACCTGTTAAGTCCATACCTCACTTTGTACAAACCTGTTTCTGCCTTTAAGGTATAGAGATGCCATCTGAAATGAATAACTGGTAAAATGAATTTAACTGTCATTTTTAAGAAAAATAATTATGCCCAGAAAAGTGGAATATAGTAATGTGCAGACCTGTTGAAAGAATAGACCTGTTAAATAAATAATTGCACTGTACGCATTTTTGCCAGGGTTATTGATTACATATTGTCATTGGTTGATAGAATCACCTAAAAGTTATGGAGAAATGTTGTGTGCAGGGACAGCTGTTGGGCCAGAGGGTAGCATGCTGTGTTCCGTGCGGCAACTCAGGTTCAGAGATTAGCTCTGGGAGCTGGCTGGGCAGCACAAGGATTGGTGGAACACATCATTGCTCAGAGCCTGGGAAGGTATGGTGCAGTGTTCTGTCACATGGTGGACACATTGTGCTGGTCTGGAGAGCTCTATCTCCCAATCGGTTCACATGCATGTCATGGCCTGATGGTGTTACGCAGTGTGTCAGGGAAAGCAGGTTGACATCAAAAATGAGTTTTGCAATAACTCCTCTATTCCATTTCTAATGGAACCTGTATGAATGAGGATGCAAATTCATGGAAATAAAAAAAATATATACACACACACACACACACACACACACACACACACACACACACACACAGGCCCAGATATTCAAACTGTGCTCAAAATAGAGCGCAACAGCAGGAGTAAGCACAAACCAGTTGCGCAAATGCAACAGGTGCGATATTCAAACATGGAGCAGAACAAATTGCAAGCAACCAACATCTGAATATATACACATACTGCGCCATAGCGCAACCAGGAAGGAGAAGCTGAGCGAAATGTTGCGCTATGGCACAACCAGGGCAGCCCAGCTGAGTATTCCAGAGGTGCCATAGCAAGCAGAGCCCCCCAGAGCAATGGAACTGCCATCCAGGAGGCAGGCTGGGGCCCACCGCCAGCCATGCCACACATGGGCACAGGAACACACTGCAGAACCCACACCACACCTGCACACCCCAAGCACAGCATCACTGGGGGTGGGACGGATGATCTACTTGCCCATGGGGACAAGCCAACAAAGCATAGCAGAGCCATGACACCCCAGCACAACCACTGGCAGGCTGAGAGTGCCACACACAGGGGGTTGACAACCACAGTGCACATCAGCCCCCTGTACGCACAGCACACCCTGCACTGTGACCCCAAGACACCACCTATGTGCAGTGACTGGCACTGCAGGAAACCATGCATCCCCCCCAGCACACGTCAACCCCGTGCAGCACAGAAGCCTACAAGCCAGACACACCCTGTGCACCCAGCAGTGGGTGGCAGCAGATGGCAAGACCAACCGAAAGTCACTGCCATGCTGGAGATACCTCCCCATGCACACACACGCACACACACACACACATACCCAGGTCCATACCACCCCAGATGGCATGTACACCCCTGCAACTGAGCACCCATAGGCAGCTGCAAATCAGAGACCAACACATTATTCGTATAAAAATATAAATGTATATTAACACAACCAACATGAACAAGAACAATTACAACTATTTACAAGGGGGATGGGTACAAGGTAGGGTGGTCAAGGGGTAGGGATGACAAACTTGGAGAGGAAGGCAGGTGGTAGGGATGGGAGAAGTGGGAAGGAAAAATAAGCTCATGGAGCCAGCCGGCCGACCGTCCCTCTGGCTGGTGTCTGCCAGTCCCCTGCCGCCTCCTCCTCAGGCCATGGTGGTGTATCGACTGGAGGATAGTGTTGTTGTCGGCCACAAGCTGTCTGATGGCCCGGACATCCCTCACCAGGCGATGGAGAACCTCGAGGCCTAGGAAAATGGGAACACAGTCAATGGCTGTGACTGACCACAACCCTGAACACCACCCAACCTGCAAGCCATATAGCCCAATGTCCCGCACCTGTGATGGCATGCACCCACCCACAGTGAACATGCACATGGCCATCACAAACAGGCGGCACCAGCTATGCGCACCACTGCACACACACACTGCCCATGTCCATCACAGCACAAACAAGGCTGGCAAGTGACGTGGCAACGTGGTGCAATGCCAGTTACACAGCTATGTGCCCAGTGCATGCATGGACCACCAGTGATGCATACACAGACGTGCTGTGAAACTGGACAGTGATTCATGTCACCTGTGTCGTGCCTACAGACATAGATACATAGCCAGTGTCGGCAGATAAGGGCCTATGGCCCACACAGTCTGTCCATTTCAGCCTGTAAGTTCACTTTGTTTACCTAGAAGTCTGTTGCCCCTTACCCCTGACCTCAAGAATTCTGTTATGTCTATCCTGTGCAGTCTGAAATCCCGTGAGTGTGTCAGCCCCCACCACTCCCTCTGGCAGGGTGTTCCACTTGTACACCACCCGCTCTGTGAAGAAAGTCTTGCTCATGTTTCCCGAATCGTTTCTCCTCCAACTGCATCCCATGCCCTGTAGTCCTGGAACATCTTTTGCACTTCAAAAATAGTGTTTCTGCACCCTGTTCCACCCTGTAAGATACTTGTATGTCTCTATCATATCCCTCTCCCTCCCTCCTCCTCCAGGGAGTACAGGTTCAGTTCCTTCAACCTGTCTCCATAGGAGTTGTGATGCAAGCCATGCACCATCTTTGTTGCCCTCCTCTGAACCTTCTCTGCCCACTCTACGTCCTTACGTAGGTATGGTCTCCAGAAATGTACACTGTACTACAGGTGGGGCCTCACTAGTGTCTTGTATAGTGGAATTATGACCTCCCCTTTCCTGCATGTTTGTATTGTGCAGGGCTACTGGCCCCCCCCCAGCATGCAATAGCATCCATGAAGTCATGATACTCACACTGCTCAAGCAGCTCTGACTGCCGCTGTTGCCGGCGCTGCTGCTGCTGCTGCTGGTGGGGTGCAACCCCTGCTGGCACCGGGTCCCTGGCACGGCCCTCAGCAATGTGGCCCCGCATCCTCACATCCCGGCCTGTGGGAGACATATGTTGAGACAAACATCAGTGTGACTCAAAAGCAGACTGCCCCTGCCCCAGTGACAGTGCCTGCCCACACAGCCATACCCATTCATCTCACAGCTGCACACACTGACACAGCCAACCATGGCCGAGCCATCACCTATGCACAGCCACCAAAACACACACACACCCCTACAGATAATACAGGTGCATGATGGCACACCCACCTGGCCTAGGCACCACGCCCGCCTGGCACGTGAACGCAGCCGTTAACAGCTCTTGCGTTTTCTCGGCGGAGGTCATTGTACCGGTGCCGCACTGCTCAGCAGACCGGCACTGTCCAGTGACCCCACCAGGTCAGTGGCCACTTGCTGCCACACTCACTTCCTTGCACTGTGAGGGCACCTCACCATAAAGGCCATCATAGTGTGGCTTAACTAGGGCCACCAGGTTGGCCACTTCAAGCTGGCTCCAGGACACCGCCCTCCTCCTAGCCATGGCACCAACTTTACAGCAGGCAATATGGCGCCCCACTGCGCTGTAACCCCACGTGGAGATGTTGCGCAATAGACCACCACAGGCTCCAATCGCGTTGTTCGAACAGTGCAGTCACTTCACATAGCGCTGTCACCAGACAGCGCAATAGGGATGTACACATGGCAGGTGAACAGTGCCAGGGGGCAAAGGTCATACAGAAGGTCATGGGCAATGACGCAAGGCTACGCACAGCGCCATCTGACGTATAGGCATCCTGCGCGACCGACCAGCTGCGTACCAGTGCCACAGTGGAGTATTGCACAGTAGTGCCACAGCACCATATAGTGCCCATTGCTGTAGCACCACTGGCACAATGGTGGCCATGGCCTGAATTGCCGATCGCGCTCAGCATGTCAGCAGCGTGACAGACGCCTGCGTAAGCTATCTGGGCATGCACAATGCAGTGTACCACACAGGCACAGATCTGCGCCATTGGCTCAGCCGACTCTTCCAGATGGCGCAAAGCGCAGATTCATGGAGTATTCAGCCGAACATGCAAATCATCTGATCAGCCATTCAAGGGCTTAGTGGCGTGATTTGCATGTCATTATAGTTGCTCCACCCTAATTTGCATGTATTGCGCTATAAATGTGCGATACTCGGCTGCGCTCAGATTCGTTACTGCAGGTGAGAGGTGAGTTGCATGCTGTGTGATGTTCAGGACAATGGTCATGGGAAAATGCTGTAGATTGCACAGTGACAGGTGTCCACTTCCCCCCATACAGATCGCCATGACTGAGCAGAGCCAAGGTGAGGGTGAGGATGGTGGGCGTAGGAGGAGGCCCAACTTTACAGCAGCAGAGACGAAGGCCCTCTTCCAGGCCTACCTGGATGAGGAGCCAGTACTGAGTGGATGGAGGGGCACCCCTCAGTCCCGTGAGGCTGCATGGGAGGGGGTAGCTCGGGCCGTTAACCTGTACGGAAGCCACCAGTGCTCCGTGCAGGAATGCAAGAAAAAGATGGGGACAGACAGCAGGAGGTTGAAGGAGAAGGTGGCAGCCTTCAGGGCGGCATGTGCTGGCACTGGCGGGGGCCCACCAGTGGTGTTGGAGCTGACCCCGACTAAGGAGACACTGGTCGCAGCCATGCAGCCGAGCACCATTGAGGGCGTACCAGGCGGTGGATTCCAGACAGGTGGAAACCCATCACTGCACGGTATGACATGGTGGTGGTGTTTGGGGGCGGTTGTTCACATGCACTCACATGTACTCTTTTCTGTTACAGATCCTGTTCATCTTCAGGAGACGGTGGTGGTGGGTCCAGACAGTGATGCTGACCTGCTGGACATGGAGGAGGGTCCATCCACCTCCACCACCAGCCAGCAGGCACTGCAGCAGCATGCACGCTGGGCCGCCAACTCTGGTGTCAGTGATACGGGTGCGGGGGGTGCACAGCCTGTGTCTCAGCAGTCTGGTATGCAAGCATGCCAGCACGCTGTGACCATGGCTGTAGCACGTACCTGCACCATTGATGATAGAAGGCCTGCAATGGGCAGTGATGGTTGTGTGTCCCATGACGGACACACGGCAGGCCAGCACGTGCCCCTGGGCCTTTCTGGTTCCAACTTGTGTACCAGCATGCTGGCACGGTCCCAGACTGTGCCTGTCAGCACCGGTGGGGCAGCACTGGTGGCTGTGCAGGTGTCTGGCACTGTTGCCAGCACAGCAGTGGAACGAGTGGACCCGGGGGCACAGCAGTTGGAGGGGCAGCAGCAGCAGTCACCCACCAGGTCTGGGGGTACAGTGTCAAGCAGTGGCACATGTCCGCCGCCCTTTGATCCACCCATTCCTGGTCCTGGCGAACAGCGCCCACCCTCAAAGGGTGTTGTGCATCAGGACCGTCCACACCCTGGGGGTCAGGATGCCGTTGAGGCACAGTACCCATTGGACGAGCACACCCGCCTGCTGCAGGAATCAGTACAGCTGCAGAGGCGGGTTGCAAGGTCCGTGGAGGCACTGTCTGTGTCCGTGGAGCGGCACAGCAGGGAGTGTGCTCAGGACCGAGCCGAGCTGGTCCGTATGCGGACAGATGTGACCGACGCCATTGACAGGCTGACCCAGGCAGTGGTCTCTGTCGTGGCCGCATTGGGCACACAGTCAGGTGCCCCTGTACCGCACACCCCACACAGTGCACTCTCCACTCCCCATTCCCGGCGTCGTGTGACACCAGGTCTGTCGATGCCTGGTTCTGCTGTGGGCATCCCAAGCACCCCTGGTGCAGGTTTGTTCGGCATGCTGCAGACCCCTGTGCAGGCAAGGTCGCGTTCGTGCAGTGGGACCCCTGGTGGTGCAACAGTGCCACCTCATGTGGCCCCTGCTCAGCCTGCCCGTGCTGTTGGGTCATGGCGGGGCCACCCACGAACTGCTGTGGTCGTGGGACAGTGCTACATGACTGAGCTGTCCCCAGTGCGGGCCCTGTCTGGTGCTGCCATGTGCTGTGTGTCATGGTGGGCAGTGCACTGCTGGGTGCTCTGCTCACCACGCCGACACACGGACCACCTGCACACCCTCCCAACTGCTGTCCACAGGTGCGTGTGCATGATGATGCCTGCATTGCTCTGTACACCAAGGTGCAAGGGTGCCCAACATCTGGACAGTACAGGTGGTGGGGGTGGTCGGTGGTGCTGTGCGTTAGCAATGTCGGTTCTGCAGTGCTGTGCATCTGCCCATGTACGCTCTGTGCCTGGTATGTGTGTGTCCATATGAGTGCTCACCCCTCCCTGATGGTGTGTCTGTATGCCTGGACCGTTCCACTCCCCTGACCGTCATGCACCCCTGGTGTGTTCCCCTGTGTGCCTGTGGTTTGCGCATGGACAGTGTTGGTTGCACATGTCCCCTTGACTTACCTGTGTTGTGCGTAGTGCTCCTCTGTGATGGTGTCCCGGTGCAGCTGTGCCTGCCGGATTAGTCGGGGGTCCCTCCGTCCTGGGGGGGCTGCTCATCACCATCAACACCGGCGCCACTGGCATCAGTCGGGGGTCCCTCCGTCCTGGGGGGGCTGCTCATCACCATCAACACCGGCGCCACTGGCATCCCCATCGCTGTCCCCCTGTTCAACCTGTACGGCTATCCCATGGTCTTTGGCCATGTTGTCAGGATGCAACAGGCCAGGAATATCCCACAGGCTTTTTGGCGCTGTACTGTAGGGCACCGCCGGAGGTGTCTAGGCATCGGAAGTTGCCTTGAGCATCCCAAACACCCGCTCTATGATGTTGCAGGTTAAGTGCATGTACCTCATTATAGCATAGCTGCGCATTGGGGCGTGGCGCCGGTATGGTGTGAGCAGCCAGGGATGGAGTGGTATCCGCAGTCACCTGTGTGAGATAGTGGAGATCAGTGTCATGTTCAGGTCCATATTGGCTATCTCCTGTGTGCCACTACCATGGCACCTGTGGCATCCCACCCTTGCCCCCGAGTTTGCATTCCATACATGTGTACTCACCCACTAGATGTCCTGTGGGGATGTCCCCACCTCTAATCGATGGCACAGTGCAGATTGATACCATATGTAGGCATCATGTGTCCGCCAGGTGTGTGTGGCACAGACATTGATTATGCACCCAGTGGCATCACACACCACCTGGCAGTTGACACTAGGGAATCCCTCTCTGTTCGATATCGTGGCCATCGGGGCCAGGTGGCATGCGGATGGCCACATGGATGCAGTCTATGGCCCCTAGCACGCCAGGCATACGTGCTACCTTGTGGAACTCCTGCATGTTTGCTGTATGCTCTGCCATGGTGCTGGGGAAATGGATGTACTCCGCAGCATGTGGCAGCAGTGCGCTGAGGAATTGGGTGAGGATGCATGACGTGGCCGACTGTGATGCCTGTGGTGTCCCCTGTTGGTTCTCTGGAAGGTGCCCGGCGCAGCAGGCACATGCAGGCTGTCACCTTGGTCTCCACCGACAGAGTGTGACTCGGCCGTGAGGGTGCCTGCATCACATCACTGCACAGCTCACAGAGCCATCTCAGTATTGCCCTGTTCAGGCGGTACCGCCCACGATCTCTACATCTGTGTACAGCTCAAAGCTGATGCAGGCACAGTACCGCCTGTCGGGGCATATCACCACGGCCCCTTCCACGGCCACGCCCCTGCAGCATGCATTCTCCCCCTCATTACAGCTTCCATGTGAAACTGGCACTGTCCATCTCCCTGGCTTCTGACCTCCCCTGGCTGGTGTTGCTGTGTTACCCCCGCTGTCCTGACTGCTACTTCCACTGCACCAGGCACCTCGCTGGCCTCTGCAGACTATGGGCCACACTTTCCTTGCCTGCCCTTTGCTGTCTGTCTGTCTGTCTCTCTCTCTCTCTCTCCCCACTTGGCAGCCTGGTAGCGCTTCTTGGCGCCTACTTCCTTGAGCCTTTTATTTTGGCTCATTTCGCTAGTGAGCAATTTCCGTTGTGCCGCTTCGGCGCATTGCGCAAGTCTTTGAATATCGATTGCGGTCTTTATGCATGGATCCACCCCTTCAGTTGCGCATGCCTTCATTTTCATTGCGCTGTTGCTCAGCATATTTTCGGGCGTAACTGCTCCTTCTGAATATCGCTAAATGGCGAGTTTTGACTTACATGCGAACCCTTTGAATATCTGGGCACAGTATTCTGTATCTCTCACCACACACACACATTTGTATGTATGTTACAGATTGCGTATAAATGTATCAGAGATACACAGTGGGAACCTCATGAATGGTGTAGAAAGCACATACAAATATATAAGTGATAGACAGTGGAAACCTCATTAGTGGGATAGATAGCATGCATATAGAAATACTTTATTGATCACATAAGATCCCCTCTGCATATGTCATTTATTTAAGAGGCTAGGATCTTAAGGGAGAGACATTTGTTTTGCTTTTTTAGGCATAAAATTATTTTTATAATTCTGTTATTTTTTGAACTAGTGTTACTGTGCTTTCCATCATCCTGATTGCTATAAAAACTGCCATGAAAGTGAAGTCAGGATGACAAGCTGTCACTGTGATGTGGTAGTTTGTTAGTGCTGCAGAACTTCTGCAGAAATTACAAACCACCGCCGCAGAAGTTCTGTGGCAAATGGTAGTCTTGCCGCAGAACTTGGTCCCACTGTGCCGCAGAAAAGTAGGGGCCCTGGTCATGGTCTGTCTATGGGGGGGCAAGGTAGGTCACATGCAGTAACGCAACTTTGCTTTCCCTTACAGATCCTGAGCATCTGCATGGGTCAGCGGTGGTGGGCCTGTCCACTGCGGACAGTCGGATGGAGTCGGAGGTGGGACTATCCACCTTCACAGGTATATGTGTTTCATTGCGACAGTGGGGCCGCCTGGCTGTCCACACTGATGTCATTGTGACAGGTGTGGAGGAAGCTCTGCCTGTGTCCCAGCGTGCTGGTGTCCATGGATGCCAGCACGCTGTGGCTGTGGCCGGGGCAGAGTCTGGCACCAGTGATGATGACATGACCGTCATGGGCAGTGACATGTGTGTGCCACAGGATGGCCACACAGCAGGGCAATTCGCGCCCATGACTGTGGGTGGTGCCGCCGTGGAGGCCTGCATGTCAGCACAGTCCCAGGCTGAGCCTGTCAGCACCAGTGGGGCAGCACTGGTGTCTGTTCAGGACAGTGGGACTGTTGCGGCCACTGTGGTGGCACCACTGAGCTCTGGGGTGCGGCAGCCAGAGGGGCAGCATCAGCAGTCACCCACTGTGCTTGGGGGTACAGGTTTCAGTGGCAGCGTCTGTGCACCACCTGTGGACATGCCCAGACCTGGTCCTGGTGTGCAGCACCCACCCTCAAGGGGTGCTGAACATCAGGGCCTTGCACACCCTGAGGGACAGGATGCCGAGGAGGTTGATGACCTCTTGGACAAGCACACCCACCTACTGCGAGCATCGGTCCAGCAGCAGATGTGGCTTGCGACGTCCATGGATGCACTGCATGTGGCTCTGGAGTGGGCAGAGGAGCATCGCAGTAGGGACACCGCACTGATCCTGGCAGGGATGGACCATTTGTGGGAGGATGTGACCGCTGCCATTAACAGGCATGCACAGCCATTCATTGCTGTCATGGCCACAATGGGCACACAGTCAGGTGCCCATGCATCGCGGACACCACGCAGTGCGCTATCCACCCCCCTTTCCCGGCGTCGTGCGACTCCCACCCTGTCGATGCCGGGTTCAGCTGTGGGCATCCCGAGCACTCCTGGTACAGGCATGTTCGGTGTGCTGCAGACCCCTGCGCGAGCAAGGTCACATTCATGCAGTGGAACCCCTGGGGGACAATCGGTGCCACCCCATGAGGCCAGCGGTCAGCCTGCCAGTGCTGGCGACTCTCAGCATCCGTGGTGGCTGTGGCACTGTGTCGTGTGACTGACCTGTCTCCCAGCATGGCTACTGTCTGGTGCTGCCCTGTGTGCATTGTGTGTGTCAGTGGGCAGTGCATGGGTGGGTACCCGGCCCTGCACGTGGAAACACAGTCCATCTGCACACCCTCCCGGCTGTTGTCCGCAGTTGCGTGTGCATAATGATACCTGCACTGTGCTGTACACCAAAGTGCAATGGTGCTCAGCATCTGACACATGCACATGGACAGGCAGTGGGCGTGGTGGCCTGTGGACATGTGTGTTGCTAGGGTGTGCATTCTGGGTCGGTGTGCCTTCTGCCCTCTGTGCACGTTTGTTGCATTGTGTGTGTGTGTGTGTGTGTGTCCTTCTGGCGTAGCATGTTAATCCTCACCCATCCCTGGCTGTGTGTGTGCCTCTGGCCCTGCCACTTCCCTTGATGGCATGCACCCCTGGTGTGTCCATGCATGTTTGTGGTTGTGCCTTGCCACTGGTGGTTGCGCATGGCCCCATGGCTTACCTGGTTGGCTGAAGTGCTCCTCCGTGATGGTGTCCCGTGCAGCTGTGCCAGCCGGAGCAGTTGGGGTCCTGTCGCCGGGGGCTGCCCATTACCATCGCCACTGGCGCCCCATCGTCCCATCACTGTCCCCTTGACCTGTACAGCTATCCCACATTCATTGGCCATGTTGTGCAGGATGCAACAGGCCAGGAATATCCTGCAGGCCTTTGAGGGGCTGTACTGTAGGGCACTGCCGGAGGTGTCCAGGCAATGGAAATGTGCCTTCAGCATCCCGAACACCCACTCAATGACATTACGTGTGGTGGCGTGTGCCTCATTGTAGTGTTGCTGCGATGGGGTCGCGGGCTGCCGGTAGGGTGTGAGCAGCCAGAGACGGAGTGGGTATCCAGTGTCACCTGTGCGTAGAGGGTGGAGGTTAGTATTGTGATCAGCATCGCCCTGCCCCAGGCCATGTAGGCCACTACCATGCCACCTCTGGCCATGCCCCCCCCAGGCCCTATGAATGTCCATGTGGTTTGCATACTCACCCACTAGGTGTCCAGTGGCGATGTCCCCACTCTCAAATCTGTGGCACAGTGCCGACTGGTGCCAGATGAAAGAATTGTGTGCTCCCCCAGGGTGCGTGGCACAGACATTGATGATGTGTCCCCTGGCATCGCACACCACCTGGCAGTTGATGCCGGCATAGCCCTTGCGATTCACGTATGCGGCCCCCTCGGGGCCAGGTGGTGTGCGTATGGCCACATGGGTGCAGTCTATTGCCCCTAGCACGCCAGGCATACGTGCTACCCTGTGGAACTCCTGTATGTTTGCTGTGTGCTCCGCTGCTGTGCTGGGGAAATGGATGTACTCCTCAGCATGTGGCAGCAGTGAGCTGAGGAATTGGGCGAGGTGGCGTGATGTGGCCAACTGGGTTATGCCTGTGGTGTCCCCAGTTGGTCTCTGGAAGGTACCCGTGGTGAGCAAGCACATGCAGGCTGTTACCTTGGTCTCCACTGACAGGGCATGGCTCCGTCGTGTGGGTGCCTGCATCACATCACTGCACAGCTCACAGAGCCACCTCAGAACTGCCCTGTTCAAGCGGTACTTGCCCACAATCTCAGTATCAGTGTACAACTCAAAGCTAGTGTGGGCTCGGTACTGCCTGTTGGGGGCATACCGCCGACTGGCCCTTCCACGGCCACGCCCCCCTGCCGCCCGCCTTCTCACCCCCCTCATTATGGCCTCCATGTGGAAGATGGCACTGGCCATGTTCCTGGCTTGTGTTCACTCCCGGCAGCTGTTGCTGTATTCCCCCGCTGTCCTGGCTGCTACCTCCCTGCAACTGCCACACCTGCCTGTGCTGGCCTCGTGCTGTGTGGCTCCCACACCTTCCTGTGCCTGGCTGTTCAGAGTGACCTTTCCCTGGCCTGCCCTGTTTGTGCCTCCTGCCCTGTCTGTCTGCCTCTGCTTCTGACACATGTGGCTTCCCTGTAGTGTTTTTGCGCCTCTTCCTTGCTCCTTTTCATTTTGGCTCATTTCCACTATGGCGCAACTTCCGCTTGCTCCACTATTGCGCATGGCGCAAGTCTTTGAATATCACACTGCGCCATTTATGCATGGTTCCTCCCCCTTCGGTTGCGCATGCCTTCATTATCATTGTGCTGTTGCTCAGCATGATTTTGGGGGCGCAACTGCCTCCTGCTGAATATCACAGAATGGTGCAATTTCGGACTTGCGCAGGCGCAACCCTATTGCACATGGCTCAACTCTTTTTTGAATATCTGGGCCATGGTTTTCAGGGCTGCTAGATGGCCTCCTGGTAAATGCAGGTATTGACCATGTGGAAGACCTGGGTTTCATTCTAGTGACCTGGGCTTCCAAATGGGCAGAAGAGATTGGAGAGCAGTTCACATGAATGCAATTGGTCTTTGAAAAAGGAACATGGCAAATGCCAATGCTCAGTGACTACTGGTGGCCCAGGAGAAGGAATCATACATACAAGTTATGTACCGTTCCTCCTTCTCTGACTCTTTGATTTTTTTTTTTTTTATTTTAGTTGTTTAACCAGGTGAGACACACTAAGCTGAAAGCTTTTTTACAGGTGCAACCTGGGAGCACAGAAAAGTTAAGTGACTTGCTCAGGGTCACACAGCATGCAAGTGGAAGCTGGGGAATTCAAACCCAGGTCTGGTCCACTGGATGTCACCAGATTTGCAGCTCAGAGCCTTAAACCACTGCACTATACTGCCTCCAATATAGTTTCCAAGTATCCTTTTGATATAGAGTAATTATTATTGCCAGCAGAAAGGAATACTCCTGGCATGATCTTTAAATCAAAATCAAATCAAATCATATTCATAAAAAAAGCACAATTCATTGCAATCCATGTGATTGTACAGATTAAAAACCATCAGACAGTAAATATAAATACTCATTAATCAATTTTAAAAATTACAGTCATTAAAAACCATATGTCAGCAGATTTAAAGAGGCTCAGGATCTTAAGGGCAGACTTAAAGCTCCCAACGGTCAGGCACTCTCTCACCCAACGAGGTAGAGAGTTCCACAGGGGAGGTGCCGCAAAAGCAAAAGAGTGGGCCACGGAGGTCTTAAGGTGGACCCTGGGATCCTCTAGCAATCCCTCGTCGGTGGACCAGAGTGGGTGGAGGGGGTGCTAGGGATAAAGGAGATCTTGTAAGTACTGGGGTCCAAGACTGTGTAGGGCATTACAGTTCAGTAACCCGACTTTAAAGGTGAGCCACCACTGAACTGGCAGCCAGTGCATGCTGCGGAGCACAGGTGTGACATAGAATGATCTTGATAAATCAGTCAACAACCTGGCCACTGCATCCTGCACTACCTGCAAGCAGCGTATATCAACCCCCCGGAAGCCCTAGGTAAAGGGCATTGCAGTAGTCAAGGCAGGAGGTCACGAAGGCATGGACCAACATTGGAAGATTGCCAGGTGGGACCAAGTGGTTTATCTGGGTGATATTCCTCAGGTGGTAAAAAGAGGTCTTAACAATGGCTGACACCTGAGATTTAAGAGTCAGACAGTCATCAAAAATAACGCCCAGATTCCGCACCTGGTCAGGGTTCACCAGCTGGGTACCACCGAGCCAAATCCCGGAAGGTTGTCCCACTGGAAACCCCATATCCAGATGACCTGGGTCCACCACCAACACCTCAATTTTATCCGGGTTCAACCTCAGCCAGTTGACACTCATCCAGCCCTGGATCTCAGAGAGGCAGTTATTAAAACTGAGACAGCATCATTTTGTTCGGACACAAAGGACATGTATAGCTGAGTATCATCTGCGTAGCAGTGAAAACTCAGTCCATACTGCCTTATAATGTCTCCCAATGGCAGCATATACACTGCGAACAACATGGGTGATAGAATGGAGCCCTGCGGGACTCTGCAGGATAGGGGGAGAGGAGCCAAGGAATAAATCCCCAACACCACTGTCTGAGTCCTATCCACTAGGAAGGATTGAAACCACCCGAGGACTGTACCTGACAGTCCACAGATCAACACAGATGCTCCAATAACACACCATGGTCCACAATGTCAAATGCTGTGGAGAGATCAAAGAGAACTAAGATCGAACGGGTCCTCCGATCTCTTGCTATGAGGAGATGATTAAGTACCTAAACCAATGCCATCTCGGTACTATGCCTCTTCCTAAATCCGGACTGGAGAGGATCATAGACATTGTGGATGATTAAATGATCCTCCAGCTGCAATGCAAACACCTTCATAATAACCTTACCCACAAAGGGTAGGTTGGAGACAGGTCTGTAGTTAGCCTGACAGTCAGGGTCGAGGGAAGATTTCTTAAAGAGAGATCTCACAACCACCTCCTTCAGTGGGTCAGGAAACACCCCTGTCTCCAACGAACTCCAGACTATCTCGGTTAGGACTAGGCCAATCACCTCAACACATCCCACAAGGAGACATGTTGGGTCCGGATCCAAACTTCAGCAAGTTGGTCGCAGACTCTGGATGATTGTTACAATGTCAGTGATCGCCAGCCGGCTGAAGTTGGACCAGGTAAACTGGGTGCTCTCCACCTCCTGCTGACCTCCACAACACCCAATAGAGGGTGCTAGGTGGATCTCAGCCCTGATGGTGGCAACCTTACCTGTGAAGAAGAGAGAAAACTCATCACACTTAATTTGTGAAAAAGCTCCCTGAGACCAAAGACAGAATGGACTACACAATCTGTTGACAGTCCAGAAGAGCTGAGCCAGTCGATTCTGCACAATGGCAATCTCCCTAGACAGGAACTCTGCCTTCATATGGGAGATTGCTGATTGATAGTCTTTATAATGATCCATCAGTCTAAGTCTGTCATCCAACAGGCCCGATTTCCACCAGCACCTCTTCAACCTTTGACCCACTCGTCTCATCTCTCACAAAGCCCCACCGAACCAGGGGAACTGTGGGTGAAGAGTGAGGGGGAAAACATGGACAGGAGCTACAGAATCCAGGGCTACCATCACTGCCTTATTAGTCCTAGCTTTCTCTTCACAACCAATAGATCCAGTACCACCATTAGACCATCAGGGGTCACGCCCCTTAAAGGGTGATACTGGACCATCTCCATAGGGGCAGGTCTATTAGGGGAGACCTCGAAGCCGAACCCTATGGTGTGATGGTCTGACCATCCAACTGGCTCCACAACCAAAGCGGAGATCTCCATCCCCAGGAGGAACACCAGACCCAATGAGTGACCACAATTGTGGGTGGCAGAGGTAATGATCTGTGTGATGCCCAATGAGATCATAAGTTGGAGAAAGTCTTGACCAAATTGCGAGAGTTCATCATTGACTCAGGCATTGAAGTCCCCCAGAAATAACCATCTGGAGGACTCCAACACCATGTTGACAATGAAGTCCACAACTTCCTGCAGAAATTCCTTCTCACCACCAGGTGGATGATAAATGAGAAGTATCCTGCAACCTACATCTGCCCCCATGATACACTCAAAGGATCTGGTTAACCCCACTGGAACATTCACAAGGCCCAGTTCCGATTTAAAACAAATGGCTACACCCCCACCTCTATGATCCACCCTCAGGCGGTGTATCACTGAGTACCCGGCTGGAACTGCTGACGCCAGTACTGGGCCAACATTTTCATCCAGCCAGGTCTCGGTGATGCAAGCCAGGTTAACTGTCCCAACAAGGTCAGCTATCTCAGCGGTCTCGTTTTTTTATAGATCTGGCATTGCACAACACCACCCGAGTAGGATGGGTAGACGAGGAAGACAGCACTACTTGCCCACATAAAGTGAAGCTCTTGGGTATGGAAACCAGGCGGAGAGAACCCCTGTCCTGGACCCATTTTTCCCAAGGGTGTCTCCTTGTCACCACAACCCCAATCCACCCACTCCCCTCCACTCCCCCACCAGGCCCAGCACCACCCCATTTTATCCTCCTCCTTCTAGCTATCCCCAAGGCACAGCAACATCTATATGTCTCAGCAGATAGAAGGGGACAGCTAAAAGGATGGAGGTCCCTGAGTCTGGTAAGAGACTAGTACCTGACCATCTGTGCCCTCTGCCAACACATACTAAACCAAAGGCAGCCACATAGCACACAACCAGCACACAACAATATATCAACATACTCCCACACTTTACAATCAAACAACAAACAAACAATACACCACAAAATATCAGACACACTCAGAGCACCTACAACACAAAATCCACAGTTTTACAAAATTTACCAAATAAAGCACAAAACCCTCCCTTATAATGGAATAACAAGACTAATAAAAACAAAAATGAGATGGAAATCTTTAGGCAGTTTTTATGAGTCTTTCCACAATTCAATGAGTCACCAGTTCTCCCAACAGGCCATTGGAGCTCTTACTTTTCTCTGGCAGATATGTCCAAAAATCTCCAGAGTATTGTTAAGCTCTCACCAAAACTTCAACAGCGAAGCTCAGCAGATTTTATAGAAACTGGGTAAATACCAGGCACTCTCACTGCCTTTAAATATCTGGATATTAACTGAATAAGCCCGAAACCTGACCAAGTTGGATAGAGATCTCAAGTCCTTTCTTTCAGTGTCCCTGTAGGAACCATTGATGTTCCTTACTTTTAACCCTCTTTCCTTGTTAATTGTTCCTTCTAGTTCTGAACCAACAGCTTTAAACTACTAGCCCTCTGCACTGTGCAGACTTCTCCCATGGCTACCACCACTGCAACAGCAGCTGAAGCTCTGTATGGGCCACAGTCAGGTGCACAATTCAGGAGCAAGGATCAGGCTTTAAACCCACCCAAAAACAGGCACCCGTACCCAAATAATCCCAGATTTTCAGCTCCGGGACTGTGCCCGCCCACCGGCAGACACCCCCAACAACCAAGAGGAGCCTGTTGCATTGTCCATTCATTGGTGGACCCAGGCACACACCTCCCATCAAGGATTCAATGAGCAGGATGACAGGTCACCCTCCCCCCAAGAGAGGAGAGCAGTCCTCCAGATGCTCGATCTTCTCTCACCCCTGCTGATCCCCAGCGGCCCAAGCTTGCTCCTGAACTCGGGTCGCCAGCATGGTGCGAGGCGTGGTGTCCAGCACTTCAACTCTCAGTGCCACTGGGCCAGCTCAAAGGGAGTTCTTTCATGAGTAACTATTGACAAGAAAAACTAAAAAATTCTATTTCTTGCATTTTTCGTTAAATTGTGCCAGTTTTGTGTAATTTCACACAATTTCAGGATCTAGAACAATGTGTTTTCAATGAGCAATTTTGGTTGAAATTGTGCATTAAAAAAATCATATTTTAAAATGTACGGTTTGGGAAAATGGTGCTATTTGCTGAAGTTTTGCACTGTAAAGGATTCATATTTTTAAAAATGTGCAATTTAATGGAAAATGGTGCTATTTTAATAAAGCAAACTGGGAGAGCAACACCAGCTTTTGATGCAATTTCATGAAAATTGTTTGAATGAAAAATCAGACAGTGTGAAATTTTACAAGTATAATAAACATTTTGCCCAACACTATGCCAGCCTCACATCAGGGCTGGAAAGGGCTGATGGACCGTTACTGCTGTGGACTGGATGAATTAGGAGGAATGCTGCAGCAGGCCAAATAAGTAGTTTAAGTAGAATGGGGAAAAATAAAAATAAGTAAAAGTAGTTTTCAGCAGTCAACTCTAAATTTATTCAGGCAGTGCTCTCCTGAGTACACATTTGGTGAAGTTATATGTGTGGCCGTTCTGTAATTTATTTATTTATGTTTATCTTTTTGTTCACTGGGTAAGGCGCACTAATCAAACATTTGCCTATTTTCAGGCACGACCCGGGAGGAAACAAACCAGTAGACAATTACAGTGCAAACAATGATAACACATAATAACAACATAAGGATCCGAGGGATACATTTCTGTGAAAATACAAGAGTCGACGATGGATATAGTTCCATATAATGACAGTAAGTATGGCAGCAACTAAGAACCGAGAGTGGCGAGAGGAAAAAAACACGATATGGCACATGCGTGAAAAGTAGGGGAGCTTAAAAGAAGGATAAGTTGATAGAAACTTTAAGGAGCCGTGGAAAAAAAAACAGGTAACAGAATAAGCAAGTGCAAAAAGCAGACAAATGTCGGTGGCTTGGGGAGTGCTGTAGGCAGTGGTTAGGAGCAGGAGCTGGCTACATGTTGAAGTAAGTGTGATATAGGTGCTGAAAGGTGCGGGCAGTCAAGCAGTGTCTAATGTGGGATGGTATACTGTTCCATAGTTTTTAGGCAGCAGCAGCGGAAGGCCATCTCTCCATGTTTGGTCCTCATCTTGGGAATGGAGAGAATGTCTAGTTCAGAGGATCTGAGGCACTAAATATTTCTGTAAGGCACCAGTAGAGAGGCTTGGCCCTAAACTAAGAAGTGTTTTCACACACTGTATTACTTTTTTTTTTTTTTGCTGTTTTCATCTGCAGGAATTGTAGGTGCTCCTTTTAAAATTAAGAGTGGAATATTTTATTTTCAAATTGCAGATGTACAACAATGATTAATTTTTAGTGGTTTTATAGAAGGAGTTCAAGTTTATTCAAGTTTCAAGTTCATTAAGCAGAAAAAAACTCCACAGAGTAAGCTCACTTGCAGGAAGGCCCTGAGAGGGACACTTAAGGTATATACATCATACAGCATACAATGGTAACAAAATAAACAGGATGAACAAAACAGTACAAGGAAGTTTAATGACATTGTCAGCAATTAGGAGAGACATAGCCAGCTCATATAATACAGTGGATGAGGAGTATCAGGGAGCATGGTTCAATAAGGTCAGTAAACCTTGCAATATTTGTACAATATATACAATCCCACTAAAATCAGGAGCAAGTGCAGTTACCATAAGTACATGATAATTACAATTCATAATTCAGATCACCTACACATGACTAGAGGAAGCATTCCAGCAATAGAATATCACACAGGAATGGAGCATGGGACAATCAGGATAAGAGCATGAGTCAGGCAGGAGATAGAGGGGTAACAAGGGTGAAGTATAGAAGGAATGGGATGGGTGGAAAGCAGGGGGAGAGAACTAATGGAGTGAGGTGGGGGGTAGGGACCACTGCCCCGATAGACAGTTTACTACAACAGACATAAGCAGAGGAGAGAGGAACTAGAAGGATGTAAGAGCTGGATCATCATGGGGTGGCATGTGCAGGAATCATGTAATTTGATGGTAACCGAGCTTTTGAAAGTATTTAGGGGTACCAAATTTTAAACTCTGAGGGTAGGTTGAGCTTTGCTCCAAGTATCAGGGAGTGCATGGCTGATGGCCATTTTGTTAAAGCGCGGGAGCGAGAGTTAAGGAGATCCAGCATGATGTAGGAACTACTCCATAGTGGGTAGAGGCAAACAGAGTGATGGAAAAGGCCCGTTATATAAGACAGAAACTTTAGCAGAAGGGCTTTGTAAAGCCATATGAGCAAATGAAGAAGTCTTCTAGTGGACAGAGAAACCCAGCCCAGAGAAGCGTATAGATCACAATGATGAGTGCGAGGGTGGGCATTTGTGATGAAGCGTATTTCCCTGTGGTTAAGTATGTCTAATGGATGCAGCAAAGTATGTGAGCATCGGCAATATATCACATCTGCATAGTCCAGTAGTGGGATGAACGTGGTTTGTACTAATCTCCTTCTCTGCTTTCTCTAACAGGGCAGCAAAAAGTTGGAATGAGCTTCCAGGGTCACTTCAGGGTGATATTATCAATCAATCAATCAATCAGTCAATCAATCAATATCTTTATTTATCCAGGCGGGCACCATTGAGCAAGCTCATTTACAAGGTGGACCTGCGGTCCTACAGTAATAATACAGAAAGACAAGTTACAATAGTACAAACAGTAAAAATAGCTGCTATTATAGTAAAAATGCACATTTACAGGTAATATACATTGAACACAGAACTACAAGGAGTCATGGATAATGAACTTGTGCTGGATCCAAGCCCAAAAACTACATTTAGTAGTGGGAAATGTTAGGGAGAGGGTAGGCATACCAGATAGAAGATATCAAGCACATAATGTAGGGAGAGGTGGGGAATAGGGGCACAAGTGAAGAGGACCCAATTGTTAGAGCAGAGTGAGGGATTAGGAGGGTGGAGGACCGTATGAAAGGCAACAAAGGGATTTTTGCCCCAAAACGCGGCGGCATATGGAGGAGAAAAGCTGCTGTTGTACTAAGTGCAAGAGGAGGAATAGAGTAGCAGGGGCATAACTGGGAGGGTCCTGGAGGTTGAGGCAGAGGGAGGTGTTGGATGGACGAGGGACCAAATATTTTTTGGGACGAAAGACAATATTTATCCCCAAGTGCGGTAGCATGTGTTAGAATCAGGCTGCAGCTGTTCAGAGTGTCAAAGAATAAGATATGGATATTAACCATTACACTTTTAAATTAAATCTGAGGAAACATCTTTTCAGTCAATTACAGTGTAATTACTTTCTTTATACAGTGTCAAGTATTGTACTATACTGTATTATTTTATTGTATTTATAATATTCTTGTTCTTGTATTATATGTAAGATCAAGACTATATTTTGTGGTCCCATGTGGCGCATGAAAAAGGGCCATTGGTGCATTGCATTTACCTGGTAAACAAAACTTTAAATAAAATTTTAAATAAAATCTCAGCCTGGCTTCCACTGAGAATAGGGACCTGTTCCTAAAGAAGAAGATGAGTCTTTGCTTCAGTTTTTTCATGAGGGATTCAATGTGAGCAGAGAAGGACAGGTGGTGGTCCAGCAAACACCCCAGGTACTTAAATTTATCGACGACGTCTAGGTTGTCACAGAGGAGGGTCTTGATGGGGGGCAAGTCAGAGAGATTTTTTTGGGAAAGAGGTAGGATGGAGTGGAAATACATGACCTTGGTTTTTTTTTTGCATTCAGAAGAAGTTTAGCCTGTAACAGATTATGCTGGAGGAGGTCAAATTCAGCCTGAAGTTCTGCACAGACTTCGTTCAACGAGGATTTGGAGGTATAGAGGACAGTGTCATCTGCGAATAGATGGATTTTTGCTTTGTTCACATTAGCACTGATGGAATTTATATAGATCATGAATAGCGGCAGTCCGAGAATTGAACCTTGCGGTACCCCCCTTGTGAAGGGGAGTTCACCCTCTTGTTATTCCTTAATATTAAAACTTTTAAGGTGACACATGTAGCCCAGCCCCAGAGTGATAGAACTCTAGACACAAGGGGATGAGATGCTCACTTCTTTTGCTCTTAATCAAGTTTTTATTGAAATTTCATCATAAACAGTACACCATTAAAAATTACAAGTATTAGTGTTATCATGTAATATCAAAGTCCGTCTATACAGTACATAGAAGCAAAATGTGAGCATTGCATCAGGATGGTCTCCTGCTGTGTCTAGGACTCAACCCTCCTGTGTGTTATATATCTAGAGATATGGACAAGGGGAGATATGTGTCTACAAGGATAGAGGGGGCGGAGGATGAGAAGCTCACTTCTGGTCATGCATGTCTTTTGGACTGACTAGGGGACTGGAAACAGTTCCTGCAGAGGCACATAATCATGGGTGACTGCACATTTATGAACTGGCCAGTCTGTTTTGACTACACAAGAACAGATGTGATGAGAAGAAGGACTGTTAATGTGTACTCGGGGCAAGAATTTGGAAAATAATTTTGGGGGTTATACTCCCCAGTAGTCACCCTATATTCTGATTTGAGCATGGGATTTAACAGGATGTTTACAAGGTCATGTGAAATGAAAGAGTAACAATAGCACTTTTTCAGTAACTACACCAGAAAGACCGTTTTTTCCCCCATCTTTCAGTTCACTGATTTATTTCATTAATGTCCTTTATTGAGCACTGAGGAACTGTTTTGTATATCCAAAAGGGTCAAAGCAACTCATACTCTCTCGGTAGGTGTCCTTTAGTGTGCATTTCTGTCTAAAAATGTACTGCCGTGCACCCCTTGGATTCACTTGTTAAAATATCCTTTTGTTTCTAATAAAATTCCCAAATGGATCCCATGGCTGTTTGCTTGTACTCCCGATGCTGTGTAGGCTCCATGTGGCCTGCACACAGAAATGAGCACTGCTATTGATCTGGCAGCCAAGTAAAGTTACAACTAGCATCCACAGGCCGTGTCAACTCAGTGAACAGACTTTTGGGATGGTGTATCCTGATTTCCTATTGTGCTTTAATCTGATGCAGAAAGCTCTTAAAAAAAGCAGCTATGCGGCCAGTGTTGAAAATGTACTAGATTACATCCTCACAGCAGGTAGGCAACTTTCTTCTGTGCACCATGAGTCTTTTATGGCCCACTGCTTCGGCCTCCAGATGGGCAATGCCACGGATGAACTCTCCCATCTATTGTGCCCTGACCCTAAAACCGAATAGGGGAGCTATTCATTCAACAGATTATTACTGACCTAATAAATAATTTTATGAACCCTGCAATCACTTTTTTTCTTTTTGCATTTAGGGGAGTTGGAGAGAAAGTAAACACTGCAGTTCCACATAAATGGCTCACTCCCATGTACAACCAGTTCTTTCTTTCTAAGCGCTCTTTTTACACAGAGTCAAGGGCTACAGACCTGCAGTGTCTGTTGTGCTGAGCTAAACTTAGACTTTACATGCAAATCTCAAGTAAATGCCTTCCCGCTGTGATTGCTTCCCCATGTTCCTTTGTGTCAACCTTTATGAATATCTCTATTGCACTGACGACTTTGACTTCTTTTAAGCTGCAGGCTCATTTTCTGAAGACCTAGTTAGGACTATATTATAATATAAATGACAACCACATGAAAGAACGAAAAGGCTTACTAGATGGTATCATTATCCATACTTGTAGTTTACTTTCAAGCTTTCAAATTAGCAATAGACATGTGAAGAACGTGCTCCTTCACTTCATAGAAGTAAAAAAAATGAATTGTTCAATGTTTTTCAAGTGTTACTACTTAACAGAGAACGTGCCTCCTCATCTGTTGATTGTTAATGCTAATCTGAATGCTAGGGGAGTAACAGGCAAGTCTGGATAACCAACTGCTGAGAGTTTTCCCTCTTTCATGTGGTTGCCATTGATGATATTACGATGCCCAAGATGGAAGGCTGGGACTGTGTTCCTCATAATTCATTGGCTTTGTACTGCCAGTCACTACCACTTGCAGATAGATATATGCTTTTTTTGTTTTACAGTTCTGTTTTAAATAATTTACTCTCATGCTATTTGCAGTAGGACATGGTGCCACAGTACACTGCTGCAGCACTGATCTTTCAGTGCATAAGTCATGCTTCTGAGATACGAGCGTGTTAGAAGGAAGATGGGTTTACTTCTCTTACATCAGACTGTGTTGGAAAATCATCCAAATACCAGTTCAGTTCAAGTTCAAGTTTATTGTTTGACAAAACTGTCTTTACAGTCAAAAAAATCACCTGTCAAAAAGCTTAGAATGCAAAAAGCAAAAGATGGTGAACCTAAAGTGCATTGCATTTGTTTGAGGTGTGGACATAGGGAGTTAGCTTGATCTAATTCCAAGTATATCAGTACTTCCTGCAATTAATATGTTGTTGGTGTTTTAGGCAAAAACATATCAATTATGTTGTTGAAGTGATAAACATTCCTAGTTCAATTTGCTACAACTGCTCTGTGCAAAACGCAAGAACAACATCTTTCACAACATATTGCTGTTAAAATAAAACACAGAACCGGTTAGATAGCATAAGAATGCATTCCTCAAAAAAAAAAATCAGGACAAAGCTGTCTTCATGGTACTGAGAAATAGGGGACTGCTCAGTACACTGGCAACCCAGGCTGGAACATTGAGCCTAGGAATGTCAGGAACAGAGGCCAGCAGGGGAGGACTGAATGGCCAGTCAGATGTTCCCCTTTCAGGGCAGGGGGGATTGCTCAACCAACTGTTCTGCTGCCTCCTAGAATTAGTAAGGAGAATGTGGTGGTGGATCTACTCAGGAGATCAGAGTCAACTCCACATGATGGGGCTCTTCATCCAGGTGGAGCAAGGGATCTCTTCCAGATATGGGGCATTCTTGAACTAGATCTGTATGTGTCATAGGAGAACAAGAAATTTCCATATTTGTTCATGCTATCCTCAAAATTAATCAGCTTATGTACATGCCCTTGCCTTTTGATGACAGGGCAGAAATCTGTATGCTTTTACCCCAACCCCTGTGGTCCAAGGACATCATTAAAGGCTCAGAAAGAAGGCTGCAAAATGATCCTGGTAGCCCCACACTAGTCTAGAGGTGGACAAGCCTGAACAGGCTCAAACCTGGCATAAGCTAAGTGCATGGCTCGGCTCGGCATGACCTCTATAAGCAATTGAGAGCCAAGGTCAAGCCTAGCCAGTTATGATCAAAGCAAGCATTTTTATAAGCCAGCAAAGTTAGTGCAGTGGCAGAAACATTCAGCTCCTCTCATGCAACCCATGAGGGATAGTCAGCATCACAGAGGGCAGCCTGCAGCAGTCATGGCTTGGTTTGTGCTTTGACTTGTAGAGTAAAGCCAGACTCTTGGCTCAGATCTGGCTTGGCTATAGGATAAAAATTCCTGGCCCGTCCACCTCCAAACTGGCAAAGGCAAATCTAGTTCCCTTTACTAACAGAACTGGCAGTGGAACCCCCTTATCACCTTACTAACAGGATGGATTTATTTTCTCAAAGTGAAGCACTTCTTCTCCATCCCAAACTTAGATCCTTCCACCTGTCAGCTTTCTCCTGAATACCGTAGAAGTCTCAAGGTTTCTTGTTTTGGACAGAATCTCAGGGGTATTATGGGTAGCTAGAAAACAATATGTACAACTTCAGGAATGAAGTGGACACATTCTGTTGTCTTGTGTGCTGACAGATTTATATATTCTTCTCCTGCTTAACCCAATTTTATTTCTTCTCTCGCTCTCTCTCTTTCTCTTGCTTAACTCAATTTGATGTCTTATCTATCTATCTATCTATCTATCTATCTATCTATCTATCTATCTATCTATCTATCCATCCACCAGAACAGTTAGGAAAACTTCTGCACTAAACTGAAAACTATAAAGTATGCCCTTTAAAATAAGAGTCATGGTGGTACTTAAAGCAGCAGTATTAGTCAGTCGAAAATGGCATAGTTTTTTTTTTACAAAAATGTATTTCTGACATCCTTAGATTTATCAACAGTGCATTTATAATTACCTCAAATATTGAAAATCTGTCTTTTATAACTAATTTTATAATTAATGACAAGTCATTAAAGATGGTCACCGCTCACAATTTTAAAATAGCTCTTTTGCTGAGGTTTCTTTTTAAATGCAGATACTAGATTCATACTGTGGATTTATTAGTAAGGTGTTAATACATGTTTCTGATAGTAAACAGCATAACACCACACCAAGATATTTCATTTCTTTGGCAGGCAATGCATGGGAAAGGGAACTTTTATAAACTTCAAAATCCCACATCGTAGTCGAGGAATAAAATAAAAATGGAGAGATGAATATATTAATGTCTTTGCCAGAAATATATATTATTACTGAAAAAAATGCATTGTGATTAACAAATGCTGCAGCTTTAAGTACCTTTTCTATTATTCTGGGAACTTTTTCCCCCTGGCATAATAATATAAAATAGTTTGAGTCATCTGCCTTTATATTATGATTCTGTATTTTCCTTCTAATGTAAGTGAATGCCAAAGGGAATCACCAAACAAAGGCCTGACCTTTATGTTACATTCACTTTTTTAAATCATGACTTTGACTATGGAGCAAATGAAACAAGTGTAGAAGATATCACGGATCCCTGAGACATATGAAGAATGGGCCATGACTAAAGAACAGACCATATCAATAAATTACGAGTGACAAAGCCAAGAGTGAGTCATGAAAGACTACTCCTCATGAGTAAAATATTTTGTCAAATCCCACAGGAATCCATTCTGTGTTCTGTTTTTGCCACAGGACTTTTAAAAACCACATAAAACAAACAAACAAAAAAAAAGATTTACATTTTGAAAATCCTCACAGACCGAGATTACTAAGTAAAGCATAAAGAGTGAATTATGACATAATAGTTGTTGCCGCTGTGGAAATAACCTGGTTATTCCTACGTATAAAAATAACCAAAAGTATTCCACTTGTTATAAATCCACTTTGGCGGTATACGTTCAAATAATCTACCTTTGCATGTGGTATTAACAAGATTAAAAAACTACATAAATTAGGCAGAAGGTCTACTATGACACTGTGAGAGAGAGCAGCATGTGCACTAGCCACAGGGTTGATCACAATAATAATGAACTTGGGGTATTTTGTGGCTGTCAGAAATTTAAATGGGCTGTGGAACTCTCCAGCTTGAGGCTTGTTTATGAGACATGGTAAAACAGGCAATTCCTTGCTATAAAGAAAGAAAGGCTAATAGTTTTACAGATGTACCTTCCAATTAGTGACATCCACCCATCCCCCACTAAGTTACTTAGGGCCCAATCCAGAAAGGGATGCTCACCCATGGAGGGATGCCTGTGCAGGCAAGAGGTGGACAGTGGTCCTGCTACGCAAATGTGGAGAGCTCCATGTATCCACAGCTCGGGATTGATGCCCACTCCGCACCTCATTCTAAGCCACTTGCACAGTTACTCAGGTAGCCAGATTGGAGCGGACAAGATGCTGGTGGTGTGCTAGCACCCAATTTTAAAGTGAATCTCCATGGTGCAGAGTGATGGCAAAGGGGGTGCAGGCCATGTGGGGCAAGGCCATAGTGACTGCACGCCCCTTCTACCCAGCTGTGAGACAGCTCCAGTGGCCCTACTGGTCTTCACTCATAGTGACAGTCTTCACTCAAAGTAACATAGTAACAGCAGATAAGGACTGCTAGGCCCATCTAGTTTGCCCGTATACCCTACCTTGAGCTAAATAAGGAGGGCTGAAGGTTGTTTGGGCACAGTCTTTGGTTTTATAAACAACATATGGTGTCCTCTACGGAGCTATGGCAGTTCTTGGAGGACTACCAGATCCTGTATTCTCCCGCTATGTCTGGAAGGGGGAATCCACTGTAGTGCCCGCCAAGCACAACACTGCCTTTCAGAACATCCCCTGTCCCTGTGTAAAGTTCCCCATTCATAGGCAGCAGCAGCAGCAGGCAAGGACTGTGGTCGCTATCTGATGTGAACAAGAATTGGGGTGTGGAGTAACATGGCCAGAATATGTGCACATTGCGCTAATTTTCAGTCACTTTGTGGTTCAGGCCCATAGTAAGATAGATACAGAAGGAGCTAAAGTTTCATCTGGTCATTCACTCTTACCACTTGTTGGTGACTACCCAAGTTAGAGTATGGTTTTAGGGATTATGCATTGCTTAGTGATTACTTATTACTGTGGCATGGAAGGAAGGAGAAAACACCAGTAGTAGAAACCTCCAAGAATACAAGATTACAAACTGCCTGTCCTCCTAGGCATGCTGCAGTGTAGATTATATTACATATCTGGTTTTAAACAGAATAGCCGTGTATACTGTTCTGTACCTCAACCGGGTGTAATGTGACTCTACTTCTAGTGGTTTCTAATGGTCCCATTTATTGCCCCCTTGCTTCCGCTTTAGTGTATGCCCCCAGTCCTGCTAGTTGTCACCAGCTTGATTTTACCTGAGTTGTTAACCCTGTCAAACCCTTTAAAGTGATTCTCTTGATTCCAGAAAATAAAAACTTTCTTTTCCTCATCTTTAGTTGTTCATGCTGCTAAATAATATCTGTCCTAAAGTCATAATCATTGGATTATGACTTCCCAGTCTCTCTGTTGCTGTGAGACTCTTTCTCATGTCACAAGCAGAGGATTATAATTCCAGGGCAGGTATAAGCAGCAGGATCAGATGAAGTCATTGAGAAAAAGATTATGTCTTCATGAAAATGTCTTCAGTAATAAAAAATGCAATGTCTAGAAATTCACACTTACAGCACGGTTGAATAACTAAGTTCTGCTAATGCCAGCTCTGAGTTGTTGTTTGCTGGAAACCTCAAAATCTCAAAAAATTCTACTAAAAATGTTACAATGTTCTCGCATCAGTCTCCTCAAGTTTTCAAGTTTCAAGTTTATTACAGGAAAGACTCTGTTGAGCAAGCTCATTCACAAGGAGGTCCTGATGCACATACACATACAGTTCGCAATTACATAGACAGGAGATATAAAATGTAGAACAATAAAGAAAAAATATATAATACAAGAGGTATACACAATTGAAGTCCTTATGCTATACAGTATATGCAGTACATTCCAGCTTTAACCTTGCCCTAAATTATGCAACACATTTCAGCTTACTAAGTAGAGGGCCAGTTGGTACCTAGGAAGATGACTTGGCATTGGGAGCCTAGTAGCACCTACATATGTCTTTTAATTTAGAGATAGCCAGTGTTTTGTAGGAGTTAATTGATATGATGCTGGTTAGCTTCAGCATGGCTTGTAGTTGGTTCCAAAAGTTTGGGAGGGTGTATGAGACAGCTCTTTGGCCAGCTGTGGTACGTGTCCTGGGAACATCTAGTAGGATAAGGTTGGATTTCCTTAGGGAGTAGGCGTTATGCGAGATGTGTAGGAGAGATGTTAAATAGACAGGCAGTTTGTGGAGTAGTAATTTGAGGGTCCAAATGCCAGCATGCAGGAGGCGCCTGGTGGCAAGAGAGGTCCACCCAACTGCTGCATAAAGATCACAGTGGTGGGTCCTGTACGCAGAGTTACTAATGAAGTGAAGAGCACGGTGATAGAGTATGCCCAGTTTAGATAGGTTCAAGGTTGGGGAGGAGATAAAGATAATGTCTTCGTAGTCAAGCAAGGGAAGGAATGTTGCTTGGACAAGTTTTTTATGGGTCACAAGAGAAAAGAGGGTCCTATTTCTAAAGAAGAAACCCAAGCGTGCTTTAAGCCTCTTTGATAGATCCTCGATGTGGTCATTGAAGGAAAGTTTGTTGTCTATCCACGTACCTAGATATTTAAATTTAGGTACAACTTCCAAGGGTTCACCTAGGGAGGTAACTATGAAGTTTTTAGGTGGGGTAGGTAGGGCACCAGACAAGGCAAGTCTCGAGAAAATCATTGTTTTGGTTTTTTTGGCATTTAAAGAAGCTTAGCATTGATAAGGTTGCTTTCTAACTGGATAAAGTCAGCTTGGGTGCTTCCTGACTTCAATTAAGAGGAGCGAGCCTATTGCGTACAAAACCGTATCGTCCGCAAAGAAATGTATGCTAGAGTTCTTTATGTGGGAGTCAAGGTTGTCGATGTACAAAGAAAAAAGGATTGGTCCTAGGATGGAGCCTTGAGGGACTCCTCTGACAATTGGAAGGGGGGCAGTTAGTAGGTCATCAGCTTTGACTTTTTGTATCCTTCCCGTGAGATAACTGTTAAACCACTCCTCGTTTCCTAATTGAATAAATGTAGGTTTTGCCAGTCTTATCTCATAACTCTTACCCTCCATGCTGATTATTAATTTGGTGGCCCTGTCACCGAACAATTATGGAGGTCTAACACAGACACCATCATACTATTATTGACAAAAAATATGCCTTTGACCCTTCCTCTTCTTCTCTATTCTCTTGCCTTGCCCTTTTCTTGCTGTTCCTATTTTGTTTTCTTACAGTATATATTGAATGTGTTTTATTTTTCTTGTTACATTCATTTACTATTTTTGCCTTTAATATTTATGTTTCTGCTTGTAATTATTGTATTTTGTATTTTGCCTTGTTATTTTATTGCTAGCTATCTCCTTCTTCCCTCTCCCCCAGGACTCATCTGGAAACAAGCTGTTCTCAGCTCAGTATGTACTTCCTGGTTAAACTTTTCAATAAATAAATAAATAAAAACTTTGTTAATGCTCTAGTTAGGGTTAAAGCTACAAAAGTAGGGAAATGTGGCATTAGGGTTTCCAAACCTAACATCCCACCTCTACACTACACACACCAACAGGTGTCGAGGGGTGCCTTGGGGTTGTCAGCTCTAACACTCACTCCATTCCATAAGTAAATAAGCTGAAATGGGTACAATATAGGAGAAGGGTGTGTGTGTGTTAGGGCTGATAACCACAAGGCACACCCCTGATGCCTGTTGGTGTGTGCAGTGTGGGGGTGAGATGTTAGTTTTGGAAACCCTAACACCACACTTCCCTACTTTTGTGGCTTTAACCCTAACTAGAGCATTAATGAAGTTTTCAATTTATTTCCATACTTTTTGAGATAGTATAATCGTACATGCACTGGCAGTATAGCCTAGAGGTTAGAGGAATGAGGTGTGAACGAGCTTGGTACATCCAGCAAACTAGACCTGAGTTTGAGTCTCACAACCTCCACTTGCATACTGTGTGACTCTGACCATGTCACTTAACCACCCAGTGCTCCCAGGTCGCCCCTAAAAACAGGCATTTGTGCCTAGTGGGCCTTACCTGGTTACCAAAGACTAAAATAAAAAGTATACTTATTTGCCTGTGGGAATGCATGGCCTTCCAGACCCTGCACTCCCATCACTCAATAGATGAGTATATGTATGTAACTGTGGAAGCACAGGGCCCTCTGGGCTCTGTGATTCCATTTATTGGACAACAGTGACCAAATTATCTGCATAGCCATTGTATTACCTCACCTCATGTACCCGGTAGAGGCAAGTTTTGAACCCCTGCCAAAATGTAATTCTGTGCAACTGCAACACCATTCTGCGCCACAGGTGTGAAAACACATTTTGGCCAGGATTTGAAAAATGACAGCTGTGACATACATCAGGTTGGGTAATAAGAAGAAAATCTGGGGTCAAAATAATTAAAATTTCCAAAGTTACAAGTGTGCATAGCGAAATTGCAATGAATGGTCATAAGTTTGCCATTTTACATATTTTGACCCTGAATTTTAAATATAATCTTGTTATGACCCCACCTCATGAATAAGGGCAGGAAACATTTTCAAATGCCACCCAAAAGGTGAATTCACCAAACGACTGTGAAATCACTTTTGAGGTGGGGTCCTCAAAAGACCATGTTGAAAATTTGGGGTCAAAGTGTCAAAAAATGGCTAAGTTATGTACAAAAGTTGAAACCCCCATCGAAATATATTGAACCACATTTACCTAGTTTCTCATATTGCAGTCCAACACAGTTTCAGCAGCAAGACATGTCTTTAATCGGAGAGTGGATCTCGAACCTGGGACCTGTTCAGGTGAGTGAGAGTGTGTAGGAGTGTACTGAGAGGTATAGAGTGGTGGGTGCTGAGGGGGAGGTGGGTGTGGGGCGAGGGACCGTTTTCTTTTTTTACAGGTTTGAAAACAAAAATCATTGATGGACCATTTTCTTTATTTCAGGGTTGTACCTGAAATGGGAGGGTGGAGGGTGCCACTAGACACCAGGGAACAAAGTGAAAATAACAGGGATGGCGATCAGATGGTGGGGTGTACCACTAGACAGCAGGGAATAAAATAAAAATAACAGGGACAGCGATCGGCGGGTAGTGGGGTGCCACTAGACACCAGGGAAATTGGGAATGGCGATCAGCAGGTGGGGGGTGCCACCAGACACCAGGGTATTCTTTATGGGGACAGCGATTGGCAGGTGGGGGATGCCACTAGACACCAGGGAATTCTTTATGGGGACAGTGATCAGCGGGTGGGGGGGCCACTAGACACCAGGTAAAGTTTTTATTAGTAAGGGGACAGTGATGGGAAGGGTGGGGGTACCACTAGACACTAGAGCTACATCACACACTGCCAGGGATGACAATTGAGTGTTTGGGGGGGGGGACACAAAACACCAGGGAACCAGTGGCTCACAGGTCTCACTGCAACCGGCAACACAAGTTCAGTTGTGGCTGCAGAAGTCAAGAAATTCCCGCTGTTTTCATACAGAGAATGCGGGGGAAGTGCTCCTCTTGCTAAGCTGGGCACTCTGGATTTTGGGTGCCCAGAAAAGATATCTGTGGGCATCATATTAAAAAACAAACATCAGGTCCCATTTAACTAGGTTCTGATGTTTGTTTTTTGAAATCCCAGCATTTGTATGTGTTTTCCATGTTTGTTAGTTCATGGACAAAACTAACAAGATTGTGGTTGGCACAGCACAAAAAATGTTTGGTGCTCTGCCAATCAAGTAGAGGGAAAGCAAAAATGGCATTTGTGGCATCAAATTTCTACTTTTACCACAGAGCATTATCTGAAAAACCCTACTGTGCATGCACAGGTCGGAAAACACTGAATTTTAAAGCCTCATAACTTGGGAAACCTTTAATATTTTTTCATCAGAACTGTCAAAGGCACTACCTTGGGACATGACACATGTCCCCTGCAAGTTTAGGGAAACAATTCTATTCCATGTAGGCTGTAGGGGAGAGCAAAAAAAAAAACTGATGTTAAGTAGAGGACTAAAGTTAGACATTTTCAAAAAATGACACATGCAGATCTCAGAAACTGCACAAGCTGCTGTCACAAACATCTCCACAGATCAAGACCTTGCCTCCTAGACAACACATACAAAATTTCAGCTAATTTTGTCAACCAGAGCCAAAGATATTAATGTGCAAAGTTAGGGGTTTAGCAGTGAACAGGCTACTCAACCCTAACTATAGGGGAACTACCGCACCCCTATAATATATAGATAGGTATATAACATACCCCAGCAAACTAGAGAACTAACTGTTCTGTATTCACTTTTGTTCTACTCAAATTCTTAATGATATATCTGTGCATATTTATTTATTTCAAACATATTTTCAGGTAAGCACACAGAGCCCAGAGCACATTTCAGTTATGACCTGGGTGGGGGGTGGAGAGGGGGATTGAGATAAAGAGGATAAAATACAGAGTACATGCAGTACAGAGTACGTACAATTCCCATTACAAAATACAAATGATTCAGTTCAAGTAGATATCAGACTGAAAGTCACTAAGAGGATACAAGTACAGAGTACATACAGTTTCAGGAACATGTCAATTAATTCCGGTCACTTTGCTCCATGACAACTCACCCCGGACTATTAGCTCCAGAATCAATCGGCTCCAGACAGTTTGCTCCCACCACATATTGTACTGTACTAAAACAACAATTACAGTATGACTTCCACTTCTATAGCACTCAAGCAATAGCGAATAGAGGCCAGTATATTCTAATCTTTCCTCATATGAGGCACTCACTACATTAGGAATTAGTTTGGTGACATAATGCTGTACAACATGTTGATATCCCATTTACATAGGGACTCCATACCTGTGAGCAATAGGCTAAATGGGGCCTCACATACAATCTATAGAGAGGGCAAATAATAGCTGGACTTTTGCTTAAAAAAGCTTTCCTTATGCACCCTAACAGCCTGTTTGCTTTACTGGCTATTGCTCTGCAGTGGCCATAGAATTTGAGTTTATCAATCAATCAATCAATTTTTATTTATAAAAGGCGCTTTTCTCCAATCCAAAGTGCCTGCACAATATCATAAAACAATAAATAAACAGACTTTAAAACTATTATAAATCATTAAAAGCTATACTAAAAAGGTGGGTCTTCAAGGCTCCTTTAAAACTCAGGACAGTCGGACTATTTCACACCAGACGAGGTAGAGAATTCCACAGGGTCGGGGCCACAAAGCTAAATGACCTAGCCCCCGAAGATTTCAAACAGACCCTGGGAATCTCCAGCAATCCCTCCTCAGTGGATCGGAGGGGGCGGGAGGGACAGTAGGGGCAAAGGAGCTCTTTCAGGTAAGTTGGTCCCTGTTCATGTAGAGCTTTATAGGTCAGAAGACCGACCTTGAAGGTGATTCGCTAAAATACTGGCAGCCAGTGCAGTCCAGGGAGCACAGGCATTATATGACTGGATCTAGAAGAACCAGTCAACAACCTGGCCGCTGCATTCTGCACTAGCTGCAGGCAACTCAACCCCCGATAGCCCAGGTACAGGGAGTTGCAATAGTCAAGGCGGGAGGTAACAAAGGCGTGGATCAATGTTGGAAGATCTTCTGGAGGAACCAGGTGCTTCACCCTGGTGATATTCCTCAGATGGAAAAAGGAAGTTTTGACCACCGCTGACACCTGAGCTTTAAGCGTCAAGTGGTCATCAATTATTACACCAAGATTCCGCACCTGATCTGAGGTTGTCAGTGGAGTGCCTGCAAGCCGTAAGCCAGAGTGCGATCCAGCTGGTAAACCCACCTCACAGTGACCTTTATCCACAACCAACACCTCAGTTTTCTTGGGGTTTAACCTCAACCGACTCCCATTCATCCAATCTTGGATTTCTGCAAGGCAGTTATTAAATACCGACAAGGCAGCATCCTGACCGGGCACAAAAGACATATACAGCTGGGTATCATCGGCATAGCAGTGAAAACCCAGTCCATATCGTCTTATAATCACTCCCAAAGGCAGCATATACACTGCGAATAACATAGGCGCTAGAATAGAGCCATGCGGTACCCCACAAGGCAGGGAGACTGATGCCGAATAAAAAATTCCTGACACCACCCTCTGAGTCCTACCTTTGAGGTAAGATCTAAACCACCTGAGGACCATACCAGATAATCCACAGATGGACCGCACACACTCCAACAGCACCCTATGATCAACAGTGTCAAATGCTGCAGAGAGATCAAGAAGTACCAAGATAGAACGGGTCCTACGATCTCTCGCTATTAGGAGGTCATTTAGTACACGAACAAGTGCTGTCTCAGTACTATGCCTTTTCCTAAACCAGATTGGAGAGCATCATAGATATTGTTGTTGGTCAGATGATCCTCCAATTGCAGTGCGACCACCTTCTCAATAACCTTACCCACAAAGGGTAGGTTAGAGACTGGTCTGTAATTTGCTAGACAGTATGGGTCTAAGGAGGACTTCTTTAAAAGAGGCCTAACTATAGCCTCTTTAAGGGGTTCAGGAAAGATCCCCCTCTCCAAAGACTTCCAGACTATCAAAGCCAGGACTAGGCCGATTTTATCCACACAATCCACTAAGAGACATGTGGGGCCAGGGTCCAAATCAAGCTGGTTGGTCATAGCGCTCGGATGACCATCACAATATCCTCGATTTTGGGATGCTGAAGTCAGACCATGCAAACTGGTGTTTGACATCTCCGACGACCATCACTACCCCATTGGAGAGGGAAGAAGCGGACGTCCGATCTGATTTTGGCAACCTTATCTGCAAAGAAAAGAGCAAACCTCACATCGTTCTGTGGAAAAGGCCTCCTGGGCTGAAGACAGACTGGATTGCACAGTCTGTCCACAGTCTGAAGAGCTGGGCTGGTCTATTCTGTGCAGCCGCTATCTCCCTGGACAGGAACTCTGCCTTCTTACAAGAGATTGCAGATTGATAGGCCATATAATGGTCCATCAAACTAAGTCTGTCATCATCCAGACCGGACTTCCGCCAACGCCTCTCCAGCCTTTGTCCTACCCTCCTCAACTCCCTCATGGTCTCATCAAACCACGGAGACCTGGGGCGAAGAGTGAGCGGATGAACATGAACAGGTGCAATAGAATCCAGGTCCCCTGTAATTGCCCTATTATAGGCCTGTACTAGGTCACCTGGATCCAAGCAATCTATCGGAAGGTCCGATAGGTCCAGTACCGCCATCAGGTCATCTGAGGACACACCCCTCAATGGGCGGTACCGGACCATTTCCGAAGGGGCTGACCTAATAGGGGCGGCCTCGAAATTGAACCTAATGGAGTGATGGTCAGACCATCCTAGTGGTTCCACCACCAAATCAGATATCCCCATCCCCAGAAGGAACACCAGATCCAATGAGTGCCCACCAATATGGGTCGGGAGAAACTACCTGTGAAGCCCAGTGATAACATCAACTGGAGGAAGCCTTGACCAAACGTGGCGTTCATCATCGACCCAGGCATTGAAGTCGCCCAGAACCAACCATCTGGGGACCCCAATGTTAGGTCGACAATGAAGTCGCTAATTTCCTGCAGGAAAACATTCCCGCCACCTGGTGGATGGTATACCTAGAAGTATCCTGCACCCCACACCCTCGCCTGAGACACACCAAAGGATCCGTGACCCTAATGGGTACCTCCCACCAGGCCCATAATTCGATTTCTGAAACAAATGGCAACACCTCGCTTCATTTATCCTGCCTCGAGCGGTGTATCATCAGCACCCGGCTGAAACTGCCGCGCCAATACTAGCCCAGCATTTTCATCCAGCTGTTCGGGTGATGCAAGCCAGGTCAACTGACCCAACAAGATCGGCTATAATAGCCGCCTCTTGTTTTTAATAGACCTAGCATTGCACAACACCGCGCAGGATGGACCTCTCGATGATGACCGTCACATCTGTTGATAACCAGAACCTTGGGTATGGGCACAAGACAGGAGAACCCCTCCTGAGCCCATTTCACCCCAGGGCATCTCCTTGACCTCACAATCCCTATCCGCCCGCTCCTTTCCATCCCCCCCCCAGGCCCAGCCCCAACCCTCCTCCTACCCCTCACAATCCCCAGAGCCCTACACCTTCTATAGACTTCCGGCGACAAGGGGGGACAGGAGAAGGGACGGAGATCCCTGAGCTTGGAGGGGGAATAATAGCCGACTGTCCTATTTTCATTCCAACACATGGTAACACAACTAATACAAAACCCCACCAAAATATATAAATAAGAGAGTTTAAAATACAACATACAAATAACAGAATATAACTATTATAACTAAGCAAAACAAAACTAACTAAAATTACACCGTAACAAAATACTGTAAAAAACTAAACATTATATTCCAGTATCAGGCATAAAACGTTTCATAACAATGTGTTACACATAAATGTATCAGAAGCACTTGTCCATCTACCCCTTCCCACAGTGCTCTCACCACTGCAGAAAAGGACTTTTCCACCTACACAAAACCCTTAAGATTTGGCCCAGAGTCCACAATACTAAAGGAAAACCAAAACAAGAGTTCAAGGTCTTTTCTTCTTAATATCCACACTTTTTGTGCTCTCACCACTAGTATGGCCCAAAAAACTTTAGACAGTTTTCTCTCACAAGACTGGACTAAATAGCTCAGGTTTCAGTCCTCCCAATCATATCCCAAAATATAATTGAAAATAACGAAAGTTCAGGTATAACTCACCAAAGTAGCAGTCCACACCACAGTCCACACAAATCTGACTTCATTAAAATCCTGCAGGCATCCAGAGGAAGCATCAACCTGAAGTCCAGACTCAACCTGACCCTCGCAGCAATGAGACAGGCTGAACCACCCTCCGATGGTACCCCTCTCTCAATAAGGAAGCGAGGCTAACCCCACCGCCCTCCGGAGGCAGAGAAACCCGCTACCCTGTCCGGACCAGGGAATCTGGACAATTTAATTTGAAACAATCCACAATTTCCACTGTCCCAGATGCTTCCTCCTTACAGCAAGTCCAGTCACAGTATGTTCCCGATTACTTCCTCTTCCTGGTTCGGCAATAATCCTTCCCCGAATGGGAACCAACACTCCACCACGAAGCGTTCCTCCTCATAGTCCAGCATTCACCTCAAGCACACAGGCAGCTGCCAGAAACCCCAGGCCGCCAGCAACCAAAATCTCTCCACAGCACCAGCGGCAGTCGAACCCAGCTCCACACTCTGCTCCCAGCACACAGCCAGCAGCCAACCACAGGACCACACAGCGGCTGGAAAACAACACGGCTGGACACAATACAGCTTTCCTCAGACTCAGACTCTGCTGTAGCTTGGCTAAAGCAGATAAGACGGATATTGGCCTGTAATTATCTAGAGATGCTTGACTACCCTTGGGTCAAGGAATGATGTAAGCCAGCTTCCAAATGTCTGGAACTTGCTGTGCCATGAAAGAGAGTTTCAAGATTTTTGAGGCACTCACTACATTAGGAATTAGTTTGGTGACATAATGCTGTACAACATGTTGATATCCCATTTACATAGGGACTCCATACCTGTGAGCAATAGGCTAAATGGGGCCTCACATACAATCTATAAAGAGGGCAAATAATAGCTGGACTTTTGCTTAAAAAAGCTTTCCTTATGCACCCTAACAGCCTGTTTGCTTTACTGGCTATTCTCTGCAGTGGCCATTGAATTTGAGTATATAGTCAACTATTATGCCTAGATCTCTTTCATTACTTACCTTTTTAAGTTGTTTCCCATTTATACAATATTCTTCATGAGTACTGTTGTTTCCAAAGTGGATAATAACACATGTATCTATATTTAATTCTATTATATTTTTATTCACCCATGTTTCCAGTTTGTCTAAGTCTTACATCATACATTGTCTCTATTACTATCCACTGGTCCTCCTATTTTTGTATCATATGCAAATTTGTTAAGACTATTGATACGAACATACAAACATGCCAGCAGAAGCAAGCCTTTACGGTCTATCGAGTCTGCTTGATTGGGCAGCTAGCCCCTCAACTTGCAGCTGCCCCACCCTTGCCACCCCACTTCATCACAATCCCCACTTACCCTGTCCCAACCCCTCTTAAAGCCACCCACCGTTCTACAGGATACCACCTCCTCGGGCAGAGCATTCCACCTGTCCACCACCCATTCAGTGAAAAAATGTCTCCTGTTTTCCCTCTTGAATCTTCCCACTCCAATCTCAGCTGATGCCCTCTCGTATCCCTCCCTCTTCTAAGCTGGAAAATCCCTTCTGTATTAGCCTTATTTATCCCCTTAAGGTATTTAAAGGTTTCAATCATATCCCCCATCTCTCCTCTCCTCCAGGGAGTACATGTTCAGCTCGCCCAATCTATCCCCTTAGGACTTTTCCTCCAGTCACTGGATCGTCTTGGTCACCCTACATTGCACTCCCTCCAACAATTTGATGTCCTTCTTCAGGAATGGGTGCCAGTACTGCACACAGTACTCCAGGTGTGGCCTGATCAGAGAACTGTACAAGGGAAGGATCACCTCCCTATTTCTGGAGGAGATTCCCCTCACTATACATCCAGGCATCCTGTTGGCTTTTACTGCCACCTTCCTGCACTTAGCTTAGTTGTGTATGCTGCCCATTATAAGCACCCCCAGATCCTTTTCCTCCTTGGTGCTTTCCAGCTGCCCCCCTCTCAGATGATAACTCCTCCCCTGGTTCCTAGCTCTAAAATGCAGTACCTTGCACTTCTTGGCGTTGAAACCCAGCTGCCATGTTTCTGACCACTCCTGTAGTTTGGTCAGGTCCTCCTGCAGCCCCTTCCACCCTTCAATGTCATCTACCACAGCTCCCATCTTCGTATCATCAGCAAACAGACTGATTCTACTCCAGATCCCATGTGAGATATCAGCAACGTATATCCTAAACAGCACTGGTCCCAGTACCGATCCCTGTGGCACCCTGCTCATCACTTCCCTTGGTGATGAGAGTGGCCCCCCCACCACCCTCTGCTGCCTTCCATTCAGCCAGTTGATGATCCATCTGGTCATCTTTATTCTCACCCCATGTATTCCAGCTTCCCCCCAGCCTCCCATGTGGCATGGAATCAAAGGCCTTGCTGAAGTAAAAATACAGGACATTCACTGTATGGTCCCTGTCCAGCTCCCTGGTCACCTAGTTGTAATACTCAATTAGATTTGTCTGACAGGATCTGCCTGAGACAAACCCTTGTTGTTGGCCATCCTGCAGACCGTCGTCCTCGAAAAAGGTTACTAGCCTCTCCTTTAGGATTATCTCCATGAGCTTCCCCACAATTGATGTGAGGCTCACTGGTCTATAGTTGCCTGGTTCATCCCTAGGGCCACTTTTATGAATGGGTACCACATAGGCCATCTTCCAGTCTTGTGGTATGCATCCTGCGTCCAGGAAGGTATTGAACAGGTCAGCCAGTGGTCTGCCAGGATCTCTGCTAGCTCCCCGAGTACAGTAGGATGAATGCTGTCTGGCCCCAGTGCCTTGTCCACCCTTGGTGCCCTTAACCCTTCCAGAACCCTGTCCTCTGTAATATCTACATAAGTTACCCCCCACTACCCATTCCTCCCCTCCCTTGGGGTATCTTCCCTCTTTCTCCTTCATAAACACAGAGCAGAAGTATTCATTTAATGCCTCTGCCTGATCCACCTTCTCCACCCACCCTCCATCCTTCCTAATCCTCACAATATAGCCCTTGTTCTTCCTTCTTTCTCTAATGTATCTGAAGAAGTCCTTTTCTCCTTCCTTAACACTCTGTGCCAGACTCAGCTCTCTTGAAGCCTTGGCCACTCTGACTAGCCTGGTAACCTCCCTGGACTTCTTTGTATACTCATTCTTGTCAGCTCCTCCACTTGGCTCTCACCCCCTCCATAACCTCTCGAGTCAACCAACTTTGCTTCTTTGCCCTTCTCTTCTTACTCCTTGTCTTTGTACAAGTTCCAGTGGCTTCCGTCAGCCCTTTTTTAATAATATCCTATTTTTGAGTAGCATCCATGTCTGGTTGAATTCCTGCTAGAGACCTACCCAAAATTTCCCCCATCCTTTTAAAGTCCTCCCTTTTAAAGTCAATCACCCTGGTCCCCATACCCCCTTTTTTCCTACCCATATTGAGCGCGAACAACACCGAGTGGTGGTCACTCCCAGCCAGAGGGTCCTCCACCCCCAGTTCTCTTACAGCCTCTCCATTTGAAAGTACCAGGTCCAGTGTCCTCTCCAATCTAGTTGGCTCATGTACTAACTGCACCAGGAAGCTGTCCTGAAATGCTTATAGTATGACCTGATCCCTTGCACTCACGGTGGATGGGGTGCTCCAGTCCACCCCAGGTAGGTTGAAGTCCCCCACCACCACTGTGTTCCCCTTCCTGTAGACCCTTCTGATTTGCTCAGCTAGCTCTCTATCCAGGTCATCTCCTTGCACTGGTGGTCTATATACTACCCCCATTCTCAGCGTCCTACCTTTCAGGTCCTGAAACTGCATCCATAGGGCCTCTGTTCTGCTTTTCTCCCTTTCCTCCCTTATACACTTTATCCCTTCCTGTACATAGAATGCCACCCCCCTTCCCCTTAGTCCTATATTTCTTGAATATTCTATACCCTGGGGTCATCATATCCCAGTCCTGGTACTGGGTGGCCTAAGTTTCTTTGATGGCCACAATGTCCACCTTCCCCACTGCCAGGAGAGCCTGCAACTTAGCTGACTTATTACCTAGGCCAGGGGTTCTCAAATGGTGAGGCCAGCCTCCCTTGGGAGGCCCCAACCTGTTCCAAGGGAGGCTCAAACAAGTCTTGAAAAAAGTATTGTATTTTAATTTTGAACTTTTGTGTGAAGGGATAAGGCAAACTGAAAGAGGATAACAGTAGGTGAATTTATGTATTTATTCACAAGTCGGTGACCAGGGAAGGTGCTGTACACTGAGCCATGGCTTATTTCAGGTGTACCCAGGGAAGGGTAGTGAAAGAATACAATTCAAAATGTAACAGTAAAACACTCAAGCAATACAAAATGAATAGAAGTGCAAACAAATTAAGAACAATAAACTAACAGTGCGAGGAACAATTGATCAATTAGACTGGCAGTGGAACTGTCCAAATACAAGTGTTAGCCATACAGGTACTAGGAATAAGAATAGGAGGCAGCAAAATGATTCCTGAGAAGTTGCTAAGAGCAGGGTGAGGGGAAGATGCAGAGGTCAGCAGGAAGGTTATTCCAGTTAGGGAAACAGAAAAAGCAGTCTGACCCATGAAGGTATGGCAGTAAAGGGCAACAATGGTTCAAGAGTCAAAATACTGGAGCAAGTTGGTTGTCCTGTTGGGGGGGGGGGTGTTACAATAAGCTTAATAACATGAGAGCCAGCTATGCAAAGAGGTTTCAATTTATTCCTGATGTACTGTGAAAAGTAGGCTATTTTCTATGGGGAGGCCCAAACATATTTCAGTATTTTGGGGGAGGCTCAAGATCTTTTCCATGGCTTAGGGGAGGCTCACTATGACAAAGTTTGAGAACTGTTGACCTAGGCTCCTCGCATTCTGCATAACCACCCTCCACCCCATTTCCTTCCTTACCTTTCCCTGGTTTTCCGTCCTCCTCCCCCCGTGCCTCTACCCTGACTCCTACCATGTTAACATGAAGGGTAAGCTCATCTGGCTCTCCTATCTGGTATCCCTGCCTACCAGCTGTCCACTTGCCACCCCCCCACCTAGTTTAAATCCACCTTTGATGCTATGTACTCCTCTATCCCCTGCTTTAATACTCCCTTCCCCTCCTTGCTCAAGTGTAGCTTGTCCCCTGCGTATAGATTGTTATTGTCGTAGGTTTTGCCTCAGCCACCCACAAACCTGTACCCCTTGGATTGACACTATTCCTCCAGCCATGTGTTGAACTGTCTAATCCTCCCTTTCCTCACTGTATTTGTGCAGGGCACTGGGAGCACCTCTGAGAATTCCACCGATTCCCCCAGTTCCTCACACAACCATCCAAGCTCCTCAAACCTCTCATTCACAACCTCGATCATCTCCTCCACCAGATCATTCGTACCCACATGCACCACAAGATGCGGTTTCCTCCTACCCCTCCTTGCGCACTTCAGAATTGATTGCCACGCCCTGCCCGCTGTTAACCCAGGTATGAACTCTACCCATATACGACTCTGCCTTTTCCCCCTACTGCCCCATCTTATCTGTTTTAGTATGGAATTCCCCAGCACTAGTATCCCCCCCCTCATTATTCCTTGTCCCCGGCCCCTCCCTATTACTAAGGTACCTATCTCTAGTGGCCACCACATTTGTAGCTCTGCCCTTCCCCCATGGCTCCCCCACCCTGACCAGTCCACCTTCCCAGCTTCAACTCCCACCCCTCACCCCGATCTGTCCCCCTTCTCCCCACTGTTCCTTCTCTATCCTCCACATCCTCCCAACCTCTCTGGACCCCCACTTCTGCTCTTCCTGTCCTCCTATCCAGCATTGCTCCCTGCCCTTCCCCAGCTCCCTTCAACCATCCCTCCAGCTATGCTCCTCCTCACTTTACCCATGTCCCCTCCTCTGACCAACTATTGTTTCCTGTGCATTCCCTCCTGACCTCTCTTGCCCCTCCTGGAGATCCTTGCCCCCCACCAATGTTGCCAGCACCTTACCTGATAGAGCCTCCCCCCTTTTCAATTGTTCTGTGCCTTCCTTCATGCTTGCCTCTGCTACTTCCCCTGTGTGCTCTTCAGCTCCCTTTCCTGATCTCCCCTCCCATTTAGCTCCTCTAGTGAGGCAAATCTATTCTTCTGTTCTAAGCCCACTGCCTGTACCCCTGTGGTTGATAGTCCTCCCCTTGCTCCCTCCTCCCTTGTCCTCTGCACAGGCTTTGTACCTTTATACTGTATCACCTTCCATTCCCCTAGGATTCTCTTGTGCCCATTGCTGCCCTTATCCGAGATTCTTGTATCTCCTCTGGTGCGTTCCCCTTAGCCCCTCCCCTTGCATTCATGCTCCCCAACTTTCCTCCAGTCCCCATCCCATCTTCCCCTTCCTACGGCTGAGTTTGCTCCTTGTCCCCCTGCAGCTCCCCTTTTAGATGTGCCTTGTGTCCCCACAGTCCCCCCCTAGCTGCTGTAGCTCCCTTGGTGGGACCACTCTTATGTCCTCCCATTGTCTCCTCTCCCTTTCCCAGCTTACTGCCCATCTGCATTGAGACCCTGCCCTAGATCTGTCCTCACCCTGCTCCATTTGCCCCTCCAATGTGGTTTTCTCCATATTCTTCTCTTCCCTATGTGAAGCTTTTGGTTTAGGCCCAAGGGTGAGATTTGCCCTGTTTAAAAGCTATGTGTTTCCACGCCCTGTGGCTTTCATGCCTCTGGACAGGGAATGAAATGGGCTGCACCTGGTAGTCCTGTCCACCAATCGTAGGGTAGCTATAAATGTGCAGTACTCTGGGGTGGGAGGGATGGGGAAGATGTAATTTGGGCCCTACCCTGACTGTCATGAGAGTCAAGTCAGCCTTGACTCTATCCCCACTGAGACCTCTCAATCCCCACACAAAGGTACAAGGCCAAACTGCAGCTTCCTGTCTGAGCCCCACACCTTGAGTGAATCTCCCACACTAACAGGTCCAAAAAATTCGAACAGCACAGATCAGATATCACAGCCCAGAATTTCACTCAGTAACAGTTGTAACTGATTTAAAACCCCACCATCTTATCCCCTCATAGCACAAACAGTTCCAATATCAAAATTAAACAGAAGAAAAAAGAAATAAACCACACTTCCCTGAACAGCTCTCTTGCCCTGCTGCTCTCCCAATGAAACTGTTAGCTAAAAACAGTTAGCTACATTCCTTTCCGAAGTCACTAATGTATATGTTAAACAGTAGTGGACCTAGGACTGACTCTTGTGGAACACCACTTGTCACTGGACACTCGTCAGATATTACACCACTAATTTTGACCCTTTTTTGTTCTTCTAGTCAGCCATGATTTAATCCAGTCAATGTATTGCTGGTTAACTTTGTAGTACTTTAGTTTATGTATAAGATTTTTAAGAGGTACTTTGTTGAAAGCGTTCTTGAAGTCCAGATAAATCGCATCCACTAATTTGTTTTGATATAATATATAACTTATCCCTTTATTAAAACTCAAGCGGTTTGTTGTACAGGATCTCTTTTTTGTGAACCTATGTTGGTTTGCATCTATTTGACCACTTATGTTCAGCCAATTCATAATTTCCTCAGAAAGTATGTTGTCTGCTAGTTTGCATAATATTGAAGTTAAAATGATTGATCTGTAGTTCTCAGTATTTCCTTTGTCATCCTTTTTAAAAATTGGATCCACAGTTGCCAGTCTCCAATCCAATGGCACGTTTCTCTCATTATTGATTTGTTTATTATACATGATATTGTATATATGTTTGTTTTAATTCTTTTAGTACTGTGGGTTGTTGCTCAGGTCCTGCTGATTTTCCCACATCCAGTTCACCTAACATTTGCTCAACTATTTCATTGCTAAATACATTCCCACTATGATACTCCTACACAAGAGTGGCAGCAAAGAAGAGGCAGGGAACTACCGACCTGTCAGCCTCACCTCAATTGTGGGAAAATCATGGAGTCTATACTAAAGGAAAGAATAATGGCATACTTGAAGGCCAGTGGGAAACTGAACCAAAAGCAGCACGGTTTTACAGCTGGAAGGTCATGCCAAACAAACATGATCACTTTTTTGGACTGGGTGACTAAAGTAGTATACTAGAACGGGGCAGTAGATATTTTATATCTAGATTTCAGTAAAGACTTCGACTTAGTCCCACATAGAAGGTTCATCAGCAAACTGGGGAACACAGGGATAGGAAGTAAAATTGTAAACTGGGTGAAGATCTGGCTGTAGGGCAGGACCCATAACATTCTGTTAAATGGCGCTGTATTGAGGGAGGGAAAGGTGACCAGTGGGGTCCCACAGGATTCAGTGCTGGGACCTATACTCTTCAACATATTCATCAGCGACATCGTAGATGGATTGGAGTGGAAGGAGTGCATGTTTGCAGATGATACTAAGCTCTGCAACAGGGTAGATACACAGGAAGGGGCACTAAGGATGGACTCAGACCTAAGGAAACTGGAAGAATGGTCCAAAACTTGGCAGTTGAAGTTCAACGCCAAGAAATGCAGGTCATGCACCTTGGGAAAAGACACCAAGGCAAAGAATACTCCTTAGGAGGAGAAGTATTAGCCGTCTCAGAGCTGGAACATGATCTTGGAATCATGGTATCAAATGACCTGAAAGTGGGAAGGCTATGTGAGAAAGCAACACAAAAAGCCAGCAGCATTTTTGGTGCATAGGCAGGAGCATTACAAGCAGAAAATGAGAGGTAATAACACCATTGTACAGGTCCTTGGTGAGGCCCCCACTTGGAGTATTGTGTCCAGTTCTGAAGACCTCACTTTTAAAGGATATAAACCAATTCGAATCTGTGCAAAGGAACGCTACAAAGATGGTTCATGACCTCCATCACGAACCTTATGAGACAAGACTTAGGCAATTAAATTTGTACTCCCTGGAACAGAGGAGGAACAGAGGAGAAACGAGGGAGACATAATAGAAATATTTAAATACCTCAAAGGAATCAACTCAGCACAGAACCAGAGCCTCTTTCGGGAAAACACAGAGGCGAGCACTAGAGGATACAAAAGAAGACTGCTGGGAGGGAAGTTCTGGAAGAATGTCAGGAAGTTTTTCTTCACTGAGAGGGTCATGGAGACCTGGAACAGACTGCTGCAGTGGGTGGAGGAGGCAAAGACGGTTAGGGCATTCAAGTCATCCTGGGACAGTCATTGTGGGATCCTAAAATAAGAAATACCAGGGTAGGGGTAGACAAAATACATAGATATGGGCAGACTAGATGAATCATGCTATCTCCATCTGCCGACACGTTCCCATGTTCTTATGTAGGTGCATTTTGATGTACCATTTTGGCTTCACATGGCTAGGAATCAGACTTTATTTTTCTCACTAGTGTCAAATACTGATGCATGTGTTTAATTCACTTGCTATGTCCTTCAGGTTGTCATGATCCCTGATTTAGTTTTTAGTGGTCTTATTGATCTGACAGACAACTTATTCCTTGTTCTAAAGTACATACATTTAGTTTTAGACACATTTAAAAGAGATCCATTATTACTAAGACACTTATTCACCAGTTGAAACTCTTTCTGTAAATCTAAAGTTACATATTCATAGTCTGACCCACCATTTTACAAAACAATATCATCTGCATAACGTAAAATCCTGGAAACAGAAGTAACCAAAGGTAAATCATTAACAAAATTGTTAAATAGAAGGGGCCCAAATTCGATCTTTGGGGGACCTCAGTTTCAATCCCTACCAAAGGAGATAAAACATCATCCAGTAATACTCTTTGTTTTCTACAACTCAAATATATATTTAAGCTAGGAAACCACCCCATCAGTGAATCCAATATCCCTAAGTTTGGAGAGCAGACAAACAAGGTGCACAAGGTCAGATGCGTTCGATTAATCCAGAAAAATCACAGCAACTGTCTCAGTTCTGTCAAGGCCTCATGGAGAAAGGAAATCATTTCCACAGTGCAAATTAGATTCATAATTTATTGATCAACTAAAGGCCATTACAGTTCCATTACAAACATTGCAAACAACGCAAACAAATAAATAACATACAACTATAAAACTGCATAGTGTTACAATGCTTAAAAGAGAAGAAAACAGAAAAAAATAATAAGTAGCAGCAATTTTAGTTCTGTGCCTAAGAATGGCTTTCATAAAATGAATCAACATTTTGGCATCTTTTAAATTTATTGGGATTCAATAATATTTCCTAACAGTCTTGCAAGGTTGACTTGTATGGATTTGTAAAAACATTCAAATATTTCATTCTCCACTAAGAATAAAGAGGACAATTGAAAATTATATGAAAGATGCCTTCATCTTGATCAGTGTTACAGAAACATTCAGTATCTGGTTTGTTACATTGTTTATACCTAATTTCCAACTTTTTCAATGGAATCATATCAAATTTACACAAGGTTAAAACTCAATAATCTTTGACTTCAAGGGGAAATGTTAAATATAATTTACACCCATAATGATATTTAAACTTAAGAAACCACTGTGCTGTTTTTAAATTAACAAGGTTAATTCTGTCTGAACCATAGGCAACCATAACCATATGTATCTGAACCAACATTGACAGAGGTAGTATAGTGCAGTGGGTTAAGAGTCTGAGCTGCAGATCTGGAAACCTGGGTTTGAATTCCAAAGCTGCCTAGGTGCATACTGTGTGATCCTTAGCAAATCAATTAACTTTCTTGTTCTCCCAGGTCGCATCTGGAAACAAGCTTTGGCGTAGTGTGCTACTCCTGGTTAAACAATGTTCCCTTTCCCATACGCAATGTCCGTAAGTCTAGTTTTCATTACATTTTTATAAGATTAAGAAATTGCTATCTCCTTGAGTGAATCTTGCCAAAGATGCTGCATATTCATTTGTTTTAAAGTTTCTTGTAAACTGTGCAGCCATAATGATCCTTTCTGTGTTTGTGCCCAACTCTTTTTCTCTTCTAAACATAGTTTGAGCCAGGGATTACTAGGACTATTTAGACTATGCAGCCAGTAGTGCAACATTCTTCACATTGTTAAGTACTTTAATGGAACCCAACAAGGTCCAGCCCTAATCAACTGTTTGGGACAAGACTTACCAGTTCTAAGAATATTACAATAAAACATAGAAAATGGAACTTCAGAAGAAGGCAGCAAAGAGTATCTCCACACCACTATGTATCTCCACACCACTGATCCATAGAGCAGAATGGGGTTACTCTTAGCCTCCACTGCCCTCAATGCTGGAATAACTGTCATACCCCCATATATATATGATTAAACCTTTTAATGGCCTAAAGGCTTTGTTTCACTTTTTTCATTTGATTCTTAACATGTTTAGACCACAGACCATTAGCCGCGAATGTAACCCCCAAATAACAATATTCCCTAACAATTTCCATATTTTGATTGTTTTTTTTTCATCATATCAGATGTTTTGCAACTCCTCCTGGCTGTCCCAATCTGACCGACCCCCCCAAGCCCCATCAATAACCAGGACTTACCTTATGCCTGACCCGGGAGCGGTGCCTGTGGGGAGTTGGTCACCATCCTGCCGCTGGCGATGTTTTCTCCTGCTTGGTTTTCTCCCAGGGGCCCCAGGAGTGGGTACGCATGCATGTGGAGGCACGCATTAGTTCCATAGCCCCAGTAACAGCCCCTTTCATCCCACCCCAATGGCCTAGTACCAGGCTCCTCTCCTGGCCCGTGCTGTCCTCAGCCTCCATCAGATAGCAGCCATCAGCTGAGAGGAGCCATCCCTCTTCCCCAGAGAGGAGAGCATGCCTGTCGATAGCTCCATCCAGCTCCACCCCCCTTTGCTGACCTCCGACAGCCCAGGCTTGCTCCCAAACCAAGGTCACTGGCGTGACATAAGGTTAGGTGTCCAGCGCCTTAGCCCTCAGTGCCACCAGGCCAGCTCAGATTTTAATTGTTAATGTAGAAGTTTAAATGCTTCTTGTTTCCCAAAATCATAATTTATGGATTTAGAGTAATTTATCAGTAATTTATGCTTAGTACACAATTGTGAGAAATGATTCAATCTGCACTGCAATCCAATCTGTGACAAGGAAAATAAAAGCAAGTCGTCTGCATAAGCAAGAGCTACACACACAATCCCATTAATGTTAGGGGAATGAAAATGAGGATGGTCAATATTAAGTAAAATATCATTTATATAGATGTTGAGTAGCATGGGGGCTAAGAGACAACCCTGTTTTACTCCTTTGTTGGACTCAAAGCATTCTGTAAGGTTCCCTTGGCTGTCTAGTCATATCGATTTTATCGTGAGAATACAACTGCACTATTGGAAGCAAGAGGTTAGGAAGGCTATTCAATGCCTGTAGTTTTTTCCGAAGTAAGCCTTTGTTGATGGAATCAAATACAGAGGTAAAATCAATATATTGAGACATAAAGTTTTACTCCCTGTTCATGCACATATTTTTCAATCAGAATGAGCAGACAAATATAGACATGATCGATAGTAGATACATTATTTCTAAAGCCAGTCTACACACAGGGGACAAAATTTCCTTGCCAGCCTTCCATTCATTTAATTTGTTTAGTAACATTTTAGAAAAAATGTTAGACGTTGCATCAAGCAGGCGTATTGGTTTAAAATGTTTTGGAATGTTGGGGTCTCCTTTCTTAAAAAGAGAAATGATTATATTCAGTTTCCAACTCTTGGGAATCAAAAAATTCTTCAAACATTTATTTAAAAAGTTTGTAAGTAAGGGGACCTAGATGTTGAGATGTAATTTAAGTAGGTTCCACCAAGCTGCATTGACAACTTCATTGTCAAAATGCGGCACAGTGACATCCCCAATGTCGACAGGCAAAATATAGCCTGTCAGACATTGTTTTTTTTTTGAAGGAGGTTTTGTCCCCCGCAACTCCTATGCAGGGGGCTGTTCCCCCCACCCCCCCTCTTTTCTAAATATCTAACTCAGAGTCGGAGTTGACTCAGAAGTGGGGAATATTATCAAAACCATGAAATTTCATAGTTGAGTCCGTTACAGCAGCAATTTCGAATTCTGCTGAAATTGTCACTGTAATTGCTTTCGTCGTTATACTTTCTTGGTTTTGATGGTATACAATTTACATATATCTAAGGGGAGTCTATTGATACCAGGAGTTTTATTAGATTTACGCTTGACAATGGCATCTTCCACATTTTCAAAAGAAAATGATAGGGGGACCATGGAGTATTGCAAAAATGTCTCCAGGGCACAAGTAACGGGAGAGGAAGGGTCATAGAAAATACTTTTTAAAGTAGCTCATCCAGTTATCTACAGAAATAGAAACTACTGGATTAGTTTGTAAAAAGTTGGTGCCCTTGGCAGCCATGCACCAGAAAGCTTTATTATCCTTATTGTTTATGCAATGAAACATCTGGGCCCATATATTTGCCTGAAATTGTTCCTTGTCCTCAATCTATTGTTCCTCATATTTTTTTCAAGCTTTATACAAAGCTATAAGATTTGGTCTAGAAGGGTTGTTTTTCTTTGTATATTTTGACTAATTTTTGAAGTTCAATTCCACAATTGCGAGAACAAGACACCATACCATATTGCTCTAAATAATCAATAATTTGCTCAAAGACAGTCCACTCCAGGATCTTGGACAGGGGGACAACAAAGAGACAGGTCTATAGTTCTTAACCAAAGACCTGTCACCACCTATGTAAATTGGCACCATGGTCGCTTGTCTCCAAGGTTCTGGGACCACCCCAAACTGTAAAGAAAATGTAAACACATTCAAAGGTTCTAACATCAAATCACTTACATAAGAAAATAATTTTATTTCATTCGCATCATCCCCATTTTTATTCTTAGTATTCATCTGTCGTAGGTACTCCAGCAGCTCATTAACAGTCGGTTCCCTAAAACAGAAACATCTGCTCCCATCCCCATTTTCAGAACAGCTTCATCAAATGCAATTTGAAGTGCACAGTTTGCTACACTACAAAAAACTGTTTAATTACATGACAATTTCTAAAGGTGTAAAAATGTAACCTTTCACAGTAAAGAGTCACTCTTAGTTGATTTATCATTCCATATTAGCTCATTAAGTATTTTCCAGTTCTCTTTAGTTCCATTGCATCTTACAAATTGTTTATCAGCCTTGGTTTCCCAAACCAACTTCTCACATTGCTTTCTTACTCTTCTACTCATTCACATTTTGAATTGATTTATATAGTTTGTATTACTTCCAAGCTTTATCTCTAGCTTGCATTATCTGCATTAGTTTGAGTGTAATCCAGTTCTGATTTTTATTTTTCTCTCTGAGTTTTCACATGGGAGTGAACCTATCACAGACAGCTGTAAATTCAGAAGAAACATAGAAACATAGGCTTTGACGGCAGATAAGGACCGCTTGGCCCATCCAGTCTGCCCATTTCCCTACCTACTGGATAAGCTGCAGATCCTAGTTAACCAACAGCCTACTTCTTCCTAACCCCCACCAGAATTGCCTTATGTCTGTCCCATGCATTCTTGATCCCCCACTGTTTTTGACTCACAGCCTCCTCAGGAAGGCTGTTCCATGTGTCCACCACCCTCTCCATGAAAAAACTTCCTCAAGTTACCCTGTGCCATCCCCTTCCATCTTCAAATTGTGCCCTTGTTCTTGCACATCTCTTTTCTGAAAGATGCTACCTTCTTGGACTTTGTTGATTCCCTTGAGGTACTATCATGTCCCCTTCCTTCTTTCCTCAGAGTATACATATTAAGCTCCTTTAGTCTCTCTTCGTATGGTTTCTGGTGCAGACCCTGCATCATTTTAGTTGCCCTCCTCTGGACTACCTCCATCCTGTCTATGTCCTTGCAATGATGGGGTCTCCAGAACTGCATGCAGTACTCCAGAAGGGGTCTCATCAACTGTCTGTACAGAGGGATAACAGCTTCCTCTTTTCTACTGGTGATGCCTCTCCCTATGCATCCCAGTATCCCCCCAGCCCTCCGTACTGCCTTCTTACATTGCTTGCTTACCTTTAGGTCATCTAATATGACTACCCCCCCAGGTCCCTTTCCATTGTTGTTGTTGTTAGTACCCCCACTGTGTACTCTTTCCCTGGGTATTTTGTTTCCCAGGTGCATTACTTTGCATTTCTTTGCATTGAATTTAAGCTGCCATACTTTTGACCATTCATCCAACCTTGCCAAGTCCCTTCTCATCCTTTCCACCCCCCTTGTGTATCAACCCTGTTGCAGATCTTTGTGTTGTCTGCAAAGAGGCATACTTTTCCTTCCAGTCCCTTTGCAATGTCACTTATAAAAACATTAAAAGGACCAGTCCCAGTACTGAACCCTGTGGTACCCTGCTAATAACCCCCTTTCTTCTGGGTGGACTCCATTTACTATTACCCTCTGTGTCCTGTTGTCCAGCCAATTTTTTACCCAGGCTACTACCACCCTGGGACCCACTCCCAGGCTGGCTAACTTGTTTGTTAATCTTTTGTGAGGGACTGTGTCAAATGCCTTACTAAAGTCTAGGTAGGCCATGTCTACAGCCCCTCCCTAGTCTACTGCTTTGGTCACCCAGTCAAAGAAATCTATTTGATTTGTCTGACATGACCTTCCCACTGTTAATCCATGCTGCCTTGTGTCCTGTGCCCCGATGGCCTCTAGGTACTCAACAATTCTTTCTTTTAGAAGTGATTCCATCATTTTCCATACCACTGAGGTCAAACTAACAGGTCTGTAGTTTCCTGCCTCTGCTTTAATCTCACTTTTGTGAAGGGGAATCACATCCACCCTCCTCCAGTCCTCAGGTACCACACCATCATCCCATGATTTGTCAAAAAGGGTAGTCAGTGGTGTCACTAGTTCTACCCTTAGTTCTTTAAGAATTCTGGGGTGAATCCCATGAGGTCCCATTGCTTTGTCCACCTTCAGATTCAGGAGTTCTTTCAGAACCCTTTCTCCTGTGAATGGACTGGTATTGATCCCCCCCATCCAGAGTGCTTCTGTTGATTGGATTAGGTACCTCCCCCTCCTTTCTTTTGTGAATACTGAGCAGAAGTATTCATTCAGTATCTCTTCTTTTCACTGTCACCTCTGCCCACCCACCCTCCCCTTTATTAAGCCTCACTATCCTCCCTTGGTCTTTCTTTGCTCCCTAATGTACCTATACAAGGTTTTATCCCCTTCTTAAATGAGTTGGCTATCTTTTCCTCAGTTTGGGCCTTTGCTATTCTGACTGCCTTCCCTGCTTCCTTCTGCTTTAACTGGTACAATTCTCTGTCCTGCTCCTTCTGTGTTTCGTTATATTTCCTGAATTCTTTTTCTCCCTAACCTTCCCTGCCACCTCTTTTGAGAATCAAAGTGGTCTTTTCCTTTGTTTTGATTTATTTGCTTCACACAAAGGCTTGTTGCCTCTGTGATGGCAGTTTTGATTGTTTCCCATTGTTCCTCCACCCCTCCTTCCTGCCCATTTGCTAGTGCATTCTTTAGGCACTCTTCCATTTTGCCGAAGTCAGCCCTCCTAAAGTCCAGTACCCTCACATTTCTATGGCTTGACTCTATGGCTGTGTTTATCAAGAACCATACTGTTTGGTGGTCACTTGTTTCCAGATGGCTACCCACTTCTAAATCTGAGATCCTCTCTCCATCCCCATTTGAGAGTACCAGGTCTAAGATTGCTCCCTCCCAAGTGGGTTCCAGCACTAGCTGTCTGAGGCATTCCCCCTGTAGGGCATCAAGAATGACCCTGCTCTTGGATGTGGCTGCAGCAAAGGTGCTCCAGTTAACATCTGGCAAGTTCAGGTCCCCCATCAACAATATCTCCCCTTTTTCTGCCATCCTAAGGATGCCTTCTATCATTTCCTTATTCATTTCCTCCCCCTGAGATGGGGGTCTGTATACAACCCCTGTGCTGATTGTGGTGCCATTTCCTGTCTCCAGGGTGACCCACAGTGCCTCCTCTCCTCCCTGTTTACCCTTTAGTTCTGTTGCTTTGATCCCTTCTCTAACATAGAGAGCTCCTCCTCCTCCTCTTCCACCCGCCCTGTCCCTCTTGTAGATTGTGTACCCTGGTATGTTGACATCCCAGTCATGGTTCATGGAAGAAATGAAGCGTAGCATATTATCAGTATCTGGGATAGTAAATAGTAATGACCAATTAATATTAGCAGCATTACTCTTAAACTCAGACAGGTTAAAATCCTGAAAACAATTTGAATTAATCATGATTGCTGGTGACCAAGGCCTACAAGATGACCTACACAAAGTATAGGACTGTGATCACTTAATGAAGCAAAAAGAGACCTTAAATGTACACTCCTATCTGATCTGGGCCGGTGGTATCCTTCACCTTCCCCAATGTCAGCCTACAGCAACAGGGGGTAGCGGTTCTTACCACATGCTGAAAGGACCCCTGCCACTGTAGAACCATATGCACATCTTACAGCGTGGTACTGCATGCACGGTTTTGTCCACACTATATTCACCCAGTACCTCTGAGTTGAATGTTAAAATCCAGTCCATGAGGGTTTCAGAACCAGTCCTATAGTTTGTGCATGTCATCTCATTAATTGCCTGTGTCAATCCCAATCCTTCAACTCTATCTTTAAATGTGAAATTTGTTTTGTCACTTCAATTTATATTGCATCACCGAGCAATATGATTTATTTAGTTTTAGGGTTCGACCTCTACACCTAGAATAACTGGTTACCTGTATTAGAGACAAACCATAATCTGAAAAACTGAGTGGAAAATTAAAAGTACCTACAAAGAGCTGCTTTAACCCACCTAACAACACCTCAATAGCCAAAAAGTCACAATTTGTTTCATCAAAATAATAAACATCCAGTATTGCAGTTAGTTTTGTACTGACATGAATTTAAACCCCATCCCCTTTTCTCTAACCTATCCTTTTGAAAGGCAATAATTTAAAAGTATAATATCTCTATCCCAATGTTTTGGTGAACACTATCTAATGTATATCTAGTTGAGTCATCTGCACAGATCAGTGCGATACTGCATCCTATTCTCTAATCAGCCTCATTCATGAGTTCTGTTCCTGCTGTCTTCTCCTCCCATTTCTCCTTTAACTCCTTTCTTCTTTGCAATGTCTGTTATAGTGCCTCACCATCTCTGTTCTTGATATTCCCCATGTCCTCTGCCATATACTGTAACGTCCACTTTTTCACTTTGGACACTGGTGTCCTCAGTTTATTCAAATGACAAACAGAGTACAGGCAGGAAAAAAGCAAGCTTCCACATACTGATGCACCTGTTTGCCTCAACTCTGCCTGAGAAGGACCATTTTTGATGGTTGAAAGGGTAGTTCAGACTCTATATAGTTATTTGGTCCACATCTTCTTGTATAATACTGCTTACATGGGTATCAATAGTAGTAGCAATTAGAATAGTTCAATGGGTCACAGGGTTCCTGATGAAAGAGTGGATAAGGGGACTGAATTAGTTGGTAGATAGTGTGCAAATGCTTGTACAACATGATTGCAACTTTGGCTTATGCTTTCCCTGGCCCAGCTTTGGGGCTACCACCCACTGGAGATACCTGAACTCTCTTGAGGAGGTTTCCACCCCTTGAGGTTTCACATGGCTGTCGTCCCTTAAAGTGAAGGTACCTTAGGGAAGAGGGCACATCCCAAAGGAGGAGAGACACCACCATAGGTTGAAGGGAGGAAGGTGGAGGCAAGGAAACCTTGTGGTCAAAGGATGTGCATTTTTGACTTCAGTGCTCTTGGTGTGGAATGAGGGAGGTGATGAAGGAGGGATAAGGGGACTGAATTGGTTCACAGCCAGTGTGCAAATGCTTGTGCAACATGGTTGTGACTTTGGCTTAGGCTGTCTGGCCCAGCTATATGGCTACAACCCACTGGGGATGCAGGAACCCTCTTGAGGAGGGCTTCACCCTCAGAGGTGTTGCATGAACATGGTCCCTTAGACCAAAGAACAATACTCAAAAGACTTATGAGTGAAATTACAAGCACATGCGTTCAAGGAAAGAAGAGGCATAGTCAAAGAGATGTTACCTAAAAGGAACTGTACTAAAAAAATGTTGATGAAGTGGACAAGAATTAAAAGAACCCACCATCCAGCTTCAACTTTTTTTTTTTTTGCTATTACTTTCTTTCTCTGATTCCAGCCATCCTCCGGAGTGAGCCCCCAGCCCTGTCCCCCAGCATCTATCATCCGGTACTGGCCTGTAACTCCCAGGATTTACCCCCCTGGCAGGGCAGGCGGGGTTCCCCAACCCCCACCAGAGACCAGATCCAAGTGTGGCCAGCGCCGTGATTAGCCAGGAGCAGAGCCCGTAAGGCACTTGCCATCATTCACTGTGGCATCTGTCTTTTTCCTGGTTTTCTCCCCAGGAGATGAGGCATTCAATGATGCCTGTGGAGCAAGCATGCACGCATCTGCACGCGCTCTCTCCAAGCGTCTGCCCCATCTCCTCCCCTTACTACAGCATCAGTGCACTGTTCCCCAGCCTCCACTAGGGAGCAGGCAAGTGCCAAACACTGGTGACCCCCCTTCCCAGAGAAGGAGAGAAGTCGATCCTTCTCCTCCCATGCCGACCCCCTGTGGCTCGTGCTCATTCCCGAACACGGGTTGCCAGCATAGCGGAGGTAAGACATCCAGTGCCTCAGCCCTCAGTGTCACCAGGCCGACTATTCAGCTTCAACTTTGATGGAATTTGGAGAACTTTTATTTTATGACCATCAGTATAGAGCAGACAAAAAAAAAAGCATTGTGGAGGAAACCTCTTGGCAACCAAGGTCTAGGTTATCATCCTTCTAGGCTGGGGATTGCTATTTAAAGAGAAATAGTCAGCATTAAGAGCGCCACACCCAAGCGTGGGCCTGGTCGTAATTTGCACTTTGCCTGGAAAAACATTTTTTACCTACTGTTTACTGCAATATAATAGATTGTATTAGACTGATTGTGCTGACTTGCAAGCTGACATTTTCTATATCTACAAATCCCAGAATTCCCTGAAGCTGACATCAGAGCAGGGCTGCAGGGTCCATGACAATTGGCTCCCGACAATTCACTCCCTAGACAACTCGCTCCTCAATTTCGCGCCCATTAATTCACTCCCGGTACAAGCTGCAATGTATGACAGGCAGTTCTTAAAGTCAGAGGAAATCTTTTGAAATTTATTTCACAACAGCTGAAGTAGTCTGACCACACCACTACTACAGCAACCCAAAGAACAGCCCCCCCGCCTCCGTAGAACACTGACAGTGTCAGCCATGATCTCTCCACAAAGAACTGAACTATCTGCAGCTTCAGGACCCTGCCTTGCGGTGTAATTTGCAAGTCTGCTACAGAGCAGAACAGTAACAAAACTAGCAATCAGAGTGTGCAGTAGCAATCTGTGATCTGGATAATCAATGCATCTAGCTTCTCCAGACTTGACAGGTTCATTGGCAGGCACCCCAAGGACCTGTGTCACCCCAAGCAACAGTTTTGATAATGCTGAGAAAACTCTCCTTACTTGTATTATGGTTGAGGTGTATCACAATATCTGTAGTCATACCTTACAGAATAGTTAAAAACACCTCACATGGGCCTGCCCAGTAGTGTGGAGGGCTGAGGCAGCAATGCCTTAACTCCTGTCACACCAGCGACCTGTATTCGCAGCGTGAATGGGTTGCCAGGGGTCAGCCGGGGTGAGAAAGGATCAAGCATCTGGATGACAGCTTTCCTCTCCCAGGGAGGGCGGGTAACAGAGACCGGCACCTACCTGACACCTAGCGGAGGCTAGGTGTTGGCACTCCAGGTCCTGTACAGTGGGGCGTGGAGGTGGAGCAGCTGACCAGTGTGCCACATGTGGGCACATGCACAGCTCAGCCATTGTCAGCTTGCACAATCCCCTCCACAGAAAAGTGGAAACAGCGGTCCGGGTTGAGCAACATGATGGCTGTTCACTGCTGGCGCTGCCCCTGAGAAGGCACCTCCTGACACTGGATCTTGTCCTGGTGGGTCGAGTTGAGGGCTCCCCACCATTCTGCCATGGAGGGTAGCCTGTGGGAGTTAAAGGTAGGTGCCTGAAGGTCGGGGGACGGGGCTGGGTGGATGGCAGGAGGAATGGCCAATATGGACTGGGGGAGAGAAAATACTAGCAAAAAAAAATGTCACTTCCTTAATTATAGAACTCGTACCCTCTGATGCTGGATTTTAGAGCATTGTGTGTTTTTTCCACAGGCATCTTTTGATTTTTTTTTTGTCCTTGAGCATTTTGCAGGTTGGTGAACTGGTTTACTTATAATTTATCTATCAGATATATTTATATGTGAGCCAAAGCCTCTCACTAGATGCAGTTAGCAAAGTATGCTGGAGTATGTGATACTTATGGTCATAATTCATTCATGACATCTGTCTCAAACCGATGATTTTTTTTCTCAGGCAAATATTATTATTAGTTCACTGCGATTTTAATCATTAATAATGACAGTCACTAACAGGAATTATTAGAACAGTATTAGAAAAGAAGGCATTTGCTTAAGTTTGTTTAATTTGGCACAACTCGGCATAATGGTACTAACCAGAGATCAACTGAATGCCCAGATGGCTTCTGCTACAAACAAATCTGTATTAAATGGAAGTGAATGAACCCCTATACAAGACCTTTGAGAGATTAATTCTATCAAACCCCTCTTTGAGACAGGACAAACCTCAGAAGTGGGAATAAACAAAGGGTAGCAAACAAGAGGGTCTATGACCAGGAATTACTGGGAGTACCGGGAGTACTGGGAGTGAGTTGACGGGAGCAAAACTGAGGAGGGGCAAGTGATCTCAGGAGTAAATTGTCGGGAGCCAAATGTCGGGGTGTGACTTGCCGGGAGTGAATTGTTGTGCTCCTGGGCTGCAGCAGTGGGGGATTCAATAGCCTGAAGTGTATGTAAGAACTTTTGTAAGTCCAGAGAAGATATATGCTGATACCACTGTTTTTCCAGGACTAAGCAAAATTCTCTGTGACTTAGCCTAGGGGGGGTCAGTGGGACCAGCAAACTAAAGACCAAAGCTTATACTAATTTGAACATGCACTGCAGGCTATTGAATCTCCCACTGCAGAAGCCCTGCTCTGATGTCAGTTGCAGTGGATTCTGGGATTTGTAATTACAGAAAATATCAACTTGCTAGTCAGCAGAATCAGTCTGATAAAGTCTACTACACTGTCATAAACAGTAAGTAAAGAAATGGCTTTGCCCACAAAGTGCAACTCAGGACCAGCCTCACACTTGGGTATGGGGCTCTTTGTGCTGACTGTTCCCTTTTAATACAGAAGGAGACCTTAAACATGCTGCTTCAACTACAGGAGGAATGTCTCTCCTTCTGTGAAAAGCTTTCACGCTCCTGGAGGTGTTATCAAGGTGGAGGGTCCGAGAGATGTACTATCGGCTAAAGCTGTTGCCGAATGAATGAAAGGATGAATTAAGGGACTCATCGGAGAAGGAAGACTTACTGACAGGTGATTCATGATTGGCTGCTTAGATACTCTCCTCTGCAAAGGACTCACTGAGCTGAAGCCAAACTCTTGAGGGGCAAGGCCCATGAGGACATCCCTGGAGCCAAGCCCTTGAGGAGCAATTCCAGGAGATGAGCCTTTGAGATGCGGATTCTGGAATGTTGAGGAAGTTGAAGGCTGGACAATGAATGACACTGGGGGCATATGAACATACAAAATTTGTCAGCAAATAAAGGCCTAGAGGTCTATCAAGTTTGCTTGAATGTGCAGCTAGCACCCCTTATTCTGCAGCTGCCCCTCCCTTCCACCCTTCCCCTTCATTAACTCTCCCTCTTGTCCTGTCCCATCCCCTTTTGAAGCAGTCCACTGTTCTACTGAATACCACTTCTGCAGGTAACGCATTCCACCCAGCCACCACCCTCTCTGTAAAAAAGTGTCTCCTCATCTCCCTCCTGAACCTTCCTCCCTCCAGTCTCATATCCTGGTCCCTGGTGTCCCTCCCCTTCCCTCCCTTGCTCTGAACAGCCCCTCTGTACCTGTCTTGTTTATTCCTTTCATATATTTAAAGGTTTCAATCATGTCACCCTGTCCCTCCTCTCCTCCAGTGAGTACATGTTCAACTCCCTCAATCTCCTCTTGTATGATAAGTCCCCAGCCCCTTGATCATCTTTGTCACCCTTCGCTGCACCCCCTCCAGTAACTTAATGTCCCTCTTCAGATACGGGCACCAGTACTGCACGCAGTACTCCAGGTGCGGTCTAACTAATGACCTATACAGTGGCAGAATCACCTCCTCCTGCCTCGAGGATATACCCCTTGCAATACAACCCATCATTTTGTTGGCCTTTGCATCTGCTTTCCTACATTGTTGCTGAGCACCCCCAGATCCTTCTCCTCCTCTGTCTGGGCTAGCTGCACTCCCCCCAGCTGGTAACTCCTCCTTGGGTTCTTCATCCCAAAATGCAGCACCTTGCACTTTTTGGCATTAAACCCCAGTTGCCAGGTGTCTGACCAGGTTTCAAGCTTTGCCAGATCATCCTGCAACCCCTGCCATCCCCATACGTCATCCACCACTGCTCCTACCTTGGTATCATCAGCAAACAGACTGATCTTGCTCTTGATGTCCCATGATATGTCTGCAATGAATATCCCAAACAACACTGGTCCCAACACTGAGCCCTGTGGAACACCGCTCGTCACTACCCTTGGGTGTGAGAGCTCCCCACACACCACCACCCTCTGTTGCCTTCCCTGAAGCCAGTTTCCTACTCATCTCACCAGCTTTGCACCCTCCCCTGTGCCTACTAACTTACTTTCCAGCCTTCCACGCAGCACCGAGTCAAATGCCTTACTGAAGTCCAGATACAGGACATCCACTGCATATCCCCTGTCCAGTTGCCTAGTTATCCAGTTATAGAACTCCACCAAGTTGGTTTGCCAGGATCTGCCCTGTATGAAGCCATGCTGTCTGCTGTCCTGTAGTCCTCTGGCCTCTAGGAGGGCCACCAGCCTCTCCTTCAGGATAGTCTCCATTAGCTTACCCACGATGGATGTGAGGCTCACTGGTCTGTAGTTTCCTGGTTCATCCTTGGGGCCACTCTTGTGGAGGGGCACCACATGAGCCATCCTCCAGTCCTGAGGTACACACCCCGAATGTAGTGAGGCATTAAATAGGTCTGCCAAAGGTCCTGCAAGGACCTCTGCCACTTCCTTCAGTACCCTGGGGTGGATGCCATCTGGGCCTGGTGCCTTGTCCATCCTCAGTGCCTTCAAACCCTCCTGAACTCTTCCCTCCATGATTTTCCCATCTGTCACCCCTCCCCCCCCCCGTTTCTGCCATTTCTCCCCCCTTGGGTGTCACCCCCCTCTTCTCTTTAGCATGTCCCTATATGAATTGAGAATGAGTGCCCGACTAGGTAGAGACATCAGGACATGAAGCTCAAAGCCCTTTTACATAACAGGATATGGAGGGTGTAGACCAGCAAGATAGGTAGAGTAGATGTGAGCCCCAAAGAGAGGGCCTGGACAACTGCTTGGACAGGCCGGTGGGCAAATAGAAGTGGTGAAACAGCATTGGGCCTGATCCTGTGAAAAGGGAAAAGGTTGTAGTTGAGGCTTGAGTTGCTGTAGTTGGCTTGAGCCCAGAGAAGAATACAAAGTGGAGGGAGAGCTCCCAGAAGTTGCCAAGGTGTATGCCTGCAGACAACAGCAGGAAAAAGTAAGGTGGGGGAACCCAAATAATCAACAAAGGATTGACAAACACTCACCATATGATAGGCAGGAATAGGCAGCCAGAAAACAGGAGGGAGAGCCAGCCCCAACAAGCACAAGAAACAGAGCAGGATCAGGGGAGTAGGTAGGCAGCAGAACTGTGTTTACTGGTCTTGTAATCATGCTCCAGTGGGTACTGGGGGTGTGCAGCTTAAGGGGTGGCTAGCCCGTGAAAACACAACAGTTGGATACAAACCAAGCTGAACTCCCAGCACAACAAACCTGGCTCAGGCTTGAACATTAATTCCAACACTTTATATTGCCAAGTCCATAGATATAAGTAGTGACTGCCCCCAGGGGCAGTTACTTCTTAGGTGACTGATACCGAGCTCTGCATTTTGTCACTACTTATGTCAATGGATTTGGCAAAATAAAGTGTTGGAATGAATATTCACATCAGAGCCCAGTTTGCTGTGCTGGAAGTGCAGCTTAGTTTGGATCTAACCAGGCACAGAACTGGCAGTAACAGAGCAGGAAGGAGCACCTACCTGGAGCCAAGCAGAAGATAGTGGCAGATCGCCACCTCCGCCACATGACCAGCAGAATGACAGAGCCAAGTCAAAAAGATGAAGAAAGTATCAAGACCAGAATAGAAGGCAGTGGAGGCCACCAGGTGAAACAACAGAAGCAGAAGCGGGCACAGGAACAGCACACGACCAGCAGCCACAGCAGGAAGGAGCAGCCATCAGAGCTAGGCAGCAGGGAGGAAACAAACAGCAGACCTGTAGCAAAGAAAGGGGTGGGCAGAAGGGAGCACCAGACTGTGGAGGGGCCACAGAAGGTAGTATCAATTGCCCAGCAAGCATCAGTAAGCAGCAGGCAACCAAACAACATTACAGCTGCCCAAAGGGGCAGAGACAGCCACCAGTAGGGAATAAGGAAGAGAGGAGCTCCAAGCCACAGCCTCATGACAATGAAGGTATGGACAAGATGGGGAGCGTCTTCTGCCACATGGCTGCAGCAAGGAAACTTAGCATTGAAAATATGCTAGGCATGCACAACCTAAGTACTTTTGGTGGGGGGCATGGAATCTGTTGCCTGCTAAGCCCTTCAATTCTGATGATGTCAACACTTGGTCCAGGAGTTTCAGACTGATCCATGCAGGATTAATGGGCCCAGATATAAGTTAATAGGGTCCCCTTGGGGTGTTCAGACCTATTTCCAGCTGGGGTTTGTCAGGTTGGAATGAACTCCCTTGTCTTGGACCCCTGTTTTCTTTTTTTGTTTTTTTTTTGTTTGTGTTTTATACTGCTCATTTAAATGCCTGGCTGCCAGCAGTCTATGTGGTGTGTGCAAGGTTTCCCTGTGCCTTCCACCATCTTTCTAATATACACCCCCCCACCAGTCATGATCAGCTAGTCAGCATGACTCATCTGGACATCAGTGACTGACATCCAGACAAGTCACACTGTTCGCCCCCCTCCCCCATGTAGCAGTGGCCCAACATGAACGCACCACAGAGTATGACATCAGTGTTAAGAGAGAGGAAGGACAGTGACTGACAGCCATGACAAAATGCAGAGAGGGAAAACTGAGGTTGTTTTAAGGCCAGTGTGTCCAACATTCACGAGGCAGTCCTGCATTTCCGGCGGTTCCTCTGGTCTAAAAAACTGGTAGCAATGTGGCTTTTAAACCAGTCCCATGAAGCAATTTTATGCTCACGGGCATTGCCACCGGACCGCTGACTAAGCCAGGGCTCTTGGCCTTTATGGTGTTTCCCAACCCTATCTGTGCAGGAAGAGGAATATATATTTATCTAGAGGCCCCTGCTTTCTCTGAGGAGTCCCAGATTCAGAAGAAAAGGAGGTAAAAGTTTTCTCTTTTTGTTTTGTAGTCTCGGAGGGACTTTGAACTCTTTCTCATAATACACTTTACAGCTCTAGTGAGAATTCTGGTTGCAGAATGAGCAGCATGCATGGCTTCTACATAGCAGCAATTTTTGTGACAGTTTTATACATAAAAGGAATAGCAAAAAAGGATTTAAAGCAATTAACAGCTGGGGACCAGGGATAAACTAACAGCAGGAATGGAATACTGTGAGTGAAAGCACATAACTTTTTCTCCATAATCTAACTGAACTATTTATGGATAAAAAAAGATCCACATTGAGGTTGCATCACCATGTTAAACTGGACATTCTGAAATATGAAGGAATGGGTTTTAATTGATTACATGTTTTTATAGGAACACCAGAGGTGCAGTAAAGTAACCATGTAAATGACAATTGCAGTGTTGAACACATGAAACTGATTTCAGCCACGAGACATTAAAATAAGCACTTGAATTTATTACATTTTTAGATTGAAACTAATTAAAGATAAGGACAGAATGCTGGACAGTAGGACATTAGAACTGGCTAAGAGTTAATGGAGGTGTGTTCTGAGTGCTCAAACACTTATTGTGGTTGTGGAATAAAGTAACAGATGCACCAAGGTGTTTGAGTGCAATGGTGGCACTAGCCTGGGTGAATATGTAATATATTAAATAAAGATTATAACATTTTTCTGAAAACTATATTGTGTCTAGGTAACCAGAAACACTAAGAAGTTGTTAATCACTAAAGACAATAAGACATGTATCAGGTGATGGCATTATTGTATGGCAGTTGAAAGAGCATTTTTGAAGGCTACTTAAATTAGCCGACATGGATGTAATCTTATTAGCAACTATTTCTACTGGGGACCATCACCTGGTAAGCTTGTTGTCCAATTAAAAAAAAAACACATGAGATGGACTCCATTCTCTCCTGGCTAAGTTCCGATGAACATGGGACAGGATCCTTTTCCCTCAGAGTGCTGCCAGCCTCCTGCATGCATCTTCATGGCTTGGTCTTAATTAATAATGCCACTGGGTGATGGGGCAAGTCATGTTTGATGGGACATGGACATGGGCAGTGATGTCAGCTCAGCTGATCTGGCACTCATGGACCATGGGACATCTAATGGAGCCATACCGTTCAACCTTTCAGAATGAAATGAGGGCAAGCCTCTCATAACGAAGACAATGAGGGACAGTGACACTCATAATGAGGGACACATCCTCAAACAGGGAGATACAAGCTCAGAACACTGTCTGTGGAAACCACTGTGCTTACTTGTACAATATTAATTCTTGATTTAGCATCTTGGAATGTTAATAATTTCTGGTTTAAAGTCCAAATTTACAGTGCATTCTCTGTGTGGGTAGAACCTTTTCCTTGAGGGACAGATGAGGGACAGAACAGTTCTGTGGTCCAGGAGAGTTGGGAGGTGTGAACGGAACACACTGAGGCCCTCAGAGTCATGTTAGATCTACCACTGTAATGCAGAGAGGATCTGCATGCTTAGGCTCTTTACTGCCATGTGGTCTAATGTAACTAAATTAATACTGTGAGTTTTAAAGCTACCAGTGTGCCAGTAGTTGTTTTGTGTGTAGATCATTTTTGCAAAGGTTCATTCTGTGTGTGTGCAGATGCAGACTTATTTAACTACTATAGTATTGTAATGAATTTAATATATTATCAGCAAAAGGCCAGAGAAACAAATACACATGTTCTTGTGTGTTATGCAGTAATCAAAGTATTCCTCCATCCCAACCACCTCTGACAATGTGGATTAAATGTTGGGGTTTACCTGAGGATTTTGGCATCTTCTATGCCTCAGGTAGTGTGGATTTCATTCTGTTTCAGACCCTGCCCTCTGCCATTTTGCCTATAGGGCAATTTAGATGGAGATTAGGTTTGCCCCCACAGGATAGGGCATTTGAGTAGTTTGGTGACAGTCATTTTTGAATCCCCCACTATTCCCCAGGGTGGGGGGGGTACTTTGACTGCTGCATTAGGAAATTGTGTCTCAGGTGTCATGATGAGCACAGGCTGCTTAAAAGGGGAGCAGTCAGCACTAACAGCCCCACACCCAAGTGTAGTGCTTGTCTCAGTTTGCACTTTGTGTCCAAAAACATTTTTTTTACTTGCTGTTTACTGCAGTTTATAATGCATCATGCTACTTGTATGGCCCTGTTTACTGCAGTATATAATGCATCATGCTACTTGTATGGCCCTGTTTACTGCAGTATATAATGCATCATGCTACTTGTATGGCCCTGTTTACTGCAGTATATAATGCATCATGCTACTTGTATGGCCCTGTTTACTGCAGTATATAATGCATCACGCTACTCGTATAGCCCTGTTTACTGCAGTATATAATGCATCATGCTAATCGTATAGCCTTGTTTACTGCAGTATATAATGCATCATGCTACTGGTATAGCCCTGTTTACTGCAGTATATAATGCATCATGCTAATCGTATAGCCCTGTTTACTGCAGTATATAATGCATCATGCTACTGGTATAGCCCTGTTTACTGCAGTATATAATGCATCATGCTACTTGTATAGCCCTGTTTACTGCAGTATATAATGCATCATGCTAATCGTATAGCCCTGTTTACTGCAGTATATAATGTATCATGCTAATCGTATAGCCCTGTTTACTGCAGTATATAATGCATCATGCTAATCGTATAGCCCTGTTTACTGCAGTATATAATGTATCATGCTACTTGTATAGCCCTGTTTACTGCAGTATATAATGCATCATGCTAATTGTATAGCCTTCCTGATGCTGACATTTGCTGTAGCCAGTAAATCCCAGAATTCTCTGCAGCCGACATCACAGCAGGGCTACTGCGGTGGGAGCTTCAGTAATCTGCAGTGCATATTGGAGCTTTTATAAGATTAGCTAGATAATATTTTCCTTAGAGCAAAAGGTGGAGGAGAGCTCCTCAGAGATGAGTTATTTAGCTTTAAGATAAGCCACAAAATGCACCACAGAGCATCTAGTGCCCCAGGGCTTTTGGGGAGCCTAGCAGCTCCCAAAACCCTGGTTTACAAGCCAGCAGGCACAGTAACAAGATAGTATAATACCCAGCCAACCACAGCTGCAGACTCTATGCCTCATGTACAGTACATTATCAGCATCTTGCTAGCCTCATGTACTGAATACATTTATGTATTCAAACCTGCAGTCAGCCAGATAATAGTTTTCCTTAGAGCAAGGGGTCGAGGAGAGCTCAGAGATGAGTTGTATCACTTCAGAATAAGCCACAACATCCACCATAGAGCATCTAGTATCCCCAGGGCTTTATGAAAACGACCCCCCTTCCAAAAATCCTGGCAATGGGCCTGATGATCGTAATGTTAAAGGAAATTTTGAGCATTGGGTTTGGGCAAGAAAACTGCAGTGCAAAGCTGAGTGGCTCTGGCTGTCCAGACCTCATTATAGGAATCTCATAGTATAAAAGACACCCCGCAGAGGCCCTGTTAACACATTATACATCACTCGTGTTAGCTACAATGATTTATAATAAGTATATTCAAGACTATTTTTTTTTTATTTCAAAAGTTAAACAAAGCCTGTCCCCTCTCTACTTTAAAGGGGAATGAGCCACTCCTAGTGCTGTACACAGGAAAAGAGGTACAGTGGCTCTGTGTGCTGTCTGGCTGAACTCACATAAGTAATTTTTATAATTTGAAAACCATATTTGCATCTGAATCTGTCTGGACATGCTAGATCATCTTTTAGACAGCATAACTTGTCCATACAATACATCTGATTGGTGGTAAAAATATTTGCATGAAATAGTGTTCAAACAGAAGTGAAAAAAAAAAAAAAGAAATAAGTGCACCAGCTGGGATTTGAACCCAGGCCATCTGGAATACTGTTCCAGTTGTGCTACCAGCAAGGCAGCTTGAAAACTGGGACTCCTAGAAACACACTACTCTTCCGCTAATGTATAATCGGGTGCTGCAGAGATAATGACATTTTCATACACAAGGGTGCAGCGTACACATATATGGAACCCCAAAAAGCTGAAGGTAGAAAGAAGACACTTATTTATTTTTCTCTTCTGTTTGTTTGGGTTACATATATGTGCATACCACACCCTTGTGTGTGAAATAATGCTGCAGATTGTATTTGCTTCAAAAAATCAACACATATTGAATTATCGTTTTCATAAAATGGCTGCAAAGTGTGACTATCTGCCCCAAACAGAAGCATTATTTTTTCAAAATTGGTTAGACAGATGTATGCAACTGGATACAGACTCAGTATACAACTGTTGCAGAATGGCTCAGAATAGCAAAAGGGGGTGAAGGAAAATGAAAAGGCTTTCTGAGGTACATCAGAGAGAAAAAGAAAAGCAAGCATGGCTTCGTTAAAGGGAGGTCCTGCCAAACAAATGTGATAGAATTCTTCAGTGCAGTGTCTCAGGCCACAGACAAGAGCCAGACCTTGAATGTCCTGTATCTGGACTTCAGTAAGGCCTTTGACTCAGTCCTTCATGAACATTTTGTGAAGACGATGGGTGACTTGAGGGCAGGGGAAGATGTAACAAGACTGGTAGAAACTGGAAAGGTGGAAGAATCCAAAGGAAAGTGCTAAACAGAAGGCACTATGAAGTTAAAAGGATCACCAGTGAGGTGCTTTGGGGGTCAGTCTTGGGTCTTTTTAATCTGTTCATATTTGACACTGGAGAAGAGGTCCAAGGAAAAATGTGTATCCATGCAGATGACACTAACATATGTGGCAGAGTACACAGTGACGAAGGGGTTAGGGATGTAAAAGAGGACCTAGGGAAACTGGAAACGTGGCCCAAGACCTGGCAACTTAAATCTAATGCCTGAATAGACATGGGGGAAAGGAACCCGAAACCACAGTATTGGGTGGGGGATCAGGTTGGAGGAGCATCCCTCGGAGGAAAGGGGCCTGGGGTTACTAAAAGTAGCAACCTCATGAACACTGCCCAATGCAACAGGGCATACTGGAAAGCCACCAGAATGCTAGGGTGCATGGGCAGGGGCTTCTAGCAGAAGGAATAAAGTGATTCTTCCCCTCTATAGTTCTTTGTTGAGACATCAGTTACAGTGCTGTGCACAATTTTGAAACTCTTACTTTAAAAAGAACCTGAACATCTTATTATTGGTCCAGAGGAGGGGGACCAAAATGGTACACAAGCAGCAGGGAAAGGCCTGTGTGGAAAGACAGACTGAATATGTACTCCCTGGAGGCTGGAAGGAAAGAGAGGTATATGATTAACATTTTCAAATATCTGAAGGTAATAAACATGGTAGACAGTTAGCAGCTATTCAGGCAATGTGGGAGGTGTGGGACAAAAAGGACATAATTATAAGTTGGTGGTGAAGAGGGATTCAGGAGGTATGTGAGAAAATGCTTCATCATGGAGAGGAGGATGACAGGTAGCACCAGGTGACCCAGGGATGTGGTTAATGTTGAGATGGTTACAAGTTTTAAGAGAGGGTGGGACAGACACACAGGTATGGTGAAAATAATGGAGGATCAAGTGGAAGTCACTCGGCTGACAAAGCAGAGCTACAAATTGAGAGTACCATGCAGATTCTCCGAGTTCTAGACCAGTGAATACCAGGCTAGGGACCGGTCAGACTCAATGAACCAAGGGTATTTTCTGCCTGTAAACATCTCTGTTTCTAGGAGGCAGTATAGCCTCGAATACTACTACTAGATATCCTGCTCACTAATCGTCCCCACCATATTACCAACCTGGGTGTCCTACCCAACACCTTAAGCGACCACTCCCCAATCATCTTCAGCTGGTCCTGTCAGCTACCTAAACCACCATCAGATATTACCTTTCATCATCGACTACACCCAGGAGGCATAGCCAAACTCAAGCAATATCTAATTAACTGGGACTGGTCCCCTATTTGCCAAGCCCAGCACATAGATGATGCATTGCACTACTTCACCACCACCTTTAATACCGCCTGTGATACTTTTGCACCGACCATCAAAGTGACCACTAAGAAATGTAGTGCCCACTGGATCACCCCAGAACTCCTACAACAGTTCAAAATGCGTGACAACCTCTGGCATCGTGCCACTTCCTCTGGTTTGCTAAACGATAGGCAGGTCTATAATGCTGCCTGCAATAAGTGTACCTGGGCAATCCGCAAGGCCAAGGCAGAGCACTACAGAACCACCCTAGCCACCTCCTGGGGGTAGCACAAGAAAGTTCTGGGATAACATCAAGGAGCTTAATGGTAAATCCCACCCCCCTCACAACTTAGTGTTAATGGTACTACCACCACAGACACACTTCACTTAGCTAACTGCCTCAACTCCACCTTCTCGGACCTCATCTCAGTCATCCCTAGAACCTTTTTTGATCCAATTCAGCCTACCCCACTGCCTGATCTCCTCCATACCCCCCTTCAAACTCAGAGTGATTACCCCTACAGAAGCGAAAGCCTACCTGTCCAAAGCCCTCCAGAGCTCCAATTACTGCAAAGACGCCTTCGATATGCGTATCCTATACTTTGCGCTAGACTCAATTATCTCCCCACTCACAGACCTTCTAAATCTGTCCGTGTGCTTGGGCCAGTTCCCAACCTCATGGAAAATGGCAGTGATAACACCAATATTGAAATATGGTGACAGCTCCCTCCCAGACAACTACCGGCCCATCTCGATTCTCACTCCAGTCTCTAAAGCCCTTGACAAAAACATGGCCAATCAGCTCACTGACTACCTTCTCACACACAACCTCTTATGTAGGGAGCAGCATGGATTTAGAGCTGGTCACAGCACTATGACCGCCCTCACAGAATTTGCTAACTCCCTGCACTCCACGCTTGACAAGGGGCACCTCGCAGGGGCCGTGTTTATAGACCTCTCAAAGACCTTCAACACGGTTTCTCATCCCCTCCTTAACACATTACAACAAATTGGAATCTCTCATCATCCACTCTCGTGGTTCTCCAGCTAGCTTTCATCTAGAACCCAATGTGTTAAAATTAATAATACCATATCTACTATGCTACCTGTGAGCTCAGGAGTTCCCCAGGGATCTATCCTGGGTCCCCTGCTATTCAGCATCTACCTCAACGCCCTGCCTAAATCCTGCCCCAGCAACCTTCTCCTCTGTTCTTTATGCCACACATACTGATCCTTTCTCTCTCTCTCTCTCTCTCTCCAGCATACCTTACAAAACTCCTTCTGTCAGATTGAACACTGATTTGCTGAACACAGATTGGTGGTCAACATTAAAAAATCTAAGACGATGCTCTATGCCCACCGCCAAAACAGATCAAAGGATTTCTCCCTGGAAATACTCTCTGCCTCTCTCATCCCACTGGAACAGGTCTAAAAGTATGAGCATCTAGGTATTACATTTGACTCTTCCCTCTCATTCCACGAACATATAAAAATCCTCATCTCCGCCACCAACACATGCATTGGTCTCCTTTACAAACATAAAGACTGCCTGCCACCTGAAGCACTTCACCTAGCCATTACCTCCTCAGTCTTATCGCTGGTAGACTATGGCCTCACAATTTATGCTGCCCCGACCCTATGGCGCGTCATCAAATGCAAGTAGTCATCAATAAGGCCTGCCGGCTCGTCTCTGATGCCGACAGAAATACACATGCCTGCACACTATACACGCTCACCAATATCCTCTCCCTTGAGGAAAGACTATTATACCAGACCTGTCTCTTCACCAAAGAAATCCACCTGGGTTTAACCCCAATAGGTGTCATGGCTTGTCTTCAGGCAGCCACCATCTCAGCGTCCACACAGGCTGCCCCAAAAACTATCTGGAAGGTGCCTAGGGTCAGGACCACCCTGGCCCAGCGATCCTTCCCCCTCAGAGCTCCATCCTGGTATAATGCCCTCCCTCTGGCTGTCACATTAATCACCAATCTAGGTCCTTTTAAAGCTGCCTTAAGGGCCCATATTCTCTCCTCACATCAATGCCAGTGTAACTGGTAACCTGTGGATCCTGCACAATGCCGCTAGGCCACGCATCCACCCTTGGCCAGGCAGTGGAGATTCCTCACTATTTCTAGCCTACAGGCTCCTCACCTCCCTTGATTACCATATAGTTGCACTGGACTATGTATGCATTGTATTATGTATAAGACAAGGCTCCCCAGAGGCGGCTTATTACCAACTCATATCATGCATTGCTTTAGCTACCCATTGTATAGGTCGTAACCGCTCATTAGGTAAATATGTCAATAGTTCTGCTCCTGTTTTAGCTGCCAAATGTATAGGTATTAACCCATGCTCATTGTACTTATACTCTGCATGATTGCTCACCCACATTTATTTTATGTATGTACTGTATGAATTCTTATGTTTTATTCTGACGTGGAGCCTTTGGAAACGAGTCTATGACTCAAAGGGTTGTAATTCTGAATTCCTACATAAATAACTAAATAAATAAAAGAATAGGCAGTATAGCCTTGGGGCTTAAAGCATCAAGCTGTGACCCTGGATACCCAGACGTTCTGGGTTTAAAACCCACAACTATCACTTGCAGACTGAGTGATCCTGATAAAGTCACATAACCTCTCTGTACTCCTGGAATGCATCTTGAAATTACCTTTGGCATGGTTTGCCTTTCTTGGACAAATAATTCTAAAAAAATTGTTTCTATGTGTCTGTATCTGCACTTTTGAAAATCCAGCATTTTTTCTGTATGAATCAGATTAGGAACACTTCTAATCACCTCACACAGATCACTAAACAAGGTCCTTCAAAGGTAATAATTTTGGGGCACTTAACTGACCCGAGCAAGATTTGAGCCAGAATCTTAGATCTGAAGGACTCTTCTCTCCACTTGTTGTCCATTGAACCATTCAGTGCTCTGAGTGCTACAGGTATGTACTTGCCATTTTAAAAGTGTTTATAATTATAATTGCATGACTTGTGGAGAAATGAATGGAAGAGCTTCAGTGCATATCCAACCTTGTGTCTTTTACCTGCTATGCTGAACATCAAAGAGCCCAGCCCATCAGTTAAAAAGCTTTGAGATAACCAAGTGTAACTTGATAACAGAAGCCATTCTTTCAGTATATAAATCGAATAAAGTGCCCAGGATTTGGTGGTGCGGTAGACTTTACATGTCTCACCCACACATGGATATCCATTTCGATGCTCTTTTTTTCATTGCTGCCTGCTTTGCCTGCAGATCATGGGCCCGATTCTCAAAGCCCTTAAAATGATGCAAGGTGCCTGTGTCAAACATAAAAGACGCAAGTGGCACCTTGCATCAAACAATGCACCCTGAACTATTCTGAAAAGTAGCCTGCGTCAAACACAGACTGCGTGCACCAAAGGTGGCTTGCACCAGCCTTGCACCACTAAACTGACTGTGGCATGGCACTAGGGGGCATGTGGTCGATGCAGGCTGCCACATCCCTATATTGTGATTCTCAGAACCGTCCCAGAGGGTAAATTTCTAAGTACCGTTAGACCAGCCAGGGCTGGTCTAAGGGTACTTAGAATATGGCCGTCTGGGACAGTTGAGCAATGTGTGGCAATGTGCCATGGTCCCCCCTCCCCAGCCCCTACCCCCGTTATGTTTACTGTAAACCCTGGTGGTTTAGTGCCCCGTCCCTGATGTCATCCATAAATATAATTAATAAAAAAAAAACTTTCCTCATGGTCTAGTGGCCCCTCCCTGAGCCCTACATCACCTGTAAATATAATTAATAAAAAAAACTTTCCTCATGGTCTAGTGCCCCCTTCCTGAGCCCTACATCACCTGTAAATATAATTAATAAAAAAAAACCTTCCCTGGTGGTCTAGTGGCTCCTCCCTGAGCCCTACATCACCTGTAAATATAATTAATAAAAAAAACCTTCCCTGGTGGTCTAGTGGCCCCTCCCTGAGCCCTACATCACCTGTAAATATAATTAATAAAAAAAACCTTCCCTGGTGGTCTAGTGGCCCCTCCCTGAGCCCTACGTCACCTGTAAATATAATTAATAAAAAAAACCTTCCCTGGTGGTCTAGTGGCCCCTTCCTGATCCCTGATGTCGCCCATAATTATAATTAATAACCCCCCTTCTCTGGTAGTCTAATGGTCCACTTCCATGATCCCTGATGTTGCCATACTTGTAATTAATAAAAAAAACCTTCTCTGGTGGTCTAGTGGACCACCCCCCCAGGACACAGTGCCCACTACCCTGCTCCCCCATCCCAAAACAGAGCTGGCAACCAGCACAGCCCTACTCTCACCTCTGCGGCCAGCCACCAACTGAAGTGTCACTGAGTGAGTACTGTATAGTGTATGCGCTCATTGACTGACTGTCAATCAATGAGCATGTACACTATACAGCACTTTCTCAGTGACAGTTCAGTCTGTGGCTGGGCTTCTGGAGGTGAGAGGAGGGCTGCCAGCTGGGCCGCTCTGTTTCAGAATGGGATGAGAGCGGGGTGGGCAGTACTTCCTGGGTGGGGGGTCCTCTAGACCACCAGGGAAAGTTTTTTTATTAATTATAATTATGGGTGACCTCAGGTATTGGGGAGGAGGGCTGTTAAACGATAAGGGAAGGGTGTTTTTATTAATTACAATTACGGGCAACATCGGGGAACGGGGAGGGGGGCACTAGAACACTAGAGAAGCTTTTTTTTAATTAATTATAAATACAGATGACATTGGAGATGGGGGTACTAGATCACCAGGGAAGTTTTTTTTTATTAATTATATATAGGGGTGACATCATGGATCAGGGAGGAGGGCCACTAGATCACCAGAGAAAGAGTTTTATTTATTTTACCAGGGGAATAGGGATAGGGGAACTGCTAGGCTTTGCTGCATGGAGCCTGTGGCAAACCCCTCCTATGTGCCATGTGTTTGTCATATTGGAGAGGTTGCCACAGGTGTGGGGACTTAGGCACCGGGACCCGTCCTGTACCAGAAACTGGTGCAGGGTCCCTGGCGCACCAGGCTTCAGTGCAAGCTTGCACCGATCTAAGCCCTCTTTGAGAATCAAACCCCATGTTTCTTCCATGGCTCTGCACACCTGTGGCTTATGGTCTTTGCCGCCACTCATTACCTAGATCCCTTCTGTTCTCTGATGTGCTAACTGACCTTTCCTTCAACTGCTAGCCCTTTTAATTAATCTAACCCTGGCTCTTGCTATGCTTCTCCTAGGAGTCTGTTCACCAACTCAACTTCCTGTGGATTTATTTTATTTATTTATTGAGTACTAGGATTACAAATACCTTTGAACCATAGGTTATTTTACCAAGGTTCCGCGACAGCATGAATTACACAATAAAAGGAGAAAACAGGAAAACACAGAATCCTACAGTAAAAAGTAGCGTAAGTCCAAATTCAGGTTACATAATACAGAGACGCATTAGTCCATAGACAATAGTTTAAACATCATATGGTAACAAGAGTAGGTGCCAATGGATAGGAGGTAGAAATACAGGATTACAGGGGTCATAACCTAAGAGATGCTCCTCAAGGAGGGAGTCAGTTGAGCAAAAAATGCAGTGGTGTGGGTGAGTGTAAGGCACATCAGGGCGTGCACAGAGTGGAAGGAGACAAGCTAGGAAAGAGCAGTCAAAGACAAGACATTGTCATGAAGTGCAATTCACATAAAGTGCAGAGGGGCACAAAAAAGGGGGGAGGGGACAGGAGAGGGAGGGAAGAAGTAAGGGAGAGGTAAGGACATGGAGACATGGGAGGGGAAGAGTAAGGGAGAGGAAGAGAAGAGGAGGAGGTGAAATAGGTAAGTGGGAGACAGGGGAGAGAGGGAGGAGGTGGAGGAAAGATGAGGTGGCATGGGAAGAGGGTGGCAGGGGAAGGTGGGGAGATGGAGGTAAAGGGATAAGGGTCATTTATAGAGGAGGCGGGGAGGAGATGGACAGGACAGGAGGAAGGGAATAAAGGGGTGGCACTAATGGAAAGGACAAAGCGCAGTCCTAGAAGATTCAGTCACACTTAATAAGGTCAGTTAGGTGGTGGCACAGTTTTTGCTTGAATGGGCCAAGATTGTTCTCATTAATGACTTCGGATGGGAGACTATTCATTAGCAATGGTGCCCTGATGTAGAAGGCCCATTGGGCCTGAGAAGTACTACAAAAAGGAACAAAGTACGAGGATTTGAGTGAGCTGTGTGTAAAGCAAGAGTTACGGGTAGATTGCATGAAGGCATGTGTGGCTGGAGGGGGTGAGGTGAAGCCATATCTTCTTTGCCAGGAGGCAGATCTGATAGGCTAAACTACCATAAAGGTTGAGCCAGTTAGATAGTCTGTATAAGTCGTAGGTATGTGTACCCTTACTTGCTCCTATGACAAGCATGCAGCACTTATTTAGGGAGGTCCTAATTATGTTTAGAGTGGTATCTGAGGCAGCACCATAGAATATTAGCCCATAATCAGAGATGGACAGAATGGAGCTAGTTACTGTGGTACGCATGGCCTCAATGGTCAGGCAGTGGCGATGGTGGTAGAGGACTCCAATTCTTGAGTTAATGGTTTTAGAGACCTGGTGAATATGCGAGTTGTAGGTGAGTGTGCAGTCAAGGGTAGTACCAAGATACTTAAATTCCATCACTTGTTTGAGTGGTTGTTGTTGTTTGTTGTGGATAAGAAGACTGGCCATTCTAAATGTGCTATGGGAGCCATGGAAAAGCATGGTCTTTGTTTTTTTTTATAATTCATCAACAGCTTATGCTGACTGAACCAGGACTCTGCATGACTGAAGTTTTTCTGTAGATCCAGGGATGGGGGCAGGGTCAGAATGGGTAGCAAGAGGACAGCATCAGCATAGAGTAACATTTTATTTTCGCAAGCTACCGGGAGGTTATTAATGAAGAGGCTGAATAAGAGCGGGCCAAGTATGGATCCTTGTGTAACACCAGATTGCACCAGAAGGCTACTGGAAAGAGTGTCGGTGATCTTAACTTGTTGCTTCCTGTCCGTGAGGTAGCTTTCAAACCATGTAGTGACTGCATCTGAGAGGCCAAGAGCAGATAGGGAGTCAACTAGAAACTGGTGACTAACTGTGTCAAAGGCTTTTGTTAAGTCAATATACACCGCCCAGAGTAGTTTACCTGTATCCAGTTCTTTATGTATATGGCTAGTAAATTCCAGAAGGGCAGTCGCTATGCTATGGGCCTTATGAAAGCCATGTTGCTGTGGGCTCTGTTGATCATATTTCTCAAGGTGTTCAGACAGCTGGTCTGCTACAACATGTTCTAGGACTTTAGAAAGTGGTGGTAAGATAGAAATGGAGCAGTAGTTGGAGTGCAGAGACCTATCACCACTTTTATGTGTGGGAGTGACAATGGCCACTTTCCAAAGCTGGAGAAACTGTCTAAGAGAGAGAGAGAGAGAGAGAGAGAGATTTAGAATTTTAGTAAGAGGGTATAGGACGGTGTCAAGGGAAGAGTGAGAGAAGTTTAAGATCCAAAGTGTCACTACTGTATCTGGTTTTACCAAAGACCTTTTGGGGGTATTTTCTAGATTCAGAGAGAGACATTCTCCTGAAATAGAGGGCGGGGGTCCTGGTAGATTGGTCTTACCTTCCGGAAAGGTGGATTTGCCCAAAGAGTTCGGGGGAGTATACTGCTAAGATCAGTAAAAGCATGATTGAAAGAGTCAGCAGTTTCTTTATGATCAAGAAGAACAGCCCCGTCTTCATGCTTACTCTTCTCATTCCCTCCTGATGGGGTCCCTGCAGCATTCCTTCTGTCTGCTGTCTATTGATATCCTCAACTATCATGCAGCTGGTGTTTATGCTCTGCTCTTGCAGTTTTTTTCTTGGGAGCCTTCTCCTTTCCTTATGCTGCAGGGCTCATTGCCTCAACATAAGTGTTCAGTACCACATTAATCTATAATATAAAGGGCTCAGTACACTTTGAACATCACATGCTCAGTGCCCCATGAATATTAGAGGCTCTACACCCCATAAGCATCCAGAGCCCCATGCCACACAGGCATCATGGGTTCCATGTCCCATAAACATCACTTGAGCTCAGCGACTCACACAACACAATTCAGCACCCCACAAATGACTAGAGCACAGCACACCACAAATGGCTATAAATCAACACCCCACATCTGTCCATGTCCCACAAACAACAAAGCTTCATGTCCTTCAAATGAGAGGATTCAACACTTGTAAATGATGATAAGCCCCGCCCCCAACCCCAGGGCTCTGTGTGTCTGTAAAATGCTGTGTTTCCTGATTGCTGGATCCTGCCTCACTCATTGCCAAACTAGCCTGCCATTGGTGGTAGTTTTGTTGGCATGCACTAACTGCATACCCTTAATGTACCATTACTGTAGATTGAGCCATCCCTTATGCATTGTCCAAGGTGGAGCCACTGCAATGTGAATTCCTTTAGTCATACAGTTGAGCCTGTGACACCTTGCTTAAGGTGGTAGTCCTAACATTCTGTGGCTGCATTTGTAGCCTTCTTTCTGTCCTAATGGATAATTTACATCCTCAGTGTTCTTTCAGTGATCAGGACCACATCCCCTGGGCACCTTCAAGGATGGAATCATCAAAGGTGGTGGTGGGGGTGTGAACTCTGTAGCGCCTTCACGATGGTGGAAGTCCAGATCTTGATATAGATGGAGAGCACAGTTTTCAGCAAATATTTCAAAGTAGCACACAGTTAAATTTGTTGCATTGCCCGGCATAATATGTTTCTAATGAATACACACTCATGTGTGTGTGTGTGTGTGTGGGGGGGGGGGATTGAGAAGGGAGGTGAGAAAGCATTTCTTCATGGAGAGTGTGGGGGATTGAACAGTTTGCAGGGAAAGTAGGTGGAGTTGAAAACTGGAGAGTTTTAACAGAGGGTCCAACAGATATAAGGGACTCGTCAGATACCACATCCTCAGTCTGGTAGACTATGGACTGGTGATCTATGGAGCTGCCTGCAGTAAAGTGCTTGATAGAGTCCAGGGATTAATGAACAGGACCTGCCGTTTTGGCCTTAACCAAAAATGGGACTCCCATGTATGCTCCCTATATCATGACCTAGGGTGGCTCAATCTTGACTCCCATCTACAGTACGCTACACTCCTCACAGGCAAAAAAAGCCTTGCTTGGACAACTATCCCCTGGTGTCCTATCCCTCTTCAGTCCCACGGCTTCCAAATACACAACTAGGGGTGAAGCATAACTCTCTGATGCTCCCTAGAAGGAAAATCTCCCAGGGCCAGTCATGCTTCTCCTTTAGCTTTCCCAAACTATGGAACCTCCTCACCTCTCCGCTCAAAACTTCAGGCTCACTCGCCATCTTTATGTCCCAGCTATTAGCCTCACTCTCCCCTCTTAACCCCTGTGGCTGTTTCCACTAATACCTGTTGTCCACACTCCTCCACTCCTATTCTAACCTTCCTATCCTCCTCATCCTCCCACACCTGGTGTTCCTGTACCATACACCTGTACCTGTAGTGAAATACCCAGCTGCCCCCCAAATCCACTGCCCGGGAATACTCCCCACATTAGCTTTAATTCCACCACCATATACCTGACTGCTGTCCTCTGTAAAATGCATAATTCCTGTTCCCTTATCTACCACATTCTATACTCACAGGCTGCTCTCTCTATTGTCAATTATTATCATGCTGCATAGCTTAAGTGTGTTTTGCTACGTCAGCTAGTCACCGCACAAATGTATTAACTCATTACCAGCCTCTATTAATATGTAAAATCATTGTGGCATTGTTTACTAGTGTGTCAATGTTTTTCTTGTAAATGACCCTAGATCCTTTGAAAATAGGCTGTGATTAAAGGATCGTGAGCATAATAAATAAATAAATAAAGTAAACCATGATCAAGGAGTAGGGCGGACCACATTACCAGTCGGGGTATTGAGAAGCACACACAGCAATAGGCTGGGATTGCGGGATAGGTAGCAAAAGAGCTCACTACATAGACCTTGGTCTTTTCTGACTCAAAAAAATAATCAATGTTTCTATGTTTTCTGGTACACATCATATATATATATATCTATATATATATCTATATATATAGATATATATATATTGTTTTTTGTTTTAATTGGGTTCACCACAACATAACCCAGATAGACCATCTTAGGGCAGCTGGTTCATTTCACTGGGGTGTCTAACAGACGAGGCACACTGATGAGTCCTGGTAGGACGAAACACGTGTCTATGCCTTCTGATGGCACCCTTTGCAAACTGTGTGAGAGGCCTTTCAGCACCATGCATTTCTGCTTAAAGTTGAACCAGCATAATATTCTGTGGTGATTTGCATATGTAGCCCATGATACTTTGCATTGTGGGGGTGTGTGTGATTTTGTATTTCTTTGAAACTTGGCTTCCTGGCCAAATGCCCTTTAGGGTAACCATTGCCTCAGTGCTTGCGCAGAGGTTCTTTGTCATATATATATATATATATATATATATATATATATATATATATATAGTTATAAGCATGCTGAAAATAGGAGTTTCAGCATGCATTTAGTATCACTTTTTTCAGTCTACATGTTGACACAGCACCCTGTTTTTTACGTATACATATTGAATATGTTGCTGCAAAAAGAAAAGAAGTAAAGAGGTTTTTTTTTTTTTTTTTATCCAGAGCCAGTCTGGTGAATAAAGCTCGGTACTGCATTGCATATGGTATATGTCCTAACTGTGAAAGCTCTACCACCAACAGTTTTTAAGCTGAATTTTTGGACAGTTAATAGATGAGTGTTAGAAGATCTCAAGATACAGGATGGACAAAACAATAATCAGAAATGAGATATGATACATATTTAGGACCTTGGGCATGCAAACGTTTATAAGTGAGAAGCAAAAGTAGCACCGGTATAGTACTGGATGCCAATGCAAACTCTGTAATGAGGGGGTGCTATGTCAACTAATTACCCCTACTTTAAAGATAAGAACTAGAAAGCTAGGAAACAAACTATTTAAATATGCAAGCCCTGTCTAGGCAGTACTTGGGGGGGGGGGTGCATTCTGATTTAAGGTAATACTGTATATGTTCTAGGAAAGATGTTCCAAAACCCTTCCAGCTGCAGCATAGATTTTTTGTGTTGCAGCAAACCCAAAGAATAATTTGAAGGACCAGACAGAAGGGAATTACAGTTGTCTATTTTAGAAATAATGAAACCTTTAGATAACAGTGTTAACCTTTCTAACTTGATATAGTTTTTTTTAATTTAGTAATTCCCTTGAGATGAAAAAGGTCACTTTGCCAAGTGTGTGATATGAATGTCAAATATTAGGCAATGGCCAAATATTACCCTAGGACTTTTTCTTTTTTTTTACAAAAGGCCCCATTTTCATATCACAGCCAAATTCTGGAAATAAAAAGAGAATCAATAGGGCATCTTGACAGGAGTTCCTTGGTTCCGCAAACATTACTTCCATTTTCTGTTAGTTTAACAGGAGAAAACGTGCTGACAACTAGGTTTTCAATTCTTCTAAACAGGGAGCAAGAGTTATAAGGCACGGGGCCATAATGTCGCAAGACATTATGCCACATGCAAAAATTGTGCTGCCAACAGTGCAATTTTGCATGCAGCATAACTTTTTGTGGGGGCTTTGCTCCCGCACCCCCCCAATAATGACTCTCAACTCCGGGGTGGGGGGGGAGAGGTTTATCCTGAAATTGCATAAAGTCGGAAAAAAAAATGTTCTGGGACTCAAACCCAGTCCCAGACACAGCATCTGGGTTCCTTGCTGTAATGGCTCAGTCCATTGAGCCACAGCAGCTGCTCAGCAGAACCCTGTCCCAGCAGAGGTCTTATCCTCTGCCTGGGATAGTGTGAGGGTGCAATACCACGTACAGCAGTATTCGCAGTATTGCACCACTCACTGTCTCGTACAGTGCTATTTTGGGTTAGCGCTAATGTTGTAAGCTATTCAACATATGACATTATGACCTGGTAGGGAGTTATAATAGCAGGAGTCCACAGAAAGAGCTGTATACTTCAATTAATACTTTGGTTAATACTTCGGTTTCTAGGACAACAGAAGGCTGAGGCCCATGAGTGCTGTCCCCACTGCTCAGTGGTGATAACCGGAGTTTTCTTCCTTAAAAAATTGATCAAGTCTAGACTTGAACAGTAGGGAATTGCCTGCCTCATCAACCTCACCTGGCAGCTGGTTCCAGAGTCTTACAGCTCTGGAGACATAAGATAATTTACGTAGTTCACTTTTTGGCTTTGATTCAACTAGCTGGCATTTGTGCCCCCTTAAATCATATTTGTGTTCCTTGTAAACTAGTCCTAAATCTTTCATTAATATAGGTTCATCCAAGCTGTATGTCTGTAACCAGCCTCTGTCATCAACCAGCTCAGAGCAGATCACTAGATAGTACCTGAAGGGTGGAGCCTCCTCTGAGAGTAGTTCTCTAGTGGACCACAGCTTGGAACATGAAGTCATAGTTTTAAGGACTGGGGTGCTCCAAGCCTGGATTTTCAACAATATGGTGCAGCAGACTTCTTGTTACGTCAAAGGATTTTCTATGCCCTGATGCAAAGTGATACTTGCTAGACCACCTTTTTGTGGTTTAGATTGTATCAGTACCTAGGACTCTTTACATGCAGCTTGCAGGTGAAGTTTGACACAAGTTGTCATATATCGGGTCCATTGTGGCAAATACCCCAAGATTATAAAATCGGTGCAGTTGCAGCAATCATCAATGCCACAGCTGAGGTGATGCGGTGGGAGTGATGCAAAGCTTGATGCAAGCCCTGCATCAGCCTTTGCAAATTTGGCCCATGGTGTCTGGAGTTTGTGCTAAGAACTTTCTGACTCAGCCAGAAGTGGGGAAATCAGGCATGAATATTCATGGTCCTGCTCTTTGCCCTATAAGAGGGGAAGGCCAGCTGTGGGTCCAGAGGGAAGAGAAAAGAAGGGGAGCAGTCTCTAAAGACCAGAGGGACAGAGAGAGAGAGAGAGAGAGACAGTTCAGCCACTCCAGCTGCAACCAAATCAAGGGGACCTGTGGGCTGGTGGCAGGGTCCCTGTGTCTGGGTGGCACTGGTCCTCTACAGTGAGGTCTCCAGTGGCTCGGAATCCAGCTGGGGTCCCAGAGCGGAAGCACCCCCCCATAGGACATAAGATGATAGGAAGAGGACTTTGAAGGAGTCCTGCCTGTGAGGAAGAAAGATTGGGTAATCTAATGGTCCATGGAAGTAGTGGAGGCCACCCCTCAAAGGAAGTTTCTGGGGTCTGTGAGGATCCACTGGCATCATCTATATGAACAGGAGAGAGCAGATATGTAAGTTAACCTTCATTGAGTTGCTCTTTTGAAATTAAAGGCCTAGGCAGCAATTTGTAACTATGTAACCCCCTGGGGACATGTGTCCATATGAAGTTCATCAGGTGGAGGGGGTCTGATAAGAGTTGGAGTTGGTAAGTCTCCATGATGGTCCTGGGAATGGGAGTCTGTTTCTTTGGGCCACAATGGCTATCAGTGTAGTGCCTTGATGGAGGTACACAGCCGAGTCTACTCTACACTAAATTTAGGAGTAGATCATAATGATAATATACTGTATTTGAACTGATGTTACATGCTGACACACTAAGACACAAGCAGGATTGTTGGCCCCCAGGGATACTGCTCACCCTGCCTGGGAGGATACCACTCACAAATAACCTTGGGAATGACTAGACTCTAGGGATCCCAGAATGGGTGGTATAGTTTACAGTAACAGCAACTAATGTACTAGTGATGGTAGTGTCCCTTTTAGACTCAAATGATGGTAAACCTAGCAAGTGGAATGCATGTGAGGTATAGTAGGTGTCAGGGATAAAGGGACCCATAGTAAATGAATCAGCAGCAGAAAAAAAAACATTTTAACTCAAAGGGAATAAGATCTGGTGACATGGTTATGGCAGTGTAGTATACTGGGTGTGTATAAGAACCCATGGTAAACAAATGTGATTGAAGATGATGAAGCAACTGACTGCTGATAAAGAACTAAGTAACATGAGGGTGATACCCTTCAAAGTTGTGTTATACCATATGGTTAAATAAAATAAATCCTGCCTGATCACAGATTGCAGTATGGACATTCAATTTGTGTGTAAGTCTCATAGTTGGTGGTACCCTAGAAATGTGCATTGGGTGCCCTGGTCTACAAGAAATAGTGACAGTGATTCATGGTGTAAGACAGGTGCCCTTCTGAATAAGAAGTGCCACCATATACCCATAGACACAGGGAGTGCCAGGCCCTTACATGCCAGTAGCATAAGCATAGACATTTACCCTGTACTTACTGTACATTGAATATTATACTACATGTGGACCTTCTCCTCCAATCAAAAACCAGAGCAGCAAACAGCTTATTTCACAGCTGTCTTTTTATTCTCAATAAAATGACTGCTGAGAGCTCAGAACAGTCATTTTATTGTCAATAAAATGATGGCAGACACATCATAATCCTAGTTTACATTCTGATTGGTCTACACTCACAAAACTCACAGCAGCAACTGTAAACAAATGCAGTGCAGGGAGGGGAGAAGTTGAATTAGTTCAAGCTAACCTCAGGACAAAAAACAGTGAACATTAGCTTTTTTCAAACACATGAAGCAACATAGCGATAATATGCTTGTTTACTCACTATCCTCAGCAATAATGTGATTGTCTCATGAGGAGAAAGTACTCAGCCTTTGGCCTCTGTAATGGCATTGGTTAAGATCATGTCCCATCTTTATGCCCAGAGAGTTAAAATCAAAGATCTATTTTGTTCTCTCCTATTCTGCCATGTATCTGTGTCTTGCCAGTATGATTGTGAAATCACATTTTTGTTGTGGCACCTAGGAACTGGCTACCCTGATGGTCCCACAATTTCCCCTCTGTTATTTCCCTTCCTTCACATGATGTTTCTATTTTTTGTTCCTCCCCTTGCTTCTCTGTGGTTAAAAAATATGTGAATCTTTGAACAGGTCATCCCTTGGTTTGCAAATGTATATAATTATATTGACGAAATGGTTGCAGAAAGCTGTTCGGGTTTCTTAAAAAGATAACAGTCTGTAGTATAGGGGGTTGACCTTGAGATGGATTTTGACCTCTGCAAGCTTGTTTACAGAACCATCAACAGGAAGCCAGCTCTGGGATGGAATGTTTTATTTTGTTGCACCTGTTAAAAACTAGATGTGCTCTTCAGGCTGGCCTCAGGAAAGAAATTGGAAAAGTTCTGGTAAATTTTGTGAGAAACAGGAGATGTAACTTACAACAATCAGAATGCTGAGTTTAAACTACCAGGAAAAGGTATCTTATTAAGGAGAGCAATGATTTGTTGAGAGAGATAGAGAGACTGACATTTAAATTGAGAGAGAGTCTCACAGATGTTGGACTTTGTTTGTATTGCCTCTATGAAGAGCTGTCCTGTACAATTTCATTTTTTTTATTTTATTATTAATGATAATAAAATTGTACTTACACATTTTATAACTTCTCTTGGTTTGTGTATGCTTCCTGACCTATGCCTCTATGATAATTGATGTCAGACAAAGTAGGGTTTATGCTGTGCATACTCTACACCAGGAGTTTTGTGTGTGGGTACTAGACCTGGTACCATGGAAGCATTAAAGAAAGGTATGAATCCTGCAACAGCAAGCCCAGGAGTGATTACCAGCAGAATGGCAGCCAAACTAGAAGCAGAAACAAAAGTCCAAACTGAGACTATACAGCCAGCACCAGTGATGAGAAAAGAGCAGGCAGGGACAGAACCTGAAAGTATGTCTGCCTTCTTCAAATGGCGAGCTATACAACAAAGAGAGATTGAGAAACAGAGAATAGAAGATATGTAGCAAAGGAGCAGCAATGGCTGGATGCCTTGTAAACTATCAAAACTGGGAGATCTGGGGGGACTTCCAGTGACGTCATCACCCAGATGGTTGCCTTCAACTACAGGTCTCCCATCCCCACTACTAAACCTACCCCGGACCAGCTGAATACAATAGCAAAATTAACCTTACAAGTTTCAGCAATGTCTGGGGGACATAAAGCTAATTGATCCCATGGAAAAAACGCTCCAAATCAGCGAGATGAAGGTGGATTACTTGAGCACAGGGATGTCAGTAGGAGCTCCTCGCCAGCCAGCAGCACGGCCTATGACCTAGACACAGACCAAGAACATGAGCACCTTACTCGATCACGATTTGAAACCATCTTAGCGGAGCTTAAAGCCTTCCGAGCTGAAAATAAATAGGAATTCCAGGCCTTACAAGGCAAGATACAGGAGATGGAATAGAGAATGGAGAAACTAGAACAAAGAGTCTCTGATGCAGAGGACGAAACCAGAGAGATACACGCAGCAGTAGATTTTTTGGTGGACATGCAAGAGAAGTTCCACGAAAAGCTGCTAGATTTGGAAGCCAGGTCGCGACAAGACAATATCCATATTTATGGACTTCCAGAGAATGCTGAGGTTGGACATATGGAGGATTTTCTGTAAGACCTCTTACAAGATATCCTGGACCTCCCTCCAACCTTCACCTTCAAAATTGAAAGAGCCATCACGCTCTTACTGCAAAGCCCACTGACCCATTTATAAGACCGCAATCAATAGTTCTGAAACTGTCCAGCTTTAAAGATAAAGAGTTCCTGCTTAGAACTGCATGGCAGAGAAAATAATCAAATATAACTCAGCCTGACTCATTTTCGACCATGATTATCCTGCTGACATTGCACGGAAAAGAACTGCCCACTCACCGATCCTTAAAGCGTTGAAGGAACACAGAGTGAGATTTCAGATCCCCTACCCCTTCAAAGCTGTGAATTTTCTGGGATACAGGCTCCACTCTACACAACACTCCAGAAACAGCCCTGCAGGAACTAAAGAAACGCGAATGGAGTGTCCACATGGAAACTGGCAGGGAACAACGTTCTAAGCCCATGAGGTCGCAATGGAGGAAGATAGAGTGCAGCAAGCATAAGGCACAAGTAGAGCAGTTGGCTATGCAAACCCTGCAGGATGTACAGAATCTACTCAGCCGATCGATGCAGAGAGATAAGAAATGCAGCAAGAAAAGGGATCTACCTGAAGGTACTGTTTTGATGCTGTTCCTCACTCCCTCTCTACGAGGGTTTCTGCCGCGTTTTGGTTTTCCCCCTCTTCACCCTGATGTTATTGGGTTCCCTGCCTTTATTCACTTGCAGGAGGCTCACTTACGATAATGGGGAAGACAGTTTACGGATCTAAGGACAGCAAAAAGAGCAGTAGCAGGCCTTTCGAAGAGGGAAAATAGAGAGACTGCCTGTAAAAGTCTAGCGACTCTGTGAAAATAATTAAAATCAACCTAGAATAGCACAAGATTCCTGCCGGCTGTCGGGCGGGGGGGGGGAGGTAGCGATCTAATGGGGAATCATTGCATTCACCTGCGTTGCTGTCTCATCTGACTTCTGATGGAGAGGAGGTTGTGTATGGGTTGAGTCATTCTCTTTATTTCCATACAGGTTTGCTGAAGATTAGAACCAATGCTTGAAGTACAACAGAGATTAGTTTTCTGCCATTTTCACTATGTGGCATCAGATTGGGGGGGAGGGTGAACACGAGGGGAAGAGAGGTCCTTGGAGGAGAGCAGTACAGCTCCCCCATGCTGTCTCGTGTTGTCATTCTAAATAGAGGGATCTTTGGTTAAAGTTCATGTAGTAGTTTATGGGGAAGTAATGGTGACCAGAGAAGCTACATGGGGGTGATGATGGGTATTCCTTTTTCCATCCTTTTAGACCCTGGCTACTATGGGACCTCAAGAGGAGGGCCCTCTCTGGGGCCTTGTACTCTTCTTGTGGAGGGAAAGCCTTCTACAAAGGCCTCTCTCTGGCGTAATAGAAGGTGTAACTATACACCTTCCTACTTTGGGAGCAAAAATGTATGTAGTTTAGGTTTATAATTGTTTAGAGTTATGGCTGATGTATGTTACATATGTTGTGTTAAGGTCAACCTGGTGAAAGTCATTATAGATATAACCACGTATACAGAGAAGCGAAGTATTTTGCAAAGTGGAGATAAGGATTTCGCAGTCCATAACAGAAAAAGTGTAGACTCTACATGGGACTATGGGTAAACACACACAGATAAAGATATGCTCATTGAACGTGAATGGGCTTAATAACCCAATTAAAAGGTATAGGATGAACAGTCATCTCAAAAAACAAAAGCCTAGTTTTATTCTATTACAAGAGACACTTCTGAATAGGGCTGAGCACCTTAAACTAACTAAGTTTGGTTTCGCCACAGTGGTGGCCTCCTCCCATGGGGTGGGGAAACGCAGAGGGGTAGCAGTACTGATGCCCCATTCTACCCCTTTCCATCTCTCCAACTCCTACATTGACAAGGAGAGGTGACTCGTGGCGGTCACTGGTTACCTAGAGGGTCAGCTGATCACGGTAGCCTCCCTATATGTCCCTCCTGGCTCGAGTGCTGCTGTAGTAAAACACCAGTGCCAGAAAATAACAGAGAATCAGAATGGTATATTGATACTAGGAGGGGGACCACAATATGCTATATGGCAACCTAGACACATCTAGGGCTCAGATCCCTAAACAATCGGCTGTGCAAAAGGTGGCTTTGAGGTATTTTAAGGAAATGCAGTGGGTAGATGTTTGGCGCTCCCTTCACCCCATGCAAAGAGCCTACTCTCACTATTCGGCCCCACATAAGCTTTATTCCCAGATAGATTATTTTCATATCTCCAAAGACTCCCTATACAGAGTGCAACAATGCCTAATCACCCCCACACCTCTCTCCAACCATTCACAGATAACATTTATGCTGGGGTGGCCGAGTGAGAGGTGCAATACTCTCTGGCGATTTAATAATTTCTTGCTGAATCTTACAGAATTTAAAACTCTGCCAGAGGGAAAGGATCCCACAAATAATAAAATAAAACTCGGACTCAGGCATTAAGAAATCCACACTCTGGGACACACTTAAAGTGGCGCTCAGAGGAGACAATAAAATTTGCATTTTACTATAAAAAACATCAAACTATGCAGCTCGAAAGGCTTAGTAATCAGTTAAAAGACCTACAGGAACAACATGCGGCAGGGGATGAAGGATGTTGGCCTCTGTTGCAGGCCACTAAAGATAAGCTACAGCAACTATACAATATCCGCACAGAGCAAGCCTTACAACAAATGAAACAGAAACACTATGAGGGAGGGCCCAGAGCAACTAGATTGCTGGCACATAGACTCCGGCAGAGGGCAGCCCAATCAGCGATAACTCAGATCAGGGAGCCCGAGACTGGTCGGATGGCTCTCCTCCCATCCCTGATTGAGAGCACCTTCCAGAAGTATTGCCAAAGACTCTACACCCCAGAACAGGAGATGGATCGGGATAAAGCAGCTTCCATTTTTGAGGGGTTGGGACTCCCATCTCTCACGTCAGAATGAGAGAGCTTGGTGCTACCAATTACAGAAAGAGAAATATCCCTAACAATCTCTAATATCAAAACTAACAAAAGCCCTGGCCCTGATGGGTACACAAGAGAATTTTACAAGGAATTTAAGAAGGTGCTTCCACCTACTCTCCTTGACACTTGTAGGGAGGTCCAGGGGGGAAAGGGGAACCCAGACTCCTGGAGATATGTCACCATCACCAGTATCTTGAAACCTGGGAAGGACAGTGCAAACTGCTCCTCATACCACCCCATATCAGTTCTTAACATTGATTACAAGCTGTTTGCCACCCTTATGGCAAAGAGGTTGGAACCAGTGTTGCCCACTCTGATTAGCCAGGATCAGACGGGGTTTGTCCCATCTAGGCAAACACAGGATAACATTAAAAGGGCACTTCACATACTCCATTACGTCTCCCTGTCAGGGGCCCCATTTCTACTTTTAAGTCTGGATGCAAAGAAGGCCTTTGACCGGGTGGCCTGGCCCTTTTTGGGGGTAATATTGGAGAGGATGGGATTCCCAACAGAATTTAGAAGAGTAATAACTGCTCTATACAAGTTCCCAAGGGCATATATTAAAATAAATGGCTGTATATCAGAACCAATCAATCTTGGACAGGGCACTAGGCAGGGGTGCCCTTTGTCGCCCCTGCTGTTTGCCTTGTACTTAGAACTGTTGGCCCAGGCCATAAGACAGCATGGAGAGATCACTGGTATACAGCTTGGTGGGGAGCTCCACAAGCTGGCCCTGTATGCCGATGACTTATTAGTATATCTCACAAAGCCAGAAAGATCTCTGGGACCACTGTGGAAGCTACTGGCAGATTTTGGGGACATTGTGGGGTACAAAATAAACTCATCAAAAACAGAGGTAATAGAACTTCATTATACCCCTTCAGCTCATATCAGATCCAGCTTCCCCTTTAGATGGTCAATGACATCTCTCAAATACCTGGGGATACAGATGAGCTGGGACCCAGGCAAACTATTTGAGCTCAACTATACACCGCTTCTGGAAGGAGTATCTAGGGACATGGAGAGATTGGGAGTATTACCTATCCCATTAATACAGAGAATAGAGGCAATCCAAATGATTTTACTACCCCGCTTCTTATATCTGGCACAGGCACTTCCAATCTCAGCCCCAGAGTCTTACTATAAAAGGCTAAATAAAAAGATTATGCATTATATCTGGCAGAAACAAAAACCAAGAATTAGGCAGTCTATATTACAACTCCCAAAGAGTGAGGGAGGGCTATCCCTGCCAAATGTTAAACATTACCATGTGGCAGCGCAGGTACGAACAGTTATGTATTGGTTACATCCCCATTATTCGGCTAAATGGAAGACATTAGAACTAGCAGAGGAGGACCTGTGGAACACGCATGAGGTCTTGCTCTCAGATCGTGGGGGAAAAAGATTAGGGGACATAATAAACCCATTTACGAGGTCTACCATACAGGGCTGGCATCGAATGCTATCCTCCAGGAATATGATCAGATGGAGACCGCTGTTATATTCCTTACCATACCAAGAAGGATTCCTACCAGCCAAAATAGATATGGGATACTGCAGATGGGAAAGGATGGACATATACATGGTATATCAGTTTATAGAGGCAGGTAACTTCCTCCCCCTGGCAGATCTTGAGGCAAGATATGGGGTCCCACCCAGGGATAGATTCTGTTGTTTCCAAGTTAGAAATTATATTAAAACCCTAGATAGGGACCTCTGGAATACACTCCCCATCCCACAAATACTAGAGATACTGAAAAAGGTTTTAGAAGGCAAAGTCCCACTAGATCACAGTATCCCTTACCTTTACACAACAATACACACTGTTGAAGGGGACTCACTGGAATCAGTTAGGCAGGCGTAGGCCAGGGATATGGAAATCTCAGAGGAGCTGTGGTGGAAATACCTGAACAAGATACATAAGGGAACTGTCTCCCCTTGTTAGAGGGAGTTTACATGGAAAAACGCAGTCAGGTTTTTCAGGGTACCCGTGTTGCAATCTCGCATCTCAGGGAGGGTGGAGCTGGATGTTGGAGAGGTTGTGGGCACACTCCAGCCTCACACTTCCATATATTTTGGGGGTGCTCGGAGCTGCAGTGTTTCTTCACAGCACTGCAGGGGACCCTGGAGGGAATTTTCTCACTGGACTTGAGACTTACTCCATCCATGTTTCTACTTTTGGACATACCCATTGGTCGTGGTGACCCTAAAGCGAGAAAACTGCTGCTAATTTCTATAATGGCGGCAAACATAGAAACATAGAATTTGACGACAGATAAGGACCGCTTGGCCCACCCAGTCTGCCTATTTCCCTACCTAATGGATAAGCTGCAGATCCTAGTTAACCAGCAGCCTACTTCTTTCTACCCCCAACCCCTAGAATTGCCTTATGACTGTCCCATGTTTTTGACTCCACAACCTCCTCCGGAAGGCCGTTCCATGCATCCCTCTAACCTTGCCAAGTCCCTTCTCATCCTTTTCAACCCACCTTGTGCATCAACTCTGTTGCAGATCTTTGTGTCATCTGCAAAGAAACATACTTTTCCTTCCAGTTCCTCTGCAATGTCGCTTATAAAGACATTGAAGAGGACCGGTCCTAATACTGAACCCTGCGGTACCCCACTAGTAACCCTCCTTTCTTCAGAGTGGACTCCATTTACTATTACCCTCTGTGTTCTAGTCTCCAGTCAATTCTTTACCCAGGCTACCATCTTGGGACCCACTCCCAGGCTGGCTAACTTGTATGTTAATCTTTTGTGTGGGACTGTGTCAAATGCCTTGCTAAAGTCTAGGTAGGCCATGTCCACAGCCCCTCCCTGGTCTACTACTTTGGTCACCCAGTCAAAGAAATCTATTAGATTCGTCTGGCATGACCTTCCCACTGTGAATCCATGCTGCCTTGAGTCCTGTGCCCTCTGGCCCCTAGGTACTGACACTTCTTTCCTTCAGAAGTGATTCCATCATTTTCCTATCACTGAGGTTAAACTAACTGGTCTGTAGTTTCCTGCCTCTGTCCTGCTCCCACTTTGTGAAGGAGAATCACATCTGCCCTCCTCCAGTCCTCAGGTACCACCCCATCCTCCCATGATTTGTTAAAGAGGGTAGTCAGTGGTGTCACTAGTTCTACCCTTAGTTCTTTTAGAATTCTGGGATGAATCCCATCAGGCCCCATTGCTTTGTCCACCTTCAGTTTTAAGAGTTCTTTCAGAACACTTTCTTCTGTAAATGGGCTGGTATCAACTTCTGTATCCAGAGTGTTTCTACTGTTTGTTTTAGGTACCTCCCCCTCTTCCTTTGTAAACACTGAGCAAAAATATTTGCTTAGTATCCCTCTCCCCTTTATTAAGCCTCACTATCCCTCCCTTGGTCTTCCTTCGCTCCCTGATGTACCTAAAAAAGGTTTTATCCCCTTTCTTAACTGAGCTGGCTATCTTTAACTCGGTCCAGGCCTTTGTTGTTCTGACTGCCTTCCCAGCTTCCATTTGCTTTAACTGATACAATTCTCTGTCCTGCTCCTTCTGTGATTCCTTGTACTTCCTGAATGCTTTCTTTTTCTCTGCCATTACAAAAAAATGGCTAACCAGGGACCCACCAACAATTGATCAATGGCATGATTTAATGATTGGTATCTAGCGAATGGAATGGCTGACTGTGTCGATAAACAAAAGGGCAAACAGTTTGAGGAAACCTGGAGAAGATGGGTGTTTTATGTATCCCCTATTAGACCAGATTTTGTCCCATGAACTTATGGGCCTATACACTGTCTACCAATGAATAGCCACCACATCAAATGGATCAACAAATGGACTCATGATTAATTTCAATGCTTCTACTCACTATAAGCATAAAATAGTCACCTTAAATTAACTGTAATTACAGAATTACAGTCTATGTATGATGAATGAAATATGGTTGTACCTGGTTGATATATATGTTTATATGCATGTATTGTTTGGAAACAAAATCCTTAAAATAAAGTTTTTTCTTTTTTTCCTTGGTGTTTGTTTCTTCCTGGGGCCACCAGTCGGCCAATCTGTCTGCGCATCCCTTTCTCCAGCTGCCGTCTGACCCACACTGGACTCCTAGGAGGGAAACCACCCAATTGCCCCATGGCTTACCCCCCATGGCGGGATGGCAGGGGGCCGCCAACCCCCCCACCTAGTACTGATCCACACTTGGTGATCCCCTCCAGAGCCAGCACAGGTGCTCACAGATGGCCATCAAGCCTCTACGACTGGACGATCCCCCCTTTTTTCTGCTTTTCTCCCCTGCAGGCTCACTGTATGCAATGACGCCTTCAACTGGGTGCCCACACGCTCCTGTGCACACCCCAGTCAAGCGTCTGCCACGTCCCGGCCCCCATGGTGTGCAGCTCCATGCCACTGAGCCCCAGCCTCCACTAGGGGTCAGGCAAGCAGCGGCCTCAGGATACCCCCCCCTTCCCGGAGATGGAAAGCAGTCCATTGGATGCTCAATCCATCTCCTCCCCGCCGAGCCACGACAACCCTGTGCCCATTCCCGAACACGGGTCACTAGCATGGTGAAAGGTGTGGCATCCAGTGCCTCAACCCTCAGCACCACTGGGCCGGCTTAATAAAGAAAGTTTAAAAAAAAAAGACTGGGGGATCTGGTAGAAGTCCAGCAGATCAACAAAACACAAACAATTTAAAACATATTAAATGTACAAAGCTGTGTCCCTTGAAATGATATCAAAGCATACCTGACAACTTTTGAAAGGGTAGCTGGAACCTGCCAATGCACAAAACAGCTATGGGCAATCAGGCTGGCACCTTATCCACCATGTAAAACCCAACTTGCTTACAGCAGTATGGACACTGCACAGTCAGAAAACTATAACCTTGTGAAAAGAGAAATCCTTAGAAGATATGACATCTCAGAAGAGACCTACAGGCACAGATTCCAGTCCCTGAAGTACCACTTAGTTAACAATCCTCGAGAAGCCTTCACCAAGCTCAGAGAACTCTCATTAAATGGCTCCAACCAGAGGGAAAAACAGTCCCACAGATCGACATATTTGCAATGGAGCAATTCATCAACATCCTTCCTACAGATGTGCAGCTTTGGGTAAAAGAACACTGACCAGAAAGTGGGGAAATAGTTGTTTCTTTGGCTGGGGACTATCAGATGACCAGACAGACACCACAGCAGTGAAGTAAAAGACCAGTAACAATAAGACCCTCTTTTTCCCAATTTAACTCCAAATCAGATAAGAACTCTAATGGGGTAACAAAGCTGCATCTAAAGAAGTTATTTGCTGTAATAGGCCAGGCCATATTGCAAGAAACTGCCATAAAAATAAGGAGGGTAACATTGGAGCAATTTGGCCTTAGCAAATTGGAGCAAGTGTTTAACAGATGTTGAGGTGGGAGATAAGACTGTGAAAGGACTTATTGATTTGGGAAGCAGACAGACCCTGGTGCATGTAGAAGTGCTGGGAAAAGACTGTGCAAAAGGACCAGGTACAGGGCTCATCCGCATCGGTATGCCCCCCCGACAGTGACACCAACACAGCGACCTACGTCGCTGTCGACAAAATCGACAGCTTGTCAACAGGTCACTGTGTTGGTGCGCTTGAGACAGGGACACACTGTCTCCTGGTCCTGCACCCCCTCCCCAAATCAACTCTGACCCAGAGTTGACAATCTTTAGTATGGGGGTGTGGGAGGCAGACACCACCATATAAGGGGTTTGGGGGGTGAAGCCCCCTACAAAAAACAGGACTGGGAGACATTCAGGATTTATGTCGACTGCAATTTGCAGTCGACATAAATCCCATTGCTGTGATGCTGGTTGACAAAAGTGTTGTCGAACCGGCATCGTAGACCCTTCTACATCCACCAGGACACTCAATACTATACCATCATTTAAGTGACTCTGAACTTTAATGGGGTGTCACACCAAATGAAAGTGAGGGTAGTACCAAAGTTACCTCTACCTGTGATTATTGGAAGTGACTTTCCAGGATTTACTAAGATAATCACAGAGGAATAAAACCCTGCTGTGATAACAAGAGCACAGGTAAAGAAAATCTCCAGCGTTGGGGACTCTTTCCTTTTGCTGGCTTTGATTCAGCCTTGTTTGAGTCCAACTACAAGATCTGGAAGCTTAGGAATAAACAAGATGCCTGGGAAAACAGTGGCAACAAAAGACTGATGGACACAAGGCCTGATGTATGAAAATGCAGAAATTAAACTGATACCTGATTGTGACTTTGTGGGCAAACAAACAATGTTTCTCTCCAAGGTTATTTAAAGCAGTTGGGGGTGAAACATAACAGGATGAATCAATGTTTAAAAAAATTAATGGGCTACTGTATAGAGTTTGTGTTACTCCTCAGACACAGGAACAGATAGAGCAATTGGTCATACCAAAGAAGTATAGAACTAAGTTGTTACAGATAGCACATGATAGTCTTATGGCTGGTCACTCGGGTAGGGATCACATCCTTACCAGATTGTTGTACAGATTTTACTGGCCTGGAATTCATGAGGATGTTGCTACCTATTGCAGTTCTTGTGCATGTCAGAAAGTAGCCCCAGTGACTAAAAAAGATAAGGTGCCCCTGGTGCCTTGACCCTTGATAGACGTGCCTTTTAAAAGAATTGCAATGGATGTGGTTGGCCCCTTAGACAAAAGTAAGAAGGGTAAGCAATTCATTTTAGTAGTATGTGACTATGCTACTCAATACCCAGAGGCAATTCCAATACATTCTGTCACAGCCCAAAAGTGGCAGCAGAGCTTACCACAATTTTTAGCAGGGTGGGCTTACCTAAAGGGATCATTACTGATCAGGGTAGTAATTTTGGTGCTGCATTGCTGATGGGGCTGTACCAACTACTAGGTCACTAACATAAGAACATCCCCTTATCACCCTCAGACAGTCTCTTGTTGAGTGTTTTAATCAAACCCTAAAACACGTTAAAAAGGTTTGTGAAAGCTGACGGGAAAGATAGAAACATAGAAACATAGAAGTTGATGGCAGATAAGGACCGCAAGACCCATCTAGTCTGCCCATTTTTTCTACCTTATGAAAGTGCCATAGGCCTTTACTTTGTCAATGGCCTATCTATTCATACTCATCTGTATTGCTTCCTTATGCCTATCCCATGCCTGTTTGAAGCCCTGCACTGTATTCATATCCACCACTTCCTCAGGTAGGCCGTTTCACGCATCCACCACCCTTTCTGTGAAAAAGAACTTCCTCACATTACCCCTTAATCGGCCTCCCTCTAATCTCATGCTGTATCCTCTTGTCCTGCTACTTTTCTTATATTGAAACATGTTAGACTCTTTCACCTTGTTAATGCCCTTAAGATGTTTGAATGTTTTGATCATATCACCTCTCTCCCTCCTTTGCTCCAGGGTATACATATTGAGCTCCATTACTCTGTCCTCATATGTTTTCTGATGCAGTCTCTGCACCATTTTGGTTCCCCTTCTCTGGACTGCCTCCATTTTGTTAATGTCCTTGTGCAGGTGCGGCCTCCAGTACTGCACGCAATACTCCAGATGGGGCCTAACCAATGTCTCGTAAAGAGAGATTATTACCTCCCTCTTACAACTTGCGATACCCCTACTAATACACCCCAACATCCCTCTAGCCTTACCTACTGCTTTAGTGGTCTGCTTGAATGGTTTCAGGTCATCTGTGATGATGATGCCCAAGTCTCTTTCTTCCCTTGTGATTGCCATCAACTCCCCTCCCAACCTATAGGTGGCATAAGGGTTTCTCTTCCCTATGTGCATGATCTTGCACGTCTTTGCGTTAAACCCCAGTTGCCACTCTTACAACCATTTTGCCAGTTTATCCAGATCTCTTCCCATTCTGCCCACTCCATCTGGATCATCTACTCTGTTGCAGTTGTTGGTGTCATCTGCAAACAGACTGACCTTACCCTCAAGTCCATCTGCAATGTCACTGATGAAGATATTGAAGAGGACTGGCCCCAGGACTGATCCCTGAGGTACCCCACTTGTGACTTGCATCTCTTCCGACTGTATACCGTTTACCACCACTCTCTGTTTTCTGCCCGCCAACCAGTTTGCCACCCAGTTGACCATCTTTTGACCCACCCCAAGTCTACCCAGCTTATTAATCAATCTTCTATGTGGAACAGTATCGAAAGCTTTGCTGAAGTCAAGGTAGATGACAACAGCTGCACCCCCTTGGTCCACCACTCTGGTTACTCAGTCAAAGAAATCTATGAGAATAGTTTGACAGGACTTCCCTGTTGTAAATCCATGCTATCTGGGATCCTGTGCTCTTATGGATTCCAGGTGTTATACTATCCTTTCCTTAATGAGTGTCTCCATAATTTTGCCCACTACTGAGGTAAGACTGACTGATCTGTAGTTTCCTGCCTCCTCCCTGCTACCACTCTTGTGGACGGGATCACATGAGCCCTTCTCCAGTCTTCTGGGATCTCTCCTATGCTCAGAGACTCACTAAACAGTTCTGATAATGACTCTGCTAGTTCTACCTTTAGCTCCTTTAGTACCCTGAGATGTATGCCATCAGGTCCCATTGCCTTGTCCACCCTGAGCTTAGTGAGCTCTTGTAGGACCCTCTCTTTTGTGAAGGGACTAGTGCACACCTCCCTCCCCCCCTGTGTCCATGGTGCTGAGCTGTGGGCCCTGCCCTACCTTCTCCTCAGTAAATACTGAGCAGAAGTATCTATTTAGGATAGATGCTTTTCCTTGGTCCTCCTCCTCTACACACTCCCCGTTATCCCCTTTTATCTTAGCAATACCCCCTCTGGACTTTCTCCTTTCACTAATATATCTATAGAAAGTCTTATCCCCTTCTTTTACTGTTCGTGCTAGTATTTCCTCAGTTTGAGCCTTTGCCTGCCTTACTGCCTTCCTTGCTTCCCTTAGAGAAGCTTGGTATGCCTTCCTATCTTCGTCCCACTGTGTTTTCTTATATTTCCTGAAGGCCAGCCTTTTGGCTCTGACCTCTGACCTTTTCTGCTACTGTTTTTGAGAACCAAAGTGGTTTCTTCCTTCTTTTGCTCTTGCTTTTCTCTCTAACACAATGGGATGTTGCTTCAAGTATTGCATCCTTAATGCTTTCCCAGTTTGCATGTACCCCATACCTGTATTTCTTCTTGCCAGGGCTAGCTTAACTCTGTTGGCCATCTTATCAAAGTCAGCTCTTCTGAAGTCCCATTTTGGGACCAGTACTTACCTTACCTGCTTTTTGCTTACAAGAAATGCCACAAGCATCAACAGGTTTTTCACCCTTTAAAATGTTATATAGTAGGAAACCTAGAGGGCCACTAGATGTAACAAAAGAAACATGGGAAGATGACCCCACTCAAAAATAATTTGTTGCATCTTATATGTGTGCACTGAGAAAGAAATTGGCAAAATATGTTGAAACTGCCCACAGTAATCAGGGAGAAGCCCCCAAACAGCAGAAGGTGTATTATGACCATGGGGTAATAGAAAATGTTTTTGTGCCAGGTGAAAATGTCTGGTTACTGTTACCCACTACAGAAAACAAACTGTTAATGAAGTGACAAGGGACTTATAAAGTGGTTCGATGTACTGGTACAGTTAACTATAAGACTGAGACCCCGATAGGAAAAATTCTACCAAGATATACCATGCTAACCTCCTGAAAAAATGGGTTGAAAAAACACCAAAGGTTGCTTTGTTAGTATTAACAAAAACTGGTAAAGAAGATATTGATAAAGCTTATGACAGACTGGAACAAACTGTAACTTCTGATGCTGTAAAGATGAATGTTTCCTTACCCCCAAAACAAACCACCGAAAATCATAATTTGGTAAAGACATTCCAAAGTACCCTTCCTCAGTGCCAGGCTGTGCAAAAGGGGTTGAGCATGTAATAGTGACAGATAATGCTTGCCCTATCAAACAAAAGACATACAGAATGGCAGAGTGGTTAAGAAAATGAAAAAAAAATGAAAGAGTTGGGTATCATTGTAAAATCGAGAAGTGCTTGATCATCACCAATGGTGACTGTAAATAAAAAAAGATGGGGGTGTAAGAATTTGCCTTGGTTTTAGGAAACTAAATTAAGTGTCCATATTTGGCAGCTGTCCTATGCCCAGGATAGAAGATTTGGTGGGCATATTGGGAAGTGCCAAGTGCATTACCACCCTCGATCTCATCAAAGGTTACTGACAAATTACCCCAGCTAAAGAATCCAGAGACAAAACTGCATTTTGCTCTCCATTTGGATTCTATCAGTTCACCACCATGACATTTGGTTTACATGGTGCACTCATTATATTCCGGTGATACATGGATGTAATTCTAGCACTTCCTTCTGGTTATTGGTATGCGTACCTGGATGATGTTGTGGTATACAATTCAGACTGGAAAAGCCACCTAAAACACCTGTGAGTAGTTTATTTAGTCTTTGATAACTTGGTAAGTGCACTGATCCAGGGGACCATTTTCAGGCACGACCCGGGCCAACACGTGGCACAACACAGCTATCACAGGTAGAGTTGCAATTGTTGTGCAAAAGAGTCATACTAGATTTTACAGATGAGCAGTGTACAGACTTGCTTAGGAAATACAAAACAGAGCATGAACAACTGAATACTGAGAAGGACATAGAGAGGTTCTAGATACTAAAGATTTGCCCAAAGGAGCGAAGGCCAAGAAGAGGTAGAGAAGAAGGGAGGGATTACAGGAGTATGCTAGTCGAACAGTTACATTTATGTATGTTAAAGATCCAGGATTTAAGGTTGTGCTTAAAGATAAGGTGAGACTCGGTGAGACAGAGAGGGGAAGGGAGGGTAGTCCATTCCACATGATGGGTGCCGCAATAGAGAGAGCTTTACCACACACGTTTGTGGTGGATCTAGGTACTTGGAGGGAGGGTACAGTGGAGGAGTGAAAGTTCCTGCTAGAGGTTTTGAAATTAAAGAAGGTGGAGAGAGGAGATGCATTACCGCTTTGAGGGCAGTTCTATGAGGCAGCCCAGGGTTTAGTCGAAGTGCCTTTACAAGGAGAGCCAGACAAGGGACTGGTAGAGGTCACAGTGGTGTGTAGAGTAGGAGGCAGACAAGGCAAAGTGGCAGGCATTGTTGTAGGCTATTGGTAGCTGTGTCAGAAGGGAGGTGGAGGTCCTGGAGTAGATAGGGGAGCAATAGTCAAATATGGGGACCAGATTACCTGTGACTATAGCAAGGCGATCTTCCTTAGTGAGGTAGGATTTAGGCAATAGGCAACACCCAGTAATTGATTTACCTTATGGACTATGTGATTTATGTGGTCATTGAAGGTGAGGGAGGGGTAAAATAGCACACCCAGGTACTTGAAGGAGGAGATGTTTTCTAGGGCAGGGCCAATTGCTGGGTAAATACGGAGGGCATCGTTGGCGGGGTGGGTCTTGGCCAGATATGGTTTGGAACCAAACAACATGGCCTTGGTTTTCTTGGCATTGACCAACAGAAGATTAGATGAGAACCAGTTTGGTGCTGCACTGTAGTTTTCGGA